>OY720681.1:63168499-63817856 GCA_963170755.1 Amphimallon solstitiale
CAAGGTACGCTTCACACGAAACATTATTATAAATCACATTTTAAAAACATGGAATTCTATTTTATTTGGATGACATTGTATTTACAAATAGTTTTTATATGATTACAAGAAATATGCTTTTCATTAAATATTAACCACTGAACAACAGCAGTATACACAAAAAAACTTGATAGTCACCTTATTTAATATATCTATATTATAAAATAAAAAGGAACAACATATTTTTAAGAAAACAATTTATTAAAAATAAAACAACTACACACATCAAACAAACCTCAACCATACTTTCAATTTCACAAATATCAAAATTTAAACAAAACAATCAAATGCAAAGGCAAGGAATGTTCTCGAGATGATCCATATAGTGCAATATAACAATGCAGTAAAACGATAGAGCTGAGATACATGGTCTATCAAATTTTTATTACCCACTTTTTTTTCAGCAATCAAAACTTTTTGACAAAACACTATACATATGAAAAATAGCCATAGCATTAAATATTAACCACTGAACAACAGCAGTATACACAAAAAACTAATATAAAGACAGTATTAACATTCTAACCAAAAGATTTGCAAAATAATAAATATATACTTGTTCATGGCTTAAAAACAATTGAAAAATTGATGTTTGCCAAGCTATTTATCAATATTTAAGAGCTAAAAATTAACATCATTTTTACATTTACAGATACCCCATGTTTAATATCAATTTGAATTAACATAAATTCATAAAATGAGTCCATCTTTTCACACATCATGCATTTTTGTACAACAGCGAATGTATTACATTTTAAAGCACTATATAATTTGAGAAAAACAGCAAAACCTATCATGAAACATTATTATAAATTCTATTTTATTTGGATGACATTGTATTTACAAATAGTTTTTATATCATTACAAGAAATACACTTTTCATTAAATATTAACCACTGAACAACAGTAGTATAATAAATACTCGCTTTCAATTATTTAATATTGAAATTACACAAAATTCAATGCAATACACTTAAAACATTTGAAAAATCATGTTTGGTAAGCCCAATATAAATTATTTTTAATTTGTTTTTCATAGAATGAATTGCATCATTTGCGGAAAATCCTTCACCCGGCGCGACAACATGAAGCGGCATGTGAATACCCTCCACCGCAATTTTGTTTGCGGTATTTGTGGAGTGAGAAAGAAAACATACTAAGTCTCACAACAGATAAAATATATACCATCTTTTTACAGTTCATGTTTTTTGTACTATCATTAGAAGAAATATGCTTGACGAGCGGCTTTTAATATGAAATTTAGAGGTTTTTACACAAAAACATAGTTTATGCCTAATAAAAACTAATTCATGTTTGGTAAGCCTACTATTTAAGACAAAAATTATTAGTTATTTCCATTTACAACAGATAGCCCACTATTTATCAATATTTAACGCAAAAAATTATTATTAATTCCCTCATTTACAACAGATTTCCTTGCTTAATCTCAATTTTTAAATAACATAAATTCTTAAATTGATTTAGTTAACTTTCTTATAATATTTGAAAAGGGTGAGAAAGAAAACATACTAAGTCTCACAACAGATAAATATTAAAACTAAAATAAATATATACTATTTCAAAATGTTTCTACCTTTTATAGCTGTGTTTTGTTATACACAATCCAAACCATTTTGCATGTAAATATCAGTCGCCATTCCGACATGCTTCAGAACTAACCCCATCAGGTTAACTGAAAGAAGAAACACAATCCTATCAAGAATTTTATCTTATATGGTATATGTTTGAATATCTTTTTCGACCGCAATTATAGGAATACAATTAGTTTCACATACCTAATGCGGGTGACAGATTGGGCAAAGTATCGGGGGGATCACCAAACTAATCCTTTCAGAACATCGCTCGCATCTGATTATTTCATATTCTTAAAAAAAATATATACCGAATAATATTTTACATCCCTTTTTTTCATAAAACTCACCTATCATGAGTAAATTAAGCTCAAAATGGCTCAGCACCCTGTGTCGATATATTTCCCGCAGAGGTGCAGAATAATAGCACATCGTGCATAATATATCATCACCCCCTTCATGCACTCGCACGAAGCCAGCAGCAATCACGCACATATTATTAATAGGTATCAATTGATGACGTCCATATCCGTCATCTCGGTACACATCAACCACAATGTCACCCGAACCACGAGATTCATAACCATTGTCTGTATCAACAGACGGCAAAGTTAATGTTGAATCTGAATTTTGATCATCCATCACCTTAAACAAAAATTAATCAATATTAAATTCTACACCCCCAACCATCTTTAAACATCAACAAAAATTATTTGATATTAAAATACCACTCACAAAAATAAACAAACTAAATAAACACAATTAATAGCCAACAATAAAAGATGCAGGGAAAAACAAAATCTACTTCGAGGCACACTATCAAAACTAATATAAAATGATCTACTACACATCTATATATAACCAACCCCCACTAATGACCTTAAACGAAAAAAATTCTCACTGGAAATGGATAAAGAAAACACAGGATTACCTAAAACAATCTTCTCAACATCTTCAAATGATTTTTTTTATTATCATCATAAACATCCAAACAATGCCAACCCAATTAAAACTAGGACCCTTTAACGATAGACGATTAGCATTAAATTAAAAAAATATAACCAAGTATCATAACTTTCAATACCATAAAAGCAAATTACCGACATCCGTTCCAGACAAAAAGCCCTAAAACTCGGCATTGGTCAAATAACTGATTACACCCCGTACCGTAAGAATTATTTACATAATGAACCCTTAGGGAAGAATGCGATATATATACATATTTAGTAGATAAATTAAGAACAAATTTAGTTTCACCAATTATAGGAACCCCCACATATCAGTCAGCAAATTAACAAAAAAGATTGATTTAACCAATTCCAACGTTCTAACAAAGAAACGCACTTTATGTATCTGGAGATGTCTTCAACATAATTGAAATTCCACTTAGTCCGAGCAGATCACAACCCCATCATACCGACAAAGGAATGAATACCAATAAACCTGTCACAATCAACAAACCCATTAGAAAACGACACAACCTCCCAGCAGCTGTAAATTAAATGCTAATGATGCAAAAATACCTAAAAATATTTCGTAAAACAAGAGTATTTTAGTTAAATATACAATAAATATTATTCAGTATTGGAATACACAATGAGAATTTACATCACCTGCCCGAATAGAGTGTCTTATATATGGATAGTAAAGTCGTCGCGTCCATACAAATACATTTCTCACATACGTATGTATATAGTCACCGCGCTTATGTGCAAACTACTACGGCGGATACAACCCTTCGCATACATACGTAGGGTAGCAGGTAGTCATTTGCTGACCGTCATTATTTTTAGTCCCATCGCTTCGTATATATAATGCATCATTATTAGAGGTTCCTAATAGATGAATTTTATTCATAAATATGGGGATGTTTAAAATGAAAAATAGGAAGTATACATATTCTCTTTATTTATTAATGTATACAAGATATATTTATTTATAACATTTTTATATATTTATTTTAGCAATATTTATCACCAACGCATACTCTCTAAATCGGATTTTTTCAATTTCGGATATAAACCTCATAATTCTAATGTTCAACAAGTCATTCTTCTGTCTAAGAACCCTCCGCCTGCTTTAGGAAATTGCCGCAAATGCCAACAAATTGACGAATAGCCTCATATCTTTTTATTTATACGTACATATATTGTGAATTATTACACTAATTATAAAACAAAATTAATTATAGATAGACAAACATTATACAGGTATATTGCAAACATGTAATGCTAAGATAATCAGAGTGATATATACATACATGTAAAGAAATTTATAATTTATTCAATCTCTTATTAAAAGAGTTATTAATATTTTTCAAATGAATACCTGACAGTGGTGGAAAACTGTTGAAATTTGGATAGATTAATAGTTACATATGCGAGCTTCAGAATAGCTTCTGAACATGTTGGGTTGTAATTTGGTATACAATAAAAGGCAGCGGGGAACTGAACCGCCTCCCAAAAAAGGTATTTAATATTAAATCGTCGATTCCCCATCACAGAAAAATAGTGTATCATACAAGGGAAAAAAGTATTAGATTTTAGCTCGAGGTAAGATAAATTACCGAGAGCTAAAATCTAATTTTTTCCATTGTATAATACACTATTTTTCTGTGATGGGAAAACGACGATTTAATATTAAATACCTTTTTTTGGGAGGCGGTTCAGTTCCCCGCTGCCTTTTATTGTATACCAAATTACAACCCAACATGTTCAGAAGCTATTCTGAAGCTCGCATATGTAACTATTAATCTATCCAAATTTCAACAGTTTTCCACCACTGTCAGGTATTCATTTGAAAAATATTAATAACTCTTTTAATAAGAGATTGAATAAATTATAAATTTCTTTACATGTATGTATATATCACTCTGATTATCTTAGCATTACATGTTTGCAATATACCTGTATAATGTTTGTCTATCTATAATTAATTTTGTTTTATAATTAGTGTAATAATTCACAATATATGTACGTATAAATAAAAAGATATGAGGCTATTCGTCAATTTGTTGGCATTTGCGGCAATTTCCTAAAGCAGGCGGAGGGTTCTTAGACAGAAGAATGACTTGTTGAACATTAGAATTATGAGGTTTATATCCGAAATTGAAAAAATCCGATTTAGAGAGTATGCGTTGGTGATAAATATTGCTAAAATAAATATATAAAAATGTTATAAATAAATATATCTTGTATACATTAATAAATAAAGAGAATATGTATACTTCCTATTTTTCATTTTAAACATCCCCATATTTATGAATAAAATTCATCTATTAGGAACCTCTAATAATGATGCATTATATATACGAAGCGATGGGACTAAAAATAATGACGGTCAGCAAATGACTACCTGCTACCCTACGTATGTATGCGAAGGGTTGTATCCGCCGTAGTAGTTTGCACATAAGCGCGGTGACTATATACATACGTATGTGAGAAATGTATTTGTATGGACGCGACGACTTTACTATCCATATATAAGACACTCTATTCGGGCAGGTGATGTAAATTCTCATTGTGTATTCCAATACTGAATAATATTTATTGTATATTTAACTAAAATACTCTTGTTTTACGAAATATTTTTAGGTATTTTTGCATCATTAGCATTTAATTTACAGCTGCTGGGAGGTTGTGTCGTTTTCTAATGGGTTTGTTGATTGTGACAGGTTTATTGGTATTCATTCCTTTGTCGGTATGATGGGGTTGTGATCTGCTCGGACTAAGTGGAATTTCAATTATGTTGAAGACATCTTCAGATACATAAAGTGCGTTTCTTTGTTAGAACGTTGGAATTGGTTAAATCAATCTTTTTTGTTAATTTGCTGACTGATATGTGGGGGTTCCTATAATTGGTGAAACTAAATTTGTTCTTAATTTATCTACTAAATATGTATATATATCGCATTCTTCCCTAAGGGTTCATTATGTAAATAATTCTTACGGTACGGGGTGTAATCAGTTATTTGACCAATGCCGAGTTTTAGGGCTTTTTGTCTGGAACGGATGTCGGTAATTTGCTTTTATGGTATTGAAAGTTATGATACTTGGTTATATTTTTTTAATTTAATGCTAATCGTCTATCGTTAAAGGGTCCTAGTTTTAATTGGGTTGGCATTGTTTGGATGTTTATGATGATAATAAAAAAAATCATTTGAAGATGTTGAGAAGATTGTTTTAGGTAATCCTGTGTTTTCTTTATCCATTTCCAGTGAGAATTTTTTTCGTTTAAGGTCATTAGTGGGGGTTGGTTATATATAGATGTGTAGTAGATCATTTTATATTAGTTTTGATAGTGTGCCTCGAAGTAGATTTTGTTTTTCCCTGCATCTTTTATTGTTGGCTATTAATTGTGTTTATTTAGTTTGTTTATTTTTGTGAGTGGTATTTTAATATCAAATAATTTTTGTTGATGTTTAAAGATGGTTGGGGGTGTAGAATTTAATATTGATTAATTTTTGTTTAAGGTGATGGATGATCAAAATTCAGATTCAACATTAACTTTGCCGTCTGTTGATACAGACAATGGTTATGAATCTCGTGGTTCGGGTGACATTGTGGTTGATGTGTACCGAGATGACGGATATGGACGTCATCAATTGATACCTATTAATAATATGTGCGTGATTGCTGCTGGCTTCGTGCGAGTGCATGAAGGGGGTGATGATATATTATGCACGATGTGCTATTATTCTGCACCTCTGCGGGAAATATATCGACACAGGGTGCTGAGCCATTTTGAGCTTAATTTACTCATGATAGGTGAGTTTTATGAAAAAAAGGGATGTAAAATATTATTCGGTATATATTTTTTTTAAGAATATGAAATAATCAGATGCGAGCGATGTTCTGAAAGGATTAGTTTGGTGATCCCCCCGATACTTTGCCCAATCTGTCACCCGCATTAGGTATGTGAAACTAATTGTATTCCTATAATTGCGGTCGAAAAAGATATTCAAACATATACCATATAAGATAAAATTCTTGATAGGATTGTGTTTCTTCTTTCAGTTAACCTGATGGGGTTAGTTCTGAAGCATGTCGGAATGGCGACTGATATTTACATGCAAAATGGTTTGGATTGTGTATAACAAAACACAGCTATAAAAGGTAGAAACATTTTGAAATAGTATATATTTATTTTAGTTTTAATATTTATCTGTTGTGAGACTTAGTATGTTTTCTTTCTCACCCTTTTCAAATATTATAAGAAAGTTAACTAAATCAATTTAAGAATTTATGTTATTTAAAAATTGAGATTAAGCAAGGAAATCTGTTGTAAATGAGGGAATTAATAATAATTTTTTGCGTTAAATATTGATAAATAGTGGGCTATCTGTTGTAAATGGAAATAACTAATAATTTTTGTCTTAAATAGTAGGCTTACCAAACATGAATTAGTTTTTATTAGGCATAAACTATGTTTTTGTGTAAAAACCTCTAAATTTCATATTAAAAGCCGCTCGTCAAGCATATTTCTTCTAATGATAGTACAAAAAACATGAACTGTAAAAAGATGGTATATATTTTATCTGTTGTGAGACTTAGTATGTTTTCTTTCTCACTCCACAAATACCGCAAACAAAATTGCGGTGGAGGGTATTCACATGCCGCTTCATGTTGTCGCGCCGGGTGAAGGATTTTCCGCAAATGATGCAATTCATTCTATGAAAAACAAATTAAAAATAATTTATATTGGGCTTACCAAACATGATTTTTCAAATGTTTTAAGTGTATTGCATTGAATTTTGTGTAATTTCAATATTAAATAATTGAAAGCGAGTATTTATTATACTACTGTTGTTCAGTGGTTAATATTTAATGAAAAGTGTATTTCTTGTAATGATATAAAAACTATTTGTAAATACAATGTCATCCAAATAAAATAGAATTTATAATAATGTTTCATGATAGGTTTTGCTGTTTTTCTCAAATTATATAGTGCTTTAAAATGTAATACATTCGCTGTTGTACAAAAATGCATGATGTGTGAAAAGATGGACTCATTTTATGAATTTATGTTAATTCAAATTGATATTAAACATGGGGTATCTGTAAATGTAAAAATGATGTTAATTTTTAGCTCTTAAATATTGATAAATAGCTTGGCAAACATCAATTTTTCAATTGTTTTTAAGCCATGAACAAGTATATATTTATTATTTTGCAAATCTTTTGGTTAGAATGTTAATACTGTCTTTATATTAGTTTTTTGTGTATACTGCTGTTGTTCAGTGGTTAATATTTAATGCTATGGCTATTTTTCATATGTATAGTGTTTTGTCAAAAAGTTTTGATTGCTGAAAAAAAAGTGGGTAATAAAAATTTGATAGACCATGTATCTCAGCTCTATCGTTTTACTGCATTGTTATATTGCACTATATGGATCATCTCGAGAACATTCCTTGCCTTTGCATTTGATTGTTTTGTTTAAATTTTGATATTTGTGAAATTGAAAGTATGGTTGAGGTTTGTTTGATGTGTGTAGTTGTTTTATTTTTAATAAATTGTTTTCTTAAAAATATGTTGTTCCTTTTTATTTTATAATATAGATATATTAAATAAGGTGACTATCAAGTTTTTTTGTGTATACTGCTGTTGTTCAGTGGTTAATATTTAATGAAAAGCATATTTCTTGTAATCATATAAAAACTATTTGTAAATACAATGTCATCCAAATAAAATAGAATTCCATGTTTTTAAAATGTGATTTATAATAATGTTTCGTGTGAAGCGTACCTTGTTTAATGTTTTTATTCTCTTTTTTAATACTATGTGCACATTATGCTTCAAAATTAGTTTTATTAGGCATAAACTATGTTTTTGTGTAAAAAACCCCTAAATTTCATATTAAAAGCTGTACCTCAGGCATATTTCTTCTAATGATAGTACAACCCACGAACTGTAAAAGATAGACTCATTTTATGAATTTATGTTAATTAAAATTGGGATTAAACTGGGGTATCTCTAAAATGGAAATATTTAATGCTATGTCTATTCTTCATATGTATAGTGTTTTGTCAAAAAGTTTTGATTGCTGAAAAAAGTGGGTAATAAAAATTTTTTGATAGACCATGTATCTCACCTCTATCGTTTTACTGCATTGTTATATTGCACTATATGGATCATCTCGAGAACATTCCTTGCCTTTGCATTTGATTGTTTTGTTTAAATTTTGATATTTGTGAAATTGAAAGTATGGTTGAGGTTTGTTTGATGTGTGTAGTTGTTTTATTTTTAATAACTTGTTTTCTTAAAAATATGTTGGTCCTTTTTATTTTATAATATAGATATATTAAATAAGGTGACTAACACAGCGGTGTCGACTTATTTCTGGTAGTGATATATATAAAAGTATGTATGTATACTTATGGATGAAAATAATTATTATAAGTCTATCAATTTATTCATATGAGGATTAGAGTGTCTATGTATTTATGTATGTGGTATTAAATATCTAGGTCTTCTATGAAGAGAGGTAGATATAGGAAGGGTTTTGATTGCTATATATCTTTTACCTATGGATTTATATGTCATAATTGTAATTCGTTTAATGTTTTTTCCCTATGATTGATATGCTACATATTAGCCATAATTCACCTACAAAATGTGGTTATTATTTTTTAATAAATTGTTTTTCTTAAAATATGTTGTTCCTTTTTATTTTATGATATAGATATATTAAATAAGGCTACTATCATAGAGGTGTTGATAGCGATCAAACGTTGTGGTTTCCATTAGAAAACGTGTTTAGATCTGTTAGAAATATGCTGGTAAGCTCGATATCAAGCTTTTTGAACTGTTAGGCTGCACAAATACATTTCATTTATGTGTCTATCACTGAATGTATGATTTGAATGTATTGTTTTGGAATGATGGCTTTTAAAGAGAATGATTTGATAGTGGTTTTAATAGATTGATGCCTGATGCCACCGAAGTTTATTAGATTTTTGGCGGCCATCTTGCTTTTCTAAAAATCCCTACTTTGAAACGTCCTGTATATTCATACTTGGTTGCTATGTTATCCAGTATCATACTGTATATTTATTTTATGATTTTGAGATGGTATGCTGATGTCAAATATAAATCCTCGGTGGTGGTGTTTGAAAGTATGTTGTGTTGGGGTTTGACCTAGATGTATCTTCCTAAGTTGGTCTGGTGTTGTGGCGTTTGAAACTATGTTGGGTGGTTGTTGTGATGCGTGATACGGAGTTGGGTATTTTCTAGAAGTTGAGTTTATATTTTGATCGATCATATTGATAGTCGGCCATTTCGCCTGACGTCACCTTAGTTTATTAGATTTTTGGCGGCCATCTTGGATTCGCTATCTTACTTTTCTAAAAATCCCTACCTTTGAAATGTTCTGTATATTAATATTTGGTTGCTATGTTATCCAGATGGGTGGATGGATGGATGGATGGTTGGATGGTTGGATGGTTGGATGGATGGATGGATGGATGTATGGATGGATGGATGGATGGATGGATGGATGGATTGATGGTTGGATGGATGGATGTATGGATGTATGGATGGATGGATGGATGGATGGTTGGATGGATGGATGTATGGATGTATGGATGGATGGATGGCTTTTTTGAGAAAAGAGGGATTTGATAGTGGTTTGAATGTGTGGTTTTAATATAGGGGTTTCAGAACCGCTTCATGATCCGGTTGTGAGCTGATTCTAGCGATGGTTTTGAAATGATGTTTCATAGGAGTTTGAGTGCATGGTTTTGATAGATTGGATGCCTGACGTCACCTTAGTTTATTAGATTTTTGGCGGCCATCTTGGATTCGCCATCTTGCTTTTCTAAAAATCCCTACCTTTGAAACGTCCTGTATATTCATACTTGGTTGCTATCTCGTCCAGATGGATGGATGGATTAATGGATGGTTGGATGGATGTATGGTTGGATGGATGGTTGGATGGATGGATGGATGGATGGATGTATGGATGGATGGATGGATTGATGGTTGGATGGATGGATGTATGGATGGATGGATGGATTGATGGATGGTTGGATGGCTTTTTGAGAGAAGAGGGATTTGATAGTGGTTTTAATATAGGGGTTTCAGAACCGCTTCATGACCCGGTTGTGAGCTGATTCTAGCGATGGTTTTGAAATGATGTTTCATAGGAGTTTGAGTGCATGGTTTTGATAGATTGGATGCCTGACGTCACCTTAGTTTATTAGATTTTTGGCGGCCATCTTGGATTCGCCATCTTGCTTTTCTAAAAATCCCTACCTTTGAAACGTCCTGTATATTCATACTTGGTTGCTATCTCGTCCAGATGGATGGATGGATTAATGGATGGTTGGATGGATGTATGGTTGGATGGATGGTTGGATGGATGGATGGATGGATGGATGTATGGCTTTTTGAGAAAAGAGGGATTTGATAGTGGTTTGAATGTGTGGTTTTAATATAGGGGTTTCAGAACTGCTTCATGACCCGGTTGTGAGCTGATTCTAGCGATGGTTTTGAGATGATGTTTCATAGGAGTTCGAGTGCATGGTTTATTAGATTAGACATTAGTTTATTAGATTTTTGGCGGCCATCTTGGATTCGCCATCTTGCTTTTCTAAAAATCCCTACCTTTGAAACGTCCTGTATATTCATACTTGGTTGCTATCTCGTCCAGTAGCATACTGTATATTTATTTTATAATTTTGAAATGGTATGCCGATCTTAGATATAAAGTTTATATTTTTATCGACCATCTTGAGGGTATGAAACTTGGTCATATTGTTAATTAATAATAATAAATACATTGTTTTTTCTTAAAAAATATTGTTTGTTTTATTTTATTTTATAAGTAAGATATGCATTTCAAGCATGCGGCTATCACAGAAGCAGACAGCCGTTGCGGTTTCCGCTGGAAACATGTTTAGACCTGTTTGAAGTACATTGAGAAGCGCGATAGCAAGCCTGGTAATTTATTCAGGAATTCTCTAGAAACAAAGACCATCTTGATGGTCCGCCATTTTGTCTGACGTCACCTTAGTTTGGCTAGTGACCGTGAGAGGATGCTGCATTATGGTAATCATGAGAGATGCCATTTCTTGGTTAGTGGCTGTGAGAGGGCGTCACATTGGGTTGGTAATGATGAAATCTGCCATTTCTTAGTTTGGTTAGTGGCCGTCAGAGGGCGCCACATTGGGTTGGTAATGATGAAATCTGCAATTTTTAGTTGGGTTGGTAATGATGAAATCTGCAATTTTTAGTTGGGTTGGTAATGATGAAATCTGCAATTTTAGTTGGGTTGGTAATGATGAAATCTGCAATTTTAGTTGGGTTGGTAATGATGAAATCTGCAATTTTTAGTTGGGTTGGCGACCGCGAGGGGGCGCCACATCAGTTGGGTTGGCAGAGGGCGCCACTAGGGCGAGGGGGGTGAGGGGGAGCTGGGTGAGAGGGGGAGGAGGTGTCCCAGAACTCTCCAAAGTACCCTACTACTAAGGTTGAGAAGATGACTATTACTGCCCGGGTGGCGAGATTAAATTCCGAGGCGCGCAGGAATTTAAGCCACAGGGCAATAATAGTCTTCTCAACCGTAGTATGTATACTATTTTTGTACCAGTAGTCTAATTGGGTCTTGAAACCTTAATAATTATGAATAAATTTATTCATATATGTAAGAATGCCCTTGTAATAAAACTTCATATAAACAAATAAGTAGGCTATATTTTGATGTTCACAAATAAGTTTTGACATAAATGCTGAAACTAAACGCCAAGTATTTATTAGGTTATTTTTCATTCCATTTATAATGTCTGAAGAGTTTAGATGTACACCACCTGAAATGCGCGAGATTAAAAAATGGTGTAATTCCAAAAATAGAGTAGTAACTCAACTGAAAACGTATTCAATGGTACGCACAGTAAACCATGAAAATGCAGAAACCTACTACTGGGGTCGGAAAAACCTAACCTAATGTCGTTTACTTTCATAACAGAAACTTGTAAAATATTCATTTTCTTGACTGAATATATTTAATAAAAGTAAGTGCTATCACTGCTATCGTTAATGTAGTAATTCAGTAAATTGATCTGTGTATCTTGGTCTGAAATAACATAGTATGTAGTACCTATCTACCTATACCTAGCACACAGAACGAGACGGGTCCGATGGTATGCATATATTATTAGCCGAACGAAGAAGTCAGTCCAGATCAGAAATTGTAATATTCTGCGAAGGGAAACATACTGCATTTCGATGTGTAACGCTTAACAATTTTTTGAGGATTGCTTGTGCTTATCGTAATATTATAAGAATCAACTGCACACCTTGCGGGAGGGGCATCTCACCGGCCACGTCTCGCTCTGTGAGCTGTATATATGAATAAACAAACACTGATGTTATATACATTTCAAGGCTATAAATATGCACTATTATAGCAATTTTAATTAACAAGGTGTCAATTACAGTAGTGCCATTATTGTTTTAAAGCATTTCCCGACATTTTTCAATCAATGCATTCTTAGAATTGTCCTATTTTGTCTCACCACTCTGATCAAGACCACACCCCTAACCGCCTGTAATATCTTAAGTTCACCAATAACAATTAAATAAATTATAAATGGGGGTGTACTAAATATTATTAGATTATAATCATTGGAGATGCCATGACAACACCCAATCTCGTGGTCATTAAGAAAGGCCTCACGTGTATGATTAAAAGTCCCACCCATTAATTTACCATGGATTAATACTCAATTTGGAACAATTTTTCCTCATTGCATTTTATTATTCTATATACCGGGCCCCAGTGAAACGGTGAAGTCCATTATTGGTATTTAGAATGTAGATAACCAAAATTGTTTAATACAATATTTGTAGACAACCGTGAGCTCTACAATTTAAAAATATTTTCTTGCATACAGAGTGTTCGCCAACGACGGATCTACATAAACTTTTGTTTTTTTTAATGGACTGCTTTAAAAACCCAGATGTCCATTTTTTACATTTTATGATAGCCCTTTTACAAATGAATAAAGTGATATCAATTTGTAATAATCAATTTTTAACTGTTTCTGAGATATGATGATTTTTCGTCAATTGTACAACTTTGAACCATGAAAGACATATTATGGGCTCAATTAGTAAAAGATATTATTTCAGTATGTGAATTTTCGACATTCCATCGCTAGTTCTTTAGAATTATACATAAAAAAAAATAAAAAGAATTATTGAATACCCGTATATTTACAAGTCACTGAAAAGTACTAAAAATTTACTAATTAAAAATACATAATTTCTTGCATTTGTGGGCGATATTGCAAAAGTTATAGCATGTTTTATCTGAATAATGCCGATTACGGATTATTAATTTGAAAATATGAGTTGCTATAACTTGCATTACACATAGCGTAACTAAAATTAAACGGAAAGAGTGATCTATAATATTTTCTTTTTAAAAATAAGTAATCTTCATATACATAGCTGACAAAGGAATAATAAGGGCTTTCTTCTTTGAAGGAACCCTCCCAGACAAAAGATATTTAAAATCTTTGCAAGACGAACTGGTACCAGCGCTTGCGGCAATTTTTGCAAAAAACAATGATCCTGACTTTGTTAGAGATTTCCCGAACAAATACTTTCCGAGTAGGTGGATTAGTAGACGATGATTGATAGAAGAATGGCGCCCAATTTTATTATATTTAGTGGGGCTATTTAAAGTCCAAGAACGTCAATAGACTATAAAATTTAACTAAACTAGAACATGAAAATGAAAGAATTAAAATGTACAAGAGTAACTTTATAATTGTATTTGATTATAGTAAAGGAGTTTTTGTTAATTATGTGTTAATAATAAAATTTGCGTTTTCTACCATTTAATTATCATTTACTAAAAAAAAATTGTTTATTAAGATGGAAACATTTCTATATTATCAATTCGACAATGAAATAATCTCTCAAAATCATGAAAACATAGGGAGTTGCTTTAAAAAAGATACATCTTTACTAAAACAAAAACATTTTTGATAATTGAGTATAAAATAAACCATAAGATGGATATTCTGTCATTTTGACAGCGAAAAAAATTTGTTTACCCTTGGTTGACCCGACAGCTATTTGTTTACTTTATCATCATAGTGTCGTTGTGAATAGGTATTTAAAAACAAAATAACGGCATCCATATAGGTAGGTACATAAGTCAAATTAAGAAAAGTAGTTTCAAAGAAAATTCTCAATTTAAACTTTACCTGTATTTCACTGGAATGTATGTGAAATTTATTTTCCAGTGCATACGTGTTTGTAATATTGCGAAGATGATTTGAATATAAATCTGCTTCTGATGTATAATCAATGTGTATAGATGTCTTGAAGGAGCACTGCATGCATAGAGATACATATATTTATCTATTTTATCATACATATGAGGTACATAACATGCAATAGAGGAATTGGAACATGGTCTGTTTTTAATACAATTTAAAATATATGAAACCTCATATCTGCACGTCAGATGTAAACGATATTACGTCCACTTCTTTTCAAAGATTATTCTACTTTATTCCTGGGCTACACTGTACTAACAATGACCAACAAGTCTGAAACACGTGTCTGCGGTTGCATTACAGCGGTGTAACCCGTATTCTTTCTTCTATTTATATATATATAAAAATAGGAGAAAAAATATTACTTATTTCATTATTTACTTAAAATCAGCGAAATATGTAAAATAATCTGTTTCCGAATCTCATCACTAACTGTAAGAACAGTTGAATTAAGTTTTCAACACCTACAGCTAATTTTAGAAGCATTCATACACTTCTCGGCCACTTTTTAGTGTTTAGTTTCTATTACATTTTGCGCAATCATGGCTTTGAAAAATATTTTACATTCTTTTTGAACCTCCAGTACAAATTTTGTTATTGTATTCTTTTTGTTTCAGATGTAACGCTTGTCCAGTTGCTAAACCGTCCTTCTTGTGTGGTTCCGACAATCGCACTTACAGTTCTTGGTGCAGGTTAGATTATCATAACTGCATTCATCACACAACCATTCAGGTCTCCTGCAAGGGATTTTGTCCATGTAAAGGTAATAATTTTAAAGCTGCAAATGTATTGTAATGCCGCGATAACAATCTCAGTACATAACACCAATTTATCGAATGTTAATCTTTGCAGTTTAGCCAGTATAATAATATATGTACAAATCGATTATACTAGCATCGTTAACTCCATTCCATACCTGTAAGGTAGTCAGGTCGCTTTTAAATATAACAATATCCAAAAGGATATTAAATAATACATCTTGTACATGTTTATTTCCAAGCAACCATCAGCTAACCTCAACTATGTATATACGACCAAACAAACATAATAGCAGGTTTAGTGTTCCAGACAAAAGCCATAAATTTTCGGTAATACAATACCTAAGACTATAAATTTCAGGAACTTATGAATAACGTTGAGATGAATATATTTTTGTTTGAGATAAAGACACCTCTGTTATTCTGGTGTGTAATTTATTGACTATCGGCAGCGATATCTATACACAAAAAAAAAAACAATTTTTCAACAACTTAACTGGGATTTTTTTTATAAAAATTTCCGGTAGGTATAGGCTGAACAAGTTTTTTTTTATTTGAATCAATAGACCAGCAATGGATTAACCGCCATTTATCATTCTTTTTTAAATGAAATGGAGGAAATAAAATTAATGAATTTAATCTGGACGTTTCTCTTTGCAATACAAAATTTAAGCAACAGTGTAATCAATTTTAATTGTTGATGAACGTACCTATATGGCTCATAATATACTGTCTGTCCAACTTTTCTTTGCCATTTTCAATTTGAATTTTATACCTACGAATCAAATAGGTACTTCCTAATTAACTTCCATACTGAATTAACGAGAAAACGCGCAAAATTCTAACATTCATTTGAATTTATTTATAAATTTTCAAAATTAATAGTTTGACATAATCTCAATAAAATGTTGATTGCAATACTATATTCATAATTTAAATGCATCCCTACGACTTTATTATTTAATACAAACTATACAAATAGATAGAAAACATGAGTTACGATATCTTTTTGTAAATGGTGCCAAGTAATATATAAGCAAGTAGTACATCTTTGTTGAACATGTCTTGGTCTACGTTTATCCTCTTATTCAGTTTTATCATTCAATTACATACCACCTATACGTATTACCAATCATGTTCAAAAATATTCCAAAAATTATTCTGTAGATTTGTTTTTACTTACAACATTATTAGTTTCAGGCAGTACAATTACTTATTACTGAAATATTGTCTTAATGTCGTTGTTTTCGTTAAGTTAAGTACATATTTGCAAATCCCAAATGCCAATTCAAGCGAAACATTTCTAAACGTTGGTTAACTATCGTATTAGTTCCAGAGTATGACAGATGCTAGTTTGTCTTTAATTTGTAGTATGACCTGGGTTGAGCGATGTTTTTATGTTATAGTTATATAAATTACACTAAAGTACACTAAGCCCCGAAATTAAAACAACATTTGCAGTTGTAACCATATTTTGAAATCGTAACTGCCATGCACACATTGGTAAATATGATTAATAATAGGAAATTCAGCTAACGGAAATTTGTATTTCATTTGAATAAAAGACAAAAAAGAAAACCTGAAAATACAAATTTATAATTGAAACGAGTAAATACTTGATTTTTGTCAAATTTGTCATTGTGTGATGATGTATAACCATACTCCTGATCAAAGTCTTGACATATTAGGGATAAAAGTAAATACATGTTATATAAGCATAAGCATAAGCATAATGCTCATCAGTTTAAAATAGCATTGAAAACATTTCTACTGCGACAATGTTATTACAGTGTCAATGAATATTTGCAGGGATAAAGGGACTTGTCACATTTATGTTTATATTTGTAACTGTTGTATGTTTTATACAGGGTGAGTTTTTTTTCATTATTTGTATGGGGATCTCGAAAACCATAAGAGATACGCATTAGGTTAAATAGAGAAAGATTTGCATCTTTATAAGCCTCATCCAGATACGTTTTTGTCAATTTAAGAAAATGCATGGTTTACTAGATATTTGCAAAAAATAGAAATTCTCCAAAACCTTTTCAGTGCTATAACACTTCTCTTCTTAAAGTTAGAAAAACACTTTTTGAATATTGTTTTTAAGAAATTCAATTTCAAACAACAAGAACTTCTTAATTTTTTAATTTTGCTTAGCATTTTTGAGTTAGCAAGCAAAGTCTATTTTTTTTTAAATGGAAACTATAGTTGGCTATGACACATTCTAGTAGTGCATTTTTTTCTGCTTGCAATGATGTAAGGGTTGTAGCACTTATTTTAATAAATAACTGCACAATACACTATTATTATGTTTAACGAAAATCATGTCTTGCCATGGAAAAGAAAAGAAACTTATATAGTCCAAATCAATTGATGTTCCGCTGTATTCATAAGTAATTCCGATATCGTCAATAGAAAGTTCGGTTGTCAACATGACATTTCTAATCTCCAAATGAAAGTTCTATTATCCAAAAGAAAGTCCGCTATGATCAAAAGAAAGGACGGTTGCTGTCAGCTACAAAAAAAATACTTTAAGGCGCGAAGTAATAGAAGATTAATCTTGTTATTTGGTAGAACATTTATATTTATTATTTATGTATCTGTTATCTAAAACATATGGAAAATAAAGTGTTACTCAAAAAATCCATTTTCTTATGTATTTAGGTAAACCAAATTTTCTATTGATCATAGCGGACTTTCTTTTGAGTAATAGAACATTCATTTGGAGATTAGAAATGTCATGTTGACAACTGAACTTTCTATTGACGATATCGGAATTACTTATGAATACAGCGGAAAATCAATTGATTTGGACTGTAATATACAATGTAATACAAGAAACAATAAAAACACTAGACGAATTAATTATTAAGAACACGTAACATGCTAAATTTACATTAAGTGTTCGAAATGCCCACCATTATTATCGACGCACATACGGTACCTTTTCAACACTGAGTAAATAGCTCTCCTAATTTTGCGCCCATCTAAGCTATCAAATACATTAATAACAGCTTCCAATAGCTCCTCTTGGATTGCATATGATCGCACATATACGAGACCTTTTATTGCTCCAAAGACGAAGAAATCTAACGGTGAAAGATCTGGGGAACGTGCAGGCCATAAAACAGGACCATTTCTGCCGATCCACGAGTTTGGAAATAATTCATCTAAATATCTTTTGACCTGTGCCTGACAGTGAGGCGGGGCACCGTCGTGTTGAAATCACCGTAAATTTGTACGGGTCTGTAAATTTAATTCATCTAGGATATTGTCGAAATCTTCCCTAAGAAATTGCAAATATCGATTTCCAGTTAAAGTTTCATTAAAAATAAATGGCCCAACAAGTTGCGAACCAATAACACCACACCATAAATTGAAGCCAAACCTAATTTGGGGTCGCCTTTCTTCTAAACGGTGAGGATTTATTTGCGCCCACAGGTGTTCATTATGGCGATTGAACATGCCGCAGTTTGTAAAACGTTTTTCGTCGGTCCATAAGATCTGCATAGGAAAGTTATTATTTTCATGGCACATATTTACTATTAATCGTCTCCGTAGAGTTTGACCAACTAATTTTTTATAAGGACGGTACTTATATTTTGATAAAATTCTCACTACTGTGCGTTGTGAGGTAGCAACGCCTTATTTCTAGGTTTAACAAAACTTCCATACTCTTTCAAATTATTGTATAAATTTTTGAAGGTGTCTAACGATGGTTGAGGGCGATCAAAATACAATAAAAAATAGCGTTCGGCGGCTTCTTTACTATTTTTGTTACAAATAATGTAACATTCAATCATATCAAGTTTCTCAAGATTTGTGTACACCATAACTAACTTTGTAAAGCAACTAAATCACTAAAAAAACCAACTATAGTCACCCTAATGAACGAACTGTCAATGATGAAGTAAACATAATGCTTCAATTCAATTATTAATATCGCGTTTTCCATGGCAAGACATGATTTTTGTTAAACATAATAATAGTGTATTGTGCTGTTATTTATTAAAATAAGTTCTACAACCCTTACATCATTGCAAGCAGATAAAAATGCACTATTAGAATTTGTTATAGCCAACTATGCTTCCCATTTGAAAAAATTAGACTTTGCTTGCTAACTCAAAAATGCTAAGCTAAATTAAAAATGTAAGAAGATGTCGTTGTTTGAAATTGAATTTCTTAAAAACAATAATTGAAAATTTTGTTTTCTACCTTTAAGAATAGAAGAGTTATAGCACTTAAAAGGTTTTGCAAAATTTCCATTTTTTGCAAATATCTAGTAAACCATGCATTTTCTTAAATTGACAAAAACGTATCTGGATTATAAACTGTTTTTTGAGCTTTCAGCCCTAATCGTAATACGGCATTTAGATAAGCATTCACTACATCATTCAGCAATAGGAAAACAATGTAAAGTATGGTCAAACAATCACCTTACACCACGGTTATAACCTTTGGTAAAAGCCAAACTCATAATCGAAAAGGCTTAATCTTTTAATATACAATATTATTTATAAATAGCGTTTTTTAAATAATAAATAAAATATATGGTTTTCTATTTGTTACAGAGAATGACATCCATCTGAGGAAAAAGCAAAGGCAACAAGAACGCAATAACAATTTTATGAACAAAAAGAAAGCTACCCTTTACAAAACAGGGACAAACAATGGATATATGAACGACGGAAAGTCGATTCAAACGCCTGTCAAAACCGATGGATATACTTTTACGCCCCAGGACTTCAAATATGACAACAAACATTATAAATACTTCATTTATTCTAAACCCAAAAAGGTAAGTATACTACAGGTAATGCTGAAAATGAATAAAGAGATCTTGAAAGTATTTTTGGAAACGAAAGTAATTGTTAGTCTTTTTACAAATTCATCAGATTTTTCACAAGCTAAGCCTTGAAATACTCTAAAACATTACGTAAAGTTATGCATTTGCAAAAAACTTCAACAATTTATTTCTAGATATTGACGGCATATCTTGACATCTAAGTTACATTTCGACAGTTATAGATAGATAATTTAAAGTAGGAAATTCTATAATATTCATAAATTACTTAATAATAAATGGACCAATTATTGACCATTTAGGAAAGGATATGTGAAATTTGAAGCATGCAATAAAATGGGATGAGCTTTTAAGATGACATCATGGGTATCTCAATAGGGACAAAACCATTTTGTATTTAAATGCAAATGTACCCTTAATTTTTTTGATGATCTGTTAATAGCAATTTTCGGTCTTAATAATCATCCCACCAGACAAGCTGTGCGTGCTATAATGGATAAATTTGGTCAATATAATCACTCTTGAGTGTTCCTGTGCCAGTGAGACAATGCACCTGTCGAAGCACCGAAAATATCGCTGCCGTAAGAGCTTCAGTTCAAAATGACGCAAATCTGTCAATTCCAAGCCGTTTACAGGAATTTGGAATCTCCCAGTCCACATTGTGGCGAATTTGTCGTAAAGATCTTAGCCTATACCCTTACAAGATCAAATTAACTCAATAAGTGAAGGCCCTTGATCTATTGAAGCGCTGAATCTTCTCCGACTGGACTCTGCAAAAGTTAGAAGAAAAATCTGAATTTCACCGAAAAATCATCTTCAGCGGTTAAGCCTTTTTTTGGGTTAATGGCATTGTCAATTAGCAAAATATGCGTTATTAGACATTAACAAACAAGCATGTGCTTGAAGAAACTCCGTTGCAGCCACAAAAATTGACCATGTGGTGTAGACTTCATGCCGAAGGAATGATTGGACCGTACTTTTTCGTCGAATAAAATGATCGCAATGTTATGGTCAATGGAGTTCGCTGTCGTGCCATGTTGGAAGACTATTTAAGGCCACAATTATCTGGTCAATAAAATTGGTCAATTGAAGGGGAAGTTCGGTAATCGTGTAATCTCGAGAAATTGTTCGATCGAAAAGCCACCTCGCTCATGCGGTTTAACGCCGTTGGCTTTCTCTTTATGAGATTACGTTGTTATGTTTGATTATTCCAACAAGCTAGCAACGTTAGTAGAACTCGGCGGATGTGTCGAAAGGTGGTGGCAAATTCGCTCCAAAGAATCGATCGTTGCAAACGTGCTCGCGTTGGTCATACAAGCGATATCGAATTCCATAATTAAATTTAGCATGTGTACTACACCTGGAATAAACTTAGCCCGATATCTCGATTATACTTATTATTTAAATACAAAATTGTTAAACCCTATTGAGAAACCCTTGATAAGGTAGATTGTGACTTTATGAGAAAAGATTTTTCGAAACGGTTTTCTTTCTAAGATAGCCACTCATTGGGAGTTCCATAACTTGGTGGCTGACCACTGTTATAGTTTTTCAAACGGAACGCCATTTTTGTAAACCCCGTATAATTCTTAATGAAAAAGTTATAGGATAGTATAGGTCCAAATCTTAAGGTTTTCGACCTATACTACCTGAAAAATTAAATGTTTTTATAAAATTATATTTCTCGAAAACTACTTTCTTTTTTAATAAAAAGTCTTAATACAAGCATATTTTATTTTTTTGCAATTGCTATTTGGATTTGCAGAAAATTACATTACATTACATTACAAATGGAACACTCTGTATATCGGATCATTTTTGAATTCCTTATTAAATTTCGCACCAAAAACATGTAAGACGTTATTATAAAAGTGACCATTACTAAGCTATTGTCATTTTTTGATATAATTTTGCCAACTATGTTTTTTTATTTTAATACGGCCTTGTACTGAAATTACTTATTAGCCCAAAGAGTTTACCAGCAGCGTTACCCTGACAGAGAATGTCCCAAACCATATGCCTTTACAGGAGTAATGGATGCTTTCATTACTATTAGCAGTAGTAGTGCTAATTCAAAACCAAAAAAAACCTATATATGTGGTTAATGATGAAAATCAATTAAGCATTCTTTGGCAACAACAGAAAATTACACATCAGTAGCCATGAAAGAACTCGTTTGCTGAATATTAGCCAAACCATCGTTGCAAGGCCCTTAAAATGAAATAAATATCATCCATAATGAGTTACGGACCCATCATTTTAAAGCTATAAGAGTGTTCTGCAAATTGGCAATAATTAAAATGAATGCCCGTGCAACTCCGTTTGATAGTGTATTATTTGCGCATGAAATTGGTTTCTATAGTAACGGAATAGTTCACAAAGGAAATTTACATTACAGGCCAAATGAAAACCCTTACATCACTAATAAATACAGGACCAGAATAGGTGGAGCATAGATGTATGGGGAGGCATTCTTGGTGATTGGATGGTAGGCCCGCATTTATTTGAAGGTAGTATTAATGGAGAAGCTTCTAATTAATTTCTATCAAGCTGTTTAGTGGAATTTTTGGAAGATGTTCTGCTAAATTTACGAAGAGATGTAGTTACAACAAGATGGCAAATCCCCACATTCTATGCTACAGACACGAAATATTTTAGAAAATGTTTTCAGCGAAGTGGCTATCCCGAGGAGGCCATATTGGTTCTTCAGACATCACAAAATTAGTTTCTTCTTATGGGATCCGTAAAAGAGCAAATATACAGTATACCTATAACCTGTAACCACAAAAGAAGTTATGAGGGAATATATTCGACAAATATTTAGAAATATAAGTACGCAATGCTTTATTAATATTGAGTTGTTATTTCGGAACCATGTTGAAAAACTTTTAAAAGTGAATTTGAACACTTTTAATTTTTACCTATCTTAATGTTTATTTTATTGTTATTTTATAATTTCTGTTCCACTAATTACTCATCCTTTCACGTAACAATTCCAATTTCAACACCTACTAAAATTAAGTTATTAATTTGTCTGGTTTTAGAATGTATTGTGCCATATTCTACATATTCTTTGAATTATATGGCTGTATTATATAAGGTAAATCCAATTTTTTTGTCATTAGCCCCCAATGCATACAAAAATGGTATCTCTAAGCTCATTTTTAGAAAAAATCGTTTGTAATGGTAATTTTATAAGATTTTATTATTTTTTAAGGATTTAATTAAGTATATTTTTTTTATTAATATTTTGAAGGAAAATAACATTTAAAATCAATGAATGTGTTATTGTATTATTAACTATATATTAGTTATAGGTTTCGTATATATTTATTAGTAAAAAAAGGTGACGCCCGAAAGTGTTTATTAACGTGATAAACACTCCAGTAGCAATATACAATCCCGCGGCTAAATGAACGTGTATGTGCGTGTAAATGAGAATGGGAACCCCTGAACTTTGTGGAAAGCGGGGAACCCCAGACATTCTGATATAAAAGGGAAATACGCGTCAGAAAAGAGAGAGTCGACAGCAAGATACGTTAAATATCGTATCAAAAGGCTAACTCCTAACATTAGACTACGCATAAGAGTCATTGTTACTATAACTTTAATAAATAATTTACTACCGAGAAAACGTATTAAGGTAGTGGTCAAAGTTGCACCTAAGAAGTAATTGTGCAACGTGTTATATTGTTAAAATAAAGATTGTATTTCGAGAAGCAGAACAAGCAGATGATGCCGTTGAAAACATCGTAGAAATAAAGAAGATTTCGTCAATAATAAGCAGCTCGAAGTTCCTGCTGGAAACAGTCCAAAAAAGAAGATGAATAAGAAGAATTTAGATAAGGTATTATTTAAATGATTATTGTTTAATGACTGTAATGTTTTATGTAATAAAAGAGGAGAGACTGTAAAAATAAAAGTTCAAACAGAAAGTCATTAAATACATATTCTCTAACAAATGTATGTGTAAAGTAACTTGATATGTTCACAAGTATCGATATAAACACGTATAATATAGAATGTGCATTGTATGTAATAAATTCTGGCGTTTATAGCTTACGATTGAATCGAACAAAGGACCTACAGAAATGTTTGTGTTAGTTCAATGTTTGTAGAAAAAATGTATCAAAATTGCTTTTTAAATATATGTTAATTCTTGTGTTGTTTGTAAAATTATAGATACAGGATTTCTTGATTTTAATATAAGAATTATAAAAATTTTTAAATGGTATTTTTTTTAATGTACAGGAACCCCTTTTACTTAATCATTTCAATTAAGTCGAATCGCCCTGAGATAATTTGAGTTGAGCTGGCAAAACAAATAATTTTACATTGTATTTCTAAGGTTTAACTTTAAATTAAATATCTTAATTTAGAGATAGGGGTTTCTCTACATTGTGTCACCCAACTTTGGGGTGGTACCTCTATACAAGTTGGCAAAATTATATAAAAAAATGAGGTGTGGCCACCACACGACTTTCTTATACGTATGAGCGTTTCAAATTATAGAATTTTAAGAATTTCTTTTACAAAAATTATTCAAAATCCTATTCTAAGTACTTCTATTCTCTTAATAAATCTCTATAGAATACATACTTTGCAAGATATTATCAAAAAAGTGCTACTCGCTAAGAGTAAAAGTGCTACTTCCGGTCCGAATTTTGAAATTTCATATATACAAAAAAAATTGCAAATCCAGTTTTAAATACTTTTATATTCTTGATAAATATATATAGAATGCATAACTTACGACATATTTGCAAAAAATCGCTATTCGATAAGAGTAAAAGTGGCACTTCCGGTCAGAATTTTGAAATTTTTTTTATACAAAGATATTGAAAATTATGTTTTAAATACTTTTATACCCGTAACGTACTTGTCTAAAAAGCATGACTTGCGAAATATTCGCAAAAAACTGATTTTCGATAAGCGTAAAAGACCTACTTCCGGTAGGAATTTCGAAAAACTTTTTAAATCAAATTATTCTCAATTTAAATTTTAAGTACATATGAATTCTTTATAAATTTGTATAAACTTAGTAGTTGACGAAATATTGGCAAAATTCTATTTTTTCGCTCAAGTAAACTGCTACTTCCGGTCTACCGATTTTACTGAAAAACTAATCGGATCTCAAGAGGGAGATTATACACTAAATACAAAATTTGGAATTGATATCTACAGCGGTTTGACAGCTATCGTGGTCACACACACAGAGAGAGAGAGAGAAAGAGACACACACACAGAGAGAGAGACATTTTTTAAAAACCACTTTTTCGGTATCAGGGGACTTCAAAACGTGGACATCTGCAAAAATCTCGAGGTCGAAAATTTTCATCATCACAATACTTCCTTATAGTACGTATAAGAAAGTAAAAACAACAATAGCTCAGTAATGGTAACGTACCTAAAATAATAACGTCTTACGTGTTTTTGGTAGGAAATTTAATAAGCACTTCAAAAATGAACCGTTTGAAAAAATTCAGTTCTAGACAAAAATATATCATGTAATTTTAATCCAGTTTCTGCAAATTCAGTTTGTAATGGCAAAGAAATAAAATATATTAAGTTCTAATAAATAGTCTAGGAGAGGAATAGGACCGTTCATTATGAACAACGCCACCAAAAATTGTGTCTATCTAATACGTCGTTTTCGATGAAGATAATTTTATAAAAACATAGAATTTTTAAGAAAAATGGTAATAAGTCGAAAACCTTAAGTTTTAGACCTATCCTATAACTTTTTCATTAAGAATTATACGGCAAACCTAAAAATGTAATAATATATAGGTTGTTTCATTTAAAAAGCTAATTTTAAATGGAACAATTTTAAACCTATCTTAGCAAGAAAACCGTTTTGAAATATCTCTTCTCATAAAGTTACAATCTGCCTTCCCCGCGGAGATGTATATAGTCTGAGTAAATAACTTAAATTTCATAAGTAACATCTTGTTTAACAGAAGTTAATCTAGATTATTCCAGACATGCTGGCAACACTTATAAACATTGCATTGATAAAAGTGGTAAAAAACATTAAACCAAAGAGTAAAACTTTGCGTTCTATTACTGTCTGGCGTGATCATTTGGTAATATCAAGGGGAAACTGAGCTCCCAGAGACAACACGTATTCTTAAAAACTGAATCATACTTCCCAAGTGTAGATACATTTACTAAATAGTTTATACCTATAGTTTTAATATAGTAATACTTACTTAAGTGGACGTCCATTGTTTTTGCAGTTTATACTCAGCGATAAATGTAAAATATGAAAATAATTTTCGCAAAATACTTATTCTTTAAACCTAAAGCACATCGAATTCTTTAACAATGTGAGCACATGTTGACATAACCTCAACCATCTGATTATAATATTCCGCTCATAGATAACACCAGTAATTTGAAAGGTTTCTGTTACCATGTGGTAACGTTAGCCGTTCAAAGGTTAAAGGCAACTCAGTCAAGATTATCGAACTAATACCTTGTTATGTAATGTAGGACAACTATTTGTATGCAGAAGATAAACAAAAAAATTTCAATGAAGTTCTTGACAACAAATTATACAATAACCCTATCAGCATGATACCTGCCACGCCACCAGCGAGAGAATGTTCACCCAGTGCTCTACAATCCATGGGCAACAGACTGCTAGACTGGTTCTCAGTGGTGATGTCCGATTCATCCAAACGGAGGAGACCGAGAAACAAACCAAAAGGTAGACTTCATTACAATCGCCCGACTACAGTTATACTTCCACTAACTCAATCAGTGTTTCCAGTTCGTTTTCCACCAATATGCAAAGGCGAAGTGAGATGGATGTTTCAACATTTAGACCTGAACAGTGACGGGCACTTGTCGTTGCAAGAATTATACGATCTGGAACATGACCAGAGCGAAATTTGTCTGAAGCCTTTCCTGCAGCAGTGCGACGGTAACCACGATGATAATGTCACGCCTGTGGAATGGTGTCATTGCTTCCAGAGGACGGAAAGGCCGTGTGCAGCGGTCAAACGTAAAATTATTCCGAACTTAGTAGGTATGTAGTCGATTCAGAAGATTTTAGGCATGGTTGCCACTCACATCTTTAAATGAAATTTCCTGACTTTTCCAGGTTTTCTGGCCCAACATATATTTTTCCATACTCATTACTAAATGTAAATCAAGGGTAAACGTGTTACTCTCAAATTCATAAATACATGTTTTATTCAAAGTTCAATAAAACAAAAAATATATATATTTAATGTTTAATAACCCAAAATAAAAAAGTGTACGAATTATTCGTGTATAAATGAACTATAAGGTATACAGGGTGCGCTCTCAAAGCAGAAATCCTTTGTGAAAAAACGCAAAAACAGGTCGATATTTAATACAAGGGGGACACCTTTCCATCATATCCTCAACTGTGATACTTCATTCCCTTCCCCTCCATTACTCCAACCAATACAATTTAAATAGGGAAAATACTTAGTAGTATACATCATTAAAAAAGTATTTTATGGAGAATTCAGCAACATGGATGCTGGTTGCGCTACTTTTGATTTTAGCGCCCTCTAGCGGGATAAAAAAATAGTTACGTTTTCCAAAACGCTATAGTCTAGTCGTTTTGGCAACTGACACGGCCAAAGTACGAACTAAAGACGACGATTCAATACCACTACAAATTTTGATCGGCTGCAACAATTTCAAAATAATAAAATTAAACTGACTAATTAATATTTCAGGATGTATACCCTCCCATAGTAAAATACTATAACATGAAAGCCAATTACAAATTAAATATTATAAATAAAGCTATTAAACATTATTTTTTCTGCACCTATATTTTATATAACATTTGTCGATACTGTTTAGGAGGCAAGCATTGTTGACAAATTTAAAATGTTTAGATGACAATTATAACAAACGTCAAAAGATAATTATGACACATGTCAAAAGGTGTATGAACATTATTATTTATGACAGTCTTGAAATAGTTTTTGTAGGTTATATTACTTGACAGGTAAAATTTTGCAACATCTGAAATTTGACGCCATTTTAATTTAGTGGCGCATGTCGGTTGCGAGAGCGACTCGGCTATACACATCAGTTGAAAGCTAATTTTATTAGCAACTAAATACATAATATTTTTGACATTTAATTGCCATCATTGTCAAGTACATACTGTTATTATAATTAAATCATATTTTAATTAATAAAAAATGAAATGGTTTACACTATTCAGGAGAGAGTAGAAATAGTAACACTTTATTTTAAAAATAATGAATGTGCACTGTAATATTCAATGAACAATAACACCCTAACAAACATCTAAATCGTAAGGATGTTTCGGAACTAATTTCTAAATTTCGCGAAATTGGACCCGTACAAAATAAAAATGCAACATAGAAAACCCAGTAAAAGAAACGAAGCGACAGAAGTAGCCAAGTAGCGTCGGTCAAATTATGAAAAAATATAAATTCCACCCTTATAAAATTCATCTGTTTCAAATTTTTTATTTAATATTAATATTATACCTGTACAGTCAATCACCATAATTGTCAATACTAGTCAGATTCCAAGTCAAGAATATTTCATGAAGTACACATTCAATAGCCTCAAAAATTGAATGTCTGGTCTAGAATATTTGGCGATCGTATTGTTGGTCCATTTTTTCTACTTGGTGATTTAAATGAAAACATTTATCTGGAATTACTTAAAGACACTATTGATCCAATGTTAACAGACGTAGCGGTTCGTCAGTACTTGGATGAAAGATTTCCTCGAGATTGGTTTGGGAGAAGAGGATTCATAGAATGGCCCCCGCGATCTCCGGATTTACCCCTTTAGATTTCTTTTAGTGGGAATATTTAAAGTAAAATATACGCCACTCCATCTGCTTCACTAGAAGAGTTACGTCAACGCATTGTTACCCAATGTCGTCAAATAACACCAGAAATTCTCCAAAACGTCAGACAACGGTTCTAATAAAATTTATACTCATGTATGACAGTTAATGGCGACCACTTTCAGCATCTATTGTAAACTAATTGAGTTTGAAGTTAACTATTTTTTTCAATTGTGCATTAAATTGCTAATAAGATTAGCTTTCAAATGATGTGACACATTTTGGAATACGTAACCGTCTTTTTTCCCACTAGAGGGCGCTAAAATCAAAATTTGCTGAATTCTCCAAAAAATTACTAAGTACTTTCCCTATTTACATTGTAATCGTTAGAGTGATGGATGGGAATAACGTATCACAGTTGAGGATATGATGGAAGGGTGTCCCCTTGTATTAAAAGTCGACCTGTTTGTGCGTTTTCTTACAAAAGATTTCTTTTTCGAGATATTCAATCTATTTCGTTTTCGGTGGCGCAGCCTGTGTAATAATATATGTAAATAAATAATTTATGCTACAACTTAGTTCTGATTTAGTTTTTCCCGTAGCTTCATTAGGTCTCTTGTCTATTTCAACCTTTTCAAAATCTGTACCTACTCTTCGTTATCTGTTGTACCTTACTTTCAAGAATTTTTATATCTGCAAGTGCACAGACTGTTCGTTTTCGAAATAATTGTTTCATTCTCCTTTGCATTGGAGCCTCTTTATGATCATTGCTTGATCTTCTTGTGTATCGTCGCAACTTTATTGGTTTCTACGTTTAGTGATCCACCAGCCTTTTTAATGCCATCATTACCTATTCGCTGAATAATGACAGAATTTTCATCACCACAGTTGCATTTTCATGGGAAATGATTAGTATCAATGTAACCATAAATCCATATAATCATTATTTTCTATTAACAATTTCTCGGCGAATAAATTACCTAAATTCAATTCTTCTTCAAATTTCTTCAATTCATTAGGCATAGCTTTGTTTTGTATAAACTCGTGATATTATTGATGGCTTTTCTCAGCTGTGAGGCCATCACTTTTGTTTAAGCTATTAAGCTCTTGCATTAATAATTTAAATCTAGTAAAAGCTTCTTTATAATTGTTTTTCCCTTTCAGCAGCAACAGAAGTTGAAAGATATCGGCGAGTAGAAAACCCTTTAACTGTCTTCTTGACATGCTTTATTATTATTAAATTCGTTTTTCCTTCTAATCCAGTTTCTTTATTTGAGAAAGATCTTCCATCTTTTCGCCTTTTAAAAATCTGCCTGCCAGGTTTCTAACAACCCTTTCTAAGTCTTCATACAGAAATGTTGCCATGGATTTGCAATACTGTTACTTTGAGCAAAAGAGTTCCAAAATTTCAGCAATTGTAACAAAAATCATAGAAAAATAAATTCGCCATTCGTCATCTACTTAAAATATAAATTATTAGAAATTTGATGTGGGGAACTGGCTTGTTACAACATCTAAATCATTCTACCCTAAAAGTCGCCGTAAAGTACGATTTTTATCATAAAGTATTCCATTTCTAAATTAGTAATCTTATGCTATTATTTTTATGTTTACCATATTAATAGCAAAAAGACTTTAATAAAAAAAGATTACTTTAATTCATTTTTTTATATGATGTTTTATTTTATTTTTATAAAGTAAATAAAATTTCTCGACACAAACTAAAAATGTACGTTACAAATTTAGTGTCTAAATGCAATACATACAAGAATAGTTTACCAAGTCTTTCATGGCAGCGCCACAATACAACACATTACATTATAGACAGATTCACAGCTGCGGGCTGCGAGAATAGTGGTGCGAGAGAGAATAAAGAAAGATGTCTAGCTGCCGCACATTTTACGTATACTTGCGAGTATTGATATACTCGTTCAGTCAATGACTTTAATCAATTAATTTATACTGTAGAGCAGAAATGAACTTCCTGACTTTTGTTGATTTTTTGCATTTTTCCCTGACTTATCCCTGACTTCGAAATTCCCTAACTTTTCCAGGTTTTACCGATTCACGGCAAGCCTGTTAGAGTAAATATTATGCACGTAATTATTATTTTTCAGGTGATTATGTTCCTGATTGCGATAGCCAAGGGTACTACAAACCCACGCAGTGTCATAATGCCATTGGAATGTGCTGGTGTGTGGACAAACATGGGGTAGAGTTTGCGAATACTCGTACGCACTCGAAACCAAATTGTGGTAAGTTTATTTCTATTCAAATTATGTACGTCCGCTGCACATGGTTTATTATATTTATTAGTGGTTTGCAACGGCTACGACAAGATAAAATAAAAAGCGCTGTTGTTTTATTGAAGAATTCTCATCTCAGAGGCACGCACTACATGGAGGCCCCAGAGCTTGAGTCGCCATATGTGACAGCATTCACTACTAATTTAAAGACCAGCACTTGCCGCTATGCATGTACATTTTTATAGCGAGAATAAATGGGCAAATTTTCGATAGTTTGGATTTGCTCTTGGAAGGTTTTTGAATTGACACATTATCACACACTTTTTCCCACTTCTGAGTGTCCTTTTCCTGTTCCACTACGTTGTCAGTAGAACTGTATTTCTCTTCATACTATTTTGAAATAGAAGCTTGATCCAAATTATCTTCTTCTTTCTTTTTCTTCCACCTCATCACCTATATGTTGAGTATCGTCCTGTAAAATGTCAAAAAATAATAATTGTTAAAACAGTACCTAATAAATAAACTCGTAAATAAAGAATATTGTTTTATTATAATCATATTTCATATTTCGTGGCCATCTATTAGTGGTGACCGTTAGTAAAATTCTTTTATTTCCGGGTAAACTCGCCCAGCCTCGTTTATTCAACGCCTCTTGGAACTATCAGGGTTGAACACATTTTGGTCGTTGCCAAAAACACATCGCTTATCCGTCACGGCCAGACCTTGAATTACTGCCGGTGGCTTTAAAGGTTTGACAGGGCAGCACACGCCTTGTTAGGTAACATTAGTTGCTACTGCTTATACACTGTTATGTTAACTGACTATTGACAATCGAAAATGATTGACTGGCTGAGTAATAATGAATGAATAATTCTTCTTCTTCTTTGGTGGCCGCGTGATAAGTCTTGAGCTTTTTACAATTCTTTTGAGGGCGATTTATCTGATTACTGAATTGGTGCTTGCTTAGATTCTGTTAAGCATATTAGGTAATTGCCAACCTGGGGCGTTTATATTTCCAATAAGTTTTAGGGTCATAATTTAGGGATTCGGAGATGCTGATATTTTCCTGTGTTTCCATCTTGTTATAACATCTTTGCCAAGTTCCTTTATGTGAATATCTACCGATTTGATGTATTCGCATGTATTTGTACATTCCTCATGTACCAGGGGGCTCCCAAGATCATTCTCAAGGATATATTTTGAATAGTTTGAAAGTTTTGGATGTGTGTGTGTTCTGTATTTATCCATATAGGGGCAGCGTGGCCATTATGGGTCATATTATCTGTGTGAGTTTTAGATGAGAAGATAACGAGCTAAATCCTTTTAGGAGCGGCCAGAGATGTCCTCTTACTGCCTTTGGATTTTTTTATATGATTTGATGCATGAGTGTTGCTTATGAGAAATCTTCTATCTAGGATAACTCCTAAGTATTTTATATACGGATGCCACGGGATTGATTCATGTTTGCATGTCATCGGCATAGGTGGCTAGTATGCAGTTGGTGCAGTTCGGTTAGGTGGGACAATTACATAGAGAAGACTGACTTGTTTACTATCGGTGATATATTCCCAGATGCCGAGCATATCACCGACAATAAACGAATCGAACTCACCAGCGGCCACTGATGAGGAGAGTGCGCTGGTTCTTGAGGGACCCCTACTGTTAGTTTTCTCGTTGTGGAGTGTGTGTCGTTAATTCGTATCTGGAGGCTTCTTCTATAGATGTACGTTTGTATGATTCTGGTAAGGTGCGATGGATAGCCAAACGAGTGCATCCTGTCCTGTATATGAGGACATTGATGCCAGACTCTGCCGCAGGTATGGAAGATATCCAGGAATATTGCTGACGTGGTCATAGTTTTATTAAATCCGTCCAGAGTCGTTTCTGTATCCCTGACTAGTTAGGTTGTGGTTGAATGCTCTTTTCTGAAACCGTGTTGCTCGTGTGGTATGTTATGATGTTCAATAGAATGTTTATCAATTAATTGGAGAATAATTCTGTCAGCCACTTTGCTGAAGGAAGATAGGGGACTGATGGGACGACAGCTGGATGGGAGAGAATGATTTTTACCTGGCTTGGGGAATATAATTACTGTTGCTGTTTTCTATATTGACGGATATGTTTGTAATCTGAGGATGGAATGAATAACTTTTGCTTAAATATTACTCGATCGCGCGGGTTCCTTTTGTCAACGTAACAGGAATATATAATTCACGAAGAAATAAAGACCCCAATGAAAATATATAGGAATGAAATATTTTTTCAGAGAATTCTTGAATATATAATAATAATAGAAATTAATTATATATTGTATAGACAGATAATTAGTGAAATGATTAATTTTAAATAATAAATTTTAATAGAATAATTAATTAGTAAATATATTAAGAAAAATATAAAATATTATAATAATGAAAATATAATTCCAGAGAAATTAATTGATTTAAAATGAAATGCGTTTTAAACAAGAAAAAAGTATCTTCTTAGAAACAATTAATTATACAAATTGACTTAACGAATCAAAAAAATGGTTTAAATCTTCTAATAACTTTTCAATTAAAATTGCCAATCACACATCCGCGAATAAAAATCGTGGGCACACTAAATTATTTTATAGTATTTTAGATTATTATTAGAAAACGGTTTCATGTTTGTTATTGCCGTTTCAGATTCTCTGGTTAACAAAGCCGGCGATCTTCCCGAAGCAAAAAACACAGAAGAAACCAACGACGATGAAGGCGATGACGATATTGAACAAGATATAGAAGGAAGTGCCGATCATCCTGATAGTTATTAAAAATTGTGAATAAAGAAAGAAAGGAGAAAACACAAGAAACTACCAGATACATTGTCTTATATATGTATAGAGTCCACCAAGCGCATCTATATTATCTGTCCAGAAAATTTTTCATTTTCATTTTCATCGCTTCATGATAATGTTATACTTAAATATAAAAGATTGTACATTATTAATTTCCATTTACAACTTAACGCTTAAAATTGATAAGGGTTAACTATTCATCAAAATAACCGAAAAACTATCGAAAAAAATATTTGTACTTACGAGCAAAAGGAATAAGTGTCATCTATATCTACATTACATTATACATACATATAATATCTGTATCATAAAGGTACGGAAGTGTAGTAGGCAATATCATTATAATACATTCATAAAACGCTTAATAATATGGACTACCAGAAACCTGAACATTCCAAAATGAAAACGAATGAGATTGCTTTGATTGTTTATACGAATTTTCACAAGTCTTATAATTCTCATTTTATTTCTTAAGATAATATTGTACATATTATTTCATATTATAATTTTAGGTTGTTATCTTTTGCAATTTTTTTCTGTAATGAAATCACTTTCTATACTTGACAAATACATGCATTTTTATATGTAAATACAATTAAGGATCAATTTTTTGTTTGTTTTGAATCATATACAAAGTGACTGTAGATGATAGTGTTTTCTTTTTCTATAATTATAGTGTCATCCTTTTTGTTAAACTTTTATGTTGGCATGACTGTATTTTAAATTAACATCTGTCAAACTTGATATAATACACAGGTTCAAATTAAGCACCTAAGGTTTACCAATAAACCATAATTCAAATATTTTAATAATCATTTATAGTCACGTGATATATTCTTATATTATATTATATTTTATTTTTATGCTGCTTTTGTCAAATATGCGAGGTGATTATCTCAGAAGGAAGAATGTCTTGTTCGCTTGTATACATAAGTGTATTGTGTAAGATTTTTTATTACTTCGTTAAGCTGTCGTTATTTAGGAAAAAACGAGAATAGTGCAACTGCAAACAGAATTGTACATTTTTAATAGAATATCTTAATATTTTATTTGTTATTAAAAATATGTTTTTACCGAAATTATATTAATAAATTATTGTAATATTATTTATGTACTTGTTTATATACGTTGGGGAACTAGTAATGCTAACTACATATATGTTCCTAGCATTTTCTAGAAAGTTAGAAAATATGAAAATAATTTTCAAACCATTGTTATAGCTTGAATAAAACATAGTTATAATAGATAACCCTATAATAATGTATTTATAATATAATGGACAAGCAATTAAATATTGTACATCAACTACACTATTTAATATTTAAAATTACATAATTATGTAAGTAAAAATCTTGTCAGTGTACTTTTTAAGTAATATTACATGGAAAATGTATTTTTACATTTTGAATTACATTTTGCAACAAAATGTGAAGATATTTAAGAAACTCTTCAGTGTAAATGTTATTCTCCTGCAAAATACAAACTAAAAAATATTTACTTCAAATTTAAAGGAAAATTAACACATAAGAAACATAATATGACAGAGCCTCTGTAAAATTATTCTCTCTGAGTTGGCATAAACTTCAGTGTATTCTCATATATTTTTAAACTTTGACTTTTCCATTTGTTAAAATGAAAAAAAAAACAATTCTAATTGAAATCCAGTAATACAAACATAAAGTGGGAAGAGAAAAAGTTTCAGCCATATCAAAATCAAAGAAATATAAAATAAGAATTCATACGAACTCTAGAGCCCTCAATGTCGATATTTCAAGGTAGAATTACTATAAAGAATATCATATTGCCAAACGAAGACTGAATTACCATCTTGTACGCGAGAACAATGTTATAACCCTAAAATACCGTTGTTGTGCATATTTTTGGGCAGAATTCCAAAGAAATACAAATAAAAGAAAAAAATAACTACGTGTACTGTATTTGAGCGTATAAACTTTAAAGTGGCTTCTATTTCACCTTTAATCGAGCATGGATGCTTTTGTTTGCCTTTTAATAGCATAAAAAGAAGGCTTCTCTTGACGAAGTTCAATAAATGCATTTACTTGCTCCGTAGACCAAGATATTTTCATTGTTAGTATGCAGTAGATACAAAAAAAAACTAATAAAATAAATATAAAACAGAAAATACAAAAAGTAATTAACCTTTTACTTACATATATATATATATACTTTATATAACAAAATATCTACAAATATTATATATACATAAGAAGAAAATAAAAACGATGAACTTATAAATAAAAAAGATTCTAACTACTTTTAATATTTGGTTAATTTTGTTAATGTAATAAAACATGTTCTACCTATATAAAAATCTCCATAAAGAACTATACTTTTACAACTTCTCCGTGCATTTTGTGTATGCAATGAATAATATGCAAAATCTTGTACAAAATATTGTACTATGTCAAGTTGACCTCAGGAAGAGATAATTCGCGCGATTTCATAATTGTGACAGTATTGTTTGCTTGTTCTATGGCAGGCCTTTCGTAAAGTCATCTGCAGGCGTTTTCTTACACAAGGTGAAAACATTCAAAAAAGCAGTTTTTGTAAAAGTTATTGATGAAAACATAATCAACAGGAATGGAAATATTGTGTAGGTGCACAATCGTTAATTTTTTAAAATTAGTGTCCGAAAGGTGGTTTATTTTTTGTCGCACACATTAAATTCTTGCAGCCTCGTTGCAAGCTGCCCATAACATTGCGCATTTCTAACGGTATTGTAACAGAACAACACTCCAGTGTTCATCTATTAGGCTACGGTGTATAGACAACGCGGTTTTTAATCAGTGCTGCTGAAGATGAGAACACGGTTGTCGAAATGCGAATTTAGCCTTTTTTGTGCTTTAGTGTGGTTAAGGTATATTAATGTTTTTAGTCTCAAGCCACAGACTTCAAGTTTAGTTTCTTTCTTCTTATGCACAATCTATTTGAAAATTTAAGAGCAGATGTACGAACAATGTCCCTTTTATGACAAGTGATCGACACGTAAGATTGATACAGTGACAACTTATCTAAAGTTGGCGTTTCCATGAAAAAATAATGGTGGCATTTACGTCATCATGTTCCAAATTGGCGTAGAATACACAAAAATATGATTGGATTTGGTTATGATACAAATCATATCTTGATACAACAGTATTACGCCACAAATGGTCAAAACAAATTAATAGTTATTTATTATACAAGGGAAAAAAGTATTTGATTTTAGCTCGAGGTAAGGTTTATCTTCCGACGCGAAGCGGAGGGAGATAAATTACCGAGAGCTAAAATCTAATTTTTTTCCCGTGTATAATACACTATTTTTTTCTGTGATGGGAAAAACGACGATTTAAAATTTAAAAAACTCGTAAATACTATATATTTAAGTCAGAAAATCAATCTATGTGACATTTCAAGTGACATTACACCTGCGTTGCTAATGGAAACCTGTAAAATAATCAAATATCTGTCAATTTAAGCGGGCAAAAAGTGAGCACTTTTTTCCCTGGCATATAAAGTGACATTTTATTACCTGTCAAGAAGGATAAAATGTCAACTTTTTTTCACAGAAAAAATAACTTTTTTCAAGTTTATCGTTAGTATAAATACCAAACGTTTGATGCATTGTTAGCATGGTAGGTATATATATATATATACTAAAACTAGTGCAATTTTAAGCATTTTAATAATGTTAACTCTGACATTTGAAAAACTCGTTAGGTATTTATCCACAATCAGATACTTTGACCCATTTATTAACAAAGGTAATTATCCTTTTATAACTTAATATGAATAGAACTGATATTCTCAACTCTGAAATACTCAGATTAAATTAAAAAGAAAGAACAGCTGACGTATTTGTATGTGTAGACGAAAAAATAACCCTAATAAAAGCTTTAGTGAACAAACCTTAGACATAACTTCACTGTTCAAGTGACACGATTGATTTTACTTCGGTAAGGAGGAAAATTATAATATTACTTCACTTGCCCGTTTGATCGTAATAAAATATATTGAATTGATATGTCTTTTTTATAGAAATATTTTTTTCTGATAGTTTATGGGGAAAATACAAAACTCCCCGCAAGTTTCCATGAAATATGTACAATTCTGTTTGTACAGCTTCATGTTTGTGCCGTCTTTTTACCGTACATGAAAGTGAATAAAAAGTGTAATACGCATTTATGTACTATGTACTGTTGTTAAATTTAGAAAATTATTTATGTGATTTTGATGTCCAATTTATTATTATTCGTATAATAATAATATATTATTTTTTATTATTAGACGTAGAGAGTTTATAAAATCAGACTAAAGAAAACCTTATTAGCAATTATTGATTTGTGTGTTATATATAAAAAAAGAAAGAATAAATAGATTATTGTATATATAGAAAAAGTATGAGGCTTCATAAAACAATTTAAAAAGAAATTAAAGTAGGTAATGAAAACAAAAACCTTTTTGGCCACAATTGTTTTAGAACGTTTCTATTTCGTACATATACATGTGTATTCAACACTTCTAAAATAAGTTTCGACTGTTTTATAATTTATTAGCTGATGAACGAGGCTTTATTGTAATAAAGTGAAATGATAATTCTATTTTTGTTATTTTTATGCATACTACAAACACACATATACATCCACTTACAATTGTATTGTATGTTTTTAAGATAATAAAAAATAGAATTTAATATACCCACACGAATATTTTATTTTACAGTACGGTACCGTAAAATGGGGTGATTTTGTGCCTGCCGGGGCGTGATTGTGTCACTAGGTGTTGATCGTGTATATTCGCACCATATCGGCACATCGATTCACCTACCGCCCCGAACTCTTGTTCAAGAATACCGATTTTAGAGGCGAATAGAATGAAATGTATGGTTTGTGTATGCAATACCTTACCATTTCTGTTCCGTCAAGTTATTAAGTAGGTGAGATTTTGCAAAATTTTCGTTTTATCGCATACTTTCTCCTGGATTGCCTAAAGTGTTTTAATAATGACCGTTTCAAAGTTCACACGTAATTAGGTGTTATATAGGTTATCTTTTAAAGAATACGCAGTGGTCGAGTAGTGCAAAATAACCTGGGTGTGTCACCTTGAATAAGATTCCGACAATATAAGGGGGAATTTGTGCCACTACCTATTTTGAAATTCAGTTTATACGCTTAATTATCTTTATTAGTTACTATTCTATCTGAGAATTGGCTGTTCTTTTGTTTTATTTTGGTTTGTAAGAATATCTAGTTTTTGTTATATTTTATAAATAATTTTTTTTTCATTAAACCTTTTATTTGGGGAGAGAGTGTACTACAAAAATAACAGAGATAAAACTAATTGGGGTGAAATTGGGCCATGTCACTCATACCATACAGTTTCACTATAATATGAAGCTAAGCCTGGCACATTTTCAGCCTGTAAATAGGCGGCATTGTGCTAAAACGGTAAACAAGTAGCTGGCACAAAGCTACCCCATCCTATGGGGGGAAATTGTGCCAATTGTTATAAATAATTTTAGAAAAACGAATGGAAATTTCTAAGTCTTTTTTACACAATTTAGTAACCAAAGGTTCGAAGTATATCGTTAATTTTTACAAACATTTTTGGTGTCTATAATTGTCCGAAATTCTTTGAAAACCACAAAAAGTGGCATAAAACCACCCCATGTTACTGGTATATAAAAAAAGTAATAATAGTAATATCACTATTACTGTGCGTTATATTATTCGTCAAGTCAGTGCTGCAATGTACCCCTTGACTGTCAGTCCCTAGATCATCACACATCATCAGCATAACCATGATAGAATTATAGAAAGTATTCTTACAAAGCAGGGCGGGCCACCATGTTGGTCGCCAAATTGTTACAATAACTTATTTAGGTTTTTTGTGAAATTGTTACCATTGTTTATAAAGTGAGTAATGGATGATTTAGGTATAACATTAATTCCGTAATGTTGGCATGGTTACTCATCAAAGGTTCAAGTTGCTGTGCCCTAAGAGAAACTAAAAATAAATCGCAATAATAAATTAAGGCAGGTGAAATTATTATATAAGGGAACTGTAAATAAACAGCGACGCTCGTTGAACAAAATAAGAAGGTGTGGCCACCACACGACTTTCTTATATATATGAGCGTTTCAAATTATAGAATTTTAAGAATTTGTTTATACAAAAATTATTCAAAATCCTATTCTAAGTACTTCTATTATCTTAATAAATCTCTATTGAATGCATACTTTGCAAGATATTCGAAAAAACTGCTACTCACAAAGAGTAGAGGTGTTACGTCCGGTCCGAATTTTGAATTTCATGTACACAAGAAACATTACAAATCCAGCTCTAAATACTTTTGTACACTTGATAAATATATGTATATAGAATAAATAATTTACGACATATGTATTTGCAAAAAATCGCTATTCAATAACAGTAAAAGTGTTACTTCTGGTGCGAGTTTTAAAATTTTGTATATACAAAAGATATTGAAAATTATGTTTAAAATACTTTTATACTCGTAATGTATCTACCTAGAAACTGGTTTTCGATAAGAGTAAAAGACTACTTCTGGTAGGAATTTTGAAAAACTTTTTTAATACAATTTTGCTCGAATTTCTTCGAATTTAGTTTTGAGTACATTTGAATTCTTTATAAGTTTGTTTGAACTTAGTAATTGACGAAATATTGGCAAAATTCAATTTCTTCACTGAACTAAAGTACAACTTCCTACCGTTTTTAATGAAAAACCAATGAGATATTAAGAGGGAGATTATACTCGTAAATACAAAATTTGTAATTGATATCTATAGCCGTTCGAACACTATCGTGATCACACTTAGAGAGAGAGAGAGAGAAAGGGGAAAGAGAGAGAGGGGAGAGAGAGAGAGAGAGAAAGAGACTTTTTAAAAACCACTTTTTCGGTATCAGAGGGCTTCTGCAAAAATCTCGAGGTCGAAAATTTTTGTCATCACAATACTAAGAAAGTAAAATGGAAAAAAATTCTCCCCGACCTATAACGCCGGAAGCCGCCAGCGCCCGGAAATGACGCGATCTCAGGTGCTGTGGATCCTTAAGGGTGGAAATTGCGCCACTCTATTCAATTGTTTCTTTCAGCGACTGCTTCTTTTGCTGTGGTTAGTTTTTTTGTTTTAAAATTAAAAGACAGCAGTAATAGAGAACCTGCAGTTATATCTCCTTAGAGAGCGTCGCGAGATGGGAAGGGGGAGTGGGAATACTGGAGAGAAGGAAGAAAAGAAAGGAACAACAAGAAATGCAAAATAGAAAGAAAAAAGAAGGTGTTGTGAGTACTGAGACAATTAAGTTAGGTAGTGAATAATAACTCCGAAATTAAACTTTACCTACTTACTGTAATAAATCGGCTTACGCGATTTATTAGTTAAAATTTTATATTTTTGTTTCATGCATTTGTTTAATTATTTTCTATTTTTTTTATATTATTCCGGTCAATATTTCGTAAAACCCCTCTCCTTAAATTAAAAAGGGCGGCATAAGAAATCTTATAAACTAAAACCAGGTGTGGTAACACCTATTGTCTATATACATGGACCAATGAGAAATTTATACATATTGCTTAAAAGCAATATATTAGTTCTAAGTCTGTCAAGAGAAATGAATATACAAGTACCATTAAAAGAATGCATAAATATTCGTTAAGGGAAAGTATAAGTGTGTGAAATAAAGCTGTTACGTATGAGTGATATACGCAACTGTTGGCACCAGCCACTTTAAAGCAGACGGTCAGTAGATATCCTTTACATGAGTTTCAAGTAGTTTATTATGGGATGGTTTGGAAACTCTATTGTTAAAGTTGCATAAATATGTCAATAGTAATTGGTAATGCGGAAAGAATGTAGAATTCTGAGTTGTAACAGAGCACAGACCACACTCCAAGAACATGTGTGCGCACCAGATCTTTAGTCAAGTGTGTTTTAGACATTCTTACGTTTACTGGAAAAATATTAGATCACACACAGTGGTGTCTAAATTATATTAATGACAAGACCAAAATAAGAAGGTGCATGTAAAAGGCGTACTTTCAACTAACATATCCGAAATAAGTTCAATAAGAACTAAAAATGAGCACGTTAACTGTATACAGGGCGTGAAAGAATTAGACCAAGAACTAATAAAATTAGGTGCAGTAGAAAACTCAAGAGAGTTTGGGCGGAGTTCCGGTCGGGATGTCGGCGGGGTTCCGACCGTTCCGAGAGTTCCGAAGTCCCGACAGTTCCGGCAGAAGTTCAACAGTTCGACAGGATCTCAACCTCGACTTGAGTCATCCTATCAAACAATCGCAGTTTTAAGTTGTGTGTTAAGAAGTCGGTCTAATAGAGTATGAACTGTCTATAATTGTGTAACCAGTTTAATTCTTTTTTGTAAAATTGTGTTTTATAATTTTTTGTATGTGTTTCTCTTTTCTGCGTTATATAAATTACGTTCAAGCTGTTGTAATAAATAATTAAATTCACCAGTGAGTGATATTTGATTTGTGAGTTTGGTTAATTTGTGGTGGTGTAGACGATAGGCTGGATAACAATAAGGTCGGTAAGTCGTTAGTATATTTTGTTTTGTTTTGGTTAATGTTAAATTTGGGCTTAAATTTACGGAGAATCATCAGCGGGATTATTATAGCTTTGCGTAAATAAGATTTCAGAGGCCGAGATAGCGCCAAGTACATTCTTTTTGTTTTGTTATTTGTTTAGTGTTTTATCGCATTCTGTAATGTTTATTGTATTATAAGAAAAGTACATTAGCATTATTAAATATTTAGTTTTATTAAAAAATGCATGTTTTCTTTATCTCAATCCCGTAACACTCCACGCTCGAAGAGATCTTAGTTACTTGACCAGCTCGACGCGTTACTCAACAGCACGTGACACCTGAGTGGAAAAAAATTAATATAATTATTATATCTAATTAATGTAACTATAGTTTACATTTGGTGGCAGCGAAAACAATATTCTCCGATACCACAGGTGCAGGTTGTTACATTACTTAATTAAATCACCACAATTGCTTGCAGTTACGTTAAAAAAGAATTAAACGAAGTCGTGCGGTTCTACACAAACATTACATAAGACAGGTTCTGGACCCAATAAAGCTTCTAATATTAGGGGCAGAACAAAGAAAAACAAAACGACTATTATTAAACTATTCGACAACTATAGGTAGTCTATGTAGGTCTGCAGGGACTTAACAAATGGTACATGAGATAGGAGCAAAACATATCACTCATATATGAGAATAAATTAATTGCTAAACGCTATTACTAAAACTGTACTGGCAAATAAAAAAAAATTACGAAAGGTCTCCAAAACTAAAACCCATATTGACAGTGACAACTACAATAAGTACATTATAATAACATGAAATTAGGATAATAATTCCTTTCGGTTTACAAAACCTTAACACAGCAATTATTTTTTTTATATTTATTTTTCTAATTAACAAGATAGGAGACATGTATAAATTATAATAAACTGCAATACTTTAATAGACATTAATTATCTCGTACTAAACATCAATTGTAAACAAATAATTTGAACCAGGGGTAACAGCCAGAAAATACTTGTTATTCGAGGCAATTAATGCACCCCTACCGTGTTTACAAAAAGAAGAAATAGAAAATATCGCGAACAAAATAATGAATTGCAAGTAAGCGTTTCTAGTCATATTGCTAGATTTTCAAATCAAAATGCGTTAGATAAAAGTGTTACCTCCGGTTAGCATTTTGATATTTTTATACAAAAATTCTTCCAAATCAGGCTGTAAATAAATCATAATAAATATATCCAGAACATTATTTCGTTTTTGTAGTCCGTCTTTTATGACGATAGATTATATATGCATAATACTGCAAACTTGGTTCTTGTAATTCCCTTTTCTTGTAGCGTTAGTCAGCTAATAGTACCTACATGAATTTGTTTAATACCATAGTCAAACGATCAAACAACATATTAACTGGTTTAAAGCAATAAATTTTTAAAATTCTTAAATTCGTGGGCGCCGCACAGTGGTCTGAAACGTCCAAAAAGTTGGTCAAAACCTAAAAAAACATTTTTTTTTCAAATAGTTTCTTGTGTGGTAGTCGGTAAACGAGGTGTCTGCGCGTCTATTTCTCGAATAGCAGATAGATGGCGCGCCTACTGGACGTGTGAAAGTCGCGGTTGTCAAAACTTGCTATGTGCAACCCAGTGATGCCAGATCTACTGTTTTGACAGTAGACCTACTGTTCTGAATACCTATATACTGTTCTACTGTTTTCATATAAAAATCTACTGTTTCTTAGGAAGCCGTTTTATAAGTAATTTTATTTAATAAAAGAGAAATATCTTGATCTTTGTCGTGTTTATGTTGAAATGGTAATGGTATACCGATAGGTCCAGGTCAGAACGGGCCATAGGAAGAATAGAATGGCAACATCGAATCCCCTCTACTAAGAACTTAGTAAGACTTAAACCGCGCAAGGATGTAGTCGTTTGCATATTCGATCTGTATACGTAATAATTACGTACGTCGTAATTTGCCCATTTGTTTCAGACATAATAAGGTCCAATTTATTATTATTATTGAATTCTTAGCTGCAACGAAAAAGTAATTTGTTTGTGCTATAATATAAATACTGTGACCGTAAATTCTATAGTGTCGTTATTGAAATTATTGTAAATATTATCATGAGGTAAGAAATGTGATATGCTATCAATATATTACCAAATAAAATTTTTATGGGGAACAATAACTAAATTCCATATATTAACACGTTCGCGGCCGTGAATGCTATAGTCATTGTAATTGTGACGCAAAATGAGATGAATACTATAACATTCAAATTTCCAAGCCACGTTATCATGCATTCAGTTCTATATAGCGTTAATTTTTTTGAATTTGTTGGCAAATTGCAACAATTAGTTTAATAATAAATCATCTGTTCTTTTTTGTAGTTCATTAAAATTCTTACTGTCCGCGAACGTGTTAATATAGATATCCAAAGTATTTCACGAAATACATTAGTAAGAAGTTTTTCAGATTCCAGTATTAGTATATTAACCAAAATCTCAATAAAAATTAAATAATTAAAAAAAAATAGGTGTAAAATCCATTAAACTGATAAAAAGTATATACATATTTAAAATAAGAAAATTTTTATCGACATCCGAGTTATCCGCTATAGCAGAAGTGATTTAGAGAGAATATTTTAGAATAAATTAAATGTCATAACAGCTTGTAAAATTTGAGAAATGTATTAACACATGAACTTGTAAAACTTCTAACGAACGAGCTTCATGAAATACTCATTTTAGTTCTGAAAGTGACTATAACTCTGAAGCGGAATCAAGTAAAGGGAGAAAAAGGATAAAATATACTCAGAAATATAAAGAAGAATGGGAGAAGGAAGAAGATCTTAAAGGTTGGATTGCAAAAGGTAAAAACAGCAATGAAGCCAGATGCACTATTTGTAACAAGGATATTTCAATTGGTACTTCAGGAAAAAGTATCCTGATTAGGCACAAGGAAAGCACCAAGCACAAAAAACTGGCAATATCCACCAAAAAGCAAATGGCTTTGACAGATTTTAATAAATTTAAATTTGAAGCAAACGACAAAGTAAAAACAGAATTATTGCTATCGGCTTTCGTAGCCGAGCACAACATACCATTGACAATAATGGATCATTTGTCTAAATTATTGCCAACAATGTGCCCTGACTCAGAAATAGCAAAAAATATTAATTGTGGTCGCACAAAATGTACAGCAATTATTAAAAATGTAATTGGAAAATTTAATGAAAAAGAAATATGTGACATATTAAGAGAAAACAAATTCTCATTAATAATTGATGAATCGACTGATAAAAGCTGCATCAAACATTTGGCTCTTGTCTGTCGGTTTTGTTATAATAATAGGTAAAGTGTAACAAAAACCATACTTTAACATTACAAACACAGTAAAGTTTGTTTAAATGCTTTAATTTATTATTAATATTTTAACGAATACAACGATGCAAATGTCTCTCGCACAACCTTCGAAAACCTACTGACGCTTTCTTAAGCGCCCCTCTTCCTTCCATTCTTGGCGATTGGCCGGTGGGTGGGGCACGGTGACGTGGCCCTGGGAACCGCTCTGTTACAGTCTCCCCCTCTGGTTCCGACGGCGACCCGACGAGGTACCAGAAGGAGTGGTGGCTTTTCCTTTGCTAGGCCTTCCTCTCTTGCGAATGGGAACCACAGGACAACTGTCCGCTGGTCCCTCAAAGTGGGTCAGTGCTGAAACATGATAAGAGCCAATTGACACAGATAAGTCATTGGGATTAGCTATTTGATAGGTTGTTGGGGATATCCTCTTAATGACGGTATAAGGTCCATCTCGGCGCGGCGCAAATTTCGTAGTCCTTTGTGCAGCAGCGCTGCTAAGCTGATGTGTGCTAACCAGGACGAGGTCACCTGGTTTATACCCTGCCACGCCCCTCCTGCGGGAGTCTGCATAAACCTTCTGACGGTCTTGTTGCTTTTCATGTGTGTCACGAGCGTCACGTAGAGTATTTGCAATTCTCTGCAAATATGGGGTGATCTCCGGGATGAAATTTTCTGTCTGTAGAATAGCTCGCAGATCATGATTTACGTCATCCGGCGTTCGTAATTCTCGGCCAAAAGTTAAGTAAGCTGCACTATAGCCGGTGGTCTCACCTCGGCTAGTATTCATAGCGAAGCGAATCGCTGTTAGGTTCTCCGACCATGCGGTATGATCATTGCCAACAAGTATTGCTAGTCGGGGCTTTAGGTCTCTGTTCTTTCGTTCTACCATGTTCGCCTGAGGATGATACACGGGAATTAAGCTCTGCTTCACTCCCATACAACAGGCCACTTTTTGCATTACATTTCCTACAAATTGAACGCCATTGTCACTCACCATCTTCCGTGGAACTCCATACCTCATGAAGATCTCATTTATAAGTACTCGGGCACATTCCTCAGCTGTAGCTTGTTTCAAAGCAAAGAGTTCTACCCATTTTGTGCACGTATCTTCAACGATAAATATCCATCTCTCACCGGTCGCCGTCTCAGGAAGGGGTCCAAACAAATCGATAGATATCACTTCGAAACGTTGGGCATAGATTGGTGTTTGAACAAGTCCAGCTGGCTTCAGGTTAGCAGCTTTGTATCTTTGGCAATCAATACATTTCTTTACATAATCCGTAATATAGCGCCGCATACCGATCCAATAGTATCGGCTGGCGATACGTTGTATTGTACGTTCTATACCATAATGACCAGCAGTAGGGGCGTCATGGTACTCATTCAACACGCGTGATCGCTCCTGGGTAGGAACCACAAGTAAGGCTTCTTCACTCTCTCCCTCCGGACAATACCTATACAGAACGCCATTAGTCATGAGATAACCTCTCTCCGTCCACTTCACATATTCGTCGGGGTGGGCACTCACATCTTCAAAGCATTGGATAATCTTCAGTAACTCAGGATCTTTCAATTGGCCTTTACGCATGTCGGCAGCAGAACGAGTGGGTAGTGCAACGGATATACTGCAGACATCGCAATCGCTTTTGTTGTCATGCGCACAAGATGGGCGAGATAATGTATCTGCAACAACATTGCGCTTGCCTGGAATATAGTCTATCTTCAAATTAAAATTCTGGATCAGGAGAGCCCATCTGGCTAATCTTCCTGTAGGCGATATCAGTGTCATTAGCCATTTTAAAGGCTGGTGGTCAGAGGTCACATGAACTGACGATCCCTCTATGTAACCACGGAACTTATTTAAAGCCCAAACGACAGCGAGAGCCTCGCGCTCAGTTGTCGAATAGTTACGTTCTGCCGGCGTGAGAAGTCGGCTTGCGTACTCAATAGGATGTTCATCTTCTTCCTCGCCTTGAAGTAGTACAGCACGCAGTGCATAACTACTGGCATCCGTTCTTAGGATATAAGGCTCTTCAGGATTATTTTGCAGCAAAATAGGAGGTTCAACTAGTAGTCTCTTCAAAGTTTCAAAAGAAGTTTGTTGCGTCGCCGCCCATTCCCATTTTGCATTTTTTTTTGTAAGATTACTCAATGGACGGGATATGTCAGCGAATTGGGGAACAAAACGTCTATACCAAGAACAAGTTTGAAGAAATGATAATACTTGTTTTACGTTGTTGGGAACAGCCATGTCAGCTATTGCAGCAGTCTTTTCAGGATCAACCTGAATTCCATTTGGGGTTATTAAATGTCCGAGATATTTGATACTAGAACACGCGAAATTGCACTTGTTTCGATTGGCTCTAAGCTTAAATTGTCGTACGCGGGAAAATACAAGGTCCAAGTCTTTAATATGTTCGTCGAAAGTCGATGACAATATAATTAAATCGTCCAAGTAGGCCAATATCAGAACATCACCAAGTCCACTACGAAAACGGTCCATCAGTCGCTGAAACGTCGCTGGCGCGTTACGAAGGCCGAACGACATACGACGATAACGAAAAGTTCCGAATGGTGATACGAACGCTGTTTTATCACGATCGCACTCACGCACATTCACTTGGTGGTAACCGGCTCTTAAGTCCATTGTCGTCATATAAAATGTTCTTTTCGCAGCATGAAGAAGATCATCCATTCGTGGTAATGGATAAGCGTCTGGCAAAGTTATAGAGTTCACACCACGATAATCCACACATACTCGCACATCACCGGATTTTTTCGGCACCAACACAACCGGTGCGGCCCACGGTGATTCACACTCTTCTATAATTCCTTCCTCCATCATCCGATCTATTTCTTTCTTCAGAATTTCCTTATTCTTAGGACTCATACGATAAGGTGGTACTGATATGGGTGGGTGGTCACCAGTGTCTATGCGATGTTCCGCATAGGGTGTTGCTTCTCCCCCTGGCCTAAAGATGTCTTCGCTCCTTGATAGTAACGCATCTAAACGAGACCTTTCCACATCAACTAACATACTACCTTCCTCAGCGCGCAAAGCACTTATAGAATTTAGTCCAACAATTTGGTAATCTTCAGGTATTTCGAAACTCAGGTCATATTCCACATTTGGCTGATCAGCAAAATGCCATGATTGTTGGGCAGCATTGATGACTATCTTGGCGTCTTGTATAAAATCTATACCAAACAAGGTATAATTGTCAGATTCGGGAAGTATGACAAAAGTGGTAGGAATACTGCGCTCCTTCAACTGCACCACGACCTTTGTGATTAATACATATTCACGCTTACAAGATCCATCAGCCAACCTCATGGTTAATACATCACTTGTGAATGATTGTCTTTTATTTAGCAATATTTCATATAACTTGCGTCCTGCAACACTTAATTTTGCACCAGAATCTATGAAACCACGTCCATAAGAGCCTAATATGTCAACAAACAGCACTGGTCGCGCACGTGGCACTATTGCTACGTGAGAATCCGTGCTGATGGAAAAGAACTCGGCCAACGACACTTCTTTAGGTGCTTGACACGACGGACAGTTGCTCTTCACGTATCCAGGCTTTCCACATCCAAAACATGAAATCGGAGCTGTCTCACGGGCAACAGGTTGCGAAGAAGTTGTCGTAACTTTCGCCGAAGTTGATGGTGAGGGCATCGCAGATTCATTCTGTTTCGCGTTTAATTTGCGGCATTCATTTCTCAAATGGCCATAATTTTTGCAATAATTGCATCGCTGACGCTTGTCCTCTACTTTATTACTGCGAAACATGACTTCCTCGGGAAACGCTTCCTCTACTACACGGGCTTGTTCTAAAAGCTGAGTGAAAGTTTTGATTTTTTCTCGCGAAATTTTTTCTCTAATACGTCTATGTAATAATCCGTAGACCATGTCTAACTGAATTTCTTCTTTAAGGGTATCTTTGGGTAACTGTGCAAGCAGAGCACGTGATTTACAAACAAACACATCGGTAGGTGTTTTCGAATCTTGCTCGGTGGCAAACAGTTCTTTATATATTCGATGAGGTGGTTTCTTTGGGCCAAAAGTCGTACGCAATAGCGCCAGAGCATCATTCCAAGTAGTTACAGAATCCTTAACACCCTGCCACCACGAAGCAGCGAAGCCATCCAAAAGCATTGGCAGTCCACGAAGAGAATTCTCATCAGAAATATTCATGCAATTCTTATAAATTTCTATAGCATCTATAAAGGCAGTTGCATCAGAATTCCTCGAACCGTCATACCTCGACTGGCAACTAGCAAAATTGCCACTCGGCACTGCATGAGTATTTATATTTACTGCTTGTATACTTTGAATGAGCTGTCGTAATTGTTCATTAGTCATTACTACTGGATCCGCCATTTTACCAGCTTGAGCTCTGTTGCGCAACCAGTATCTACTATTATGCTCCACTTTAAATTTAAAAAATAACTCACCAAAGGTTGATCAAGTCGCTTCTAATATTCAGTATTCACTTACAGTTGTAGTACTGTTTCAAGTAATTTTCATCTATTAGTAGTCGTATCACAATCTATTTATTACGAGCTAATTGTAAGCAAACAAAACCAGACAAAACAGCAGTGCTCAAATCCACTTTATGTAGACGCACTTTATGCAACTTACTGTTATCGTGCTATAATTTCCTAATACTGCTTACAATCTACTGCATTCTAAGGTTCACACTTTTAGAATATAAATTCTAGGTACTCACTAACTAATACCAAAACACTTGCAGGTTCCTATTCGTTTATATCAAACTATATGTTTCGAGCCACAAGTTGAGCGCCACTTTAACATTACAAACACAGTAAAGTTTGTTTAAATGCTTTAATTTATTATTAATATTTTAACGAATACAACGATGCAAATGTCTCTCGCACAACCTTCGAAAACCTACTGACGCTTTCTTAAGCGCCCCTCTTCCTTCCATTCTTGGCGATTGGCCGGTGGGTGGGGCACGGTGACGTGGCCCTGGGAACCGCTCTGTTACAATACAAGAATATACATAACTTCCATATCAAATTTTAGAATACGTGATGTGTTTCTTACTTTAATTCCATTAAGGGACGCGAAAGCAGAAGATATTTATGGGAAAATAATATCTTATTTTAAAGAAAAACAAATTCCATTCCAAAACAATTTAATTGGATTTGCTTCTGATGTGGCTAATGTTATGGTCGGGAAACAAAACTCAGTTATGTCCCGATTAAAACAGGATATACCACATATATTTTTGATGAAATGTGTCTGCCACAGCTTCCATTTATGTGCATCAAATGCCTGTGCCAAATTACCAAGAGGTATTGAAGATTTAGCACGTGATATTTATAATTATTTTGGTAACAGTCCAAAACGTACAGAAAATTTAAAAGAATTTCAGACATTTACGAATACCAAAATTCTACATCCCTCACAGACACGATGGCTGTCCTTGGAATGTGTAGTTAGCAGACTTTTGGAACAGTATAATGCATTACTTTTATATTTTACCGATGCGGTTACTTCTGATCGTCTACTTTCTACTGATAATATATTATTGAAGCTTCGCGACCCTCTAACTAAATTTTTTCTAGAATTTTTACAATTTGTATTACCATTTTTCAATAATCTAAACAAAAATATGCAATCAGAAAAACCTCAAATTCATCAATTACATACAAACGTCGCAAATATATTTAAAACATTGCTAGAATGTTTTGTAAAGCGTGATATTATTCAAAATACTTCCGTACACGAAATAGATATAGAAAATATAAATAATTTTTTACCATTGGATAAAATATATTTGGGAGCCAAAATTGCAGCTTCAATCGAGACATTAACCCCAGAAGCAGTACATATGTTACAATCAAAGTGCTTGGATTTTTTTGTAGAGAGTTGTAAACAAATTAAACGCAGATTCGATTTCAATTCAGAAATCCTCAAGAATATGGCGATAATAAATCCAACTGTTATTGAAGAAGGTAATCATTGGTTCTTTATTTATTGCATTTACTAAAAGAATACGTTTTTGTAGGAACTTATGATTCGATTATTCCACTCGCAAAAATTTCCAAAATATTGTATCTTTTGAAGATTTTCAAACATTGGATAATGAATGGAGATTATTAAGAAATACAAAAGTTGACTACAAAGGAGGACTTGAGGAATTTTGGACTAATGTAAAAAATCTTAAATATCCAGATGATACAGAGATCTTTGGACATATTGGAAACTTTGCTATGCATTTATTAACATTGCCCCATTCATCCGCAAATGTTGAACGAATTTTTTCAAAAGTTAATTTGTTGAAAACCAAAATTAGAAATAGGCTTTCTACCGCTACAATCACTGGTTTGTTACACACAAAAATGTTCATGGAACTGCGGGAGCAGAATTGTTGTAATATACAGTTTCCCAAAGAAATGTTTAAGTTACATAATAGTAATATGTATAAAAATGTAAACAATGACTTGTCAGATTCGGATATGGAGCAATAAAAATAGAATGTGTAGTATATGTATAAATTTGTTTTTTATATAGTAAAAAAATGAGAATCTACCCCTAGTAGCAAAATCACTATATGCACACTTGTTCTACATTAGCAAATATGTATGTTCATCCTTCTCTAAAATTGTGATTTTGCTGCTTGGGACTGTTCGTGGTAGCAAATCTACTGTTATTTTTCACGCCATCTACTGTTCATTCCAAAATCCATCTGGCAACGCTGGTGCAACCACAGTATATATACAGCTCTATACTGTGGTGCAACGTTCAACAATAAACGAGAAAAACAACATTTGAAGTGCACACAAAAATTCGTGAACGTGCAAATATCTTCAACAAGAAGATGGAGAACGCGCCTGAAGATTGGTATAATGTTCTGACACTTTACTTTTTTTAAACAATTTTTTATAATTTGTTATTAAAAATTTTCCGAAATTGTCAAAAAAGTTATGTTTCCGCGAGACTCCGCGTTGTTCGCTGATTCATTTCCCAGATGAATGTCTAACTAACTAGAAAATCGAAAATTCAGGTGCGACTTTCTGCGATTCTCCTCGCAATTGATTTATTTGTATTTGATTGCGCGGCCCTATACATGTGACGCGTCACATGTATATGTCACATCATAATTGCATATTTTTAATTAATCTTGAAGAGATTTAATATGCGCACGATCCGAACCAAATTAACTTAGAAGAAGTCACTTTGAATTATTTAAAGTGCAATTACCAAGAAAAAATCATAATTATTATCATTATTATTATTATCATTATTACTATTGTTATCATAATTGTTTTTGTCTTTATGGTAAGTATAATTATAAAAAGTATAATGAGAAACAACACAAAATTTATTAAGCCAAATTTTATATTATTTTATCGTATTTTTGAACATAAAACTGGCAATTTAAAACTCCCCATTTTTCAATTTACCATTTTTACCTCAAATCTACAATCAGAAAGTAAAAAAACTAAAGCATACTGATTTTGAGCCAAATCCGAACCTTTTTCGAGTTTTGACCAGCTTTTCGGGCGTTTCAGACCACTGTGCGCCGGTTGTAAATTGAGTGTATCCTTTCTGGATTGAAGTGTGTGTGATTTTATGGGACCACGATAATGGAATTTTTTTCAGCACTGAATTCGATCATTAACGGTAAGTTTTTATATTATAATCGTAGGTTTGTCGCTATATTTGCATAATTTGCATACAGGGTAATTTTTCAATACGATGCTTTGTTTAACTACATAGTGTAATAACTCAGGGAAGTTTACATACATTCCCAATCAGCTAGCTAATTAAGCCCTTCAAAATTAACATTTGTAGCAAAATTAAAATCTAGAATATTTTTCTTATTTTCTGAAGGCAGACATTTACCTTAAGAATTTCTGTACATATTTTGTCAGTGCTTTCATTCAGCAGGCGGATCGGGAACCGTTCCCGTTTCAACTGTTCACTTCACAACAGTTGAGTGTTCGCTGGACGGACCGCTCACCCATAGATAATATAATAAAATGTTAATATGTTAAAATTATACAAATTAAACCGAATAAACAATAATAATAAATTGTTTTTCTGTATTAAGTTTTGGCGTAGTTTTTAGTGTAAGGACTGGTTTTTCCAACCCCAAATAAAATACTGCGTGAACTCCAATATTATAATAGATTTATTTCTGCACAATACCTTTAATTTGCTGTATTTACTGATCTGTATAATATAAATGGATAAGCAATAGCATGTTAGAAATTGTGATCAAATACGAACTGTGCACGGGGCTGACGCACATGCACTTTAACATAAAATAAAGGCGCTAATTTGAAATCCCTAAAATCTTTGAAAAGTATGTAACAGAACATGAACTTTCAAATTAAAATGTGGATCTGAGGATATTGAAATGTTTATTTATTAAGGGAAATTTAAAAAAAATACTCAAAAAAACAAACATTTCTTTTGAAATATTTATTGGTTATAAAGAAGTATTAATTTGGAGAGCTTTTTCCTTACGAGTTCCCCACGTTCTACTTCTGCTTGTTTCTTTGCAATGCTATAGCAACGGATTTTCGTATAACATCGCACAACATGCTTAATTAAAAGAGAAACGTGACTTTCATGTAAAATAGATGAATCAAGCATAATATGTGTATCTAAGGATACAAAGTACTTACTTTCTACTAACATGGTAAGTATTAGAAATTGAACGTACAAATAGTTCAAAAAATACTGCCTCTGCAGAAAGTTTATTGTTGTTTTGTACAAGAATATGGCGTACTTGGACTTCAATTATTTTAGATACCTTGGTGACATCTTGTGAAGGACGTATTAAAGCACCATGATTTTTCCTGTTCAAAAGATGAAAACTAGCATTATTGACAGATGTTTGTGAGATTTCTTCTAGTACGGACACACACTTAGCACACTTAACAATGCGCTTCAATTGTTTGACAACAAAACCAGAAATAACAACATTTTGGGATAACAATGTCAGTGATGGTATGTCGGGAATTGTATAATTTGATCCTTTCAATGTCTTCCGCATTTTCCTTAATAAAAATACTCCAAAAATATAAACAAAAAGCTAGTGCTCCTAGTAGCAAAATCACTATATGCACACTTGTTCTACATTAGCAAGTATACAAGGTGTCTCTAAAAGGTCTTTAAACAACTCTACCACGTATTTTTCGGACCAAAATAAACCGATTTAGCAAAACTTGGCATAGTCAAAGTTGCTTAGTTTGTGCGCAATACGGTCCTGAAGTTGCAGTTGGAAAATTGTTTTTTTGTTATAAATTTGAAACGGCTGGAGCGATTGCGCTAAATTTTGTCACGTTTACATAGTTTTATGAGTCAAGAAATTCTGTATCAAAATTGTGATAGTAATCAATCCATAGGCGGAGAACCTGCGTTTATAAATATTAAAACATTTCCATTTTCTACGCCAATGGATAAAAAAGAGCTTGTCTATAAAATTTAGATTAAGTGTCTTAAGTACAAGAAAAAAGGTACTCTTGGTAAGACTCGAAAAATTGCATCGTTTTCTCAAAAATCGCATTTTAAGATTTGAGAACATTAACTAGAGGACGGCAGCGCATACTGTGTGCTCCATGTACATGTATCTTTAAGCCGTGTACACGTGTCTTAGGCCGTTTAGACGTCTCTTTAAACTATGTACACGTCTTTTGACGTCGTTTTTGAATTGATAAACGTGACAAAATTTAGCGCAATCGCTCCAGCCGTTTCAAATTTATAACAAAAAAACAATTTTCCAACTGCAACTTCAGGACCGTATTGCGCACAAACTAAGCAACTTTGACTAAGCCAAGTTTTGCTAAATCGGTTTATTTTGGTCCGAAAAATACGTGGTAGAGTTGTTTAAAGACCTTTTAGAGACACCTTGTATATTTTCATCCTTCTCTAAAATTGTGATTTTGCTGCTTGAGGCACGTCTATTGAAATCGGGGTTCGGAACATTAGTGATTTCACGTACTAATGTCAAAAGACTAGGGACTGCGCATACTCGTAAGCCCCGAGTTAAGTATTCAATTTGGCATAAAAATTCCACGCGCATCCTATTGCATTGCTTATCCATTTATATTATACAGATCAGTGGCTGTATCTTACTTTTCTAGTAACTTTCTTCAAAAGTAGGTTGGTCTTGGAATGCACCAATGGCGCATGCGTACAGAATACGCTCAGTAAGTGAGCGTAGAATTTGTCCGCTCACAAAAACGTCGACCGCTCCAGAACATGTTCAGAGTGAGCGCTCGTCTACTGGACATGATCACTGAACAGTTGCGCAACTGTTGTGTCTGCTGAATGAAACCAGTGTTCTTTTAATCTTTCCTCAATATTGTCACTATATTTTAGGCTTCTTTTCAGTCAATATTTTTCCTTTTGAATATTAGAATGTTGCACGTAATTACAATTGGACACAAAAAAGTATCTAAGAGTTCTAATTTTAAAACAAATACTTAGATGATACTTTGTATGTGCACTTATTTTGATTGCTTGTAGTGATTTTTAATGGCTGTGTTCTGAAAACTAAAGAAAGTGGTACACCCAAAGTTTGAAAAATGTTGTATAGAAGGATCGTTTCAAATCTAGCTCTAAATATTTTCTTAATAAATTTCTATATAAAGCAAAATTTGTCGAGATATTTGCGAAAAACTACTTTTCCATATGAATCATGTGCTTTGTGACGAAATAAGACGCATGCATACAAAAACTGCAAAATTGGTTTTCGTAACTACCCTTTTTTTTGTAACGTTCAACGGAAGGTATATGAATTTGTTAAATTAGCTTATCAGTTAGTAATATGCAAGCGATCGGTACAAAGCGTATATAAGTGACTTTTTAATATTTGTGAATTTGTTTACGCCGGTTTAAACCTAAGTGCACCATTATTTAAAGTATATGATTTGTGCAACCATATTAGAGGATTTTTTTCGACACTGACTTTAAAGGTAGAGTTTTTTTTATATTATAGTCTAGGTTCAATTTTTCCACACGTTGGTTTTGCAATTTTAAGCTTTGTTAACTTTTTAAGACGAAAAATATTTGTAATTATATATTGGTAGGTATATAACTAGAGTCCCAGAGAAGCGAATAAGTCTGTTTTGGGTATCAAATAATGTAGATAATCATAAGCTCTACAATTTAAAACTGTAAAACTGTTTGAGATATGTCGATTTTTATTCGAAAATGGTCCAACTTTTAAAAAATAGCTGTGAATTGGCGGGAAATGGATTAAAATTATTCACAGGCGTAATAAAATATACAGGTATATACAATTTTTATATTAATTAAGAAATTGTACAACATTTATGCAGAAGAAGATGGCGATATTGTTGAATATTCATTAGTTTTGTTTGTTATTCTTCTCGTTAAATATATTTGATTTTTTGGTTTAAACATTTTAAGTATTAAATTATGAGCTGGTAATAACTAATTTCTGAGTGCAAGTAACTAACACAAATCCCAAATTTAAAAAATCAGTTTTTATTCCTTCAGGAACACTTTGGAAATTTGCCTAAACTAATCACATATTTTGAAAATCGAAATCTCAAATTAAAAGATGGATTAACCACATTAGATGTGGCTATCAATAATTTCAAAAGTATTCCAAGTGACCAAGTGACTTCGGATGTGGCCTTCGGCAAAAGTTAGACGCAGTTTTTAATAGAAATCCAGATTTAATAACATTGCGGCAATTGTGTATGCTAAATACGCTGAAATAAGAGAATATTTCCAGTACGCACCTATAACCAGTTGCTATGTAGAAAGGACGTTTTCTATCTACAAGGATGTACTTAATTCAAAGAGAACAAATCGTACAGAAGAGAAAATGAACAAATAATAAGGTATTTTGTATTTTATAGATCACCAGCCACTTGTTATCCAATTATATAAATAAAATTAAAACCTTTTTAAAAATACAACATTTCAATAGTGCGCCTATGGGCGATGAGTCATCAACAGTTCGTGTCCACGCCCTAATTATAAGCGAGGATACCTCCATATGTTAATCTACTGCTTCCAGCACAAACTTAAAACACGCTCCAATCTGAAAAATTTTTTAGTAGGCGCCGAAATACACGTACACGTATAATATGCAGAAAGACAATTTATTATCATTGTTTATTACATTTTTCACGAATGAAAAGTACCACATAACAGACGATGACATAAATGAGAACGGTCCTGCCTAGTCCACACTCAACACTGTTGTCAAGTGAACAGTTGATTTGAAGCACAGATGAACTTGAATCGAGATCTGATTCCGTTTGCTGAATACGACCATTAAATTTATTTAGAGTTGTTTTGATGTGTGAAGGTTGGCGATACCACAATATTCAAGGTGATTCAAGTTTAAATTTCGTATTTGCGGTTTTTGTCGTAACGGTTGCTTTGAACAGTGCTGAAGAATTATTGCTTATTCAAACTATTAACTTTCATTTAGGATAAGCAAGCACAACTTACATTCATATTATTGTTTTCGGTGAAGGTAAAATTTTTAATTTTAAATATTATATTAGAAGTCAATGATTTTTGAGTTTCAGCTGGAAGTACCTAATCTGTTATAATGAATGTAGATTTATCAGAAACTCAAAAAGAAATTGTCCTTGATCATGTAGTGAATAATCCCAATATTAAAGAAGATCTTAAACCAGGAGTTCAGCAGTTAGTGTCTGCAATGATTACACATCCATGTTATGAAAATATAAAGTAAAAAAATTTGTTGGTCTTTTTCACATTTACAATAATATGTGTTATTACACTTTAGTTATAAATGGTCTGTAGCCGACTTTGAACTTGGTCATCGGCTTGGTCGCGGAAAATTTGGACGTGTATTTTGCGCCCGAGAAAAAAGAACTGGCTTTATTGTAGCATTAAAAACATTATTAAAATCAGAGATTGTAAAAGGAGGAGTTGAGCGTCAAGTTTTGAGAGAAATAGAAATTCAGTCTCACTTAAAGTATAATTTATTAAGTGTAGTTTTTAATGCAAATTTTAATACTTTTTTTTAGACATTCCAATATATTAAATTTATACACGTGGTTTCATGATGATTTCAGGATATATCTTGTATTAGAGTATGCTGGAAAAGGTGAACTGTACAAGCACTTGAAACATAGTCCAGACAGTAGATTTCCTGAAAATTTGTAAGTGTATATTTTTTTGTCTAAATTATCTAGTGTTTTTTTGCATACAAATTTGTATAGGGCAGCACGATATACTTACCAAGTAGCTGATGCCTTACATTATTGTCACCAGAACCATGTTATCCACCGTGATATTAAGCCTGAAAATCTACTTTTAACTCACGATGGAAATATAAAATTGGCCGATTTTGGCTGGTCTGTGCATGCTCCTTCGATGCGTAGAAATACTATGTGTGGAACTTTGGATTATTTACCTCCTGAAATGGTTGAAGGCAAATCACATGGTCCATATGTTGATAATTGGTGCTTAGGTATGTTTCTTAATTATTTGCTATTTTCTTTATTGTTAATTCTTACATTACTCACCCTTGTTATTTTTTTTCTTTTGAATGCTTGGATATCTTCATTAAAATGGTTAATATGCATTTTGGCTTGTATGTATGGCCAGTTTATGTGTTGTATATATTCATGAAAAGTCTGAATAAAAATCAGCTCTAATACATATGCACAGGGATATAATTTGGCAATTTCATTCTGTCTATAAAAAACATACTATATGACAAAAAGCGAATCGCCCAGTAATTTAATTTTTAACCAAGTTTTGTACAAGTGTTTAGTTTGTTAAGAATAATAAATGATAAAAAGTAGTAAGGAAATAGTTATTCATGTGACAAGGCAATAATCTTACATTTTTGATCACAACATTACTAATATTAAATCGAGGCCCTTGTTTATTAATATTATATACAACCTAGAGAAATCTGTAAATATTCCCTAATATTTCTACGTAGTAGGTGTCGTCCTCTGATGTCTTTCAAATGAATTAATATGTATGAATGAAAAGTGGTAAGCCAATAAAATTATTCTAACCCCACTCTCACAATTTAATCCGGAAGTTTATAAAAAAATGTAATATATTTTCTATTAAATTTTACATAAGAGTATACTGTGTCCGATTTGCTTTTAACATCGTTTGCCCTTGAATTACATATCAACATCACCTATATAGCTATTACTATGACAAAGTAGCTTTAAATAATTTTTTTAATGAAGATTGTAGGATGCTAGTTTTTTTCCTTATTATACTTAAAATTACCCTTTTATAATATAATAAAGAAAATAAATAATATTATATGTAAGGTTTTTTAAGAACGTATTCATTTTTTTTAAAGATATAATCTAAACAAGGAAATGGCATTAATAAACCAGCATTTTTATTAAATACCTATATGAAATGTCAGTCTGTTTCGGGTTCAGAGTTTGGGTGATTCTCATTTCCTACTAGCTCCGTTCATAAATGATTGAGATGAGAACCATAGGCAACCAAATATACACATTGGTACCTTCCAAAAAAAGAAACCTAAATATGATTATACTCTGTAAAATATTCGTTTAGATTAAAAAGCGGGTAAACTACATAAAAAGTTTATTAAAAATGAGATAGTAACACAAGTATAATAATTAGAATATTCACAATAAAAAATAGAACATTCACATTAAATGTTGAAAGTGTTGTCCCGCTTTTTCTATGCATATGTTAATTCTTCTTTTCATATTTTCGAACACTCTTTGTAGTTCTACCGTAATTTCTTGGATTTCATGTCTAATTGCTTCTTGATGTTCTTCCAAATTATGGAGCCTGTTCTTAAAAACATTATTTTTTAGTCGACCAAACAAATAAAATCAAGCGGTGTAAGAGCAGGGGATCTCGGAGGCCATAGATAGGCCTTGACTAATGAGCCTATTATTATAAAATTCCTAAAGAAATGTTATTGTTTCTCTTGCTGTATGTGCTGGTGCATTATCTTGTTGGAAGTAACTATTATTTAATTCATCATCATGAACTTGTGTTGGAAATTCTTGTAAAATATTGCGCATGTATCTTTCTGCTGTAACAGTTTCATGAAAAAAAATACAGCTCCTATTATTCGTCTTCGAGAAATAGCAACCCACACTCCTACTTTCTGTGGGTGTAATGGGGTTTCAATAAAATTATGGGGATTCTCAGCAGCCCAAATTCACCTGTTCTGTGTATTGATGTAACCTGATAAGTGAAACCACACTTCATCAGTGTAAAATGTTACATCAAGTAGGTTGTTATTGTGTGCCAAATTTTCATTAAACCATTCACAATATCTTATGTGATTCACATAATCAGGTGGCAATAATTGTTGCACAACACTTATTTTATAAGAGTGGAAGTGAAGTTTCTTCTTAACAGCTTTATGGACAGTGGTAAGTGACAGCCCTAAAATTATTACAATTACAATAAATACACATATTATAGTAAATGCTTAATACCTGTCTCACCTGATAGTTTTCTTAATGATTTTTTTGGACTAATTGTCATAATAATATGTTGCTCAATATCATCCATTACTGGTTGTGTTAATTCTGTTGGTCTTCCCCTTACAAATGCAATTCTTTTTCTTGAAATCTCTTAACAATATTGTTGTTATGATTCACAAAATTATGGCAATTAAAAATCTATATCGGGAAACTGCTGTCTAAATTGATCAATACAAGACTCCAAGTTGTATGCCCAAGATCCATTTGGATTTTGAGTTCCACTGCGATAGTGGGCCATTAAAATGAAGGCATCTTCCTCAGAAGTTAACACCATTTTAAAACTGAAAAGTAAACGTATAATGTTATTGAAACATGATGTATACATTACCTTATTATATTACCTTGTCGAATTATAATAAAATTATAGCACTACAGATTCTCAAATTACGCAATATAACAAGAAGAAACGGGAACAACGAATAAAGAAAAAAATATAAAGTTTATCAGAAAATGAACACAATAGACATAAGCCAAGTGACATAAACATAGAGCAATTTATTTTTTTACCAACTTAAATTTTAAATTTTGGGCAGTTAATTTGAATTTCATCTGAAGCATTTACGAACGCACCGTATGTGTTCAACAGGTATGTCTAAAACAGTCTTCTATGTATGTCATATGACTACATATGTTATGTAAAACAAGAAATGTGGAGACATTTTTCTACTTTCGTATCCACAGAAAAAATGAAAGACGTCCTTCTTCAAGAAGCATTTTACGATGTCATTGTCATAATAAATTGGTCCTTTGATTACCTGTCTTGACATTATGATCGCATTTATATCTTGAATGTGTTATTGTGTAAATAGTATGTAAATCTTATTATTGATACAATAAATTTATTATTATAATACAAACACTATTCTTCTTATTGCAGAAGTTCATTATACATTTACATTCTTGATAATTATCAATATAGTAAGTACTGCCTAGACGTGGTCTGCATATGGACATTTCTTCAATTTGTATTTACCTGTGATTTTAGATATTGCTTTTAATAATAGTAATTCCTAATAATTGAAGTTACTCTGGGGTTATCAAAGAAAACTAGTTTACTTTTATTTCTACTACTTAATTTTTCATTTACCCACGTGTAATTGCACGTTTGATATCTTTATGGATTTTATTGTGTTATATATGTAGAATTTTAGCCTTCTTACTTCACTTCGTAAAAGGTAATTAGGTACACACTTGAATGTACTCAGCTTTGACATTACATATTTTATTATGGTTCTAGTTATTTTTATTTTATCGAGGCCTTAATCGTAACAACAACTGCTACGATGCAAGCCTAGATGAATACTCATCAATTATTGTTGAGGATAGTACATACCCAACAAGTTATACAAACAAACTAATTCCTTATGAAGCAAAGATTTTATTAAATGTTAGTACTTTGAACCTTTCTCAGCTTATACTGTAATATTATTGTCAATTATAAGATGAAATATATAGAAAAAATGACATTTCTTCGTTACATCGTCTCTTTTGTATTTCAATCAGTAGACTTATTATATCCCTCAATTGAAAATATTTTAAGATACAGTGGAACTCCCCTAACTCGAACCACCTAAATCCCCAAATAAAATTCGAGTTAGAGAAAATTTGAGTTACAGAAAATTCACAATTTACTTTTCATTATATGTATATATTTATAAAGCATAATATGTAATAACAATATTATATAAAATAGATAAAATAAATGATTTAAAAACAAACTGAAAATACAAACTACACACATTAGGATATATGTACATATGTACTATGTATATGTATATATGTATGTAATTAAACAAAAATTGTCCTATATACGTAGGTATTAAATGTGTACTTGTACATGAGAACATAAAACAATTGCATAAATTAAATTGTTTTTTTAAAGAAATCCGTTATCAACTGTTGCCGAACATTGTTGCTCCATAATTTCCTCATCACTTTCTTCGGATGTTTCTTCATCTGCAATGTTTGATACACTCCTCAGAATGTCTTCGTCTGTCGGATAGTCTGCAGTTAAGAGGTTACTATCAATTTCACGATAAGCATCAAGAGATACATTCTCGACATTTAGCAACAACATAGTTTTCAAAATCTTGCCTTAGTTCAACAGGCAATTCTTTATCTTCTGAATTTTGCAGTCGTTCTCTTAGTTTAGCAAGGGGAATTTCGTCTTCGTCCTCGTATTCGTTACCAAAACCCTTTTTAAAACAGTTTTGAATGGTTTTTTGTTTAACATCCACATTCCATTTCATGGCAACCTTGCTACCCTCTTGTAATTAAATTATAAATGGCCAAGGCCCTAAACAAATTCGGTACCCAAATTCCAAGAAGGTAGTAAGTCAGACACCACCACGGTAATTAACCTTCTGTTAAACTTTAGGAAGACGCTTGTCTAATAAATAATCACCAACTTATAACACTCAGTCTTACCTCTTACTTCCCCAAGGGTCGATGTTAAATATGGGAGTCAGCACTGCCTCCAGCTACAGTCAGAGAAGGGCGAGTTCGAACACCGTACTAAGTCGAAGGTTAAGTTGTCAGGGCGCCTATCCGTAAAAATATGCTAAGCCCAACAGATATTCAGACCCCGGACCAGATCCAATGTAAAACTCCCCAGGTGATAAGAAAATAAGACCAACACACGCTCATTCAAACTTAACAAACAGTTTATTGAAACTATAAATTCAGGTCTCAACAGTTCATTTCAATACCGTACATAACCGGCTATACTATCTAATCTTTGATTTTTCACGAGATATTCAAAAACAAGAAAAAAAAACACTGAAATGTAAATCACAAGCGCAACTCAGTTGCCAATATTAAATTCCTGAAGGGTTAGTTAAAACTAAATGGCCACCCAAGGTGATCCACAACTTAAAATTTTCAATGACGTACACTTACAAAATTTAAGAAATTCAAAATGGTGAACACATGAAACAACCTTAAAGTTAAAATAATTAACCAACAATATTCTTACAAGCACACAGTTATAAGGCAACTTGCCGAAAGTCCCTCCAAAGTCGAACAGTTTGATCGTGAATTGCAACACGTCAACACTAAAATAAAACACTCTGTATACCAGAGGCAACCGACAATCTATTCGACATTAGAGTGCAGACTCTAAGTTGTAAAGTATCTAATTCTATAAAAAAAATTAGCGCTAGTTAACTATGCTTTACATAAGGAAATGTGATTAAGTTTAATTCAATAATTTCTTACGAGATTGTACAAAAATAAATTACAATGGTTGACTAAATGCACTAAATAACAACTAAGAAGTTACACAAGACAGATGTGAGGCTACACTGCCCATACACATCCAAAATTTAGTTCAATTTCTGAATCCAAAAATAAAAAGGCTACGTAACGTCTCCAAAAATGACAAAGTAACCTCCAAATTGGGGTCACTATTATTAATAAAACTACGTTAATTTAATTAACTCAAATCATAAAGGCTCACATGCCACAAGAAGTTAAAATAGGAAATTACGATGGCTTATTTAATTAGCTAGGCCGGAAAATTGAAATTTACTGTTCAAAGTACACGATATTGACATAAATTTTACCAAAACTGTTTAGTCAATAAACTCTACACTCTGGATAATATCAGAGAAATTTACACAGTCACAGTACCTTAAAGAAAGTCACATCCACAGCTACCAAACATGATACCTTCTACGGATCCACCCGTTACAAGAAATCTGCTCTCCTATCTTCGGCTAACGACATCTCAAGAAATTAGCGTATGAAGGCTACAGTATTCCAATAATCTGTACCTTAATTATGTCTTCACCGCAAGATCCAGCAATCAATTTCCTTGGAACCGTACGATAACCATAGCACGTGGTTCCTAAATCTTAACCCCAACAAAAGTGCTCAAATGAGGTCTAGGCCAGCACTAACACTAGCAGAGCAATTACACAATTCCTAGCCAGAGAAGAAAATATCCTCGCAAGATTCAACCAAAACGCCAAAATTCAAAAATAACACTTGAGAAGTACTATAACATCCGCTTTTGTAAGCGATTACAGACGATAAAACTTCAAAACTCTACAACATTCTCAAGTAATGGCTAAGGAATATGCTTCTGCTCTTGTGGTGTTTAAACCTTCCTCGATGACCGTTAAAGCTCAAGAGAAAGACCCTAACATGGCAAAACCCCTCAAACGGAACACGAACAATTGCTCTAAAAGACCGAACGACCCAATCAGATATTTTAAACGTACGACATAAATGCAGGTTCAAATGACAATAGAAAAATGGAAAATAATTATAAATAATTTGTTGCATAACTCTAGGCCCAAAAGAAGCTCTAAAACTAAATTAGCAACAATTAAAAATCCATTAAATAAAACATTGTACACCATCTACCCGTCAACGCATGTATACGTTACACCCACCTGCGATAAGGCAGATCTCGTGGCATTAAATAAAACATTGTACACCATCTACCCGTCAACGCATGTATACGTTACACCCACCTGCGATAAGGCAGATCTCGTGGCAATAGGGATCTTACGAAAGTCCACACCAGATGACAGTAGTAGTAGGAAGATGACATAAATTTAATCCAAAATAAATTACGTATTCAACGATAAACTAAAATAATCCATTAAGGGATAAAATACAACAAAATAATTGTAACAACCTCTCTCACACAGTCGAGAAGTGATATGCTAGGAGAACCGTTATTCTCTAATGCATATAAAGTTTTTTTAAGGATTCTTCCTTTGTAATAATCTTTGAAACTTTTAATGATGCCTTGATCTAACGGTTGGAGTTTGGAAGTTGCGTTTGGTAGGAAAAATTGCAATTTGATGGCCTTCAGCTTCTGTTGTATTGCAGGATGAGCAGGGCAGTTGTCTATAAACATTATTATTTTTCGATTCTCGTGTGAAAATTGCTTGTCCAATTTAACCAACAATTTTTCAAAAATTTCAGAGGTCATCCATGCCTTTACGTTGTTCTCGTAATCTACAGGAAGCCATTTTACCCCTTTAAAACATCGTGGTTTTGCACTTCTGCCAATTATGAGAAGTTTTAGTTTTTCAGTGCCACTCATATTCGTTGCTAGAAGGCATGTGATCCGCTCTTTACTAAGTTTTCCACCATAGCATTTGTCGTCTCTAATGGCTAAAGTTTTCTTAGGTAGACATTTGAAGAATAACCCAGTCTCGCCTGCGTTGAAAGTATCATCTATATTGCCCCAAAATCCCCGACAATACATTTCGAATCCAATCACTAATCTGATGATCATCCACTGCGGCACTTTCACCACAGATATTCTTATGCGATATGTCGTGTCTAAATTTAAAAAATAAAATATAAATTTCATATGTACATTATATATACGTCTAATACAATCACGTAAATTTTACCTTTTTTTTAATTTATGAAGCCAACCGGTACTGGCCTTAAAATTTGTTGTTCCTAAATGTTGACTATATTCCAGTGTTTTTTCCTGTAGAAGTGGACCTGACACCGGAATGTTTTTTTCTCTAGTAGACACAAACCACTTAAATACCGCACTGTTTACATTTTTGTTTGAAATTAGCGGGTTGTGTAAGTTTACTCGCGAAACTTCGAATATGTTGCTTGTTTTTAATTGTAGTTGACAATGTACTCGCTGGTATGTCATATTACGCAGCTATTATCTTCTTTTTTATTCCATCGTCCACTTTTTTTTAATATTTCTAATTTCTGTTGCACTGTTAAACTTTTATGTTTTCGTTGCTGGGGCATGTTGATGACAGACACTAACGACTACGAATGAATATATGTCGCAACACGCACGTGAATAAGAATGACAAAAACCCGTTGTCGTTGGTACTTCCCCGAATTCCTTCGATAGATATTAAGTTATATCCTCTAACAGATGGCGTATCACGTACCTTTAGCGAAAATTTCGAGTTACAGAGATTCTACGTCTTAAATTTGGTTAAATTTTTTTCGAGTTAGGGATAAATTCGAGTTAGAGAAATTCGAATTAAGGAGAGTCATATGCATATAAATTTAATAGATAACGCACGGGATAAAAAAATATTCGAGTTAGGGAAATTTTCGAGTTAGGGGAGTTCGAGTTGGGGGTGTTCCACTGTATTTAAAACTAAAGCAAAGCGCCTATAAAATTGTAACAAACACGAGTGGTATAACTGAATTATTGCATCACACTTTCTTTTATTACGACAAGAAGACTGCTTTTACTATAACAAATTTAGCGGGAGAAATTCATGAATGGGAACATCCTACTGGCAAACCCCTCTGGTGGCTACTGTAGCGAACTACCCTAAGTTGTATATCTATAGTATACATAACCAAAGCCGAGTCAAATAACCACATGAGTAATGAAAAATAGCTTTACTGCCTAGTTGCACATTAAATTTTATCTGAAATCGTTCGTAATAAGACGAAACAAATATTTATTTTACTTTTGAATGGTAATTGTGATGGTACAATTATTACCACGTTCCGCTGTCAGCTGTCAACGAATGACAACTTATGCAAGCCAACATACACCAACATTGTTTTACTGCCGATCTCGGAATTTTGTATTGCCGATTTTAGATATAATAAATCTTTGTGCAAAACACTAACGAAAAACTTAGTTTGTGCAGATCGATGCAAACGATTCGTTGCGATGTCGACTCTATGTAGCTGATATCCACCATCTATGACATAACTGTAAATACCTAATGTAATATCGTCTGGCACAGGCGTAAAAGCTTTATAGAATGAAGATTTTGTCATCTTGCGCATATCCTCTTCGTTAAATAGACTTAAAGAAAATGAGTAACACGTATTAAGTAATAGGTATTTACTGAAATTTACAGAAAAAATTTAGCGATTTTTCGAATTATAGAAATTTGCTGAACTTGACTCCGCTGTAACTTGTGAACTATCCATCTGATTGGAAAATGTTTATTACAGAAGTTGCAGGAAATTTTATGCTCTATGATTTTTGTAATAACTATTTTTAACATAGGTGGCGCTAAAGAGAAGATATTCTCGAAAAGCTGGTTTTTGGTAACATTTTCCAATATGGCGGAGCGAGCGGCGGTCAGTAAAGGTCGCAAACTCAGAATATTAGTTAGGACACTGAACTCTAAAAATCTACCAAAAAGAATTCTTCTTGACCTTTTTTAATGAAAGCCAATTTTTATGTGTTCTTTGTCAAGGGCTTTAAAGTTACACTGTTAAAATTTTGGGTTCTTTATGGATGATATCATAGAACTATTTGTTATTTGTGTTGGAAACAATGATAATGAAAGTAACTTATTATTGTTCATGATTTATGTTCATTTCTGCAGCTAATTTTTGTATATTTATAATTATTGTTATTGTATTTTTATTATACATTTATAACAAATTTTAAAAGTAGTTTACACTTTACTTCAACTTTTAAATATGACTTATTGTTTTCGGATTTTCCAGAATAGTTTATGTTAAATATCACATTCAATTCCAATTTTAAATAGATTTTATATATTAATCCAAAGTCGTTTTTGAACAATCATTATATTAAATACTTTAACACTTAAGAAAAAATCATAAAATTTAAAATTGTTGACAAATTACTACATTAGTAACTGTTTCTTCTTTTCTTGTCTTATCAAATTGTTTAGTTCATATTTGTTCCTGGTTTTGGCGGGATATTTGAATCACTCCTTCTTATTCTGAGACAGGATATAGAATAGTAAATTACACATTGTGTGATAAACAACAGTTTGTTAGTTAATGACGAGCTGACTCTAATAACTTTAAAAATTAATAATCGTCAAATTTCAAATCAAAATATTCTCTGTTTACCAGTGATTTCTTGAACTGGTAGAATCAAACATATAACTTCAACATGTACAGTCCTCGCAATATATCTTGTCGAACGGTGGAAGTGAGTTCGCGCAGATAAAGAAAGGGTAGATTGCGTTTCATTCTTTCTAAATATAACGTTCCCGTATCAGTGGCGTACCTGAAAGTTCTTATTTAAATTTATATTTTGAAAACCTACGGAAATCATACTGATTCGACACTGGTAACTGCAATGCAGTAACTGAATCAGACAGGTGGGTGGTACGTTTCCTAAATACGTTGACGGCGCACCCCCACCGCTCGCCAACTTATACTGTGACGGCTGTACCTACATAAGCATAAGTGTAATGAATTTTATTCTTGAATATAATGTTTTCTTTTAAGGTATTTTATGTTACGAATTCTTAGTCGGACAACCACCGTTTGAAAGCGAACATTCTGAAGAGACTTATAAGAAAATATGCTCCATCGATATGGTTTTTCCAAGTTATGTTACAAGAGGCGCCAGGGATCTTATAAACAAAGTATGTAATACTTGAAATACAAAATGTGTACTATGTAACAGTATATTATTCAACGAGTTTGCGTGGATAATTTTATTACACGAGGATGACTACATGTACAATCGTCCGAGTGTTATAAATATCCACGCAATGAGTTGAATATAATACTTTATCTACTAATGTCCAAATAACACATTGGGTTGTAATCAACCATATTTATTCAATAGATTACAATTAATTAAGATATTATATAAATACAATTAATATTAACGAATTATATTACTTTCTAGTTAAATTGACAGTTTGCTGCAGTTATTAAAATTAAGTGTTGCAGGTCCAGCTGCTATTTCAAAGTTTATATTTTTATCTGAATGTGTAACAGCAGAAATATTCGTAGTAGAACTAGTTGAAGATGATGGATTATTATTATAATTATTATTATTATTTAGAGTTGTATTTATTTATTTGGTTTAAAATCCTGGTTGAAATTTTTGTTTTATAAGTCAAGGAATCGACAACATAACCCTTGGCACAAGAACTGGACATCCAATCACCATGTCTCATCAAGTCGTCCATATTGGCATTATCAAATTCCATAAAAATACTAGCAGACGAGCTTCGCAAGCAATGGCCAGTGTAGGTGTTCCACTTTGGTAGTTGCAAAAATTTTACAACTACCAAAAAAAAGGATATCGCTTTCCTGTTTTGGCAATCTTATTAATACCAACATTTTGAGTAACACACTTTCCATTTCTCTATTGTAAAAAAAAACTGTGAAGAGGTTACTTGTGGAGGGCGCAAATTAATATATTTTTTACAAATATTGTAAAAATTCTCTCCTGTTACAATGAAAGCTCGTGGCCTGATACTTTTTGTAGCTTTTTTTGAAATAGTAACCCCCATAGACCTACCTAAATCTTCTACATTACTTGTTTGTAGATAATGTAGTTCATTACCCCGAAGACAACCCATTACTCCCATAATTAAAATAACCTAAAATATCAAATACATTTTTCAAATTCTCAGTAAAAATATTTCTTACTTTTGATAATAAATATTCCTTGTCTGATGCATCCGATATAAATTTTTCCACTTGTTCAGAAACAGGTGGAAAAATTTATATCGGATGCATCAGACAAGGAATATTTATTGTCAAAAGTACTTCTGTACATGTAGATGCTTTTGTAGGTGTATAATTTTGACTTTGACATTTTAAAAGCATATGAAGCTTTGAATATTTGTCGAGGTCAATATTCTCTATTAATTTCAATGTTGCTTTTAACATTGAGTGAAAGCACCATAATGATGATGCCGTATACCTTTCAGCCAAGTTTGTGAAATAGGAAAGTAGTACATTTTCGGAAAATGATGTGGCATTATTCTTCCTCTTCCAGCTTAAAAAATTTAGGTAAGTTAATTCGTATTTATCCTTCGATTTTTTGGGTAGCAGTTCTTCGGTTGCTTTCTTAGCTGCATTGACTAATTCTGGCGGAGTACACGAAATATTATACATTTTCAAGCAGACAGAAAAAGCTGTTAACATTTAACGTTTGATGTCGTTCACTGCCTACGCAAGTAAAATGAAATCGCTTTTTCTTTCCAGTGTTTATTTGAATGTAATTGGTCACATTTGCCCGCCTCTTTTTTTCATTGGCACCTAGATGTGTTGAATTTCAACACATCCAACAGTTTCTTATCCAATCAAAAACACTTTACAAACACAGTGTTTCATAATGAGGACTAATATCGGTATAATTTTTTCATGTATTATATGACATTAGTAGATAAACATATAATATTAATATGGTGTGATTTTTGTATAAAATAAGCATTTTTTTTTAGTTGGTGGTGAAAAATGTAAACCAGCGCTTTGCATTAACGCAGGTGATGCAGCACCCGTGGATACAATCCTTTATGTAATTTTTAATGTGTGATATTATATCAATAGTCTTTTTTAAGAATGTGTTCGTATATTGTTGAATACCGTCGACCGGGATTACTTTGGACAAAAGTAATACCGTCGACCGGGATTACTTTGGACAAAAGTTTCCGTTTTTTTTAAATATTTTGCTAAAAGTTCTCAAAAAAATGGGCTGCAATTTTGCAAGTATGTTAACTGATGCATTACTTAACTAAATCTATTACATACTAATCGATTCGTTTTCTAATAAATTAATTCATAATTGTTAATGTTTGTCCAGTGTTACTATGCTAAGTGGGGTAACTGTGGACAGGCATCTATTTACATGAGAATATCAAGTAAGCCCAGCCAGAGGTAACTTTGGACAAATTTGTGATTTTATAAAATTTAGAGCACTTCAAATAATCAATATATGATATACAGCAATATTAATATGAAAAAGCTTCCTCAATCTCACTAAATCATAGGGAATATCATAAAAAATAAATCTGTCCGTTTGTAACATTTCTGTGTTCCTCAATACTTTGATTATATCCGTTGTAGAAACAAAACTCTTTACCACGATATTCGAAAATAAGATTCCTCCTTGGTATTTCCTCTTAAAAATTTTTTCCACGTAATATTTACATCTATTAGCTGACACTATAGCTTCCATTTGATAAATCCAAATCATTTTCATTTCCTGATACTGAAGTTGAGGGCTGCTGTTCCTCTTCTTAAATTATTACTCTTTTTTTCTCTATATTTCAGGGCCGCTATCTTCATCCTCTATTCTATTTTCTGTGATACTGAAATTGATTCTATAAAAGGAAGTTGAGGACTGCTGCTCGATTATTTTCTGTATCAATGAAATGGGTTGCCATAGCTGTTCTTGAAGCTGCAGTTATTCACTTTCTTCTGATTTTTGTTTGTGGTTCTGGCATACATGTCTTTTTAAATAAATTAACCATCGAATCAGTCCAATTTATCTCTACATTTTCAGTGTCTGTCTCCCTATATCCTGAAATCTTTTTAAGAACTGCTTCAGGATTGAAGGGTTCGATGCCACAAGTTTTAAACCTCGCCTGTACATTTTGTCACGAGGAAGCTTTGATATCCTCTAATGTGCTAGTAAGCAAATGTGGAGAATCAACTTTTTCAAAATGCTATCTCTTTTTACCTTTCCAATGCGACAACATTTTTCGATAAGCTCTTTTAAACGAGCTAAAAATGCCACATCTAGTAGCTGTGCTATACATGTTCAGTTCGGTGGAAAAGTAATACGATATCAGTGTCGTTTCTTTCGCATTCTGTTATTACATCAACCGACAAATGTGATGAGAGATTATCACCAATCGAAATTTTTCGGCCATCCCTTATTTTGAAATATGGAAGCAAAATTGTCATGAACCACTCGTAGAACATGCCTCCATCAAAGCAGTCAGATTTATTGCAATCATATTGCGTGTCGAGTGGACCATTATTTTCTTACTCTTCGTAACGATGTTTCGTGTTGTATGAAACAAATGGCGGCAAAACTTTTCCGTCAGCGGCTGTCGATATCATGACGAGATTGAAGTTTTTGACGAATCCATAACACGATCACGATATTTAGATCCTCTCTTGCACCACGCTTTTGGACGACCAGTATCATCCGAAAAGTTGGTCTCGTCGAAATTCACTATGCTTTCTGGTGGAACGTCAGATCTTACAGCTTTCAAATGCTTAAAATAATCAGTAATAACTTCCTCCGATACTTCCGCCCTATTCTTTTAATGTTTTGGCTTAATCGCACCGTTAATACTTTATGACGTCGCAAAAACTTCTCCAGCCAATCAGGACCTGGCAAATTCTTCTTAAATCGTACAATTTGTACGCTCCTTTTCATTAAATAATCTCGTTCGATTACTCTAATGTCATATTTAGTGAGAGGAAATCCCCAGTGCGCAACACAAATAATTGCTTCTGTTAATTTGGTTTCCTCAGTGTCAGCTAACACTTGGGGACGATTTCTTTATGTGTTTATTTTTTAGTTTCGTGTGGATCGTGGATTTTGGAATACCAAATCTCTCCTCCGCCATCCTCAACGTTAATTTTTCCTTCTCTAACTGCACAGACTGTTTTCTCCAGGTTATTGTCATTATAATTTTGGTAGGGTTTAGTCCCCAATATTTCTTTATAGCGCCGTGGCATAATTCTCGCTGTCCAAAGTTAGACCTGGTATACAGTTTTCAAATAAATTATCGGATAAAACCTAGACAAAGAGTTATTTTAAAAATTCAATTGAGGTTATGTATTCATAACACATATGATTACTAAATTATTGACATAGATAACATTACCTATCCTTACTGTATAATTGGGGGGGGGGGGGGGGGCACTTCGTTTTTGACGTTTTCAAAAATTTGTTGTTATTAGGGTTTCTTTATATAACAGTAATTCCCACTGGAACACTTCACACGCAATTTGTTTTCCCACGCACTTTGTTTTCGACAACAACGGAACGGTACTTGTCTCTCGTGCTCTAATGTCTCTTGTTGCGCCTACCTTCCCAGTTCGCGCAAGAATTGAGCCCGCCAAAAATTTAAATTAATGTCTGATTTCCAAAGTTACCCCGCATGTCCAAAGCAAACCTTCCCACCCCGTTCGACGGTACATTTTAAACTGTTGTTATATATGTTTGATTTTAAATATGTCATAATAATAATATGCTAATGATAATAATGTATTTTTGAATAAAAATTAAACTCGATTGTCATATTTTTCCATAATACTAGGAGCAGAGTCAATTACATGGTTTAAATATAGAGCGCTGATTAGATGTGCTCGAGTGGATGCCTTTTCATATCGACGTTTACACAAATAACACAATCGCACCATTTTTACTATGTATTTCGCATTAAAAGAGCTTAATTCGCATTATTACATAGCACAAAGCACAAACACTTTTAAAACAAATGCGTGTAGAATTTAACGAAATCATACGAACCAAGTACGAGCACGACATTTCGACCAATGACAGCACGCCGTCGGACTTCCTTAAGGACTATAATCGCTTGGCAATGTATCAATTCCCTTTACCCCACCTGCAGTTGTTGCGGCCAAACATTGCAGCATGATACTTCCTCTAGTATATTCCAATCGTTTTGCTTACACCACACCGATAATACCAACCATAAACATAATAAATCGAGCTGACAACATTGCTTACGGTAGTAAAAGAGGTATATATCCCATAAGAGACTGTACTTGAATACTAAGGCTGAGACGCTCTATAGAAGGATTTTCAATCTCTTCGAGCTTGAATTCGTGTCTTTTGCTTCTGCTTACAGTTTTATTACAATATCCTGTAAAGCGCGAGCATTGCCATGATGCTTTTATAATGTCTGATTTTCTAAAGTATTGACGCACCCTGTATATACGTCTAATTCGAGCAAAAGTTAGTTGACATTTATTCGTTCCTATAAACTTCATAAATCTATTGAGAGACCTAATTGGCAAATTGAATGTCATTATTGACATTCAATTTTAACTGTGCATGGGATATTACATATTAGTTTTATTAACAATTTATAATTGGTAGTAACAAAAATACATATCTAATAGGTACCTCATTTCATTAAAGTATCACACTTGAACCTGCATTTCTTCGCCATTATTATTCATACAATGACTGCTCGCTCATTCGCGCCCATATAAATGTTTGACATGGTTCATAATCCGGAATTCAATTTTCGTAAGACTGTCGTCGAAAATCAAACTTTAGTTAGATGTTCTTCAAAGGATATTCTACACTTGAAATTAATTACGTACATAACATTAGCACTTCTTTAAATGTTTTTCTTCGATGTATGTTATTCGGCAACTTGCAGTTAAAGTTTTCATACAAAAAAATTAAAAATTAAAAGTCAATTCTCTCGTAGTGCGAGCCTTCATCCGCACGCGAAACCTCGATAGCGTTGAATTCTTTCGTGAAAGTGAGAACCGTGAAAATTTTCGATGTCGCTGTCATATCTGACAATTTTTGATTATTGACGTGTTTTTAGTGTATTTTCCCTCACATATGCGCCGATTACTATATCGCTGGCGTGTTTTAAACAAGCAAAATGATGAAGGCGTATGAATATCACTATTTATGAATGTCCTGAAATGACTTTGGCAGGCTATATTATTAGACAGATAGAATTTCGCAACATCTCAAATTTGACGTAATTTTAATTTCTTGGCGTATGTCGGTTGCCAAAGCAATTCAATTCATATTATTGTTGTTCAATGCATTCTATTTATTAAATATATTGTTTTCCTAGAGAAGAAATGGATAATCAGGATTTCTTATTGTATTCTCAAATAATAACACATTGTTGGATTCATGTGTTAGTTAAATAAAAATTACAGAGGAAAATTTGTTAATGTGTAAATATATATATTTTAATTTTTTTTAAAAATAATTTAAAAGTATAGGATTTTACCTTATTAACCGAGGGATAATTCGCTGAGGTATTGTGGTGTATGTACACACTTCAGGAATTACTAGATTTTACAGAGAAATATTAAGGAATTGTTAGGAATTATGAAAGATATGTTCGGTATTACAGGAATTGCGGGGTATTAGAAAGGAATTGAAGGGTATTGTGAAGGAATTGCAAGGTATTGCGAAGGAAATATAAGGTATTACGGGGTATTATTTAGGAATTTTTCAATAATTTTTCTATTGCGCATGCGTCAATGTTGCTAAATTACAACCCCCTCATCTGACAACAACCAATCAAATCCGTGTAAGTAACATCTGTGGTGACATCTTTATACCTAGTTATTTTTTAAAATAATGATTAAAATACAGCACTATGCATGAGAAAATGGGAATCCCCGCTCGAGTATATACAGTTCAGGTTAATACAATTATAACTTGTGTTAAATACAGTTGAAGTCAAATACTTAACTCTGATTTTTACAACATAACCTCTTTTAAAAGGTCTTTCATAGGGTTATGAAAGACCTTTTAAAAGACGTTTTTGATAGACCTTCCTGCACACCTGCTGTAACAAGATTTTAAGATTCCATAAATTGTCATACATATTATTTGGGAAGTCACGTATTGAATCGGTAATCCGAGGGAAAATCAGTCGAAAATTCGAGAAAAACTAAATGAAGAATAGTCTTAACACGCATTTGTCTTCGGGTTCTTCTCTTTTCGACAAGTTCGATAAATATTTAAATGTAAATAGTCTCGCATGCCTAACAAAACATTTTAATCATAAATAGCTACAAAAGTGAAGTCTTTCTGGGAAGTATTACCGAATTAAAAATTCAAGAAATTTAACTATTTTGTAAAGATTTGTCTCACATAATAGAAAGCCAACGATGACGCACTTATATCGATCAGTATACCAAAAATACTGGAAGAATTAAAATATGTAGTTAGTTAACATAAAAAAATAATTTTTATTATTGCAAAATTTTTCAAAGAAAAACAAGAAAATTAATTTATGATATGTAAAAAACAAGCCTCTAATTCTCAATGTAGCAGGGAGAATACCTTCAAAACTGGATCAACAGTTAAGAATTTTAGATTAATGTGCAGCCGTAGCCAATAAAATTTCTAGTGAAACTATGCAAAATGTCGATGTTTCGACGGAAAATGTTCATATATTTGAAACAATCAAATCATGGGCCCAATGGCAGCTACCTCTTGAAATGTGGCAAAGTTTAATTCATTTTGAGGAGATTATACTCGTCGAACTTCGAAAATCCAAAAAATTTATATTGCTCTATTAAGTATTTTTGCAATAACATTTATAAAATTCCAAAATTAGTAAAAACACAAATAGAACAAAAACGTTGGATTTATTCTAATTTTCCGGGCTACCTCAAACCGACACACATTTCAGCAAAAACGACTGGATTTATAGAAACCTGGAAAGAAAGAAAGAAATTTTAAAATCAAATTATTTTTTTAATAAACTTCCAAAGGAGAGGGCTCAAATTTCTGAAGTCGTTTCAAGTAAGTATATATTATTAAAAAAAATAATAATAAACAAAATCACGTACACATAGATACTTGACACACAGTCATTTAATTGCAGATACCTCTATTGCTTCTGATACCATAAACATAGGCACAAATGTAAATATATTTTTAGGAATTACGGGGTATTTCAAGGAATTTAATAGGTATTGCATCTAATTTGAAGGGTATTAGTGTGAAATAACTCACATTTGGGAATTGGTGTACAAAATATTGTGAGCGAATCCCTCGTTATTCACCTTAAAACAACTTTATTTTAATATGACAATATTTTTCCAAAAACAACTTATTGTTATTTTTAAGAAATGATTTATATCAAACAAATATCCAAGCTGATAATTTACACATGTACTTATTGTTTAAAAAATGAAGGTAAATATTGAAACTAGAATTTTTGAGAAGTGTTAAAAAATGCATGCAAAAAAAAGTAGCTGAGTGAATAATATACAAAAATAAAATTATGGATCAAAACAAAAATAAAAGAATTCAGTCAGTAGTCCGTCCGTCTTAGCATAACGAACCCGGTTCCATACACAATCGCAACCCTGTATAATAATGTATAATCATAAACAAAGCAAACAAATACTTATGACAATGATATAATTCATACACAAACTAATTTCAAAATGTACTAGGTACCGCATCTAACAACGTAATCGGGACAGTATCGGAAAAGCTTGTTGTTATGAGAAAAAGCAATAAATATTCAAACTATTTTAGATCTTATTCATAAAAGCGATAGGTACAGTGTTTTCAAGAGTTTACGATACTCGCATCCTGTGCCAATTATAATGTTGCTCACTGTACCTAACACCAATTAAAGGTACAGGCGGCCACAAAACGATTTTCCTAGGACGCTCGTTTTGAAGTATTATGGAGGTAGCGATGGGACAATTCGAGGGAAAAATACGATGTATTCGGTTATTTAAATAATCTCTGTATTATGATTATTGAATGCGAGTGACCGGTTTACTGATACGACAAACTAACTGCCGCAAATCGTAAATTTTATTTGCGAACTAGGTAGTTCAATACCAATTCAATACGTCTTTATCGTGAACAAGGCCACCAAAAAGATACTTTTTGTACTCACCGCCTGTAAAGTGACATTTGGCGCATGTGTAGCTCGACTGGGAAATACGTTTTCCCGGTTGAGGCGACTGTAAAAATTGAAAAAAAAACTGGCACTTTGGGACATTTAAAAAAAATCTAACTTCGTAGTAATAAAATTTAGTCTATAAAATACTACTTCCCTCCACTATTCTTCACTAAAAGTTGGGGAAATAGGAGTAATAATTAAAAATTCTTCCAAAAAAATTGTGGCGCATCTATTTGACGACATTTTAAGCGACATCTTAAGCAAGATTCAAGCGCCATCTATTTGAACCACATCGACATTCATATTGGCAGTTCGGAATTGTTTGTATTTAAACCAAAAAACGCAATAAATGTACTATAAATTTATAAATATAAGAATATAATACCTTATGTTTTCCATGTGTAAGAATATAGTAACTTAATTTTAGGGAAAGGTGAGTAATAGTTACGTACATGAAATGCTTAAATTAATTAGGTAATCTATTTTAGGTTAGGTATGATACTAATGACATTAATCAATAATGTTTCTTTAATTTAATGTTCGTACAAAAAATATTGTACAAACCACTTGCGTGAAGACATTTTCCACGCATTCGCGCAATTAAAAGCACTTGCTTCCTGCGGTCGCTCGTGCTTACAATGTGCGCTCATGCGGGAAAACAGTCTTCCCGCACTTGGTTCGTAAATAACTATTTTGTACTCATATAACATACATACAGTTTTACGCATTCATATGGGTGCGGGAAAATTCTATTTTCCGCACTCGTGCGGGAAGTAAAAATTTTGTACTCGCCGCCTGTAAAGTCACATTTGGCGCACGTGTAGCTCGACTGGGAAATACGTTTTCCTGGTTGAGGCGACTGTAAAAATTGAAAAAAACACTGGCACTTTGGGACATTTAAAAAAAATCTAACATGGTAGTAATAAAATTTAGTCTATAAAATGCTACTTCCCTCCACTATTCTTCACTAAAAGTTGGGGAAATAGGAGTAATAGTTAAAAATTCATCGAAAAAAATTGTGGCGCCATCTATTTGACGATATTTTAAGCGATATCTTAAGCAACATTCACGCGCCATCTGTTTGTACCACATCGACATTCATATTGGCAGTTCGGAATTGTTTGTATTTAAACCAAAAAACGCAATAAATGTACTATAAATTTATAAATATAAGAATAAATACCTCATGTTTGCATTGTGTAAGAATATAATAACTTAATTTTAGGGAAAGGTGAGTAATACTTACGTACATGAAATGCTTAAATTAATTAGGTAATCTATTTTAGGTTAGGTATGATACTAATGACATTAATCAATGTTTCTTTAATTTAATGTTCGTACAAAAAATATTGTACAAACCACTTGCGTGAAGACATCTTCCACGCATTCGCGCAATTAAAAGCACTCGCTTCCTGCGGTCGCTCGTGCTTACAATGCGCGCTCATGCGGGAAAATAGTCTTCCCGCACTTGGTTCGTAAATAACTATTTCTACTCCCGTGTTTAAAATGCCATTTATCGCATTGGTTTCCATGGCGCTAAGTGACCTTTTAAACACACCTTGACAAGCTGTGCCTTCGTGCACTTTAGTCACGGGCTGAAGTTAGCTCTAGGTTTTTAAATGCAAAAATCAAGTGAAATTTTCAATCAAGATGGTTGACACTTGTCATCAATCTGTTAAAATAATCCGACATGGTGCGACAATACACAAGTAATTTTGTATTATTTTGATTATTTGTGGTCGTAGAAAAAGGATAGTATGAACTCGTTTTATTGATCACTCGCTGCGCTACGCTATGCTCGCGACTAAAATAGCGTTTATAAAACTTGATACATAATATACTATTATTAAAAAAATATTTATTTGTAATTGACAAATTGAAGAAATTGTCTATTGTAACTTTTTTGATTAATGTCTTGTGGTTTAAGCCATTTGTAAAGAAATCATATTTTAATCTAATCTTAAGCGGAAACCAATAAGATTATATCAAAATTGGTTTTCCGCTTAGAAGAGTTAGAAGGAAGGATAAAAATAAATTCCAACTATTTGGTACCATTGTAATACACCTATTTTTTTTTAAAAAAAATTCTCGTTCACAGACTGTAATAGAACTAAAAAGGAAACATATTATGAATGCTATTTTATTATCATCCTATGCGATAATAAAGTAGATAAAATTAGAATGAGAGAAGTTTTGTGTTATTTTTATAATCGCCGCATGAATTTGATTTACAAAAAATTATCTTGTTTAATGTTACGAAACTGACACCCGGAAAATTCTTTACATAATATCATAATATGGCATGTAGTCATAACTTTTGTTGAATTTGATTGTCATAATCAGCCATAATTATTCCGTGATTCGTGGCCTCGGTCGTAGGTCATTCATATGTGTATGATCAAAATTAGGTCATAGTATGATGTCATAATTGTTTATAGCTGTGCGATCAGCAGAATGACCAGTCGATGAGAGTTTAGTGGTAGATATGGAAGAAATTACGCAGGAGTGTTATAACCTTTAAAAAATAATTGAATTTACTGTATATTTTAAATGATTAAATAAAAATGGTTTTTGAATCGCTAGTTACAGATGTTTTAAACCGTGTGCTGGGAGATTATGTTGAAAATCTTGACAGTAAACAATTAAAAATTGGAATTTGGGGAGGTAAAAACGGAACTAAAATAAATAATAATTTTGTTAATAAATTTCATATATAAAATTTGTAGGGGATGTTGTTCTTAAAGATTTAATATTGAAACAATCAGCCCTAAATGATTTAGACCTTCCAGTACAAGCAGTATATGGGCGTTTATGTAGGTGAAAATATAGGAAACATAATCAATTATAATAAATTTATGTTTTTTTACAGCTAAGTTAATACTAAAAATACCTTGGAAGAACTTGTATTATTCCTCGGTAGAGGCAACTATTGAAGGCCTCTACTTACTCATCGAACCAAATGTTCAAGTTAAATATGATGCAGAAAAAGAAGAAAAAAAATTGTATGAATCGAAGCAAGCAGCTCTATCAAGAATTGAAGAAGCCAAGAAAAAGGAATTAGAAGGTATTCCATAGTAAGATTTCTAAAACGTGTGTCATATAAACTTTTTCAGGTAAGAAAAAGATAGATGACAGTCTAGTTGAAAAATTAACTACACAAATTATAAGAAATGTTCAAGTAAATATTAAAGACATACATATAAGATATGAAGATAGAGTTACAAATATAGATCATCCTTATTCAATGGGCATAACACTAAGTAAGTTAATCGTACAAACAACTGATTCTGATTGGAGTCCTACAATTGTATATGACGACAATAGTTCCGTTAAAATACACAAAGTAAGTTTAATCTTCTTAATGACAAACAAATAAAATAACTTTGGTTTAATAGATCGTAAATTTAGAAGGTTTGGCTGTATATTGGAATTGTAACAGTACAATGTATAATACATTATCATTTGCGGATTTATTATCCCATTTGCATGATGAAATCCCAACAAAAGCAAGTGCTCCCGTTAATTACAATTACAGTAAGAGCAGAAATTTCACTATCGATTTGGTTGTACATTACTTGTATTTTTAGTTCTGGGTCCAATAAATTCAACAGCCCGACTAAAATTAAATCCTAAACCTGAACTTGATGAACCAGCTTTTTCAATTCCAAAAGCTAAGGCAAATTTAGAAATGGAGAAATTAAGTGTGGGTAAGTTTTGGAAGTATCTAGTTTGTATGGTATAGTAATTAAACTATGGTATTCTTATTAATTTTTTTTCTTTTAATCAAAGAAAATGCAGTTCTATGTAGCTAATCTGCTGGCTTGAGGCTAATATGCTCTTATTTGACATGATGAGCTCTACTTTAGTAACAACTATGCTTTAACAAAACAGTAGTGGACTGGCATGGTTAGGTAGTCTGTTATGATGCTTTTCATTAAATAAAATTTGATTAAGGAAAATCATTTTAATGGGTTGTAAGTTTTTCTGCTAAAATAGGGTAGAGCTTTCTTTATCAGCTAAAATGTGACATATTTTCTCCTATTCAGAGTATGTTATTAAATAACTCGATTCGTCATTCATACTATTTTTTATAATCTTTCATTTCAGATTTTCATTAGATATTGCGCAATTTAATTTATTCTCTTTCTTTTATCCACAGAACTTTGTCAGTTTTTATAGTTATTTACATTTATAGCCCGCTTTTATTAGGCAAAGTTTTATTATTCTGGCACACATTTTATGATGTGATAAAATGACGATTTATCAGCGACAGCATTCTTACCTATTGATCATTCTAATTTGTTGTTGCTTTCGTCCTACTACTTCTAGAGTGATTCTGTTTGTACTTTTCTTAATTATGCTATTGATATAACACTACAATTTTTCAGTCATATTAATTTTATTCACAAAATATTTACATTTTTACTCTGTCTCTGACAAATTCTTTTCATTTTGGCATATTTCAATAACAAAATAGTGGACGTAAATACTAAACATTAATCTGTCATCGGTCGGTCACCAAAGTTCAAATAAATTATAAACTGTTAGACAGGTGACTCAGCTTTCATTTCCAGCACGAGGAACGTAGAAGTACGCGCCCATACTTTTCTGTTAAATCATCAGTTTCATATATAGTTGGTGGTTTATGTAAAGACATAAATCAAATTGCATAATATTAACTGTAGGTACTAGATAATTTTAATTCAGATTATTACTTACAAAAATTCAATGATCATATAAAAAAAGGAAACATTATACATAAAACACACACCAAAACAATACTCCCCAGAAGGAATTGTGCCAGGAGCAAAGTTTCTTGATTTTGTTATGGGGTAGATCAGTCTACATTTCACAGGTTTATATTCTTTTACTTGTATCTCTTCTTTTATTTATGTCTACTGTCTTTTCCTTCCAATTCTTAATACCTAACTATTGAGATCTCATACCACCTCAGTCTTTCATAGGCTTTCTGTCTCCTTTTACTAGATGGTCTTTACTCCACCATCGAATAAGTATACTCCTTGCTCTGCTCTCCATACATATCCTAATGTTTTATTTTTTATTCTTTTATTTTTTTCTATTATGTCTCGTTTGTTTACATTGTGCAGTTCTTGATTAATCTGTCTTCTGTATTCATCTTACAATTCTTTTGTCCCACTAGCATTGTTTAATTTTTTGTTTTGTTTTATCAGCTGTTGTTTCTTTCTCATTTTCATGGTGTTTGTCTGCAAAAATGTTATTTTTGTCAAACATTTTAATTGGTTTGTTACATTGCCTTCAAACATTCCTATATATCTTAATGGACACTGACGTACTTAGCAACGCCAATTACGAAGGCAAGGAACTCCTTGATAAAAATTAAAAATAACGTTTATCACAGGACAGAGCCATGTAGAACACCCATGCATATGCTGCCAAAAAAATCCACTATAAATCAAATATAAACTAACCTGATGTAAATGATAATATTATGCGTAAATCCTTCAAATATTCGATTGAAGTAATAATATCCATAAATTAACTAATGTAAATTCAAAATGTATTTTTATAAATTCAAAACCAAGCTTATACATACTAATTGTAATTGATCTGATCTAAATGACATTTCTTTATATATTGTATGTTATTGGTTTAATCAAAAATTTATTTGTTAATTTGACTAGCACTTGCCAAAGTCAAAATTACTGTTTTTCTGTTTCACCAAAGGTTTTATATTGTAACGAAATGAGTTTACATTAAATAAAAGAATCAGATCTCTCGGCGCGATAAAAACGGAATTGTCACACGCAAAAAAGAGGCAGACCGGGCGACGTATAAAAACGCTCTTATTTACACACCACCATAAATCATCTCGGCTTGTCGGCTTATAAAAACGAAATGCAAGTAAAACAGTGAGTCATGAATGTCTATGGAATATTCTTCAAAACATCGAGGGAAGTATGGAATTTACAGGAATGCTCTAGTAATTTTCGCATGTGCATATAAGGCGACTGGGTCACCGATTCATTCATTGCGGGATTGATTGCGGGATAATTAATTGCGGAGTCTCGGGAAAGAAAGTCCTTAAGTAGTCTCGAGTGCGATAGTGGTAGCCAAAGAAATAAATATAGTAGTGCCGTCTTATATAAATAGAAGTGTTACATAAATACGGACAGACATATTAGTAATAGAAATAAATAAATACAAGTGTTAAATTAAATTGTAGTAGTTTAAGTGTGATACGTTAGTTTTTACATTTTATATTGTAATTAATTTTAAGTATATAAATACAGACTGTTTTAAATAAATAATTGCACGAGTTGTTTATTGGAACCCGACAACGTTACAATTGGTGTGGGATAAACATAAGTGCAAATAAATTAATAAATAAATAAATAAATGGCTACCAAACGTTTGGAAGAACTAAAGGTCTCCGAGTTAAGGGCAGAATTGGAAGAAAGGGACGCAGATACGTCTGGAAAAAAAACAATTCTCCAGGATCGGCTTCGTGACCTTTTAATAAATGAAGGTGGGGATCCCGAGAAATATTTGTTTCAAGTACAGGCTGATCTAAGCTTAATAGCGGATGAAGTTGCAAAACAATTCGAGACTAGTATGAAGACTCTAAGAGATGAAATTGCAAAACAATTCAAGACTAGTATGAAGACTCTAAGAGATAAAGTTGCAAAACAATTTGAGACTCTAAAAGAAATTGGAAATAATTTGAAAGCTTTAAATAAGGAAATTGCAAATAATTCAAAAGCTTTAAGAAATGAAATTGCAAGTAATTCAAAACAACTCGAGACTAACTTTTAAGGAAGACATTCAAAAGAATTCATCGAATGGGAAACAGGAATTTTCCGGGGCCATCGAAGCCGTGGAACAGAAAGTTGAGGAGCGCGTGTTCGGAATGGGGGACGAGTTTGGGGTTCAGCTTCAGTTGCCAGCGATGAACGACTGCGGTCCCCATGACATCACGGGCGGAAGCCTGGAGATCTCCCGAACAGCGAAAGCAAAGGTAAAACCTCCCACCTTCGATGGAAAGACGTCATGGATGACTTACCGGAAACAATTCGAAGGCGCTGCAAGAGCAAATGGTGGATGTCCCCGAAGAAAGCTACTGCCCTGATTGTGTCATTAAGAGGACAGGTCAGTGATGTTCTACAGACCTTACTTCCAGACGAGTGTCAAGACTACCCTCAATTAATCAAGCGTCTTGAGATGAAGTATGGGCATGCACACCTGGAACAGGTAGTCCGACGATTAGTGAATAAGGTGCAACCTAAGAGAAGAACGCTCCGATGCTGGAATTGGAAATGGAAAAGGAAATGGAGATGGAGATGGGCCATGCGCATAGTAAATGCGGGAAGAAGCCCAAGAAAACCATAGCGGAGCAGCGAAAAATGAAACGGGTCGATGAGAAGAGGCAATCGTCGACCCAGTATCGTGGAGCCTCACAACCAATAGCGCAAATTGCATCTGTGCAACACCAAAACGCTGATGCTGTTGCAAGCAGACCACGTTCAGAAGACTGCAGGCATAACAACCAACTAGAAGAAAAATCGGCCAACACGTTCAGAACTGCCGTGGTTGACGATCAGTGGCATCCTGACAATTTGCGGATTGGTCAAGAAGCTGATGAAGACCTTGGTTCATTGATGGTTTGGAAGGGAATTGGTCGCGGACCGGCTTAGCAAGAAGTGGCTCCTCGCTCACAGGGACTGGAATCCTACTGGGCTCAATGGGACTCTCTGAAGGTAGAGGATGATCTACTCAAGTGTGTTGTGGAGAACCCAAATGGAGAAGACTACGTCAGCGGATCCAGACGAAGGTTGGAGGATGCTCACTAGCGAGTACGCCATCACACTCAGGATGCCAGCGACAGGACGAAGAATTGTTACCACGTGCAAGCCGAGAGAGATGGTTACCGAGTAGAGGACCTTGTTTGGTTATATAATCCTCAACGTCTCCGAGGCCTGTCCCCAAAGCTCCAACAATACTGGGAGTGACCATACGAAATACTAGAGCAAATAGATGACGTCGTTTATTGCATGAGACTAACACCCCATAGTGAGCCAGAGATGGTGTGTTTCAACCAATTGCCCCATACCATGGACGTGACAGCGGTGAAGTGGCGGATGTGCGACAAATTGCCGGAAAACCTAGAGAGCCAGCTTATGGGAATCCCTTGTCGATTTACGAGGACGTGCACTCGAGCAAAATGTGGGGAGGCTGGCAATTCCGAAACTGGGCTGCGGATTAGACCATTTGGTATGGAAAATCGCAGGAAACATGCTGGAGGTGGTGTTTCGGCGTGCTGGTATGGAAATGGTCGTGTGCGGCTGTCGGACCAATCAGCCCGTTGTGCAGCCTGGGACGGTGGATTGTCATTTCCACAAGGCGGCTGGGTGCACCCGTGGGTCCCGGTGTGGATTTCGTCATCCGCCAGCGACAAGAACATGGAATAGTGTGTTTCGAGACGAAACGCAGTTTTTAAGAAGGGGGCAATGTAACGAAATGAGTTTACATTAAATAAAAGAATCAGATCTGTCGGCGCGATAAAAACGAAATTGTCATACCCAAAAAAGAGGCAGACCGGGCGACGTATAAAAACGCTCTTATTTACACACCACCATAAATCATCTCGGCTTGTCGGCTTATAAAAACGAAATGCAAGTAAAACAGTGAGTCATGAATGTCTATGGAATATTCTTCAAAACATCGAGGGAAGTATGGAATTTACAGGAATGCTCTAGTAATCTTCGCATGTGTATATAAGGCGACTGGGTCACCGATTCATTCATTGCGGGATAATTAATTGCGGAGTCTCGGGAAAGAAAGTCCTTAAGTAGTCTCGAGTGCGATAGTGGTAGCCAAAGAAATAAATATAGTAGTGCCGTCTTATATAAATAGAAGTGTTACATAAATACGGACAGACATATTAGTAATAGAAATAAATAAATACAAGTGTTAAATTAAATTGTAGTAGTTTAAGTGTGATACGTTAGTTTTTACATTTTATATTGTAATTAATTTTAAGTATATAAATATACAGACTGTTTTATATAAATAATTGCACGAGTTGTTTATTGGAACCCGAAAACGTTACAATATCAGTGATACTGTTTTTGCACAGTATATTTATACCACATTATGAAATATCAAGTATGTATGTAATTTTTACAGTTTTAATGTAGGATATAATATAAACTATTAACTTTTCTCTATTAGTTATATTAATCATGGTCATATACATACTTTTCCTTGGCAGTACTTAAAGGAAATGGAATTTATAAAGTCATTATTAAGGCGAAAGGTGAAATGCATTTAATGTGTTTCGGAAACGAGAGATGGCGCTTATTTTAGTTCCCGTTTTTTTCAAAAACTACAATGTATTATGAATTTCATTTATTTATTGTACATATAGTTAAGTGTATTAGAAATGATACAATGTTATACTTTTTTTCTCTGTTTCGGTGTTAGAACAACGTTATTCTAGCAGCCATTTTGGTGTTAAAATGGACTCCATTCTAACACCGATTTTTGGTAACTTTTTATTTTAGTAGAAATAGGTTGGTCGCATAAATCTTTCATAATCTTTTTCATATTTGCTTTTCGATTTACCTGGTAGTAAATTATTTATGGCGTTGGAGGCCCCGTCCCGCAATTCTAGTGCCGCAGATTGACGCTCTTCGTCTGACATTCCGCCCACAGATAATATGAGATTTTTTTATAATTTAAGCAAACTTTTCAAATCAAATAATTCTTACAAAAGGCAACTGTCAAATATAAATGTAAATCATTGCTACAAATCGACTACGTCCGTTATCAAAATTTCCCTTAATGAATATTTTTAACAATTTTTCTATAAATAAATAATAAAATACAATCCGAAACAGAGAAAATAGTGTAAAATACTCATAACAGAAGGCCATTCCAGCATTCTTTCCTTCGGCCACTCGCGCTGCGCGCTCGTGTCCGAATTTGGGAATCATGCTGGCATGAAAGGCCTTCTGTTACTTGTATTTTAATATACTATTCTACTTTATAGCGACTGTTCGCTGTAAAAAAACTACATGACAAAAAAGCATGAGAGAAAATTACTATTTGCGTTTCGGGCGGTAATTTTCATCAGATTTTTTTTTCTTTTTGATAATATTTAAAAGTATTTTCTTCACTTGCGCCCTTTCTCAGAATTTTAAAAAAACATTAAATAACGAAATTAAAAAAATATTTCAACTATTATAAAAAAAATTAATAAAAGTAAGATGTTGCATCTCTATAAAAAGCATTTTAAGTCATATACTACTTTAAAAAAGGAGATAGGTTTTGTAATTTGTTTATAAAAACGGGAATAATTTTCCGATACTTTTATCTCTCGTGCACACTTGGCCACCACCCTTCGCCTTAACATAAAACATAATTTTTCATATCTACAAACACTGTTATAATGTAGTTCTATTTTGCATTGTACAAACATGAGGCTTCTAAGAAAAATGATTATAAAAAGCATATGTAACTACAGTAGAAAACTGCGGCTTTTTTTTTCCTGAAAAGAATTTAATTTAAAAAATGGATAAGTTGTAATAATTATATTGTCAATCTCTTAAATATGTTTGGTTAGTTTTATGCTTGAATTATCAAGTCTTATGTACATCACATCAGAGGTTTCCAACATACATCGGACGTATGTAGAACGTAAAAATAGTTCACATCATCGGAGCAAATATTTTCAAAGTACGCCAGTGGTAGGTTTCTAGCTTGAATCTTCATTCATATTGGAGACACATTCTAAAAGTTACCTCAAAGTCACCGGAGAGCGGGCATGACAATCATTTACGATACCGCCTGTTTATATTTTCTAATTGAACCCAGTTACGCAGCAATATGTTTTGGTGGTTATTCTAATTAATTTTTCAGGATTAACGAAAAGTCAGTACAGAGATATAATCGCCTTCGCGGATTCTATGGACATAATGACAAAAGGCGTACCGTACAGAAAATACCGTCCGCACCTAAATTCTTATCGGGGCCATTATAAAGAGTGGTGGCAGTTTGCCTATACTTGTATATTAGAAACCGAAGTGAGAAGAATACGGAACAATTGGAATTGGCCGCACCTTCAAAAACATCGCGAATTATGCAAGGAATATGGGAAAGTGTATCAAACCAAAATGCAAAGCAAAAAGGTAATATAAAGTGACAGAGGAAATAAGATGTTTTTGAAGTTCAGTCAATTTTACATTTAAAGAAACCTATATTGTTTATGTTCATGATATCATTGAAATAATATGATTTTAAAATTCTGGTATATTACTATTGTAGCATAAGTATGCTCTATAGAAAATTATTAAAACTACACATTCTTCATGGTTCGCCCAGGGAAGTGATCAATATTCGCAATAGGTGTTCCTATAGTTGAATCGTTTTGCAACTGACACGGCCACACTACGAACTAAAAACGACGATTCAATGTCACTACAAATTCTTATCGAAAAGAACAGTTTCAGAACAATAAAATCAAACTTATTAATTAATATTTCAGGATATATAGCTTCTGTTTGTAATGCAGATTTAATACAATTCTAGATAATAATAATATAAATAAAGTAACACCGCCATTTTTGGCACTTATTCCATGGTAAAACGCACGAAGCAATCCACTTTTGTCATAAACAAAAAAAAAAAATACGTCTCTTTTGCCAATATCATAACAGCGAAAATAATTACGTTTTATATTAGGTTAATTTTTTTGTCATGAATTTTTATGACAAAAGTGGATTGTTTCGCGCGTTTTAGTATATATTGTTTGTGTTCTTGAATTCAAATTTATCATTATGGTTCCTAATTCATATGTAGAGTTAGGCTTAGTGTTGTCTCTTCCATTCTATATTCTGGCAATTTTACTGTTTCTTTTAGTGTCCTCAAGACGTATCAGATAGGATAAAAGAAATTGAGACGACGTTAGACGTCATGAATATAGTATTAGTCAGACAAAAAGTACAATTGGAACTTGAGAGATTGGGCAAACTTCAGGAGAAAGTGCAAACAAGTAAATCGTGGTTCGGCAGCTGGTGGGGAAAACCAGCCACAGCAGAAGAAAAAGACCTGAAAGGAACCACAGATATCGGTTAGTAAAAAAATACTTCGATATCATTAAAACATTGATTAATCATTCCCCAGCCAATAATTAAAAATTCCCTCTTGATAGTCAAAAACAACATCATTTAAGACAAATTGTTTTTGCACCGGATCCAATTCAGCTTTGCAGAACATGAGATATTGCTCTTTAAATTAGGTGTTATTAATTCCTTAGCCCAAAGCGCCACCAGGTAGTAATCACTATTGTTTTTAAATTAAACTGGTTAAAAATTGGAATCCAATCTAATCAAATATAGAGACTTTTCTCCAAAGAAAAGCAAACTAAGTAACAATAACAACTTATTAGCCACTAGGGCAACAAATGAGTAAAAATGATAAAATAGAAACAAAGAAAATAAGAGATTAAATTGTACTACGTTTCCGATAAAGAGAAAATAAAACTGTACACACTTAGGTACATCTGTCACCGATGACAGTGAATAATAACATTTTTTTTAACACTGAACTTTCAGCAAAGTACATTACATAGGATGAGCACATGTATGTAATTGAATACATAGATAAATTTAATAAAACTAATTTACATTGATTACAGAAACTGTTGAATTCTAATTGTAAACATCACGCAGTTACTAAATAGCGCTGTTCATATGGTGAACTGCAACATCTGTTGTCGCGAAAACGCCAGCAAAAAAAGACGATTTTACTCATAAATTGCTTTCTTCATCGGCGTAGGTAGAAGGGCGAGGTATTTTTTAAATTTATTCTATTTACATACTTCATAATTTTTGTAATAGTTCCTGTTTAATACCGTTTCATTGAATTTACTTCTCCCAATTATCTTGACGTAAGTGTGCACTGGATTTCGTTAAGTTTCTATAACATACGCATACATTTTTAGTTATCATTTATTTAGATCTAAAACATTGTTTATGTTACTATTATATGGAAGAGTGTCGAGAATGGCATCGTGAAACAATGGGAGTTGGATTAAGAGTCATACTGATCGTATGTCCATTGTCAGTGATTCCGAAATTTATTGCAAAGTCTGTAAAATATCGTTAAAGAATTCCCAAAAATCGCACGTACGTCACTTAGCTTTGCTAAAACATACACAGAAATTGGATCCGTAGGAAGCTGACAATTTTAACGAAGAACTCTGTGAAGGTTTAATGGCGGCTAATATCCCATTAAATTAACTTGACAATCCCACTTTCAAAACTTTCCTCCAAAATTACTGGTCGAAATGTTTCTGATGAATCCACCTTACGCAAATATTATGTTTCTAATTGCTTTACGAAAACAGTAGAATGCATTAGAAGACATCTTTCAAATCAGTACCTATGGATAAGTGCCGACGAAACTCGATATATTAGGTCGCGTGTGTGGTAAATGTTGTAGCTGGTGTACTACATCCAACTATTCCATATAACGCATATGTAATAGCATCTAAAGTTATAAATACAGTTGATGCGGAAACAGTTCCTGAAACCATTGACGAGAATTTGCACAAATGCTTCATTCGGACGACAGGTATAAGGAAAAAACACTTTTATTTGTTAGTGATATATGTTAAAAACAGGCAGACTATTAAAGGAAACATATCCTTATATGCTGCATATTACTTGTGTAGCACATGCTCTCCACAGAATCTGTGAATATGTATGAGAAACACCTATCCGGAAGTTGATAGACTCGTATCCGCTTTTAAAAAAGTTTTTAGAAGAGCACCATTGAGAGTAGATCTTTACAGGGAAAAGCTTCCATCTTTGTCACTGCCTCCCCGCCAGTAATAACTAGATGGGGGGAACATGGTTGGAAGCTACAAGTTTTTATGCAGAAAATTTCGATAGTTTACAAAATTTCGTTACATGTTTAAATGACGATGCTCTAAGTATTTCTGAGTGCAGGGAACTAACACAAATTCCAAATTTAAAAAATCAGTTTCTATTCCTTCAGGAACACTTTGGAAATTTGCCTAAACTAATCACATATTTTGAAAATCGAAATCTCAAATTAAAAGATGGATTAACCACATTAGATGTGGCTATTAATAATTTCAAACGTATTCCAAGTGACTTCGGATGTGGCCTTCGCAAAAATTAGACGCACTTTTTAATAGAAATCGAGATTTAATAACATTGCGGCAATTGTGTATGGGTACAATGACACAAAATCTAACTGCTAAATACGCTGAAATAAAAGAATATTTCCAGTACGCACCTATAACCAGTTGCGATGTAGAAAGGACGGTTTCTATCTACAAGGATGTACTTCATTCAAAGAGAACAAATCTTACAGAAGAAAACCTTGAGAAAGTATAACTAGTAAATATTAATACTCCTTTACTTGCCTTGAACTACAAAATGAACAAATAATAGTGAGTTTGCGGTCATACATTTTCCCTTACGTTAAACGGACATTTTTCCTTATAATATAACGTAACCAACAAAAAAGAAAAACCGTTTGCGGTATCATAAAAATTAAATTAACGTTATGAATGACATCCTCCGACAATTTTATCTATTATGGTTAGAGTTGTTGCCGATATGACAGAAGATTTTTGACACATACACATAATCTGACATTACCTCAAACCGGTGAACTGTGGCAGTGACATCAGCTGTTCACAGGGACAAATATCATACGGATCTAAATTCTGATTGGCTCCCTCATTTTCAGAAATAGCGCACCGAAAATAGTTATACCGTATGTTTTTTTAATGAAATCTGCTTTATGAATTATAACGAAGATTTTTATAAGGGGAAATAGTTCATCGCAAACTCTATAATAAGGTATTTTATATTTTATAGATCACCACCCACTTGTTATTCAATTATATAAATAAAATTAAAACTCTTTAAAAATAGAAAATGTCAATAGTGCGCTCATGGGCGATGTGTCATGAACCTCTAGCGTCCGGTCTATATTAATGACATACACGGTTGGGAGATTTAAAGAGCAGGTTCTCAATAAACATTTAATTTATTTCGATCGCATAGATACAGAGTAGTTAGACATATAATGTTGGGCTCATATATCAATAATTCCTTATAATAAACGTTATATACTTATTATAGGAACAGAAATACCTAAATCTTGTGGTCCCATAGTATTTGGTAACCACCATCCCTTGTTCATGGGAAACGTCGTTCATTCTTAACTAATACGTTTTATTTTAGTGTCTCAATTTCAAGCTGTTATGACACCCGAGGAGAAACAACGTTTGTATAACGCAATCGATTATAACGAAAACGCGGTTCCTGTAGAATATCCGAAGTCTTTCGTGGACACGTCTTGCGTGTTTGTCTTGAACTTACTTGAAATTAAAATCACTGAGGGCGCATTGGAGGTACTGCACACTAGATTAGAAAGTGTGAAGTGTAAAATTGAAACACGAGCTGCTGCAAAGGGATTGGGGTGAGTAGTTTTGTGCAGTAATAACACTATCCGACGTGATTTTTATAACCGACTTAGCAGTCTAAAATTTTAGAGTTTTGCATTGTTTTAAACAAAAAAAAATGTATTTTAACATAGGGTATCATGTTACATTTTCAAAATAATTTTTTTATTTGTTTTCACTAAGATCAACGTGAAATTTGATATCAAAAAAGGATTGTAACAAGCTTGGACACGTTCGCGGCTATACCGTGAAGGGCAGCGGCAACTACAAAGAATGCGATGTCACCCGTTCCAGAGAGAAGTAGAGAATTATAATATATTAGTCATCGTGGTATATACTAAAATGGAAACTTCTGGAACCGATACGTGCATATATGAAGGATGCAGTCGGCATAGTGATCCATTTATTGTTTAGTTGTTGCCGCGGTCTGGCAAGAAACAAACGAAATGTCACTGAATTGTCACTTAGTTAAGAAAGTTCGAAGCAGTATTCCAAAAGTTGTGTTGCGTGTGATTTTTAAGAATGGAAAACCATTCAAGAGGCTGAAAATATTCTGCGGGCAGTTTTGTTATGTTTTTGTATTATATGTTACAAAATTGCAACAGAAGCCTTTAAGCGAATTAATTCCAAGATGTTATGAACAATATTTTGGCTTCAAAATTAAAAATCAAGGCAAAACATGGGTACCACATATATGCTGTATTTGGTGTTATGTCAAATTAATCCAGTGGAACAAAAACAAGAATTCCTGTCAGAAGTCCTGTCAGAAAGGCCAATGATTTGACGTGAACCAGCAGATCACGTCACGGACTGTTACTTCTGTTTTGTAAAAATTGAAGGGTTTTCAAAAAGAAATAAATGCAAAGTAATGTATCCAGGCATTCCATCTGTAAGCAAACCGTTGAAAAGAAGTGATTGCGAGCTTCCAACTCCAATGCATTCAAATTCATCTGCAAATTCCACGGACGAGGAAGATTTAAACGATGTTTTGAATGTGTCATTTTCAAGTAATCTGACGTATGTTCCTGCTGACGAACCACAACAGCATTACTCAATCAGACCTGAATGATTTTATATGAGATTTGGGTTTAACCAAAGAAAAATCACTAATTTTGGGATCTCGATTAAAAGAATGGAATCTTTTACATTCCACCACAAGAATCTCTGTATTGAAGAATCGTCACAAAAATTCAGTTCATTTTAGAAAGAAATTTCTATTACTGTACTGATGTATATCAACTTTTGTATGAAATGATTCTTGAATATAACCCTGGAGAATGGCGATTGTTTATCGACTCGTCGAAAACAAGTCTTAAATCCGTTTTACTTTATAATGGTAACTCGAAACAATAAATTCCAATAGCTTATTCTAGAAACACAAAAGAAACTTTATGACACATTATGAAAAATGAAGGTGATTCTTATAATGGATGAATCATGTCCCTGTAATAATTCTTGTCTTGTACTGTTATCTGTTGCCATGTTATGAAACTTCTCACTAACTTGAACAAGTTAATTGAGTACTGAGGCTAACCAACATTACTTATATTATTATTATTATTATCAATACAGCTCCTCACTTTCGTTCTTTTCACATAACTCAAATGCTCCTTTATCCTAATATACAACCATATTTAATGTATAAAACTGTACTTTAAGTATGAAAGTGTCTTAAACGCTTATATGGCGTTTATAAGGGGCACAATCATAATTAACTAGATATTCGTATTTTTATTGTTTTGATAACAAATATATTAAATTCAATATGACCGGTTAGTTTATGTAAACATGGTAACCTGGTATCTGATATCAGAGAAAATGTCCGCATTTTAGTTTTACAAACGTATTTTGTTCATTTTCAGCGTTTATGTTAATCTGAACACACTCATGGTGTTTGGCATCACGCAAGACGATTTTATACCAGAATTGGTCAGTTCTCAAACCACCAATGATCTATCTCTATTAGATGTAACATTTGAGACGAATCCAGTTGATAGTATTTATGGACAAAAAATTTATGTATCAGCCAAACCACTCAGAATAGTCTATGATGCTGTTACAATAAACAAAGTAATAGATGTTTTTAAAGTACCCAAATCTTCAGCCATAACACAGTAAGTAGTTCATTTTAATAATTAGAAACATTGTGTATACTCTTTAGTTGTTATTAATTTCATAAATATTAAAACACCCTAGTGTTCAAACATACCAATTCTATTTTCCAACTTTCTAGCGTCGACAACTGTTCTCATATGTGTCAGGCATTTTATAAACGAATATTGCATTGTATGATTTTATAACATCATCTGTTATTTACTCTTGTTTGTTGCAGACACGTTTTAATTTAATTTATTTATTGTCATTTATATGTATATAACATAAATTTATATTGTTTAAATATGCCATCTATCGTTTCCTTTCTATCCATTGTACAGAGAGATCAAAAAAGGTTGACCATACCACTTCATAGTAATGTTTTAATTGCTGTATATATTATATTCTAAATTGATTCAAAGCCAACAGTATCTGATATCGCTGCGCGATTTACAGTGATGGATTTGATTCTCGTAACCTCAAAATATTGATCCTTATGTAACGCCATCTTGTAGTACCCAAAGGAAATAATTTTTGAATTTGTATTGAAATAAACTTTAAATATTAACTTTACAATAGGTAATTAGGATTATTAATTTTAAAATAATTAAAAAAGTGTTGCTGATAATAAAGTTGCTGGGTTATGTCAAGAATTACAATTTTACTTACGTTTCCAATTTTTTATAACAATTCAAAGACTAATTAGGGTTCAATTACGTTGTAAAGTGTTTGTTTAACGTAATCGCCGCTTTCAACTGTATTGGAAGATCTTGAAGCTTTACTATTCCACATCGCAATATTCAGCCACTTCTTCAGGCATTGGTAGTATAATTTGCAACTCCTTTAAGCCTAACGTGTGGTCTACAACATTACAACTAAATGATTTTGTTAAGACAAAATATCTTTGTTGGACAGAATACTCAAATATTACAATAAACCGATATACATGCATGTACACTTATTAAAGGAAATATAGAATATTTCCAAATAACACTGGTTAAAAAGGTAATATTCACTAAACTGTGTATTTCGGTACATATTTGATGTAGTTTTTTTTTCTATTTTGGCACTATTACAATTTGCTAATTTAGTTACTTATAGTGATGCACTATTTGGTGCTGCCTATACCAGGGATGGACATCGCAATCAAAACACCGATGTTGATATCGATGTCTGTGTCGATGACGGAGCATCGATGTCGGTGGAACATCGATCAAAAAACATCGATATTTATGCATTTTTGTTTAATTTTTTGTTTCAAATAATAGAACACTAAGGACCGCGGCGCCAAATACAAACAGTCCTGAAGTATAAACAAAATATATATTAGATTACATTATGTAAATGTAAAACGATATAAAAAAAACATTTAACAGTTTACTAATACAGAATTATAAGATACAAATATCCTGACAATACAATTTTTTCTATGTGAAATAAAACAAACAAATGTTTAAGATTTACACTGTATTTAATAACAACGACAGCTGTTTCGCTACACTGTAGCTTCGTCAGGTTGACATATACAATAATAACTATCTACATACACTTGACTCTTATATATAGTGTGTGGATATTAGGAATTCTAAGAACTGATATGTAAAGAACAATTTCTTGTCTAAAAGTGTCGGGTCTATACAAAAAGTACGTGGAACTAAATCTATTGCAAACAGATGTTATGTGTGAAATTAGGTAAACTGTATTACTAACTAAATATATTTAACAATGGTGATGAGTTTAACTATCTACATACACTTGACTCTTATATATAGTGTGTGGCTATTAGGAATTCTAAGGACTAATATATAAAGAACAATTTCTTGTCTCAAAGTGTCAGGTCTATACAAAAAGTACGTGGAACTAAATCTATTGCAAACAGATGTTATGTGTGAAATTAGGTAAACTGTATTACTGACTAAATATATTTAACAATGGTGATGAGTTTAGGTCTACTTTATCGTTTAATAAATTGTCTGAATGTTTATATTTATTGATTTCTAATGTCTCTAGTAAATCTAATTTAATACTTTTATTTTCAACATGAAGGATATCAAAATCTTTATTAAAAATGTGATTATTCTCTGTCAAATGATTCGCGTAAGTCGAATCATTTTTTTGGTTTATATAAGCGGAGTAATGATCAGCAATCCGTGTTTTAAATGCTCTTCCTGTTTGACCTATATATCCCTTAGTACATGTACCACAAGTTAACCTATAGACTCCCGATTTATTATTGTGATTAGTTTTTTCTTTATTGTTCTTGATGTATTTTGCAAGGTTATTGTTTGTTTTGTATGCAATATTAATTTCCTGTTTTCTAAGTAATTTTATTAGTTTTCCTTGATTCTCCCCTAAGTAAGTGAAAGATTTAAACTTTTTAATTGGAGTGTCTTTTGTAACTGGATAAATTTCTTGCAACGTTTTGTTGAATAATTTCTTAGAAATTAATTTATCTATTAAATTTGGGTCGTATCCATTGTTATAGGCAATTTGTTTAATAATGTTATATTCTTTACTATAGTCTGAAGTAGACATTGGCGTGTTAATCAATCTATGGATCATGCTGTGGTAAGCCGCTAATTTATGTTGATATGGATGGTTGGATTTGTTGTGAATGGTTATGTCAGTATGTGATTCTTTGTGGTAATCACATACTAACATAACCATTCACAACAAATCCAACCATCCATATCAACATAAATTAGCGGCTTACCACAGCATGATCCATAGATTGATTAACACGCCAATGTCTACTTCAGACTATAGTAAAGAATATAACATTATTAAACAAATTGCCTATAACAATGGATACGACCCAAATTTAATAGATAAATTAATTTCTAAGAAATTATTCAACAAAACGTTGCAAGAAATTTATCCAGTTACAAAAGACACTCCAATTAAAAAGTTTAAATCTTTCACTTACTTAGGGGAGAATCAAGGAAAACTAATAAAATTACTTAGAAAACAGGAAATTAATATTGCATACAAAACAAACAATAACCTTGCAAAATACATCAAGAACAATAAAGAAAAAACTAATCACAATAATAAATCGGGAGTTTATAGGTTAACTTGTGGTACATGTACTAAGGGATATATAGGTCAAACAGGAAGAGCATTTAAAACACGGATTGCTGATCATTACTCCGCTTATATAAACCAAAAAAATGATTCGACTTACGCGAATCATTTGACAGAGAATAATCACATTTTTAATAAAGATTTTGATATCCTTCATGTTGAAAATAAAAGTATTAAATTAGATTTACTAGAGACATTAGAAATCAATAAATATAAACATTCAGACAATTTATTAAACGATAAAGTAGACCTAAACTCATCACCATTGTTAAATATATTTAGTCAGTAATACAGTTTACCTAATTTCACACATAACATCTGTTTGCAATAGATTTAGTTCCACGTACTTTTTGTATAGACCTGACACTTTGAGACAAGAAATTGTTCTTTATATATTAGTCCTTAGAATTCCTAATAGCCACACACTATATATAAGAGTCAAGTGTATGTAGATAGTTAAACTCATCACCATTGTTAAATATATTTAGTTAGTAATACAGTTTACCTAATTTCACACATAACATCTGTTTGCAATAGATTTAGTTCCACGTACTTTTTGTATAGACCCGACACTTTTAGACAAGAAATTGTTCTTTACATATCAGTTCTTAGAATTCCTAATATCCACACACTATATATAAGAGTCAAGTGTATGTAGATAGTTATTATTGTATATGTCAACCTGACGAAGCTACAGTGTAGCGAAACAGCTGTCGTTGTTATTAAATACAGTGTAAATCTTAAACATTTGTTTGTTTTATTTCACATTGAAAATGGATTTACATCAAGTAAAGACCAACTCAATCCAAGACAAATTTTTCTATTTAAAGTTTTTGTGATTGTTTGTCCTGCTTTAGAAAATGATACAGATGTAGCAACAGTGCCAAGATATCACCTTACTAGGGGCTTTTGCTGATTTTTTTCTGCTGGTGCACCTGTAAAATATGAAAACAAACAACAAAAATTTTAAGAGTTTATTATTTTTTTTATTTTAATACTATAATTGTTTATTTTTAAATGTTACCTAAGTAGAGAGATAATTCTGGATGCATTAACGACTAGTCATGTACTTCATCTGCCTGCCTGCGCCAAGTCTTTTGCACAATTTCATTGTGTTTGTGAAAAATATCTTTATGATTATTTCCACCTAATGTTAATAAAAAAAATATTTTTTTATTAATTTTTCTAAGAAGTGTAAAGATATTCAAAATACCTTTGGATTCTGAATCTGACCCTGAAGAAGGTGCTGTATCACTTTCTGGAAGAGAGTTCTTTACAAGACTGTTTATAAAAGTTACGTGTTTTGAATAAGACAGAGGGTTCTTAAAATAAACTTTCTTATATCGAGGACCTAGAAGGGTAGCTACTGCCAGATGTTGTACATATTCTATATTACTAAATCTTTTCCTATACTCTTTTAAAAAAGATTTTGAATTTTCTGTTACAGGTTTACAGTTTTCCAATTTATCAAATAGAATTGATGCAATTGGCATTGCTAGACAATTCACGTTTTTATTATAACTTATTATGTTGGAGATTTTAGCAACTAGGCTTAAGTTTTAGGTTTCACTAATTCAATTTTTAATTCAATAAAGTTAAATGTTTGAAAATGGTCTGAATTCCGCTTTGATACTACTAGTAATATAATTTTAAATGTTGTATTCAATGTAAATATAATATAAACATATGTAAATAAATATATTCAATAATATTGCACAAACAAAAATTATTAAGTGATTCTTAATTTTGAATTTAAATCAGTGGAAGCTTTATTTTAATTGACACACAATTCTATTTAAAGTAATTCTTTGTATGATGAAATGGAAAGATGTCACAATTAGATAATCTAAATAATAGTACGCACACTATGCACCTGCATCACACCTGCATGAAGAAAATAAAATGAAACATGTCCTGAAATGTCAAAAATTCTATTAAAACATCGGCACAATAACATCGATACCGAAAAATCATCGAACATCGTTCGGTTACCATCGATGTTATGTAAACATCGAGTATCGATGTCCATCCCTAGCCTATACCAAATCCGTTAGTATTTGTGCGCACACATTTCAAGACAGACCAAAATTTGCTCTATAACACTAATCAGTTTCTTGTTGGCACTTCTCAACCTTACGATGATTACAAGGAACATTATTTGTAATAATTACAGCATTTTAAAATTTCTATAGCATCTTTATTTATCCAACAGGTGGAAGTTTAATTACAGAACAAAAATTGACTATGTTGAAATATTCATAATGAACCCACTTGTATCCTTTTTAAAATTGTACTAAATCAGCCCTCAAATACCTTATTCAGACTTGTTGCTAATATTAGTGACCAAATAACGTCTAGCAAACCTGGCTTACTTCAGCTCAGCAATTTTCCATTAAAATTTTATACATCTACAAATATTAAAATATAAATTCAACCTAAAAATGCAAAAAATTATAGCTATTTACCAAGAATTTTCCTTATACTACATTTCGAAAAATCAGTTCTCATTTTCCGAAGTACCTTGCGAATTACTTGCCTTTTAGCGCAGACTATTTTGGTAAGAACTAATTGACCCAGAACAGCCAGATGAGGCAACTAGATATATAGTTTTCTATTGATACTGGACGTAATTTCTAAAATATAGTAAATATGTAGCACACATCAAATGAAACGACTGAATATGTGTACTATTAGGATAATTTAAGTAGAAAAGAATATGGAATAGACAAAATAAATGTCAAATCAGTCAGATGTCAATAACAGTAGATTTGATATAATCCAATCATATTGCATAATTTTATCACGTGATTTTAAAAATGCTCAGCCATTACCAAGCAGATTATTGTGCTTTGGATAGATAGCGTCATATAAGGATCAATATTTTGAGGTTACCAGAATGAGAAAAATCTTCGTTATATGACGGACTTATAGCGCGCAGCGATATTGATACAGTTGGCCTTGATTGTATTTCGTCAGTGCGACATCTATAATTTTACGTATGAACTACTTTCGAGAATTTTTGTTGAATTTACTTGCTTTAATAACTTAATTTAATACAAAGATCGATATTACATATAACAAACATTACATACTTAGAAATATTATGTTCAAAATGAGATCCTCCTTTTGATAAAATCGTGGATAAATGTAATGTGCGTATATGGAATATTTACTTGTGATTATAGCGTGGTTTGGTGAGAGCACTGGCATAGCAAATTGTCCTTATCAATGAAAGTTGTAAAAAATAACATTTTTCTACTCCCATTAATTGTATTATTAGATATGCTGAACCTGTAATTTAATGATATTCATTAAGATACAGATTTTTCATTAAGATACAAGTTTACATCCAATAGGAATGCGACATTCCAATATTCAACGAATATTCAACATGGCCATGACTACATATCTGACAGATATAAAAATTAATTAAATTTGACAGTTCTCTGCAATTTACTAGTAATTAGTTAAAATTTGTGCTTTTTTGAAAATATAAACAGTAAAAATGAGAGATAATGACACTGAATTGTAAAATTTGACTCCACCAGAAATTATGGAACAAGCCTTAGTAGTCACGAACAATTTATTACCAGCTAAATCGGCTAAAACGCACGGAAAATTTTACTCTCAATTTATGAAATGGAATGTTCAAAACATAATGTTTTATTATGGAGTCGTAGAAAAAATAGCGTATGCAACTCGCATTTAATGGCTATTAAGACACTCGTATTTATTACGACACTCGCCTTAGTATCGTAATTTTATACTCGTGTCTTAATAGCCATCATTAAATGCTCATTGCATAATATACTATTTCCTTACCGAATATACTAAATGCTTTTAAATATGTACAGATTGTCAGAAGCCACAGCGCATACTTTAAGTGACGTCAGAACTAAATCGACCGCTGGAATACAGCACCTAGTCGACAAACATGGTTTGGTCGATGTTAAAATCGATTTGCACGCACCGTATTTGATAGTGCCCTACGGTGGTATTTACACTGAAACCGAAAATATAATCGTCGCAAATCTTGGTCGCGTCACAATTACATCCTGTGAACGTCCCAAAACGACAATCAAAGAAAAACACTTGCACAGTAGAACAGAGGAGGAGCTATTCAAAGCGTTGGTGGAAGAGAGTTACGATAAATTTATTATAGAACTTACGGAATTGCAAATGCTTCTCGTTCCTGGCGGTGAACAATGGATGGATGTGATGAAAAGCTGCAAAACTTCCAATTTACATCTTCTGAATCCCATAAGTTTACACCTGACATTTCATAAATGCTTAATTGATAATGAGCCGAGATTGCCACAGAATAAAATATCGGGTGGGTTACCTTCCATTTCGGTCACGCTGTCAGATAACCAGCTAGTTTTGTTAGTTAGTTTGTTAAACAGCATACCTTTTCCGAAGAACGAAGAACCGACGGTTATAGTGTTTAAGGTAAGTTTAATTGTTATGTACGATTTTTTTACTTACAGTATTTATCTATCCGCATAATTCCAGCACCACTTAGATAATAAAACTGACCACCTCTGCTCTAACATCGCTAGTAGGAAGATAGTAAATGCCATGCATTACACGACATTTAAAATGTGCTTTTTGAACTTCTCTCTGTTAATTTGTAATATGTATGTACTTAGACATTCATATGTGATTATTAATTACTATCTAAAGTCCGTATGTCATGGTGTATATTCGACATAGGATTATGTGTATAATTTTATAATAATTACATTTTAAAATTTACAAATACAAATGTAATTACGTATTTAATATTTGGAGTGTATGTAAAAGTAAAACAGTATCGATTTTATATTTGCATATATATGCACAGTGTCCAAAGTTATCGGTGCACTATTGCTATCTCCGTTATTTCTTGAGCTACGATTTCGGTTAAATTAGCAAACTAGTAGGACTTTTTTTGCTGATTAAGTTGGTCAAAACAGAGAAACAATTGAGATATTCACAAAAGCAAGAAATTTTTAAATGGAACATCCTGTATATTTCGACATATTTTGAAAGAGAGTTAAATTCTAAACAAAAAGTAAGTAATACACTATCGTCCTAATTTTAAAAATAAGCGAATTAAATGCACTTAAACTCTTTGATTATCATTACTTTAATACTACTTACATATTAAAGTAATGATAATCAAAGAGTTTAAGTGCTTTTTATTCGCTTATTTTTAAATTTAGGACGATAGCGTATTACATACTTTTTGTTTAGAATTTAACTTTCTTTCAAAATATGTCGAAATATACAGGATGTTCCATTTAAAAATTTCTTGCTTGTGTGAATATCTCAGAAATTAGCTCTTTAATTGTTTCTCTGTTTTGACTAACTTTATCATCGGAAAAAGTCCTACTAGTTTGCTAATTTAACCGAAATCGTAGCTCAAGAAATAACGGAGATAGCAATAGTGCACCGATAACTTTGGACACGGTATATATATATATAAAATGTACATGGCGACATGTACATTTTAAAATTGGTGAATATAAACATATAACTTATATATTACATTTTAATTTAAAAATACTCAGAGCATGAAATCAAATATTAACGTGTGGTTTTTGGTTTGGTCTTAAAATAAAATATAAACGTCTATAGAAATTTTATTCATATTATTTAAGGGAAAAAAGAAAAGGATAAAGAAATCATTCCATTGATGTTTTATTATGAGAAAAAAAGAGAAACGCAAATTAAATAAATCAGAAGCAGATTAGCGTTTTTAAAAAGTACTTTATTTAACAATTACAAAGAAGTGAACTGTTTAATGGTCACAACACAATTAATTTTACATATTACATTTATCATAAAGGAAAACTCATATTATCTCTAGTACGTGACGATTCCCTGTATTGTCGTTGCTCTGTATCTTCCCAGGGTCTCATCTTACTTCCATATAACTCCTCCCCGCTTTAGAACGGTTCATGGCGATCTTCGACAGGAACTGTTGAAATTCTTGGAACTCCAGAATGTTTGTCTTTTACATAAATATAACATTTTACAAGTATTACACTAAATAGTACAAGCAATAATACAATTACAATTACTGAATTTCCATAATGATGATATTGATTAATTCCTTCTAATTTTGGAATCTCTCTACTAGCTATTTCTAATTGCATTTTGTTAAATTTTGATAAACTTATTTTATTTAACTTTATTGAATTCATGTGATTTGAAATTGATAAATTCTCTAAATGTATATACAATTTTGGTAAATGAAATATTTCTCCTTTAACTAAACTTTCTTTATAATTAATGGTTTTATTATTAATTTTAACAATACAGTTTGATTTTAATCTAATCAAATTATTGTCCTTAATTTCTATGATTCCTGTTTCGTCACAATTATAAAACATTTTTACTACGTTAGGTGCAAACACTAAAATATCACCGGAACCAATTTGTTGTACCAAAAGCTCTTCTACGTGGACAGGTATTTTCTGGCAGCTTTCCTTATTGTTCAATAATTTTAATACACAGTTTTCGTCCTTTGGAGTAGGGTCACTGTCACATACGTAAGTTTTCTCAAATTTGGGACAGGTATTGATTCTTGACGCATATGTACTGTCTGATATCACTAAATACGGTTTGATTAACGGGATAATATAATTTTTATATGGGATTGGATAAATGTGAAACAAATTATATGTAGATAAGAATAATACAGGTACAGATATTTTAAATAGGATTTCTTTGTTATCTAAATAGCTATGTATGTGGAAATAGTTATAATAGGTAAATGCGTTTGTGAAACTAATTAATTGTTGGGGATTATATAGGGACTTTAACTGGTAATTCATCTCCCTTATGTCATTAATAGATATCACTGCTGGATGTAGTTTTCTTAAATTCGAAAATATTAATGCATCTTCTAGTTCTCTCAGAATGTCAAATATTATATTGTTATTTTGAATAATTTCTTCGTTTACATTTTGCAATATTTGGATAAATTTTATTCTTTCTATATTTATCGTTAATTCGTTAATTTTATTTTTTAAGTTCTGTTGGTTTTGGTTCAAAAGCTCAAATGTATTATTTATTTTGTTTGCCATTGATTTTAATATTGATAAATTCCATTCTTGCTGTTTATGGATGTTTTCTTCGTTCTTGCTAATAATTTGTAGTGCATTGTCGATACGTTGTTTTTCTTCGCTATCCATTAATCCAAATAATTTATTCCCTACATAACCTACGGCATCAAATAATGCGCGTTTCGTTCTTTTAAAGTTAGGGAAAATGTTTCCGAATTTTAGTTCAGTTCTATAAATACTATTGGCGGTTTGTTCCATTAAATTATTTATGGATATCATCTCCGATTGATTTGAACCCTTTAGAGTTAATTTCAAATGTCCCCAATTATTTTCATATATTGTTTTGCCTCTCGACGCATTTTTATGTAAATGTGTTTTATTTAAGTATGAAATTTGTTCGTTTAAATTTTGAATGTAATCAAAAAGTTTTGTGGCTTCTACTTTATACACAAAATTATGATAGCCTTGTATTACTCTTGCGTTTCCTAATTTATATGGTAATATGAAGTTTTCAATTGGTTTTACTAGTGGTTGGTTGGTCACTAGTTTTATCAATAGTACTGCCAGGGAGATCTGAATTATCTTCATCCTGTAACAAAGGGGTGTTTGTAAATTTTCGTTTTTTCTTAATTACATCTTTAGATAATTTTGTGTTCTTTTGTGTTGTAATAGTTTTATCGTTTATTTCTTTTACTTTGCCTTTACAAAATTTGGGTTTTAGTTTATTTCTATTCTTCTGTTTTATATATATTTCTTGACCTAATTCTATATTTTCTATTTCTTTTCTGCCTTCATTGACTGTATTACACATTTGTTCTTTTGATTTTTCTAAATTATTGATAATCTGATTATTTATGTTTTTTATTTCGTCCGCTCGGTCTTTAATGAATTGTTGTGTCAATTTTTCTTCGTTAATATCAAATGGTAGGTTTGATTCACTATGACCGTTTATAACTTCGAACGGTGTAAATTTTGTACTAGAGTGCATACTATTATTGTAACCTAGCACAGCGTTTACTAATTGATTTTCGAAGGGGTTATTATTTTCTATTAACCTACATCTAATCGACTCAGTTAACGTACTGTGAAAACGTTCAACTATACCATTAGATTTTGAGTTTCCGACTGCCGTTATGTGTAAAGTAATTTTATGTAATTTACAGAATTCTTTTAACAATATGTTATCGAATTCTTTACCCGAATCTACTATGATTACGTGAGGTAAACTGTGATGGCTTGTAAATTTAGTTATACCATTTATGATGGTATTTGCATTTTTATCAGATATTAAATATGCTTGACCGTATTTAGAAAAGTGGTCAACTAAAGTTAAAATTACTCTATTATTCATGAAAAGTAAATCAACGTGTAATTGTTCAAATGGGCGTTTAGGCGTGTAAGTTCGGGAAATTGGTGGCTTTTGAGGCATTCTATCATATTTTGCTAATTGGCAGGTTTCGCAATTATTAATATAAGTAGTGACAAGTTTGTCTAGATTTGGCCAATAATAATTTCGTTTTAACGATTGACAAACTTCATTAATTCCGCGGTGTGAAGTTTTACCTTCGTGATAATACTTTATCTTTTCTATTTGATCTTCTTCTTTTTCGACGTCCTCTAGGAATTTATCTACAATTTCTATTTTTAATTTAGTAAATGATTCTTGAATCATTTGTATAATGTCTCTCTCGATATTCTTATGTTTAAAATAAATTACGTTTTTCTTTTCTGTTGTTAAACTTTCTTTTAATGCCCTAATAATAACTTCGTGTGGTGCATACAAAGGTAGTGTTACAAATATTCGTGATTTATTAAAGATCTTGGATCGAATGAATATGGGTGTATTTAAATTACGTGTGGCGTCTAGTATTACTTGATTATCGGCTACATTTAGAATTTTGTCTGAGTATGGGATAGATATTTGCACATTGCCGTTATCAGAGTGAATTGTGTTATTTGTGCTTTCTGTTTCTTGTTCGTTTAAATTTATAGGTCTTTCAGGTAAACTATTCAAAATCTCGTCTAATTCATGAACATCTAGTCGAACTTGTTCATCACCGTCGTTTGCTAATATTGATTCTATATCTGAATTTGAAATTGTATTTATGTAATTTTCTGTGCGTTCAATTTTGATTCTAGATAAAGCATCAGCTTGGTTGTTTTTTCCTTTTTTATATTGTATTTCATACTCGTATTCGTTTAACTTTAAACGCCATCGCATTAGCCGCGAATTAGGGTCTTTTAATGAAAATAACCATTGCAGTGGCTTATGGTCGGTCTTAATAAGGAATTTTGTAGCATAAATGTAAGGGCGGAAATGTTTACATGCATAAACAATTGCAAGCATTTCCTTTTCTATTACAGAATAATTTGTCTCTGCTGGATTTAGAGTTCTCGATGCGTATGCTATAGGGTGATCATCCTGTGACAATATTGCACCTATGGCAAAGTTAGATGCGTCTGTTGTTATTTCGAATTGTTTTGAAAAATCGGGATATTTTAATATAGGGTCGTTACATAATAAAGTTTTACACGTTTCAAATGCATCTAAAAATTCTGGTGTATGTTTGACTGATTCGCCTTTTTTCAAACATTTTGTAAGTGGTTTTGTGATTTTAGCAAAATTGTTGACAAATTTTCGATAATAACCGAGTAAACCTAAAAATGATTTAATATCTCTTTGTGTCTTTAATAAAGGATAGTTTTTTATTATTTCGATTTTCTTTGGATTCGGTTTGATACCATCTGAAGTTATCACATGCCCTAAATATTCTGTTTCTTTTCTTAAAAATTCACACTTATCTAGTTGTAGTTTTAAATTAGCATCTTGTAATTTGTTAAAAATTAACGACAAATGTTTGATGTGTTCGTCGAGCGACGGAGAAAATATAATAATGTCGTCTAAATATACCAAACAAAATTTATTTAATACATCTTTTAAAATGTCATCAATTACGCGTTGGAAGGTCGCAGGGGAATTTTTTAATCCAAACGGCATACGTAGGAATTCCATATGCCCGTGTTCGGTATTGAAAGCGGTTTTGGCTATTGATTCGGGGTGCATCTGAATTTGGTGGTAGCCCGACGCTAAGTCTAAGGTTGTGAAATATTGACATCTACCTAGCTTATCTAGTATGTCTTCGATATTAGGAATCGGATAACGATCATCAATAGTTTTTTCGTTAAGTGCCCGATAATCAATTACTAATCTAGTTTTACGTTTGCCGCTCGCATCTAATTTCTTTTCGACTAAATTTACAGGTGAACCCCAAGGGCTCTGACTGGGTCTTATTATATTATCCTCAAGTAATTTGTCGATATGTTCTTTAATTTGGTCTTTGATCGCGTGAGGAAATCGTCTAGCCCGTAAAAATACCGGTTCCTCGTCTTTTGTTTTGATCTCGTGTTTTACGTTACTAGTAAATGTTAATTTATCCTCTGTCTTTTTAAACAAATGTATATACTTTTTACATAGTTCTAAGAGTTTAGATTTTTCTTCTACGTTTAAGTGTTCCGTACGAAGTATTCCATTTAACCTATCTATTGAATTTTCTTCGTGAACACTATATTGAAATATATGATAGTTTTCTAAAGGTGTGACTTGTAATGGTTTAATATTAAAAGACTGTTCGTCATCTGACCAATTTTGAATTTCTATAAGAGCTTCACCTTTATGTACTGATGTTATACAGTTAGGAATGTGTATATTACCTGAATTTAACGTGTTAATCATTACTTCGCCTTCTATATAATTTACTGATACCTTTTTTAATAATTTTGTTTTGCCAGGGATTTTAATATTTTCTAATTTTTTATATTGAATTGGTAATTTATGATCGTCTCTAAATAATTGATTATTTGATAAGTTAATGTTGAATTGCATGGATTTTAAATCTTCGAGACCTATAATACCATCATAAAAGTTGTGAAACTTTAACATAATCATTTTTATAGATCCGCTACATTTTAATTCGTCAAAACATGGAATCATAGCATACTTATCTATGGGAATGATTCCTTTAGCAGTTTTAATTTCAAGATTTTCGTTATAAACATTATTTGAATAGTATTTTTGTACAACAACTGGGTCGATTATTGAAATTGTACTACCTGTATCAATTAGTAAATTCAGTGGCGGGTTTTTAATTTGTATGTAAGGCAAATTATTTTTCGCTAGTCTATTGAGTTCTCCTGTGAGGCAGGTGTAATAAAATTTTCATTTTCTTGAGAAACTTCTTCGTAGGTCGGTTGGAATTCCTCTTCAGGTGATACTGGGACGTACCATAAGCCATTTTCTTCGTTAAATATGGGTTGGATTTCGTCTAAGACTGGTTGAACTTCTGTGTTATGCATTTCTTGACGTGGTCTAGTAAATTTGTCTTGTTGTGTTGGTGGAATCGTTGATACTCCAGACATAGGTGTTGGTTTCGACAGCGTTGTTGGTTTATTGTGTCCTGGTGCCCATACGTTTCTAGGTGTTCCGAATAGTTGTTTATTTGTTGGAAATTGTTGTGATGTTTCTGCACGTGGAAAGAATGGCACTGTAGCTCTAGGAAAAGGTGTCGATGTTTGTCTAAATGTGTGGAATGGAACATTTGGAGTTTGATTGAAATTTGAAAATCGATAATTTTGAGTGTATTGAGGGTTAACTGGAGAGTTTTGATAGGATGTTCTTTTGGGCTGATGAGTATGAAATTGTGGGTATTGTTGAGGGGATTTTATGCCTCTTAATGCTTGTGATCGATTTCTGAAATTTACGGCGTCTTGAGCTTGACCTATTGCTTCTTCTAGTGTGTCAGGAACAAGTGGTCTTACATGTACTTGTATATCCTCCGGTAGGTTCAGCAGGTATACTTCCAAAGCTGTCTGAGCATATATTTCAGCTCTTTCTTTCTTGTGATCTATGTCTTCGGTCTGACCTAGTTTTGTCATAAGTTGTGAAAGTAGTTCTTGAAGACGGTGTCCAAATGATACGGGGTCCTCTTTCGGCATTATCCTGGTGTTATTAAATTCCTGGACTAGCTGTCCAAAGTCACGTTTGTCACCAAAATAACTATAGATGGCTTCTTTTACCATTTTCCATTTATTCAGTTCATTTCTCGAACAAATTAACGTTCGAGCACGGTCTCTTAATTTACCTAATATAGTTTGAAAAATTATGTCCTTTACATCCTGTATGTCCGCATACTTTGTGCAAATTTTATCGCAAGCGTTTACAAACAAATTTACACTACTGCTTTCGCCGTTAAATGTAGGTATCGTATCTAATTCTATTTTAAATAGTGTATAATTTACTTCTGGCATTTTGAACCGTAATTACTTTTATTTTCTTTGATTTATCCCGAATGGATTCTTACCAATTATTGGTAATTGACAAAATCGTCAGTATTAGGTTTTACCAGTTAAGGGTAATTGACAGGATTGTCACTAACAGGGAATTTTACTACAATAGTAAGGGTTGAACCGTATTGTGAATCAAACAGTACTCACCTTCTTCTGGGCTGTTAAAGATGTTTTCTTGCTTCGGATCGTAGGAATATTAGATATAACGAATATAGCGACCCACTTTGCTTATTAAAGTGCCGTAGCCTGTCTATATTTTCTCTAATATTCGGTCCTCTTCCGTCTGCTTCTTTCTTCTGTTGTAGGTTCTTTGTGTCTTCAAAGTGTTAACACACACCGAATTTAAAATCACTAGAATTAATTTCCGATCAATAAAAATTCGTAAAACTAAAATCCGGATGACTGCGCCAATTAAATAAATCAGAAGCAGATTAGCGTTTTTAAAAAGTACTTTATTTAACAATTACAAAGAAGTGAACTGTTTAATGGTCACAACACAATTAATTTTACATATTACATTTATCATAAAGGAAAACTCATATTATCTCTAGTACGTGACGATTCCCTGTATTGTCGTTGCTCTGTATCTTCCCAGGGTCTCATCTTACTTCCATATAACTCGCATGACACGGCTCTAAAGTAATACGAAAACCGGTCAGGACTTCGCGCAACTTATAAATATATCCCCAAGAAAATTTCTTATTTCATCCTAGTTTTAATTCTTTGTGTAATCTGGGGAATTAGAGCAGAATATATGTTGCTGAAAATGCTGCAATCATTTCTGTTATTAATATTTGGTTTTATTGTCTTCATCGCCAGGGTGTCTAGGAATAATCTTTTGACTAAGTTGCTCTCACTGAATAACACCTGTATATTATCAAATATTATATCGTGGTTGGTGCTATTCAAATGCGCAGCCAAAGTGCACCTTTCCGGATGTCTCCTGATGTCACTAGCATGCAATGTGTTTCTTTCTTTTAGGCGCTGTTTAGTCTGCCCTATATAGTAATGGTTACAGGCACATTTTAATAAATATACCACATTGCTATTCATCAAGGTACTCAGCCGATCCTTCAAGTGCGTATGTAGCCCGCCCATCGTATTTGCCATCGTGTAAGTGATGGGAACTATATCTTTAAACAACATCTTTATTCTGTTTGTAAAGCCAGGTATGTATTGGATACTCTTGTATTTTATTATGGAGTTGTTTTCGCCAGAATTGGAATTTACCGACGCATTGAGTGGAGTGGCTGGTAGCCTTGTGACAGGGAACTCAGTTGAAAAAAGGATCTTGTTAATTGTGTACCTGGGGTAATTGTTTTGCAATAAAATATCCCTCAAACATTTCAAATGTTCTATCTGGTAATCCACGTGTGATATTTTGACTATCCTGTCTTTTAGACATTTTATGAGATTTATTTTGTATTTCTTGGGACAGTTTGACGAGTAATTTATGAAACGATTAGAATTTGAAGGTTTTCGGTACCATCTTAGTTTAATACTATTATTTTCCCTTATTACCAAGGAATCGAGGAATGGTAGTGTACTTTTTTCCTCTATTTCACATGTGAATTTTAAACTTTGGTTAAAAGAAATGAAAAGCTGTAAAGTCGAATGAATCTCAGTTTTCCTCGTAGTATAAATACGATATGAATCGTTCTTAGTGAACCGTCAACGATATACGCTATCATTTGTTTATTATCGGTTTTTTTTTTTTGTAGGATCGGCCAACTAGTCGTTCTCAAATATTCGAAAAATATATCGATAAAGCAACCAACACAACGAAGTCTTTAGCTTCAACAGCTATTACATCAAATAGAGAGATAATGCAGTACACATTGTTGGAACTAAATTTTGTTATGAATGGTGAGTATTCACGTTGTTTATACGAATGTACAGTTACGGACAAATAAAAGTGGGACAGTTTCTTTGCCTAATGTGTTGTGATTTTGAAAAACAAACGTCAATAAATAATGTCGAAAAAAATTGTTAAGTTATTGTCAAAAAACACAAAGCAATACGGAAATGGACTAACAATAATTTATTCAAAATCACTTTGCCTCTTAAGTATTTTATTTTGGTAATATTTAGTCATTGCACCATATCGATTTATAACATCTGCGCGGCATAGAATTAAATAAACTTAAACAGCATTGGTCCGAATTATCATCCTACGCATTATTAATTGTTTCCAGTAAGTCTTGCACATTTTGTGGTCGAACATTTCTTCTTTGAATAATACGAGCCAAAAGTTTACTTAGCCATTTTGCATTAGCAATTATTCTTGCCTTATAAACAATATTAACGTATGACATTTTTACGAAAAAATGTATCGTTGACAAATTGACGACACTTATGAAGTTGGGGACTACTTTGCGCTATTCGGTAAAATTTTAAAAGCCACCAATAACAACTAAAATAAAGCAAAATGTTAAGTAATAGTTGTCCCACATTTTTCTGTCCGTAACTGTACTATTCCATTTTAATATGGTCATATTAACTACGCATTATTAATTGTTTCCAGTAAGTCTTGCACATTTTGTGGTCGAACATTTCTTCTTTGAATAATACGAGCCAAAAGTTTACTTAGCCATTTTGCATTAGCAATTATTCTTGTTTTGGACAAAAAAACGCCCCTTTATTTCTTATCCGATTTCAATAACTAAATAAGTATGAAAATGGTTTGACACTCTATAAACTGCCCATAATCCAATTTTTTCAACGCTGTCTTGAATACGTAACGATAGTGAACTTTTTTTTTTTAAATGAACACCTGTAGTTTTCTTTTTTTTTTTGTTTAGTCTGGTAGATATTTTTTTTTCTGAATCTAGTAATGTTCACCTTTTGGTTGATATTTAATTTAAAAAAAAAATGAATTACCTGCAACCTTTATCCGCTTCCTATGAAAAAGTGTGCCGTGAAAACAGAACGCAACACAAATGTGACAAATATGTCATTTAAACGTCTTGTCATTCGAAAATTAGCTGGGTAGTCTGCATCTGTTATTTACATTTTTTTATTTGTTATACAACGCTGCCACAGCAGTCATTCATTATTCGATTAGAAATCACGAGTCAGAAACAAAAATCAGTGAGATTTAAGGACAAAAATAAAATTAAATTAACAATAATAGTCAAAATATAAACAAATTAGAAACAATTAACAAACGACAAATTACTGGCAATATCTCGAGTTGAAATAAGCGGACTCTGCTGCACAGTGAGAAGAACATTCATTTCAACATTTTCGCCAATCGTCGTTCTCGCTTCGGGTTTTTAAAAGCAACATAGCGTCTCAAATTTTCTTCAAGCCGTCTAAATTGATGGGGATTTGGAACTCCCCTGTTCGGAAAACGGTCACCATAAAGCCGGGGGGGGGGGGGCTTGATTTCGATTTCTGTTATATTCGACGTAAATTTCAAACATACACATATCGGTGAGATAATTATTGTTCATGATTACGGTGGTATCGTTATTCCACAAGAAATAATGCTTTAAAATCGCAAGGCACATTAATTTTCGAATGACAGACTTTTGAATGACATATTAGTTGCAAAAATGAGGTGTGGCCACCACACGACTTTTTTATACGTATGAGCGTTTCAAACTATACAATTTTAAGAATTTTTTTATACAAAAATTATTCAAAATCCTATTCTAAGTACTTTCATTCTCTTAATAAATCGCTATAGAATTCATACTTTGCAAGATATTCGAAAAAAAGTGCTACTCGCTCAGAGCAAAAGTGCTACTTCCGGTCCGAATTTTGAAATTTCATGTCTACAAAAAATATTGAAAATCCAACTCTAAATACTTTTGTACTCTTAATAAATATATATAGAATGCATAATTTACGACATATTTGCAAAAAATCGCTATTCGGTAAGAGTAAAAGTGGTACTTCCGGTCCGAATTTTGAAATTTTTTTATACAAAAGATATTTAAAATTATCATTTAAACACTTTTATACTCGTAATGTACCTGCCTAGAAAGCATGACTTGCGAGATATTCGCAATAAACGGATTTTCGATAAGAGTAAAAGACCTACTTCCGGTAGGAATTTCAGAAAACTTTTTTAAGACAATTTGTCTCAAATTTAATTTTGAGCACATTTAAATTCTTTATATATTTGTTTAAACTTAGTAATTGACGAAATATTTGCAAAATTCGATTTTTTCACTGAAGCACAGACAATACTATACAGACAAACCGTCTTTAAACATTATTAGGCGGCGCTAAAAAGAATGCAAGCGTTAGGCGTCGCCACTGTATTTTTTAAATTCCACGAGCAAACTTTAGGTGGCACCACCAAAGAGGATAATGCTGACTTATTACTTTTAACCGATAGATGTCATTTTGTTTAAGATTAAGAAAACAAAATTTAAATTTTAGAATTAAATAAAATATAAATTCAAATATTCTATTTTAGAGACTTTTGAATATTACCCAGTATAAATATTTAAATAATATTTATAAATATACAGCATTTTTAATGGGCAGAATAAAAATAAAATAACTTGGCTAATATAGATAGAGATAGATGGATGGTACGTACTTCTTCCAAACCGAACTTCAGAAATTGCACCAGACAGACACAGTTCCCAAAAGTAATTTATGACCGCGAAAAAAATTTCTTTTACACAGTCCCGTGTCCGGACGGTTATAAAAAGAGTTAATGTAAATAATGAATAAATTCTCGGGAAAGAATATGATTTAAAAAGCTTTAAAATCCAAATACATTGGATGTTATGATGCTTACACTTATTATGATATAGAACACAGGCAAGAATAGAGATGCATAGGTATATACAGGGTGAGTCATCTAATAGGGTAAGGCCGATTATGCCTTTATGAGTAAAGATATTTCGAAGCGGTTCTTTCCTTGTGATAGCTGTTCATTAGGAGCACATTTATAAAATAATATACAGGGTGTTCCATTTGAAAAAACTGGCTTTTTTGCAAAAACTAACAAAAGCATATCAAAAAACGACAATAACTCTGTAATAGTCACTTTTACTGTATTAACGTCTTACATGTTTCTGACACAAAATTTAATAAACAATTCAAAAATGAACTGATATACAGGCTGTTCTATTTAAAAAAAATAACTTTTATACAAAAACGTGTCATCTAATTTTAATCCAGTGTCCTGCACTTGCAGTTAGTAACTGTAAAAAAATAGAACATGCTTCTATTAGGACCTCTTATTGTAAACAATATTGCAAAAAATTTTGTCCATCTAATACGTCGTTTTCGAGAAATATAATTTTATACAAACATTGAATTTTTCAGAAAAATGGGAATAAGTCAAAAACTTTACACTTTAGGCCTATACTATCTTATAACTTTTTGACTAAAAATAATACGGGGAATTCAAAAATGCAATAATATATAGGCTGTTCCATTTAAAAAACTATAACTATGGTTAGCCACCAAGTTACGGAACACTCTGTATAATACAGCATATTTTTAAAATGTGTCCCTAATGAACAGCTACCACAAGAAAAAAACCGTTTCGAAATATCTTTACTCGTAGAGGCACAATCGGCCTTACCCGCGTAGTTGACTCACCCTGTATATAGATAAGTACATAATAATGATCAATTATTAAATTTTTGATACTTTATATTAATAATAATAAAACAATGAAATTCGATTATCCATATAGAGATTATTTAATATTTGTGACTTTTTTATAGTATAAGGAAGTATTGTTATGACGAAAATTTTCGACCTCGAGTCCCCTGATACCGTAAAAGGGGTTTTTAAAAAATGTCTGTGTGTCTCCTGTCTCTCTGTGTCTGTGTGTGACGGTCTATAGCGGTGAAACCGCTATAGATATCAATTCCAAATTTTGTATTTACGTGTTAGTTTTTCAGTAAAATCGGTAGACCGGAAGTAGTAGTTTACTTCAGTGAAGAAATTGAATTTTGCCAATATTTCTTCACTTACTAAGTTTAAACAAATTTATAAAGAATTCAAATGTACTCAAAATTAAATTGGAGAAGAATTTTATTAAACAAGTTTTTCGAAATTCCTACCGGAAATATGCCTTTTACTCTTATCGAAAATAAGTTTTTTGCGAATATTTCGCTAGTTATGCTTTTTAGACAGGTACGTTACGAGTATAAAAGTATTTAGAACTTAATTTTCAATACCTTTTGTATAAAAAATTTTTCAAAATTCGGACCGGAAGTAACACTTTTATAGTTATCGAATAACGAGTTTTTGCAAATATGTCGTTAATGATGCATTTCATATATATTTGTCAAGAGTACAAAAGTATTTAGAGCTGGATTTGCAATGTATTTGGCATACATGACATTTTAAAATTCGGACGAGCAGTAACACTTTACTCTTAGCGAGTAGCACTTTTTTTATAATATGTATCTTGCAAAGTATGCGTTCTATAGAAATTTATTAAGGCAATAGAAGTACTTAGAATAGGATTTTGAATAATTTTTGATTAAAAAAATCTGAAAATTCTATAATTTGATACGCTAGTACGTATAAGAAAGTAGTGTGGTGGCCACACCTCATTTTTTATTCCTAATGTTTTGTTGAGTCGCTATGACTTCAGGTAGATCTCTAATCGGTATATTTCTTGTGTAACGCGAGGCTACTTGTTCTAGAAGTATACAGTTATGCATAGGCGAAACTAGACCTTGACCATAGGGGGGGTCACTGCAAAGATATGCCATGATCGTCCATTTTTCAAACCCGTTTTCTTTCGCATTTGTCAGTACTGGTAGTAGTTCTATTCCTTTCCATCAGAGTGTGTAAAAATAATACATTTGTCAAGACTTTTAAAAAAGTACTTAATGACCCAATTTTTCTTTTCTTTTTTATGATGGGGGCGGGGGGTTATAACCCTCAAACCCCTCCTCCCCTGGTTACGCTTCTGCAGTTGTGAAAGTTTGGAGGTCACAGACGCTAAATCTAGTTTGCAAAGCATTTGCAAATATGTTTTGATGGATTGTTGCAAACAGTGAAAGGAGTGCTACAGCTGTTTCAAGGAGAAAAACAGTATATTTTAACTAGTCGGTTAAATAAGACGTAATTGAAAATTTTTTCTCGGTTGTTCTACAAAAAGGTGGTTATAATCGTAATCCAACTGCAAGGGGGTGTCGCCATTAACTCACTGATGAAACCACCCCTCAAGTGCAAATTATGAACCTGACACTGACGAAATGATGGAAATAATGTCTCTACCCGACTATGATGAAGTCCACTGTGAATTCTCTTCTTTTTCTTCTTCTTCTTCCTCCTCTTCTTCTTTTTCTTCATCGTCACCAGTTAAGGAAATGTCAACGTTAACTGGGCCGACTACTGAAGCATATCTACAAGAATGCGCTATTGTTTATTTTGCGGCCTATTTAATTAGAAAGTGTTTGGAAGAATTTAATTGTTTGTCGTGTAAACTATTTTCAACAACAAACTTACACTTGAACGACGCTACAAAATTACTTATTTTGCACAAAACTTACGGTAACATAAGCATAAAATCTGAACATGGTCTTACAGCACGAGCGCCAGAATTTATTGACATTATCGATAGATGTTTGTCACTATTTGAAAGATATTTTACTGCCATTTATTATCAAAAGAAATTAAAAACCAGATTACTGAAAAAGATTTATAAAAACTACCAAAGTACTGGGCATAACTAATTAATTTAAATTAAAGTATATATAACAAGATCACTGTATCAACGATATAATCAAATAATAAAAAAGGATAGAATGTTATATACTTCAGCAGCTCGCATTAACTGCCAGAAAATCTTCGACGCCGTAGTACTTCCTCTCCATCAACAGCCCTTTGACCCTTTTCTTGAACTCGTCAGGTGGTAGGTCTTAAAGTTTTTCCTTGAAGTGGTATTGTATAGGTACGAAGTGCTGGTTGCGTGTGCGAGTATTTAGTAATCCAAATAATTCTTAATTACTCACTCTGTGACATATTCCGGAAATTCGAAAAATTCTTAACGATACACGCACATGTCGTTTTAGTTTCACTTTTGGGTGTGTGAAGTTAGACCCCTTTTTTCGGAATTCGGAATTGTGACGGTTGTTCCAGGTTGCTCTAAATTGGTTCTCAATTGTTCCAAAGTATTTCAAAAATAAATCATAATCGGCCGAGAAAATGGCAAAAACAAAACAATTTTTTGCCAGGGCCCCTTTTTTCGAAAATCAAAATTCTGACGGTCGTTCCAGGTTTGTTTTAAATTGTTCCAAAGTATTTAAAAAAAAATCTTAATTGGCTGGAGTTAATAGGAAAAGAGATTTTCTTATAGCCCCTCTTTTTGAGAAAATTAAAATTCTGTTTCAGGTTGTTCTAGATTTGTTCGAAACACTGTTCTAATACATCAAGACCGTATCTTATATATCAAAAGATATTGCCAAAAAACTATATCCAAAAGTGAGAAGTTGGCCCCCCTTTTTTCGAAAATCGAAATTCTGACGGTTGTTCTAGGTTATCCTAGGTTTGTTTTAGATTGTTCCAAAGTATTTCAAATAAAAAATCATAATTGGCTGAGTTAATAGGAAAAATGAGGTGTGGCCACCACACGACTTTCTTATACGTATGAGCGTTTCAAATTATAGAGTTTTAAATTTTTTTTTATACAAAAATTAATTAAAAACCCATTATAAGTACCTCTATTCTCTTAATAAATCTCTATAGAATGCATACTTTGCCAGATATTCGAAAGAAACTGCTACTCGCAAAGAGTAAAAGTGTTACTTCCGGTCCGAATTTTGAAATTTCGTTTATACAAAAAATATTTCAAAACCAACTCTAAATACTTTCGTACTGTTGACAAATATTTATAGAATGCATAATTTACTACATATTGGCAAAAAATAGCTATTCGATAAGAGTAAAACTGATACTTCCGGTCCGTATTTTGAATTTTTTTTATACAAAAGATATTTAAAATTAAGTTTTAAATACTTTTATATTCGTAGCGTACCTGTCTCAAAAGCATGACTTGCGAAATATTTGCAAAAAACTGATTTTTGATAAGAGTACCTAAAAGACCTACTTCCGGTATCAATTTCGAAAAACTTTCTGACAGTCGTTTCAGGTTGTTCTAGGTTTGTTCTAAATTGTCCCAACGTATTTCAAAGAAAAAGTCGAAATTGGCCAAGATAATAGGAAAAAACGATTTTGCAAGGGGCGGAATGACTTGCACTTTCTGCACATTACAGTGTTCAAGGAAGTTTTTGTATGATGCAGTTCAATAACAATACTTTATTGTGATTTTTAATAAACATCTAATATAAGCAGGGTTTATTAAATATATATTTTCTCAAGTAATATAATGTTCTATTATTACAAAATGATATTGTTACCAAATACTGATAAACTATTACAATGAAAAAATCAAAACTGGCTGAGGTAATAGGAAAAATCCATATTTTTTCAGTCCCCTTTTCTTAAAAATCGAAATTCTGGCGGTTCGAAAATAAAGTCATAATCCACCGATATAAATAAAATTAAAATCAAACAAAATGCTGTTATTTTATTTTGTGAATAAGCCTAGACACTTTTTCTTTTCATGTTTTTTTTTTCTGTGAAGAAAAAACACGTATGTCGGAGTACGGTACAAAAATACAACCAAATACAACTATATGGGGTAGACTCTGTCGCTCCTTTCGTTTTCTGCACGCCCGCTTCGTAATGGATTTGTCTAAACGTCCTAACAATCTGCACTATTTAGAAGAAAATGCGCTCTCTCTACGCACAATTCGCACGAGTGTCATCTCGTATGTAATAGTGCGAACTATTTCTGTGCAGAAATTTGCCAAACTCGATGGCATTTCAACATGAGATAAATTTAATTTGCGTATTCGCACTATTAGTGGCTTCTTTTGGCGTATTTTTAAACTAAATATAGAGTTGCCGTTTGCTAGGTAAGGACGGTTTGTCTGGAAGTATTATCTGTGACTGAAGTAAACTACTACTTCCGGTCTACCGATTTTCCTGAAAAACTAATTAAATTATATAAGTAAATACAAAATTTGGAATAGATATCTACAGCGGTTTGACCGCTATCGTGGTTACACACAGACAAGACACAGACATTTTTTAAAAACCACTTTTTTGGTATCAGGGGACTTCAAAACGTGGGCATCTGCAAAAATCTCGAGGTCGAAAATTTTCGTCTTCACAATATTTCCTTATACCACGTATAAGAAAGTAAAAACTACAGGTGTCCATTTAAAAAAGAAGTTGACTAGCGTTCCGTATTTAAGACAGCGTTGAAAAATTGGAATTATGGGTAGTTTATAGAGTTTGTTAAACCATTTTTATCCTTTTTTTATTTATTGAAATTGGATAATAAATAAAGAAGTTGCGGGATGGAGCGTTTTTATCAAACAGCCTGTATAATGTCTTATTCTGTTTACCACAGCAACTTCAATTTTTTCATCATTTCTATTAATTTCACCATTAATTACATAAATAATATTTTTAGAATTGTCGGTGAAACTAAATCATCAAGAATTTTCATCAAGCCCTTTGGAAAGTGTCGCTGCGTTTACGATTTCATCGCTAGAATGCGAAGTTAAAAGTCAAAATTTCGTGAATGAAGTAACCGTCCGACTGGGATATATAGAATTACATAAATATCACAACGGCGAGTCAGTTCAGATAATTAGTACGCCTATTTGTGCGAAAAAAGGCTCCTACCTCTTTACAGTGAATTTTTTACAAGTAAGTATTCATCCACTTGGAAGTTTACGAGTATTATTGAAGGGTTTGCGTTCTGTCTGCAGGTCGATAAGAAGTTTCCCGAATTTAAATCGAAATATAATTGTTGTGAATCATTATTGACGTTAGAATTCGCTCTGCTTAAAGTTGTCTTGCACCAGGAAGTTCTTCAAGAGTTGGTGAAATTTACTAATGATCTGCAAGTTCAAATAGAAGAATTACAAATGAGTAATTCAACTGAACGACTTGGTACTGCTAGCCAAACGTCATTAAAACGAACACTTTCCACTCTCAGCGATACCCTTGTGCAATCCGGTATGAGCCTCAGGCAAAGTAAGTATAATTTGTGTTATTATATTTATATTTGTATTATACAGGGTGGTCCCTGGAAACGAGATATTTTGAATTAACAGTAATGCAACTAGAACTAAGTTTTATATATATTTATACATGATGGTCAGAATGCTAAAACCATACCATTAAATAAAGCAGTCATACGGCACTTATTTTCCTTCTCTCCGAACACATTCTTGTAGTCGTGAATGCATGTCCAACGTAACTTTCTGCAACATCTTCACGCCGATTGACGCAATATTTTCACGAATTCTAGCTTTTAGAGTTAATTTATGGTGTGAGGACGAGAACCATACACGGCATCCTTAAAAAAAAGCCATAAAAAGAAGTCACAAATTGATAAACCAGGTGACCTGGCAGACCAATTCATATTGCCGTTCCTCGAAATGAGACGCTCTCCAAAAAGATGTAATGCAGCCATGGATATTCTCGCTGTGTGAGCTGTCGCGCGCCATCTTGTTGACACCACGTGCAGCAATTTCATTGCTGAGGAACGTTCAAATTATGTTGACTTATTTATGATAGTAAATATATTAATAGATAATAATTATAATAATCACTCGAGTAGTTGTCACACGCATAATCGCCCTGTATACAATACTAATAATTATTATTATTAAATTGACCAACAATTGCAAATGACAGAGCCCGTCGAATGGTCTAGGACTGTTCTTTGTATAATGTTCTCATATTCCATAAGAGACTACTAATTATTACTTAAAGAATCGTGTTCAAAAGCAAACTGTACTATCAAAATTATAAATATGTATAGATTTTCATATAGTTCTTCATTTTACAAAACCATAATACGTCCTAATACTTTCAAGCTTATTTCGTATACAAGGTTTTACGATACGATAAACTGGTTGCCGCAAATCGTATGTTTAAGTTACGAACTAGATCATTAGTTATTTTCATTACTTGTCACCACCATGCGTTACTCGGATTGCAGTATTTCTACTTAGCTTGGTATGGAATAATATATGGTGAGAGTATTAACACATTCACCATTGTATTCATAAAAATCATTCCATTATCCATAAAATACATATGTGTATATCAATAAACAACAGGTATTTACAAAAACACACAAACTAGGTGTCCACAAATAGTAGATTCAAGTTGCGAACTGAAGCCTTTACTTAATTACACAAAATAATGCATATAAAAAAGAACTTAACGGATTTCTATATTTTACAACTATTAAAATTGCATCGCTAAAACCTTCGTGTTATTTGCATATACCGTAGTCGACAAATTTTAATTTCTGTTTACAGCTCTATACTAGCTATCTATCCCATGCAGAAGATGACCTTATTATATGCAGCGATGCCTGTTTTCCAACAGTGGTGGGAGAAGCAACGCAGTCGGTGGATTTTCACATTTGATAACAAACGTTTGCCGGGTGTACTTGGCAGCCTCGCTATATGTTTGTCTTTACTTTATTTCGCCGTGCTCTTTTTCTCTTCTACTTTCGTACCAGAAATTAAAATTTGTCGACTCCGGTATATTTATACTAACAACATTTTAGCTGTACCTCGAGTCAAATACCGCTTTCAATTGTTCCATATGCAGCAGCTATCTGCATTATTTATGTGTGCCCCGACTAAGCAGAAACCTTAAAGCACTGTAAACCTATGAAAAGTTGCAACTACATTTAGAATTTTTTACGCGTTTCAGGAGTGTCCAAACCGAAGGGCGGGGCTGCCGTCATTGAAACGATAATCTTTAAACTTGATGCAAAGCTCAACGAACTAGTTGTCGACTTTGTCAATGATACACGGGAACTTTCTTCATTTACTATCAAAGATGTGAATGTGGAAGTTGTGGTGAAGAAGCCGTACACACAAGTCAAGACCGTTCTTAAAGATTTAATCGTAATTGATTGTTGCAAAAACACTTTCTATCCAAAGGTAAGTATACTCTCATCATACGAGTACCTACAATAGATAACATTTACTATAAAATTTTGTTTGTCACTCTTTATGTTAAATGTATTTGTTTTTATGTTGATGACGTGATAATTACAATACTTTGAAAATAGTAACCTAAAGTTCAATTTTATATCAGTCGACTAACATAATTTATGATGTAAAATCCGCGCTAATACAACTTTATTAAAAAAAGTTAGAATGTGAAGTTAACGTGGCAGTAACAATGGTCTATTTATTGACATTAAAAGTTTGTTGACATTTATTTACTGCCATTATGGCGTTGTATTAGTTTCATAATTTATTTGGCTGTCATACTTAAAATTATCGGTGAATATACATAAAATAGTTAGTTATGTAGATGAAATGTACAGAATGTGATAACAGTAATATGTTTGTAATATAAATATAACTCAAAATAAATAACGTCGCATTGATTTTAGGTACATAGACATATATTGTACACATATCATTTTAGATGAATATATTACAATGCAGTCCAGTCATTAATAGACTGCATCCCAATTACAGTCTTAATAAACATTGGGCTGTTCATGCATATTTAAAATGATGTTAATAATGCAAACAAAAGCATTCTCAAGAACATAAGTCTACCAGCATAGCTTGCCTTTTTGTATATTTTTTCACTACATTAATCGCTGTAGTATGTGTATAATATTTTAGGTTTGTTTCAACATAAATCACAAAATTACTTAGAAGCAATTTGATTGGCTCTGACTTGTTTGTGGTCTGATGTTATATAACACTGTATAGAAGCTAATTGCTAATACATTTGGTATTTTAAATCAAGTACTTTTCCGCTTACGAGGGATAAGCTTCATGTATTGAGAATAGAAAATCTAGTAGACTGAAAAACAATCATATAGTGTTTATTTAGAGCAACTCTTTATCTGTCATTTGACGTTTAGTTTTTGAAATTACGTTCGTCATAACTCAGCTACTTGTTTTTAAAGTAAAAGAAAATGGAATTAACCAGAGATCACTTTTGGATCATAATTTACTATGATTTTAAAAGAGGTTTAAGTGCTTATGACTGCAAAGAGAGTTTAGATTCAGGTTTTAGTGAACAAACATATTCCTTGGCTACAATTTACCGATGGTATAAGGAATTTCAACCCGAGAGGAATTCTGTTCAGCATCAGAAGCCACTTACGCGATAATAGAGCATCAACTCAAGGTTGGATCCTCAGCTGTTAAAACAATCAATCATACACGATCACCTGCATTTAAAAAAAGTGGTAAATCGTTTTGTATCGTATCACCTTTCTGACTTCCAAAAAGCAGAGCGTGTGAGAATTCGCCATGAAATTGCCTTAAATAATGGCGGGCACCAATGTTTTTCCAAAATAGTGACAGATGACGAAACTTTTTCGAGCTACCTACCCGCCAAGAGAGTCGTGTATGGATTCACTAAGATGAGGAAACTCCACAATGACTAAAAAGCATCGAGCTATAGAAAAGGTTATGTATGCAGTATTATTCAGAAGTATGGACTTAGTAAATGCAATTAAGCTAGATGGACAAAAGATAGTTAGTTACAACTAAGTGGTACACTGAAACATATTTGCCTGAAGTGTTCATTACAGTTCCAGACAAGCGAATTATCGCCCCATACTGCAGTTTTAACTCTCCAAATTTGGCCGAAAAAAATATTAGAACATCCACCGTACTCACTTGACATAGCAATGTGTAAGGCCTGTATGAGACGATGCTAAATTTTACAGAAAATTTCCATGTAAATTATTACGAAAATTTTCTGCTTTAATTTAGCATACAATTTTAATATTCTTGCGTTACTCCAAATTTAGCACACGCACATGCGTAATATATGATGTAGTGACGTAATTTTAGTGTTATCGTAATTGAAAGGTTGGCTGCCCTTAGAGAAATTAGTTTTAAATTCTTTGATTCATTGGGATACAGTGGATACACAGTTAGCCTTCATAATCATCTTCTCCTGCACCACTTTTTTGACACTCCTTGTATTTTCTAGGTTCATTTAAGAAATTAGTTCTTAGACAATGAAATTTAGCTTTAATATCTGATATGGACACACCTGGTTTTATTTTTGTCACTATATTTTTAATTGCCTATATTGCTGTGGCACGAGTATGTTTGTTTTTATACCTAGAATCTTTAAATGCATATAAACTATGATATTTTTTATATTCCTCTATTAACACAGACGCCTGTTCACGTGACCAGGATATATTTTAATTTATGCTATAATAACTTAAAAAGTACTAAGATCATTCACACACAACCTCTGAAACCGCAAATTTATTTTTAGGTTAGTTTCATAGTTAGTTTGGTTTAGTTAACTTTGTTTTCAATTGCAATTTTATCACTATTTTACTCTATTGCGCAGTTTTTCACGCAGCTTTCACACAATTAGAACCAACTCTAAATAATTTAGCCACTAAATTTCGCATGAAATATTGCAAGCACTTTACACGTTGCTAAATTTCAAAAATAAAATTTACATGAAAATTTTCTGTAAAATTTACCATCGTCTCATACAGGCTTAACTTTTGGCTATTTTTTGGATTTAAACGCAATTTGCGGGATAGAAAGTTTTCGTCGGGAGAAGAGATTGATACCGCAGTTCACGATTAATTTGGAGGTATTCCGAAAGAGGATTGGTTGGCAGCTTTTAAACAGTGGAAAGAAAGACTGGTTAAGTGTATCATTGCCGAAGGGAATTACCTTGAGCTTGTCCCTGGTATAACAATTTGTCAAACCCCTATGTTAAACCATGCGATTTGACATCAGCGCTTGATGAGACGCCATAATTTCAAATAACGTAATTTTTCTGGTACATTAAACTGTATACATACTATTCATGTTAATTATTTTGTAGTAAAATAAAATTAAAATTCTTATAATAACGGTTTGGTTTTTCAATTAAAATTATAAATGTAAATTTGACATTTTAACTACTACTAATTTGTGAATTTTCAAGCTTGCTTTGCCACATGAGTTTTAAAATTTTAATGAAAATGACTTCATTGTAAATTGTCATGACAGCCCATATTTTGAAGTCGATAATTTGTAATTGGGTAAATCCAGATATGATGTTCTATAACTTTTAGAACATTGCGTGCAGAGGAAAAGTAGATAGCTTTAAATAGAAAATTTAATATTTTTATATACAGGCTCTTTCATTTAATCTTTAATTTTATCGAATGGTAGAGTCCGATCCAAACCTGATGGTACCTGCATAGAAAACGATTTTCGGTATTAGAGAAAGCAAGCAGTATAAAATGAGGGAGATATCTATGGGGAGCTCTGTACTCAGTCCAGCGTGAAAATATTCGTCTACTATTTGATCATTTGTCGTTTAGTCTTTGCTTCGTACTGAGTTTATTATCAATGTAAATTGTAACAGTGATACTGATTCTGTATTTGACTATTCGTCAGATGAAAACGATTATTAACATTTTATAAATGTCTAGTTTCTTAATTGAATTTAATCTTTATTTTTATTTTAAATTTATTTATCTAGTGTTCAGGTTTACTTTTTCATTTGCTTTTGCCATGTGGTTATTAATAATAAAACAAAAGAGTGGAGTAATAATGTACATTGCGATAATAATACTGAGTCTGTATTTGACTATTCGTCAGATAAAAACGGTTATTAAAATTTTTTAAAAGTCTGGTTTTTTAATTTAATTTAATCTTTATTTTTATTTTAAATTTATTTATCTAGTGTTGAGGTTTACTTTTTCATTTGCTTTTGCCATGTATATAATAATAATAAAACTTGTAGATTGCAGACTTTATTTCATGGTGTTTGTATTTAAAAGTAGCGGGAAATATACACGATCGTTTTGGTGTCGATATTTTTAGCACGGATAGTACAGAGTTTAAACCACGCCTCGCGCATCCCAAGTCCCATCAAATTTGGATCGGACTCTATCGTTAAATTCAAGAAGTAAATTGATCCTTACGGTTCTTTGATAGTTAATCCTTATTTTACAGGAATTTTTCAAAATCTGTACTTTTTTTTTGACGAAAAATCATCATATATCAATAACAGTCGAAAATCGATTAATCATTTCTTAAAGGTGTATCATAAAACGCATGTCTTTCCATAAAAAAAAATAATTTGTGTTGGTTTGTCATTCGCGAACACTATAGAAATGAACATATTTTCAAATTATATACAGCTAACTCTGAGAAAAGAGTCGATTGATTTGTATGTACAAAATTTAAAAGTTTAATGGAAAAGATCGATTATACTAAGAGTGTTTCATAATAATACTTTTGAACTTAAATTTTGAATGGAAATATTAATACTACATTTTATGTTTACATTTCAGATCGTCTCTGTTGTTGATGATGAAGCTATAAATTTACAATTTGTCATGTTTAACAAAGAGGAAAGTACTAATAGCAATATCAATGAAGATATGCAAGTTGAAGCTACAGTTGGTGCTCTCAATATTGTTTTTCTTAATGTGTATGTTACGACAATGATGGTAAGTGTTATGTAATATACAAAGTGTATAGACAGTAAAGAGCATGATGCTCTTACCTTTATAATTACTATTATATCATCAGCCTTTAATAAATACTGAAAGTCTACTAGCATTCTGTAACTGGATAATGTTTGCATGGAGATTTTTTGCTTCTCTTTAAGTCTATTCAAAATATGGACATTTAATTTATACCCGCTTTTACTTTTTATTCAGGCTGTATATTGAATACTTGATAATACGAGGGTGGATTCCTTTGACCCACTCACAACAAAAAAAATGTTGGGGTCATCTCTTTTAAACACAAGTATTTAATCCCCGCTCGTTGCTCGACACGACCCATTTTGATACTGATATATGACTCTCGACCTTGAGCGTTTGGTGTAGGCACACTTTAACAAGTTCAAACATGTACAGTAAACGCCAAATAAGATGGCGAGCGATGGGAATGCGCTGTAGTCGTTATTAAAAACTCGTACGCCCACTTACTGAAGACTATCCAATAATGTCAGATTGTATTTGTCCCACTATTGCTAATGCTGCGTGGACTTACTCCCACCGCTCGCCATCTCATTTAGCGTTTACTGTATGTTTGTAGCGTTAGTCTATACATAGCAGATTACAATGCGACGTGAAAATAAATTGTTGTAGTTTTTAAATCGGTCAGGGGCGGAGCAAAGGAATCGGCCCTCGTATTAGTTGAATAAGGAAAAGAAATAATGTATACTTACTTATTTTTTAAGAACTTCATCAACAACTTTCAACGAGCTCGAACCGCAATTATTGAAGCATCTGCAGCAGCCGCTGATAAAGCTAAACAAAACGTAACAGATATATACGCAAATGCCACGAAAATTGCTCTTAACGTTCGAATGAAAGCGCCGAAGATTGTAGTACCAAAAGCATCACGTGACTACAATGCGTTATTCATGGATTTGGGTAATCTACTAGCCATAAATAACTTTCTCGCTCTCGATATCAAAAATGAGCACAATGAGGCTGCCATTATTGACGAGATGCAATTGAAGCTGACAGATTTTAAATTATCCCGCATCAGAACTGACGAAAAGCACAGTGTTATTAACGACATAAATATTCTACAACCGGTGTCATTTTCTTTAAATGTAAAAAGAAATTTGTCTGCCAGATGGTATAGTGCCGTTCCAGATATCCATGTCGTTGGACAACTTGAATCTATTGAGGTAAGTTGATGGTTGTTTTTCTTTTATAAGAAGTACGAATGATTTTATAAAATAACTTACGATATTCTAAAATATTATTTTTTTCTGAATAAAATAATTTTTCATGTTTTTCCTGGCACGCGGTCTTTAAATAGTAACATTTGTTCTATTTGATTTATATCCTCAACAGGTGTGTGCGTTCAAGGTTGACATTAACAGAAAAGTCCTTTGCCATTGATTTTCTGCATTTAGTTGTTTTTTACTTTTTTTTTGTATGTCTGGGTGATGTGCAATTGTGGCCAAAACGACAAGGCCTGATGGTTGTAAGGTATTTAGTTTGTGAGAATTTTCTAGTAATCATAACACAGACAGCATATTTTCTATGGTTTCTTGTTATGTTACTAATTATTATAAAGCCATGTGTTTGCCATATACCTTAGCTGCATCATGAGCAAGGTCAAGTATTTCTTCCTTTTTCCATTAAGTCGCTTTTATCAAATATGATGTAGTTGGTCTTTCAGACATCTTTTTTTTTATACTTTAATGAACTGTATGAATTTATAGGTTTGTAAGATTTTTGGTTAGTATAGCCAGGCATTGGAAATCCTTTAGCATCAGTGTAGGCAATTACTGACTGATATCTCGTAGGTTCATATATGTTGCCTCAATCTAAAGCCACACATAATCTCTAGTGTAATCTGCCGTTTGGTATCATTGATTTTTACAAATTCTACATTAAAATCTCCCAAAACCACAATTTCATTACTTAATCTAGTTTATACTACTATACTCGCTTTGATGTGTTTGCGTCCAGTATTTTACAATACTTTGCATTTTACATGGTGATGCCACCTATTGGCTCGTTGTGGATACACATGTAACATACAGGCTTCTCGTAGACGCAGTGCGCAATAATGAAGCCGTCGGTTTCAGTGTCGCGCTTGGGTGGCAGATGTCGCTGTGATATTCTCACGGACATTTGTCGATGCAAAGCGTCATATATAGCGATCCAAATATTTGTTCATTGCTAGCAGTCCCTTACGTACACTGACGAGGCCTTTAAGGCCGAAACACGTGTCTGTGCGACGATTGTTAGCAATGACACCTAGGTGTATATTGCTTGCCTGCAAGTTGCGGATGCATTTACTGTGTGATAAAACGGCGACACCGAAAGTTTCTATGAGTTAGTACGAGAAAGGAATATACAAACTGTTCTTTTGGTCGAGTGTGGTATGGAATTCTAGTACATTTTTACTGAGGCTAGACTGACTAGCGTTTAATCAGTGCAACAAGGATAGCAACTGTACTTGCGCATTTCATTTGAATTTGGTTAACGGCCGATGACTAGTCGACTAGCACATTTTTAAATCGCGTTTCGTCCATCTAATTTAGAACATATACGCGTGAAAATTATTGAATTTTCGAATCATGTTACCCCGGAAATGTTAACAAATGTCTATCGAAATTTTTATTGTCGGCTGGGTTACTGTTCAGCTCAAGAGGGAGGCTTATTTGAGCATTTAATAATTAATTAAATACTTGTAGAAATTCATTTTTCTTTAATAATTCCATTCTTAAATTCCAATTAAATTCATTGTTTTTGCGTTTACTTACTGAAACATTTTGTTTAGTTTCATACAAATTTATTGTTTACTTTCAGAATTTTAGTTTGTTTCCTTTTCTATTTTATAATACTACGGAATTATTTACTTTTTATCTTAATAAGAGTTTTGCTATTGTTACGTTTTCGTTTTTTATATCAGCTATATTTCTTATCTTTGATATTTTAAGAAAAAATTATTATAAGTTTTTAGAATTGATGATTATTTCTTTTATTTACTCATACAATTTGGGAAGCTGTGATCAAATCCGTTACTAAAATTATTTAGTACGATTATCTGATGTTTCAACAAGTCTCTACTTATAAATTATCTAGGTAGTGCTTTTTATTGTTTAATATTATTTCCATCTTCTCTAAAGCAGTACAGTAAATGACTTTATTTTTGGTTAAAGAATTTGTTATAAACAGTAACAGTAGGAATTTTCACGGACTAACGTAACGATTTCTGCGGTGTCGACTTTAACGTAGCTCTAATATTAGTAACAGAGGCAACCCCCTTATTCTCCCACTTATAGCCGACCAGCTTGTCTAGTATATTCATGCGCAGGCAGATCGCGTGCACAATGTATGTATATTTGTGTAGTATATACTCGCTTTGATGTGTTTGTGTCCAGTATTTAATAATACTTTGCATGAATTTAGTTTGTCAAATTAATCTAGCATATCAAAAAGTTTATTACAGAATCATCAAAATGTTCAGAGGGCGATCGATAAACGACCACAACACATAAAGACCCGAATCAGTCAGTTCAATTGCTAAATGTGTGGTCATTGCCGTGTCGCTGTCCATCATCCTAATCAAAACATTTGGAATATTGCGTCCTTTAACATCAGTAGTTTCATTTACTCACCTAAATATGTTTCTGTCAATGCAAGTCACTATATTTACCGTTAACACCACTTTTTAAAAAAGTAGTAAACTCAGTATGATTCATCGTATGCCGTGGAATGTTACTCGCTACTAGCACTTTAAGAAGATCGGTATTAAATGGTTTCTGCCGTTCATAAGCAGTTGCAGAGCCAGCAATACGTGCTTTATGTATATCCGACGGCACATGTTTTACTACGCAGGTTTTCACTTGCCACGACAGTAATGCATTCCAAATTTTGCATCACAGTTCGACACTGTCGAAGTCTAGCATAGGCAAATCTCGTATCCACTTTTCAATAGCATCTCGCAACGGATGTGGGCGGCACATATTTACACAATAGAACGCATGTAACTAATAAATGTAACAGTAAATGGACCCGCTACACACGGCACTTAGGATTTAACTAAAATAATGTTCACAATCTCCACATTCCCCGCGATAGATGCAACTACTATTATATATACATATCGTAATTTGTAAATATGTTTATTGAAGGCAAGTCGTTGCGTTGACGAATCCGAGTTTGTATTACTATGCTCAATTTCAAATTGCATTATACATTTAAGTCCAGACCTGGAATGTAAACCTGACTTCCGATTCCTACTTATGACTGAGATTAAACAGTCCATGCTAAATTATTTAAAATCATATAAATAATTATATTTTTATTGTATGTTACACTAAATATAAATCCAGTGACACACATAGGTTTGTTCGCAGAGTAATTAGTAACTATCAGAAACTGTACGATGTACTTTTTGCTCAATGTTCTGAGAGTGGAAACACAAATTCGATTAGTTTCCAACCACTAATTCGGTGTTCGGAGTAGTATAAATTGGCAGTTGTAAACGAATTTTAAACTATCACACGAATTAGGCGTGTTAGTTCTGAGTAAAAGTACGCACATGCGTGTTTACTTATTTCAAGTAGAATTCCTCAAATTTCGTTGTGGATAGTAGTGTCAGTTGTGTCTAGGTGTTATTAATCACAAGTGCTTTATTTGCTGTTGTACATTGTGGAGATATACTGGGTGTCTGTTTAAGCTCGGCCACCGGCCATATCTCGACAACCGTTTATCGTACAACCTGGCGGAAAAAATCTTGATAGTAAAATGGACAACAGAAAATTCAACAAAAATATTTTTAAGTTTCCAAAATGATCGCAAGGGGGCGCAATTCTCAAGATGAATTAAAAATTCGATAATTTTTCATTAAATTCTAGATTAAGATGCATTAAAATTTGTACTAGCAATATTTTTAGACGCTTTTATACAATTTTCATTAGAAACTTTCACCCTCCCCTCCACCCTCCCCTTCGTATGGGACATATGGTGGAATTCTGTAACTTTCTCGGAAGCTCCGATTATCGTAGGCCCTGGCAACGAAGTGACGTTGCGATGACGATTTCAGAATTTTTACAGTTAGTGACGTAGAAATGTCAAAACGTTCGTGAGTAAAGATTTTGTTGGTTATATTGTGGTTATATTATTATTATATAATTATTGTTAATATACTATTCCTGTTGTTATATTTATAGTTTCTGTTACTTTATTTGTTATAATTATTATTGTTCCTGTTTCTTTATTTGTTATATCTATTATTGTTCCTGTTTGTTTATTCGTTATATTTATTATTGTTTTATATTTGCAAATATGAATGGCTTTATAGCATTATTATTAGATGAAGATCACAACAGGTAGGTAATCGATAATATAAAATATATAGAGTATACATAATATTCTCTATTTTCTTTATTTTAGAAATTATATGCGTATATTCCGAAAACGTTTAAGAAATCACGGATATCCTTTTGAAATACCAAACAGGCATTTTAAACAAATGTTTAGACTGAATAAGGGCACTGTTCAAAACCTGATCCAGTTATTGGATGGACATATAACAAACAAATATACCATTACATTTGAAGGTTATTATCATAAACATCACTTGAAATGCATATTAACTTTATAGTGCACATTATATATTTGTTACAGGTCTTAACAACATTAAATTTCATAGCATCAGGCAGCTATCAGAATAGTGTTGGTATTAATAGCCTTGTTTCTCTCAGTCAGAATTCAGTAAGTCGAATAGTTCATCAGGCCTGTCTTGTAATATCAAACAATTTATTCCCTGAATGGATAAAATTTCCCAGTGATTGTGAATCGAAGAATCGTGTTAAGTAAGGGTAATTATGTTGTATCAAAATATTCTAAAAATAATTCCTTATTTTGTTTTTATGATAAAAAATGGGAGACCGGAGATGTATTTTGTTTAATTGATAGCACCCAGTTCATATATTTACCAAGGGCAATCATATATTTTCTAAACGTTCTAAAAATTATTGTTCTGTTTAGTTTTTATGAAAAATGGGGTGCACGAGATGTAGGTGTAATTGATGGCACACATGTTGATATACTTGCTCCACCTTTAGCCGATGAAGAACACCCTCCTTTTGTATATATATTTTTTATATTCACATACTGTAATTTTTTTAAATTTCAGCACTACTTTTATGGTAAGGTTAATAAAAAAAAATATATTTGACAATAAAATGTGTTTTATTTTTCAATATTTATACAAACAATTTCTATTTGAGTACCTATTATTCAAAGTTCACATTTCTAGTTCAGTTTTATTATTTTTCTTTTTGATCTTTATTGTTAAGATTTTATAGTAAACATATAATTCATATCCAATATTAGTATAATTATACGAGTCAAATGTCTTCTATTGTTTTATAATACTTGCTGGTAAATTTATTAAACAATAATTTTTTACATTCTTTTGAGTTGACAAAGTGCAAATTTCAGCCTAATGAATATTACTCTTCTGTAAAAACTGCAAATAAAGAGAACTTTCAATTACTATAATTTCAGAGGCTCGACAACAAAATCCTGCAATAATATCGAATGATTTGGTGTACCAAGTACAACAATACAGCACAGGATTGGTTGATTTTCTAAATACAAAATCATCTATATCCTTCAACCATTTATGTACTTTGGCCTATGCTATTAAAACTTAATGTTACCTTTTTGGAGCCTAAAACATTAATCGTTCAATATAGTTACATATTGATAAAATCTTTGCGGTTTGACTTACAAATAAAGAAATTCATTGACTAAACAGGTAAATTTCCTCTTATCTTCTTCAACATAATATAAAGTTAAACATCCTCTCAATTTGATGTAGTTTTATTATTAGAAAATCTTATGAAAAAGTCAACTTTAAATTGTGAAGTTATTGTGAACACGATACCATAATAGACTTTTTCAAACAATTAGTTTGTGCACATTTCACATGCTTTATGTTCTGTGGATATTGTCTGCTAGGTTTATGTATTTTTTTGTGTTTAGGTACTCTTGTAAGAAAAACAATGTCCACTTGATAGGGATATCTGTTCTTGTTGGCTTTATAAAAAAATCACATTTCATCATCCATAAATGTGCCTGAAAAGACATTTATCTGCAAATTCACTATACACTAGTGCGATACTACGTCCTTTGAAACTCTCCTGATAGCAGTTCTTGTTGAAATTTTCCAAAGTGTTTCGTGCTATCTTGCTAGCAGTATAAACATATGGTTATACTATGTCTTGGCATTACAAAATGTTCCGTGCATTTTCTTTAAAAAAAAATGCAATGCAAAAAAGCAATCGCTATATTATATTTCAAACAATTTTCTTATTAGTTAAAATTTTAAATTGAAAGATTTTGGTATATGTTTACGAGATGATGTTTGTTTACATGTTAAACATAAAGGTTATGTGCAAAAAATCGTAAATTGACACTTCTACGTCACTAACTCTAAAAATTCTGAAATCGTCATCGCAACGTCACTTCGTTGCCAGGGCCTACGATAGCCGGAGCTTCCGAGAAGTTACAGAATTCCACCATTAGATCCCATACGACGGGGAGGGTGGAGGGGGGTATGTTTGCGTACAAAAGTAGGTATAATTTCGGTTTGCCCCAACGGATTTGAATGTTTCTGGGCTCATTAGATGGGGAATTTTACAAGGAATTGAAGGATATGTAGTACGAAATTACGTGGTTGTCAAAAAAAGTAACAGGGGGCGCTTTTCTCAATTTATGTATATTACTTGGTTTTTCTTTAAAATTTTAAATGGAACGGTATATTTTTAATACCGTAATTTTGAAGCACATAAAAAACTGAAGAGAGTGATGAAAACCGGAAGTTGCTACCTCTATTCTTGACGAAGATATAGTCATACGAAGACAATCCAGAAAAATAAAAAATTTTAAATATAAATTTATTTATTTATTGGGAGTAATAATTTTATTTTAATTTTAAGAGAGTCTCTAGACAGTGTATAGTCCGTTTTCACTTGAATTTTCATCATATTCTTCCATAAATGTATTCATTTCAATCTTTTTATCAATTTTTTAATTCATTGCATATGTTACTTTAGATTATCCTATTAAATGTTTTCAAATTCTCTAGCCATTATTTTTTGAATATCATTTCTTGTCCTTTCCAACATTGAAATAAAATAATAATAATACTGAACAGTGTAGTTTGCTTTTTTTTTTAAATTTTCAACATACAACATCGCTTGCACCGTGATACTAAATTACATTATTATGAGATTTCCTAGGTGGGCCATGAAAATCTAAATGTAAAAATATTAATGTCACTTGTAGTTAAACTTTTTGTACGTATTTAGCAAATTAAGCCTTTTTGGACACCTGCACATAATTATTAAGTTTGTAAAATATCATGTTCTAACGTTGAAGCTTATGACATGATCAGAATGTATTTTTAATGCTATGTAAATGCATTCTTGCTTCCCGGCAATATTCCCTAAATTATCCGGAAGGAAGACATTATTGAGTTTTTATTCGCCTTGCGAGATAGTCTTGATTTTTATTTATGGGGTAGAATAAAAGACATAGTTTATCACAAAAAGCAGATTACAACAATTGCTACCTCCGAAATTTTTGCTGTTTACCTATAATTAGATCTACCTATATCTGTTGGGTAATAAAGATATATTATTATTATTATTATTATTGCTATTATTTTATTTCAATGTCTAAAAAGGCAAGACATGAAATTTAAAAATAGCTAGATAATTTGAAAACCTTTAAAAGGAGAATCTAGCGTAACATATGCAATGAATTAAAAAATCGGTGAGAAGATTGAAATTACTACATTTATGGAAGAGTATCATGAAAATTTAAGTGAAAACGAACTATACACTGTCTAGAGACTCTTTTAGAATTAAAATAAAATTATTGCTCCCTATAAATAAATAAATTCATATTTAATTTTTTTTTATTTTCATGAATTATCTTCGTATGACTATATCTTCGTTAAGAAAAGAGGTAGCAACTTCCGGTTTTCATCATCCTCTTCAGTTTTTTATGTGCTTTAATATTACAGTATTAAAAATATACTATTCCATTTAAAATTTCATAGAAAAAACAAGTAATATACATAAATTGAGAACAGCGCTCCCTGTTACTTTCTTTGACAACCATGTAATTTCATACAACATATCTTTCAATTTCCTGTAAAATTCTCTATGTAATGAGCCCAGAAATATTAAAATCCGTTGGGGCAAACCCAAATTATACCTATTTTTGTACGCAGACATACCCCCTCTACCCTCCCCTTCGTATGGGACCTAGATCAAAAAGTTTTAGTAATAATTTTAATCTAACTCAATCTGGAATTTAATGAAAAATTATCGAATTATTAATTCATCTTGAAAATTGCGCCCCCTTGCGACCATTTTGGAAACTTAAAAATATTTTGGTTGAACTTCCTGTGGTCCATTTCACTATAAAGATTTTTTCCTCCAGGTTGTACGATAAACGGTTGCCGAGATATGGCCGGTGGCCGAGCTTATACAGACACCCGGTATATACTCCGATTATATTCATATTTGTATGTATAAAATATAATTATAACTGTATGTAAAAGATAAATTTGTATTGGAAATAAACAAAAATAAATTCTAAATCATATGTCATAATGGAAATTCATTTTCTACAGATTGCCTCTAAGCTTGAATGCTATTGCTGGTTCATGGAAACATTAAAACTTCTTCTATTAAATCTCTTAAAAATATATTATGATATCTTAAGTATTACAAAAATTAATTTCCCACTAAACACTCCATATTTCGATTGTTATTAAATTAGAATGATCACGAATTAAAAATGGTTTATGTATATATACATATATTTAAAAATAAACCAATTCAACATTTGTAAGCAAAATGTTCGTACTGTCAAAATCTCGAACTAGTTTGTATTAAACTTTACGAACGAACCTATAAATATTCTTTAATTTTAGATCAATTTAAATAAGTTATTTTATTTGAGAACAAATATAAGTGTGTGTCAGATTATAATGTTGAATTTAAAACTTTAATGTTACAAATTGGAACATTAGATGATTTATAGTAAAAGTAATATATGACATTGAATACACATTGTAGATATTTGCATGAATTCTGTTATAATTTAGTCAAAACATGGCTGTTTTTGTAAATTAAATTCAAAGATTTTCAAAAGTTTTACAAAATCTAATATATTTTGGACGCCCAACTTGGTGGCTTAAAATTAAAATAATATTAAACTCACTGTTAGTCTAGAATAGTTTGACTAGCTTAATAGTGTGGCGATTTTATTGTTCTCAATTATATTAGTTTATTAGAAAGCTGATATATAATAAAAATAAAGTTGTAGTGTAATATGTTATTATTTCGAGTTCCAACAAAGACATATTATTCACCATAGCTTTGTTCGCGCTTGTATATATAAATTTGTTTTAGATTAACATTGGTCAACCGGATTATTATATGATTATGGCCACACTGGAAGGTAATTTGACTGAAGGTAGCCAACAGAAGATGACACATCCAGTAAATCTGGAAAAAGATATCAAAGTTATTACGAACAAATCAGCTGCTACTATGTTGACGGTTACTAACTCTGTAGTGGTTCACGAACGAGCCGAAGTGGCCACAGAGACAGAAGACGTCCACACCTTTTTGAAATTCAACTTTATGATGAATACGTTCATTATAGGACTATTTACTTTAGAACAGGACAGCGTTGTAAGTATATTTAAATCTCGGGCCTGCAATTCTGACAAGTTCTCGAATCGTTTTAGAATTAGTAATTCTGTTAGTGATGCGACTGAACGCCCAAATTGAGGTTCTGATGAGATAATACAAAATCTCAATAATTCAAACAAAATTAAAGTCGGAATATTATGAATATTGTTATCAATATTGGAATAGGAACATCATTAAAACCTAGTCCGAAGAACGTCAAAGCCAAAGCTAAAACAAATGATAATTATGCATGCTCAGGATGCATAAGAATTTCAAATACACGAGAACTATAAGAAATGTCGAACTTTTAATTAGCAGTTCTGAAAGCTCGAACATTGAAATAATAATTGCCAGAGTTTGTAGTTCCAGAACTGCATGGTACTAACAGTTTTATTTGAATCATATGTTCAATAGTTGTAGAACTGCAGGGCCGCACAAACTTACCTTTGTTAGTATAGTGGAGGCAATCCTTAAACCGTTGCACGTCATTCATTTTTTAAAAACCGTACCACCCAAAAAATTATAAAATTTACAATACACAATTATATTTTTCAGATATTTATATGTCAAATTTGTGTACATTAAAATGGCGTGCAAATCATATGATTTTTCAAACAGACTTGACTACGCTGCAGTATATGACGTCATTAACGAGTAATGACGTGCAACGGTTTAAGGATTGCCTCCACTATATAGTTTAATTAACGAAACAGACCAGTCATGTCATAAACAACTTCATTGTGATGTCATAACAGTGTTGACAAATTACATTGCTTTAAGCAAGCTGTAGTTTAAAAATAATCTGAGGTTGGGATTAAATTGACATTTTTAAATATTAACAAATACCATTAATATGTTTTAAATTATTAGACTGTCTACAAAAAATACCATCACATTCTAAATACATTTCAGTTTATTTATTTTAGAATACATTCACATAAGTAATATACACAGCATCTATATATTATTTTATACATATTAGTGAGTACAAAACTCGTAACATTGTGATAAGCATATGATTAAAAAAAGCAATATTAATCTGAATTGCTAGATTTCTTCATCATTTACACTGTCTTCTGAGGGTCATATACATCTTCTTTAAGCGTTAGTTTTAAATATTGTCCCTAAAAGAGGAGATGAAAGAAAAAATGTGAGTAATACAAGAAAAATCGCGGTCCAATGTGCACGCATTGACGAGAAATTGATTTTTCTTTCGTCGAGTCCGAGCTTGTCGCAGTTAATATACAAACATAATAATTTTCTGTAGAGGACTTTAAGTTTCAAAATAATATACTTCTGCTTAACGAAAAAAAATATGGTAATGCACCGAGGTTGTCCACCTTTTCCACATAAAGGCGTACTATTCACAAAGAAAAACATCGCTATAGAAAATCTTTTCAATTGCCAATTATTCTTTAACAAAGAATGTAACTATGTATTTGCATTTTACGTTTTTGTTTTTTTTTTTTTTGGAAGAACCTTAAACTGGAATTACTGGTGGTGGTAGTATTTACCTAAATGCGTATAGGATAAACGGACCGACTTTTACTACATTTTGGCCCTAAATATATAGAAACTTTTGATGAATTTCAAATAAATTTCTTTTTTGATTCACACTTATATTTATACGTATTGTTAAGATTCGCATAGCCTGATACCTAGTTAGCGGTAAGCCTGTATAATCGTTGGTGCGTCTGTAAGTTATTCAATAACTTTTTAGTAGGCTCAACCAATCTTCTTGATATTCTCAGATCATATTTATATCGTCAGTACGCGTAAAATAGGCTATTCGATAGGTGGCGCTGAAGTCAAGTTATTAACAAATTCTATATTTATGGACCAACATGACTCATATGCACAATATCTGTTCGTTTAGTGACAAAAAAGGAATCACAAAATCTGGACACGATAGGTGGCGCTGTGGTCGAGCTATTAATAAATTTTATATTCATAAACAGAAATGATGCCTATCCTGCTAATCGCACTAACGACCTCTTTTGTCCAGACTTTCTTATACAGGGACTTAACCAAATCAAACTCATCCCGCCACCTACCGGAAAGGGCAGAACATCGTCTGTCGAGTCAGCTAGTTAATTATAAATTATTGTTTTTGAAACCTACTTCCCTACCCCATCATTTTTGAATTTCATTTTCACAATGGTTAACGCTATTTTTCCAATTGCCTGGGGTTACTTGCGTTAATGCCTCTTTTCACAGTAGTATGCATTCGTCCACGTTTCTACTATGTTTGCCAATATTTTTATTTTTGTTATACCTCACCCTAGTTCTGTTGGGTGAAATATACAATGGTAGGATAGAAGTCGAAGAACTACGTGCCCATATTTTTCTGTTAAATCATCAGCTTCATATATAGTTGGTGGTTTATGCCTTGATGTAAAGATATAAATGAACTTTAACTAAATCCAATAATTGTATTATTAAGGCAGCTTTGTCGTAATCAATGTTATTATTGGTGAGCCATGCCTGAATTTAATTTTAAGTGGTCGATGATGCTGGATTTTACTTTTAACAGTGCTATGGTAACTAGCATTATCTAAGACAGTTATAGACGGCTCTTCTAAACGTAAAAGAAATTAATTTTCAAACCATTATAAAAAAATGTTTCTGCTCATTTCACCGTGATAATCCAGATACTATTTGCCGAAAATATTAATTCTTTTCCAGGAATAAATAATACAATATATCTAAAACAAGATAAATATTCATTACGTAAAAATATGTTACTCTTAGAAATGTATTATACCTTTTCCACCCACTTTCGATGCTTTTATAGTTTTTATAGGCTCATTTTGCCAATATTAGTGCCATCTTGGAAAACAGGTTTTATCAAGAAAAACACTGGCTTACATTTTTATTTTTCATACGAACATATTGTTGCAAGAATGTAGCACGTTTTAATACAATTTGTGGTATATATATATCAATGCTTGTTTAGAATCATCCATCTTGTAATTAGAACCAGTACCATGTAATATTGTCCATAAAGATGTATTACAATCAGAAAAAAGTTCTTTTTCTATAAGAGTAATATTCAGTGATTGAAGGGTAATTTATTGTTTTGTAATAAAGTCAAATATGTAAATACCTAATTACTTTAAGCTGTTTTTAGACATTTCATATACTGTATTTCTAATCGCACATTCAGTAAAACTATCAACATCTACAACAGGCTTACTTCTAGGCCATTTTCGCTTTGGACTAGATGGTTTTAACGTAGATGAGATGTTGTTTACAGTTGCAGTATGAATATTTAAAGCACTTGCTACTCTCTAAATAAAATATATTAATATTAAAACGTTTATGGTATAAAGTATAAGTGACAGAAAATATTATCTCCGAACTGTTGTAAGTCCAATTATTATCGCGTTCTTTTTCAAAATACTCGACTGAGGAGGGAATTATTTTTTTGCTCGTTTTACCTAGCGGTTTAGTTGTGAGAACAACTGATCTTTATATATTATCCTATACATGTAGTGAAAGTCTAACAAGTAAATAGGGATGAAAATGAACTGGTAGTAAAATGTAAGCAAGTATAACATTTTACATTTGACAGAATAAAACACTTCCATCATATATATTCCCTAAAACGAGAGTATTACTAGGATTAGTAGGTATTGTTGTAAATTAATGTTAGTTGGCCCGAAGTAACAGTTTACGACGTGACTTGTCTATTTCGTTAATTGAACTATAGTAATATTCCGGAAATTAATGTAAGGGTTAATGATTTTTAAGAATATAACTTTATTGACAAAACAATATGTTTCAGGATAGATTTACATTCGACAGTCAACGACAAGGACTAGCAATGTTCTCTTTAGAAGGATTTTCAGTAAAAGGTCAAATACTTACTGACAATACAGTACATACTTCCGTTTTGCTGGTGGATTGCTTACTGGATGATATTCGTCCTGAAAAAAAAGACATGTTAAATCGTTTATTTTCTAGAAAAGTCTTTGGCGAAACTGAATGTCTTTCGCGAACCGTATCACCTTTTGCTTTTAAAACCATGATTGATGTAACAATGAAAATGAGAGATAATGACATGTACCGTAAGTAATGTTTACTTATTACTTAAGTTAACTTTTTCTCCTATCACTTGAAAAAACGGTAGAAATAATGAGTAATTAAAATCAGAAATATCTGGAAAACATTTAAAAGATTTCCGGTTTTCCATCTCCAATTAAAATACTTGGTTAACTAATGTTCTATAATACTAAAAAAAAATGCATTTCAAATCTTCCTCTCACATACTGTTACTTTTAATTTTTTTTAACAAATAATGACGCCTGACTACGAATAATACAAACTAGATATAGATTAAGACGTTTATGGATTTATCTATACAACTCAATTGTAAGAGTTCGAGGTTGGAAATCATGGGGTGTATGTTCCAAGTCACATCAGTGGCGAATTTTTTATAATAAAATTTCGCTAATTAAAATCATCACAAAGATTAAAATTTTAAACAATTCTTTTGTATTCAGAAATTTTATATAATTTTATGAAATTAACTTCAATAACATCGATTTTGAAGTGATATTGTATATCAATTTTTAGGTGATTAGATGTTGAGTTTAATTTTCAATTTATATTGTTGCTAACATCTAAATATTACTAGAATACTACAGCGTGTCCGGGCAATAAAAAGACAGACTAGTAGAAATGTAAAGTGCTACCAGAAATAAACCTATATGTTATCCTAATAACGAATAAATGAAAAATGTAATAATTTGATGAAATTTTTAGACAAGAAATTTATATTATGGTATTGGCACGTACAGTGTATGTTCATAAATAGACACATAAAGATACAAAGCACGTTCGTTCAATCAGACCAGAATTGTCCTTCTGTTTATTATAACACAATTGTGTACCCAGCGCATTTTTGTGTGTTTGTAAGAACTGTGGGGATTATTAAAATTGAAAAATGGGACAACAGCTGATATGGAAAATCGTGTGTAATTTTTATTTAGCCATTGAAACTGTAAATACTTTAGCAACCTTGTGCGGAGACGTGTACTCACTCTTTCTCTTTTTATATACGTACAGTGGTGGTTATTAGTATTTACAGTAAAAGTTCGATGTGTCCGTCTTGCGTACGAAGACCATTCAAACGTCGGAGAAGATTGATACGAAGTCGTGAAAGGTACCTTTTTCCTCACATATGCACTTTGCTGCTGTAAAAATGCGTTGGTGAAGATATTCTTTTGTCTCAATTTCATTCCCATTATACCACCATAATTCTTTGGGGTTACATAAAAACACTAATCGAATGGATGAAAATCCGGGTTGCGCACCGACCATGGTCTATGTTATCCATGCCCAATCCATGGATGATGATTGCAACATTTCGGTAATTATGCACTATCAATGAAAGGTGTAGTGGTGCGCCATCGTGCATGAACCAGAGATGTCTTCTAAGCTGCAGAAGCACATATCGAGGTACTCCACCAACCCATTCTGCAAAAAAAAATCTAAGTAACTTGCTCCGGTCAATCGTGCCGGCAGTATGTGCGGTCCGAGCAGACAATCACCGACAATTCCTGCCCAAACATTCACTGACAAGCGTTGTTGAAAATAACCCTGTTTGTTGTATTACATGTGGGTTTACATCATTTCATTAATGAGAGTAATGGACGTTTAATACGCCATTCAGGGTAAAACAATATTCATGTGTGAATAGTACGCTTGCACAAAACTGCAGGTCTCTCGCTTGCTCTCGTCGAAGCCAGGTGCTGAAACTAACACATGCCGGACGTTCCTGTGGTGTTAGAGCTTGCACTCGTTACAGATGGTATGTACACAGGAAGTTCTCGCGGAGGATCTGATGAACCGTTGATCGGGATAGTCCAAGTGACGTTGCTGCAGTTCGCATGCTTATACACAATGAATATCTATCTGTCTTATGTGCAGTCCATTCGGTATATACCGCGGTCGTCCAGGCTCGGCACAAGGGCAATTAAAATTGTTATTATTTTTTTAAATTTTGGATATAATTTTTTAGCATTACAACTATCGATTTCTGATATTCCGTCTTTTTATATTTTTATAACCCGGACACCACCTTTTATATCATCTATAAGAATATTAAATAATGTACTCTAACGCTAAACTACTAAGCATGATAGAAGTTCAAAAACAGTATTATATATTACATATTCTTTTTAAAATAATGATATATGTGTTTATTTTTTATAATAATTAGAAGATTGCTATATTTGAAGTTAATTAAAAAAGATTTTTCTATAGTTGATAAGAAGTAAATTAACATATATCACCATATTCAATCTCTGGTATCAAAAAGATATAAGATTAAGTTCTTGTTCACAATGGACATAAGAAACATAAGACATAAGAAGCCCATAAGACGTAAGATTTACATAAGAGATACATAATGCGTAAAATTCAAGTACTGTTCACAATGAACATAAAGAATACATAAACGTAAGGATTTGCGCATGCGCTATAGTGGTATTTTGTTTATTTATTTTGACGTTTTAAGGTTAGTAATTTCTAAAAATTCTGACAATACTGAAATTTCTGTTAGAATGGATAATAATCTGCATATTACCCTTATTGTTATTAACGAAAAGTAACAAAAATAAATGTCAAAGGAAAACAAGTGGGTGTAGCCGGTAAAAACAAGAAGAGTAAATCCAGTCTGTAAAACCTATTTCATTTATAATATGTATTCTCAAATATATCAAATGAACTTCATTTAACCACACAAATTAAAAGCTTATCTATTTAAATTACATTATAAAGTCTCTAAGAATCATTGTATCTGTATTTTACAACTACAGGTTTTTTAATTTGAAATAAAACCCTTCGTTTTTTATTTTACCAGCGTGTTTTATTTATACATACAATTTTTTTTTCACACATACACAAATATTAAATGCTCTATCTTAGGCTTGTAACTTGTTCATTTCATTTTTTTTTCATTATAATGTACTATTACGTCCTCAGATAATGAAATTATTAACATCGTAATCCTTAACCATTTCCATGTTATATGCTGATTAGCTTTTTAATCGCATTCATGCATTAGACAATGCACTTTAATTCAATGAATATTATAATCACACTTCAAGAATATTTGGTTCACTGTTACATTTAGGAAAGGTTATAAAGACAGCAAAAGCATTATATGCTGCACCATGGTGCTCGGCTTTGGTGGTGGTTTCAGTACTAAAGTGAAAATACTTAGTGTAGGTTATTTTTTGTATTGCTGTATGCCTTGAGATGCTTCACAAGTAGTATGTGGGGGTATTCGACATAGCACAATTCCAGTCATTTTCCACACATATTTCAAACAGCACTTTGGAATTAACAATTTCTCATGTGTAACGTTCCATGCTCTTTCGTATATATCACTCACTGATAATATTCAATATGCCTTTGTAAACCAGTGCTATAACTAATGTTTAAAATACTTGTGATGTCTGGTGTTTCGGCTATTCCTTTCCAGACATCTTGGTATATCACATCTTTGTAGCTCCGATGTGCCTTGTTAGATATAAATACGCTTCAGCTCTGACCAACTGAAATAAAAGAAGTTCTATATCTACTTGCCCCTCTTCCATCATCTAAATCACATTTACCTTTTTTACTCAATATGTAAATGGCACCAACAAATATTTACTCATATGGAGTAATTACAACTTTTTGTAGTAGATACATATATTAAATTATATTATTTAAAATCGATAAAGCCTTTGTATTTTTCACGTTATCAGAACAAAATAGTCGCAATTCAAATTGACAGAATTCGAAAGTATGGGATTATACAGGCTTCCCGCGTCTTTTATAATATCGTCACCAATCGGTTTAAGTTGTGAAACCTCAAAAAGCTTATTTTACTAAAATTATACGTAAGAAATACATAAGAAAAACATAAAGTTGAATTTATTTCAACTTTATGTATTTCTTACGTTCACACGTAAGGAATACGTAAACATAACATAAGGTGACATAAGCACTACGGCCACTGTGGATAGCTGCATTGGTTTCTCATACGTTTAACTTTACGCGTTACGTTTATGTTACGTACAGCTTATGTCTTATGTCCATTGTGAACAAGGACTTACTCCTCTACCCAATATGATCCAACTCTCCCTTAAAGTAGTTCAAATATATTAGCAATAGTGAACGAAACTTTGGCATCTACTTGACACGTTCCCAACCGGAAAACTGAGAAAACGCCCACGGAAATATATACCTTAGATTATAAATAATAGTTTTTACTAACACTAAATAAAAAAGGACATGTTATGTATGTGGTACATTATTAATAAAATAATTCAATTTCTTATTCGAACCAAATCATAAATTTCATACTGTATCGACATCTAGCGGATTTATCATGTCCCTACAACGTATCCAACAATCTCAAAATTAATAGTTTAAAACACAATACGAATTATTATGGCATAGAGTTTACAATTTACGTTTTTTCTCATTGTTTCAGTCGACATTCGTGTTTCTGGATTTGACTTTATACTTTCCATGGATTTCTTGTCAAAAGTGCAAGCATTCTTCATGTCTGCCAGGGAAAGTAGCGACAATGAACTGGAAGATATTGAAAGTCAAAGTCACCTACGAAAAAGCACTAAAGTTCGATCATTAATATCGAATAAAGTACAACACCCAGTTGAGCAACCTAAAAAAAATATCTCGTTAAATATACAGCTTGAAAAGCCAGACATTGTGCTGGTCGAAACTATGAGTAGTATAGACACGAATTGTTTAATTTTGAATGTAAGTTCACGGTGACAATAAAACTTGACCATTCATATTTTACATCATAACCCCTTTCATTTGTCTTTTTAGGCTGAAGTATTGGTGAAACTTAAAATGGACGGCCCGCAACAGGTAATCAATGGAACTATAAAAGATATTCAAATATACACTTGCTGTTATAATCCTGAGAAGAGAGCAAAGACAATAGGAAATGTCTTGTATCCATTTACTATCAGTATAGCAGGTTCAACACCTCTAGAAAAAGGATTACATGTTGAAGTAGGTATATGAATCTCTCGCCTATAATTCGTGATCTTTTCATATGTTGCGCCATTTTGTCCGATTTTGGATTTCTTGTCAATCTTTAGGTCATCTTTCACCTCGTGATTTTGATCTACCTCTATGTCTCCTGCTCAATTGGCTATGAAATTTCACAAACAAAACTAATAAATAGGAGGTTAGAATTTAGCTTTAACTGTCGGGCTATAATAACAATAATAATACTTATTCGTTTATTTGACCATACAAATGTTATAGAACAAGTCAACACATATGTAAACATAAAAATCAAACTATACAAATATAACATAAGCATAAGCAGCTAACTAATACCCAAAAATATAACACAATAATAAACAAACAATTTAGATATGCAAGTGTAAGGTCTGCCTGTCATTTTCAAAGTCACTAAAAGAGTAATAGCATCTGGTAATGGGTAACTTTTTTAACTCTGCTTTAAATTTTTCTGACGGTAGATCTTTCATATTTTTAGAGATTCTGTTGCATGCAGTTATCATCAAATACTGTGGGATTTTCCTATAAATCGATAATCTGTGTCTGGACACCTCCAGGGCATTACCTCGCCTCGTAGTATATTTATGGTACGACTTTTACAAATTTGAGTAGATTTTGCTTGGCGTAGGTTAATAGTTGATAGATTAAAATACAGGGAACCTTCATAATATATATCCTAGTGAAGTAACCCCTACATGACGTCCTCGCACTTACACCCATCATGTTCCGTGCTGCTCTTTTCTTGTAATCTGAAGACTCACTCTCACTTGAGAAACCACATGCTAATGTAACGTACGATATTGAAGAATGAAAACTTGCATAGTAGTACCTCTGATATTGATCCTAACCTCTTGCATATGCCGTTAATATGGGTCACCCAGGTACATCTTGAATCGATTGTTACACCTAAAAATTTTGCATTACAGTTTTGATTAATACTAGCTTCACTAATTTTAATTAAATTATATTATAATTCTTTTCTCTATGTGATAGTTAAAGTTGATAAATGTTCTTTCACATGAGTTTAGATGCAAATCATTCCTATTAAAATACAACTCAATGTTCGACGGTTCTTCGTTCGCTAGCGGGCCACGTTATCTTTCCTATTGCAGGCTACAAATATAGTTGTGTAAAAGTAAAGCTCTAGGACGTCATTTACATATACTATATACTATAGTGGGCCGAGCACGGATCCTTGGGGAACCCCAGAAGTTAAAGGATGTTCCCGCGATCGACACGAACGGACCTGAACATAGTGCGGTCCTTTAAATAACTCCTAAACCATTGTAAGGATCTTCCCGTTACACCATACTGATAAGACTTCTCCAGTCATCGTTGACGCAGTTTTAAGTTCGTTTTTTTTAAATAACGTTCTATTTAATATACATGGTTGTGCTGTATGCAATTGTCGTCAGAAGAATAACACAGAATAAACTGTTTTGCATTATGTATTGAAAATGTAATTCAAACACATACAAAAAAAGTTAAAACATCTTAATTAGTCATAATTGCATTTAAAAATACCACTTTGCCTGAGTACTTCAGTAATTGCTTATATTATTAAATAAACAACTATAATCAAAAATTACTAAATTGCGTAATTTGGATTTCTAGAAATACCATTTTTCAAATGCCTTTTACACGCATTACACATTTCGTATCGTCTCTTTCTTGGGAAACTTATAATATTTAATCTGATTATCTCTACTTTTTCGATTGTCTTTACGACAACCGCATACAGCACAACAAGGCATATTAAATGGAATATTATTAAAAAAAAACGATAAAATAACTTAAAACTGTGTCAAAATGCAGCCGATATGAGAACTGTCAATCTGACTTGCTTTGCAATGACGTTATTGACAGCGAGCATACCGGTATATAAGTGTATCGTGCTAATGCCCAAACATACCTCTATCTCACGATAAGTTATATGACGATCATGCAATATCAATTCACGCATAGCAGCAATGTTTTTCGGATCAACAATTGATTTTGGACGACATTACGGTCACTATTGAATTCAGTATACCACCGATATATACTGGGTTTTGATGGTGATTCATCGCTAAAAGTCGAATTAAGTTCATCGTTGCATTATAGTTGTGATAATCCACGTAGAAAGTTGTAAAAAAATAATCGCATGGTAAGGTTCACAAGTTAATTCCATTTTTAGGACGAGATGAAATTTTCAAGTCACTGTAAGCAACACAAATAGCATCTACATCAAAATATTCTGTCAAAAATGTTAAACTTTACGTAGTTACATCGGTTGTCAGAAGGCAGCACCAGTATCGCCTACTCCCGAAATTATAAAAAGCATTCCTCGTAACTAATGTCATTGCTGACTGTAGTTTCTATTAATAAATCTTATGTTGATTGTATCAATTATCAATTCAAATACCTATCCAAAATGTTTTTTTTAATATCTATAATCTGTAAGGCTTCCTTGAAAATTAAGATACTTTTGTTTAACTCTAAAGAAGAGCACAACCTAAATTATTGTCTCCTATTCTTAATACTGACCGAAATTCGTCATAGGATACCGGTAATCTAGATGTAGTTATTTGTTACACTTCTAATTAATTTGATGAAATACTTAGCAACTTACGAGGGTAAGGTGAAAAATTCTCGGCCTGACACAGAGATGGGGTTCCAATCAGCGAAAATTTATGATTCCTGCCTACGTGCACCTGTTATTAGTTCGTATGAGAAGCTTCAAATTGTTCTGTCAAGTAGTTTGTTTACACGAATTTTCACAGTAGACGTCTTCCGTGTTTTTCGTTAAAATGGATAAACTTGAAAATTCTTCGTTTTGGATGGATTAACCCCTAAGGTAATTCATCCGAAGTTGACAAAAGTTTACGGGGGACTGCTCCTCCAATTTCAACCGTTAAAAGGTGGGCAGCTGATTTTAAATGTGGTCGCACGTCCCTCGAAGATAACCCACGTGCAGGACGACCAAAAACCGCAACCACACCAGAAAACATCGAAAAGGTGCACGATGTCGTGTTGAACGATATGCGTGTGAAGGTGAGTGAGATAGCTGAGGCCGTGGGGATAAGCTCTGCGCAAGGTGGGTGCCGCATTTGCTGAATGCCGATCAAAAGCAAATGCGCAAACGTCTTTCGCAGCAATGTTTGGACCGATTCAATTGGGTTCCGACCAATTTTGTGCGGCGATTTATTACTATGGATGAGACATGGGTCCACCACTACACGCTAGAAACGAAACAGCAGTCGAAGCAGTGGGTGGAAGCGCCAAAGAAAGCGAAGTCGATCTCATCTACCGGAAAGGTCATGGCCAGTGTGTTTTGGGCAGAACAATCACAGGCGAATATTACTCCAACCTTCTTGACCACCTGGATGCCAAAATTCGCGAGAAGAGGTCTGGCGTGAAGAAGAAAAAAATCATGTTTCACCAGAACAACGCACCTGCTCATAAAAGTGCGTTGGCAATGGGAAAACTGCGGGGTTTGTTTGATGATTTGCTCGACCATCCCCCCTCTTCTCCTGATTTGGCACCCTTAGACTTTCATCTGTTCCCAAGCTTGAAAAAATTTGTTTCTGGAAAGGACTTCGCGTCCAATGAAAATGTTGAGAGGACCGTAAATTAATATTTTAACAGCCTTCCAGACTCACTTCCGGGAAGGAATACGGATGTTGTAGAAACGCTGGACCAAGTGTGTTGAAGTCAAGGAAGATTATGTAGAAAAATAAAATCATTTTTTAACTAAAAATCGCAGTCTCCCATTGTGAGGCCGAGAATTTTTCACTTTACTCTCGTATTATATTTTAATGTATTTTTTTTTGAAGGTGTGCTTAACCAACATACATTTGCGAGTGTCCCCAAACATAATTGAATTGTTGAATAGAGCGTACGTCACATTGTATGGAGTAGCCATGGACGCCTTGTCAGTAACTGATGATTTTGTGGATTACAATCATCTATGGGATATGAAGCCATTCAGGGAAGCTGATCACTGGTTCTTTAATACAGGTATGGTAAATATTGTTACCATTAGTAGCACAGTGTTACTGATGATGATAAATTAGTTGTCGAAATGCGTATATAGCTTTGTGGTACCTTTACCACATTAATGCACAAAAAGCAATAACTAAGTTGTTATCATCAGTAGCGCTGATTAATAAAAACCTCGTTATATGTAGTTCACCGTAGCGTATACAGAACAGCACAGTACTACTGATGATAACATAGTTGTCGAATGCGTATACCGGTTGTGTAATGCAACACTTGATATAGCAAGTCCAAAATACATCAGAATTGCAACGTGGCGTACTGTATTCCCGCTCTCGCTACATTTAACGGTGAAGCATCGACCGACAATATAGCAGTTATCTCTACTCTCTCCTGTCTTTCGTCGCACTCCCAGTACGGCCAAAGAATACGACGTTGCAATATTTACCTGGTAATATCAAGTGTTTCATTACACAAGCCGTATAGCTTTTTGTGCATTAGTGTGGTAAAGGTGTTTTTGTAGTGTATTTTAAAAGCAGTAACTAGTTGACCTGGTATTAAGATGAATCTTATATTTTCTTTGAATTTTTGTAAACACCCTATTTACTCTTATTTCAATGCAAAGAAATATAATTTGCTTTTATTAAATACCGAAACTTTCGACTTGTCTACATATTTTTATATTTAAGTTTTTCATGTTGTCTAATGAACTAATACTGAATAAATCCATTTGTGTTTTAGAGGTGGCCGAGGAAGCTGATGCTTATGATACTTACATATTAGACAGCATTAAAGGTGCACCCAAGTTGAATGAGCTTTGTATATGTCGTCTACCTTCTTTGAAAATAACTGTCGAAGCTGGTGTTGGTACTAAAACCTTACCAATGCTTTTAATAGAATCTCGCCTTGATGTCAAACTTAGAAATTGGAGTAGTAATGTGAGAATCAGATTGTGCATAATCAAGAGTTCTCCTATTTTTATGAATATTTTTAGATGGCAATGGAAGCAAGTTTAGCATTGCAAATGGGTTATTATAATAGCACTTTAGCCGTTTGGGAGCCTTTAATTGAACCTGTTGCAGACGAAAATAATACTGTATTGCACTATGAACCATGGGAACTCAAGCTAGATGTAAGCTGTAGGCTATACTCTTATTGCAATGTACTAATATAATAGTCTGAGATGAGGAAACAGTCAAAATGCTTTAGTACCATACCATTAATTAAATTTATAGACTATAGCGGTCCTATGATTTTAATATAAAGTTGATGACATTATTAATGCCATTTCAAGTAAAATTTTGGCAGATATATTAGACCTCTAGGTTACGGTAATAAATTTGACAGGAAATGTACATAAAGCTTTTATGAACATTGTGGTCCAGTATTTGATGATCTTCACATCACTTCATCTTAATCTTATGATATATATATTGAGCTGAATTTTAATTGTTAATTGAATTATTGAATGATTTTAAGATGTATATAGGTTATATTACTTGATTAATAGTTTTTCTTAAATAAATATGTTTATCATTTGACATATGAGATTATCATACTAACATTATATTATGGTATATTCATCATGGATATTTTACAATAATTAGTGACATATGAAAACCTAGATTCTCAATATTGGTCTTATGTCCATTCTGATTTAGGATAATGTTCTGTGATATGAGTTTTGTGCATTTTTGATATCGACGTATGATGGAGTTGGGCAAAATTTAATTGCAATTAATAATTAAAAAGACTATTTTAGTTGAAGAGCGTTTCGCCAAAACTGTCCAAGGTCTAATAAACAAAAGCGAAAGCAAACAAATGTGTAATGGTAATTATGTCAAATGTCAAAAAGTGTATGAATGTTATTATTTATGATAGTCCTGTAATATTTTTTGTATTGTAATCTTTATATATATATTTATAAACAAAAGAGGAATTGCCACGGATACATAAATTAAAACAAGAAATAGAAAATATTGGGTAAATTCCGCTCTAGAGCAACCGCAGACACGTGTTTCTGACTCGTTGGTTCTCATCAGTACGGTGTAGGCAAGGAATAAGGTGGGATATAACCTTGGAGATGTAAGCATTCATGGAAGATCATCAGGTGACAGACCGCCATTTGTAGCTTCAGTTAGAAGATCCTTGCTTTTGAGGATAACAACCAACATCGCCACGGAAGAGTTTGTGAGTGTCATTTTTCTATTTATAATTTTTTTATATATCTGCGATAATTCCTCTTTTTTTTTTGATTATCTTTCCTGGGTTCGGATGGCACGCAGGTGGACAACGTCTTCCTCGTTGCGATGTTGGTTGTTGTCTTCAAAACCGAGGCTCTTCTAACTGAAGCTACAAATGGCGGTCTGTCACCTGATGGTCTTCAGTGCTTGGCTACACCGTACTGATAACGATCAACGAGTCAGAAACACGTGTCTACTGGTTGCTCTACAGCGGATTTTGCACAATATTGCTTATTTCCTGTTTATATATATATATATATACCCGTTTTCTGCCCAAAATGAGATCCAAACATTTCATAGACAACCCGGGGTCCACTTTAAGGAATCATTATTTTGGAAAAAGAATTATAGGAATAGCTATAGAAATCCATTTTTAATAAGGGCTTCAACAGAGGGGTAATGCTTTTTTTATTTTTGATATACGTCATGTATACTATACAAGAGAAGGTCTTATTACAAACGAGATCACAGATTGTATATGTATAAGTATGTAGTATAAAATAAGATCCGCCAATGTTGCCAAGTTTATTGCATGCGCATTATGTTGAATTACTTTTTAAGTGTAAAAAAACCGGTTGTAAATTGATGCGTAGAGTGAGAAAACAGTATCCGCGCTAAGATGAGGGAAAGAGATACCGGTATGTGAGAAATCTCGACTGGGTTTATTTACATTTTAAATTCCTTCATAGTATTTGTAACTGAGATATATTTAATTTTGAAGAAAACATACCTAAATTTTACTATTACAGAAATGCCATATTGTGAATATATATGTATAATGTTATGTAGAGATAACACGAAATCAGTAAAATAATTGGTAAATTGAACTCTTAGGAAACATTTTAATTATATAGTATAATTACTTACTCCAGTAACATTAAATACATATATACTATTAACTCTTAATATTACGTTGTTCATATTGATAAACGTTATTATTATTTATAAAAAAAATATACTGTTAATTGTTAATAAAATTTCGAAAAATATTAATAAAGGTGGTATAAATACAATATACAGGGTCCACCTAGGGCGTGGGTCTACGAGATATCTCCTGCACTAAATATGATAGAGTAAATATATGTACAGTTGCTTGAGGCTTTTTTCTCTGCTATATAAATATATTTTCAGCTATACAAGATGTTCAGTTTCCTCATAACAATAAAACACTTTGGATTTTTAAATGGTATACATTACTTCAAAATTGGATTTCACAGTCTATTTTAAATTTCTTTTATGTGCGAAAATATTCAAGTTTATCTACTCGTTTCAGAGTTGTTGCGACTTTACCTAATTTTTCCCCAGGTGTGATCCTTCAAAGAAATGTCAATGTTTGATTAATGAATAATATTGTCAAGATACAATTTTAAACACAACGTTTGTAATGTTTGATGATTGTTACACACGTATTTAGAAGTGACAGATGATATACTTATGTTCGCTAAAGAAGTATAAATTACGGAATAATCAACATCTTGTAAACTAACAACTTTGGGCATATCAAATTATGCCCAAAAATTAAATGTTCTTTTTGATAATTGTGTTAAAACTAAAAAAATTATCCGAATTACAATTTTCTAAAGAAAAAAATGATTTATAGGAAACACTCAGCTCATTATAACTAATGGATGATTAGTTTTAAATACGTGTGTAACTACCATGGCAGATTGTTGAACCTATATTTAAATTTGCTTGTTTGTATGTTATTTGTTAATGAAGCATTGAAAGAAGATTACAATTGTGGAAAAATTAGGAAAATTGTAATAACTCTAAAATCAGTGGATGACTTTGTACACACGTTCATGCAGTATCAATTTAACATAATGTGATATATATGATTTTACAATAATATATAAAGTATTCTATTTACAAATAATATAGTTGACAATATTTTTAGATTGTTGTGAAAGGAGCAACAGAAATGAGCAACTTTGGTTTATACACATTAAGGGCCGGTTTTTTAAACTCCGATTAAAATACCTGGTTAACCAATCATTCATTTATTAAGTCTAATAATTAATTATCTCTAACTGTAGATTTTCAATGCTAGGATATACATCGGTTATCTAAACAGTGTTTAAGGATGTATTGTACAAAGTTTGCAACATATTTGCTAGTGCATTTGGTCTAAATTAGTATATTTTGTTCTAATAATATTGGCGTCATTTTCTACATCCGAATTTGTTATTTTATTTTTTTAAAGATTATATTCTATATAATTAGAAATTTCATTTTGGTAAACAAATGTAGTTATATCTTTTGTGAATACAGCATCTGAGAATTTCTGTGTGATTACTTACTGTTATTGAGAAATACAAAAATATTGTGAAAAATGGAAAGACTAATAAAATATACGTACATATACAGGCTGATTCGTTTTAAATTTAGCGAAGTTGTCAAATTCTGTGTTTGTTATGAATCCGTAAAGAAAATGGACATGTGACAAATGACGTTTGTATTAAAAAAAAACGCAAAAACTCGATTTTGTTCTTTTACCTCTAGCACCTACATTTGGCCTTGCAAAAAATAAAAACACACACTTATGGCCACTTTTAAACCTCTATCCAGTGGTGTACACGAAATTTTTGTGTAACGTTTCGTTTCTTTCTGGCCATCATCAAATATCTAATTTCTTATAAGCGCTATATTGGATTTAGACACCTTCAGAAAGAGTTTTTTTTTCTAATTCAACCATGTACTACATGTTGAAAGTTATTGATATTATGCTTTAATTGAAAGACTAAATTTTAAGATTAAATTAGACAAGAGAAACGAGATATGTTAAGTACTTTTTATTCTTCGAACCGAATTCAACAGTAGCGAGTACAATATATTTACAATTGTATCTAGAATGACCACAGCCCCATCGTACCATCTTTCTAGATCTTGATAGAAATTTGATCGAGAATGGATCGTTTACTAAGCCGCGTAATGTTTATGTCAACAGGAATTCGAATGAAAATCGACAGGATATTTTACAAATGGTAAATTTAAGGCGTGTTTTTGCAAACTGCATGTTAACCTTGTATTTTTAGATAAATAATATTCCATCAATTTCTACACGCGTAGTGGCGTCAGAATTAAATTTGTCCCAGTCTAGAGTTTGGAGAACTTTACATCAAAGTAGGTTTAAACCATACAAGATCCATTAGTCACACTTTACTACCTGGAGATAATTTAAGAAGACTCGAATACTGTAATTGGTTAATGGGAAGAATAGAAAATGACCAACATTTTTAAGCAAAATTATCTGGTCAGATGAAACTAAATTTCCAACTCTGGAATGTTCAACAGAAATACGGAGCACTATTGGGCAGTACAAAATCCCCGACAAAACAGGGCAAGGAGACCACAACATCGTTTTGGAATAAACGTTTAGATGGGTATTTTGGTAAATCGTCTCCTAGGACCAGTTATGTATGAAGAACATTTAAATGGAGAATGATATTTAAACCTTTACGTACGAATACGTATGTGACTACCTTGACAACAATATCCAATTAAATCAATTACAACATTTATGGTGGCAACAAGACGTCACACCGGCACATAATGCGGCAGTTGCTAGGAATTACTTGAATCAAGAGTTTCCGAACCGTTTGACTGGAAATAGAGGAGTTGTTGAATGGCCTGCGACATCACCTGATTTAAATACGCTAGATTATATGTTAACACTAATATTTATAAAGTAGATGACAAAACATTGAAGAATTACAAGACATACTTCAGAATGCCTTCGATGCAGTTTTTAGAACAACCATACAAAGGGCAGTTCAAAATGCCAGAAAGCGTGCCCAACTGTGCATTTATGAAGATGGCCAGATAATTGAACATTTACTGTAATTGTTTATTGTTTACTTTTCTATGTATTTTTATTAATGTTTTTGTTACTATTATTTCTTCTTTACAAATGAAGTGTAAAAATTATTTAAATACATATGTATTTATCATTTTTAATTTAATGTATGTTAAATTTGCAAAAACACGCCTTAAATTTACCTTTTGTAAAATATCCTGTCGATTTTTTTCTAATTCCTGTTGACATGAACATTACGCGGCTTAGTAAACTATCCAGAAAAATGGCACGGTGAGGCTGTTGTCGTTCTGGATACAATTATAAATATCTTGTACTCGCTATTGTTGAATTTTGGTTCGAAGAATAAAAAATACTTAACATATTTCGTTTCTCTTCGTTGGTGAATGACATTTTTGTATTACTAATGAACGATAAATGAAAAGTTTGACGGACTGAAATTTCATGGCTACCTAATTTAAGTTTAAAATTTATTCTTTCATTTAAAGCGTAATATCAACTTCTGTCAACATGTAGTACATGGTTGAAATTAGAAAAAAAAGAACTTTCTGAATCCAGTATGGGGACTATAAGAGATTAAATTAGTTGATAATGGCCATAAAAAAACAAAACGTCATATAAAAAATTCGAGTACACCATTGGAGAGCGGTTTAAAAGTGGCCATAAGAATGTGTTTTTATTTTTCTCTACAAGGCCAAATGCATTTTTTTCTTTAAAAACGAACGTCATTCGTCACAGGTCAATTTTCTTTACAGATTTATAATAAACTCAAAATTTAACAACTACGCCAAATTTAAACCTATACTCTATATCCAATTATAAACCAGATCCTCATGGTGAGGGTCAAAAATAAATCAGCCTGTATACATACGAAATTAACAGTTACTCAAAAAATGTGAAACATATGACAAAATCATAAGAGTAGGAATAATAAATTGCCTTGCTATATGAAAATATATCGTGGCCAGTCCTAGATTCTATGCTAATTTCGAAGAAAAACAACGGTTATTGTTAATTTTAATTAGATTTTTGTTTCAAGCGTTCTACAATTCCTTTTGCAAATTTAACAAGTGCACCTTCTTTGATACTCTTTATTCTGAAGTTTATCTTATTATTATAAAATATGTTATTCAATTAACCAACATAATTTGAAATAGGTATTGCAGGTACAATCACTTCATAAATATATGTCGTACAATTATAAGCATTACCTATCACAAACACAATATTCTGCCCAGACACATTTGCAAAATATTCATAAAGAATATATGAATTAATATCTTGTGATAACTTTATTTTTCGAAAAGAATACGCTATTATATTAATACGAAATATCCATTTATAAAATAGAACACCCAATATAGGAACTACTTTATTAAATTTTATAGTACAAAACAAACTGTCAAAAGGACACATTGTTTGGATCCCAAACAATGAGTTAGTCATCCGTATGACCTTGAGCAGATGTTGCCAGAATGAACGGATCGCGTCTTCGCCTAATATATCAACTGCAAATAATCTAGTAGGGCGCCCTCTATCACTGACATGATTGAACTACGAATGTATATCGCGTGATAAAATGCGTAAAATTGAGGTCAAACATAAATTTTAAATTTTGATATTACCGACCATACTAGTTCGTATGGTGACGATATACACGCGAAACAAATCCAGATCCGATTTCGGATCTCGCTTTGAAAAAAGGATCTCCACTTGCATATGAAATGCTTAAAAATGATCTCCTTTTGACCGAAAACAAGTCTATATATATATATATATATATATATCCTATATAACGAGCGATTAAATAAATCCGGAGTCGATGTAGGTTGTTCAAGAAAAAACATATTTCTTAACTTACGCATTTGTAGTAATGTGAAATGTCAACGTTGACAACCAAATGTCAAATATTTGCGTTGACAACTATGTATATATCTACGAGTAAAGAATAGAACAGGAGAGAGCATAACGTGGTGGGGAAATAGGTATTTTTTAGACGGAGTTACCACTTTCGGTAGGTCAGTTATGTCCGGTTATGTCAAAAATGACATTTTAGTGTTTATATAATGGTCAATTGTGTGGCTTGTGGTCGTTCTAAAACGGCAAGAACAAAGAATATTAATTTTTCTCTTCATCGGTAAGTTATTTCATTGGCATTCAACATAAGCAATAATAATTTAAAAAGAGGTATTTTAAATAAATTGTCATATATCTGACATGTCTGATTATGTGTTCAGTGTCATAACATATATATCTAAGATTTAATATTTGTCATATTTTTGACGCAGATTTCATTTAAACCCGTTTATAATATATTAAAAGGAAGAAAAGAATTGAAAACATAATACACTCACGATATTTCTTTAATTATTTTTGGACTAACAACCTATTTTAAATGATTATCGAGAACACAGAAAGTGTACATATACCCTATACAAAATATTTATGCACGCCTAGACATTGCGGCGGCCATATTGAGTTACCAAATTTGGACAAATATTATTATTAAGGAGACTCTCTCCTGTTCTATTCTTTACTCGTAGGTATATATAGTTCAGTCGTTTTGGCAACCGACACGGCCATAGTAGTACGAACAAAAGACGACTATTCAATGCCAGTACAAAGTCCCATCAACACAAACAATTTGGAGATAATAAAATTGAACTAATTAATTAATATTACAAGATTTATACCTTCCGCTAGTAAAATACTAATACATGAAAGCCGCTTACAAATTAAATATTGTAAATAAAGCTATTAAATATTATTTTTCTACACCTATATTTTATATAATATTCGGCAAGCATTGTTGACAGATTGAAATTGTTCAGGTGATAATTATAACAAACGTCAAAGAGTAATTATGACAAATGTCAAAAGGTGTATGAATAATATTACTTGAGACCATTGAGGAAAAATACTATGGAGACGCTGTAGAGCATCTTTGCCGTATTCTCAAAACGGGAGCAATGGGCGGGACTAAGTGTGACACAAATATGACCGCCTCACCTAGTCGGGACTACTCAAAATATATCTATACTGGGGTGTCTCTAAAAGGTGCGGAAAAAACGCTACCACACATTTCTGAGGGCAAAATATGACGATCTAACCCAACTTACCTCAGTCCAAAAGTGGATGCTTTCGGAGATACAGAGTGTCAAAAGTTCAATTTTGTTTTAGTTTTTTATAAATAATTTCTGTAATAATTGGTATATTGTCACAATATTTGGGTAGGGGGGGTTTCGTGGGGTAAAACATTTAAATCTGCTCTCATTTTCATTGCAAAATGTAGAGGGCGCCACCTGCGGCATATTGTATCCATTTAAAACGTAATAACTTTTTTGAGACACACTGTATTTAACTTTTAAATAAAAATTCTTATTTTCCAATGTTTTTTACCTAGAAAAGGTATACCTGGTAGGAGTTGATTGGAGCAGCCGTTTATGAGTAATCTGGATATAAAAAATTCATTCCGTATATGGACACGTATGCTTCTGTAATTTGGGTGTTATTCTTGTGGCAATTCAATGCAATGGTGCATCCACTTTTGGACTGAGGTAAGTTGGGTTAGATCGCCCTCAGAAATGTGTGGTAGCGTTTTTTCCGCGCCTTTTAGAGACACCCTGTATATACAATCTGTCATTCCACATCTGTCATGTTTACACTAACCTACGAAATGTTATTTAAGACGAATTCTTCTTATCAACGCCGTCTCTCTACGTAGAGCACAAGAAACCATAATGTCTTTTAATATTTAACTTATTATATAACTCTAATACACGATGCACTTAACAAACACTTAACTGTTTACCAACACTACCTGTTTGACATAAGTGTGTTATCAATTTGGCGGACCTGGTTTGATCACGTGACGTCGTCTCCCTGTATCCCTACCTATTCTTTCTCAATGCTTGAGACCATCTTGAAATGGTTTTTGTAGGTTATATTTCTTGACAGGTAAAATATTGCAACATCTCAAAGTTGACGCCATATTAATTTAGTGGCACATGTCGGTTACGAGAGCGACTCGATATTATAAATGCGGTAATTAGAAAGTACGTTTCTTCGTGCACAACTACTGCGACTGTAGATTTATTTGATTGTTCAATATAATATTTGCTTAATAAGTCGATTACATTATGACTAGCTAATGACGGATTCTTCTTTAAAGACAAGAGATGATAAATGTCAAAATTTTACCTTTAAAATATATTCAGTTCACCAATTTTATATGAAAATCATTGGCAACTGCAAATAAGAATTAAATTGAAGGACAGTGTACAACTCTGTTCAAGGAAAACATATCTTAAACATTTTCTCACTGCTGACTACAATGACAGAATGGAGTCATACTTTTGAGTATGAAAGCGAAAAATTCTTCTAAAAATGTCTTATCTCAGATTGTCATACTAATATTACATTGTAAAATATATGCATTGTCTAAGTACATAATGTATATAAACTTACTTTCTTTTATTAAAATGTATTAATGTGCCTTTAGGTTGCAATGAGTAACGAAGAAGAGACGCCGGTACTATCACCGGTAGGCGAAGGAGAGTTTCAAGAAATTGTACCACCTCAGCCTAAAATGAGTATCGAATTTTCTTCGAGCTCTAATCTCGAAATGACCTTGACCAAGGCCGCACTGGAGGTGCTTACGAATTTGGGAAATGCTTTTGCTGAAGCTGTCTCTACCGATACTCAGAAGTTTGATTCCGAAGAGTCTCCTTACAAACTCATCAACGAATCTGGCCTTACCGTAAAAGTTCTATTAACAAATAGCAATTTCCAAGTCTATGGTAATCCGGCACCTGAAGAAATTTTACTGGAAGGTGGTGCAGAAGTACCTTTGGAGTTAAAGCCCGATGTACACCGAAGTGAACTGGAATTAAATGCAACCCGCACTGAAGATCAGAGGAATTTATATTTACAGGTAAATATCATATAACTGACATATTTTATTTTCTAGGATTTTGTTCCATATTAGTTCTTTAGTGTTTCTCTAATTGTTGCATTTCTTATTTTGTCTATCTTTGTCTACCGATAAATGTTTCTCTATTGTCGGTCACATCTTCATTGCTTTTATTTAGCTATACTGTTTCTTTTGATATGTCCAACTGTAGCTGGCGTAATGTTTATTTTATAAAAATTTTGTTAAATGCTTCAGCTATGAGCAGGAAGAATATATTTCAAATAACCTATATGTCTTTTGAAACATACTGAGGATGGATATATTCCTGTAATTCTCTCCATTTACATGTTCTCCCTTTTTCTACACTACCTTGATACTTTTCCTAGATATTTTATAATCATATTTTGTATAATAATTTTAAAGTGTTTTTAACTGTCTGCTTCTATTTTTTGTAATTGTACAATTAAAAGTGTACGATTAACAAGAAGCAGAAGCAGACAGTTATCGCAGACCTGAAGATAGCAAGTGTGATTTTGCCGAAACGTCGTCCAGAAACCAGCACCGGTCTTTTCAAAGACCAAGCAACGCGGAAGAAAACCCGGGATCCACATACTACTACCTTGACATATTCTACATATAATGGGTGTTTGAAAATGACTTACGCATTTAGATTTAGAAATTTTAATGTTATTAAATGGGCGACATGGAAACGTCTTCATCCATTTCTTCTGGCGCTAGTGTCGTGCCTAAAGATTTAATTTACAATATAAATATGATTTTATAATTAGATGATCATGCTTATGTACAACATTAACATTATAGTCGACTCGTTTTGGCAACCGACTCGGCAAAAGTACGAACTAAAGAGGACGATTCAATACCACTACAAATTTCGATCGGCCGGAATAATGTCAAAACAATAAAATTAAACTAATTAATTAATATTTTGGGATATATACCTTCCCTTAGTAAAATACTATTACATGAAAAGCAGTTACAAATTAAATATTATTAATAAAGTTATTTAATAATATTTATCGCCAACCGTCAGTAAAGCGATGCGTTACCATAGCGTTTTACGGAGGTAAACAAACACTTTATCGTACTGTACAATAATAGTATATTATGACACTAGTGCATAATCAAGCTTTTAAAGCACGAGTAACGAGTTTAAAGCCACGACGCGAAGCGGAGTGGCTTTAACGTTACGAGTGCTTTAAAAGCTAATTATGCACTGTGTCATACGATATTTTTTAGTATAAATGCAACAATAATTTTAATTAGAAGAAATCAAATCAATAATTTCAATACATTTTATCGAGTGACATGTGTCTCTATATTATGTCATTTGACATTTCACTTAATTATTAAACATCATTGTTGTATTAATACTGTCGACAGAAATTCAAAAACTAGCTGCTGAAGCTGAATTAAGTTTAATACCTGCAAAGTCCAAGCATTTATATTATAAAGAGTACGAAAAATTATTATTATGGATGGAGCAGAAACAGACTGAACATATTGATGAATCAGTAATGTTAGCGTATATATTGGAAATGTCCAGAATTTATAAAGCTTCGTCACTTTGGTGCATTCATTCCAAACTGCAAGCTATGCTAAGGGTTAAAAACAGAATCGATTTAGCATCTTATCACAAACTCCATGCCTTTATGAAAGGAGTGGGCAAAGGTCAAGAAGCTAAAAAATCTTTGGTTTTTACGGAAGAAGATTTATGCAAGTTTTTTAGTCAGGCTCCAGATAATATATTTTTATTTTTAAAAGTTGTAGCAATTTGTGGAGTGTTTGGTAGTTGCAGAAGAAGCGAAATGTGTAATCTGGTAATGAGTGATATAAGAAAAGAAGGAGCTGCCCTGATAATTTGTATTCGTCCGTCAAAAACAGAAAAAGGCCGGACGTTTACATATACATATTATCGAGTGACATGTACCTATATGTCATTTGACATTTCCTGACATTTCAATGGACTATTAAACGCTTGGGATTGGCTGTTACCAAGCAACCTTTATACGCACGCCGTGCGATAAAGGCCCGATTATGCACGCTTATGGGTGTGTTTTGATTGGTTTATGATGCATGCATACTAAAAAGTACTTTACCTGCCGCTAATATCTGTCAGTGTAGCCATGACTGATGACTTTAAACATAAATCGTTTGTCACTGTCATAAACTGTCAAAAGTTATTATATCTTTATTTCTTAAATTAACAATGTTCACGGTTAGCGATAAAATTTTGTATGCACCACGTCAGCAAAGTACCTTTACCGAACTCGTCTGTTACTCGCCGCGCTCGCTTCACTCGCTTGGCTCGTAAATCAGACTCGTTCGATAAAGTATCACTTTACTGACTTGGTACATAAATAACTATTTTTCTACACCTAAATTTTCTATATAACATTTGTCTGTATTGTTTACAAAGCAAGCATTGTTGACAATTATAACAAACGTCAAAAGATAATTATGACAAATTTAATGTCAAAAGGTGTATGAATATTATTATTTATGACAGTCCTGAAATGGCTTTTGTAGGTTATATTAGGTACTTGACAGGTAAAATTTTGCAACATCTCAAATTTGACGCCATTTTAATTTAGTGACGCATGTCGGTTGCGAGAGCGACTCAACTATACCAATATGTTGAAATAGCATTAATAACCTAAAATTTTGAATTAATATTATGTTAAAGTTGATCAGTTTATGCCGGTAATTTTCAAAATCACTGCTAGAAAAACCGTTAAACTGTTCTTATGGAATTCTAATGTCAAATTTGACAATTTAAATTCACACAGGTGTGACAATTGTAAAACGTAGAAATTGCTTGAATCCAGTGGCGGCAGCGTAAATCAATTACACACAGATTAAAGCTGTATAGTTTACAGAATAAACGCATAATTATTATCATTAGGACTTAATTACAAATTGAAACGCTTGGATTAGTTTGACAAAAATACGTACAACATTGATTTTTCAGATGGTGGATATGAACTGTGAAATAGTCTTAAATATCATTCGAGCAGACACCAGATACTTTTCTTTGAAGTATCGCGGGGAATACAACAATTATTGGGGAATAATTTCAACAACTACTATAGAATCTGGAATCATTGTCGTTACTTTAAGTAGTATAGTGAAGGTAAGGTCATCATCATTTAATTTCATTAAAAGCATGTACTCACAATATTTATTTTTATTTTAGGTGCATAATCACTTTGATATACCTATAGATATATATTACATGACACCACGTGGCAATGAATTAAAGTGTATCGGTTCCATTAAGCCTAATTCTATTTTTAATGTTCCCCTCAAAGCCATTTACACTCCTACGAATGAGTTATTCTTTTCAGTTGCTGATTATTCTGTGACAAGCACTCCGTTTATATGGAAAGATTTGCAATCGAATGTGAATCAAATGCAGTTGTTACAGTGTTTCCCGAAGGATGATTCACTTGGACACAATGAACCATTCGTGATCAAAGTGAGTATAGAAAATATGTAATATTTTAAATTGGCGAAACTTACATACTGGGTGTTGATTAAGTATCCTGGAAAACGTCTTTTTAATCAAATTAAAGGCTGAACGGTCATGTACATGAAAGTCCTAAACAGTAGTCGAAAATATGTTTGGCAAAAACAAAAAAAAGCTTTGGTAATTGCATTAAAAGTAATCACAAGCTGAACTATTGGATGCATCTTGTTCGGTATTCAAAGTGACTGCTATATTATATAGATAAGCATTCGAATTGGAGGTATATGAAACAAGAGAGGAGAGCACAATCGGCAAAAAAGAACTGGAGACAAAAATGACGAAACTAAAAAACAGAAAAGCAGCGGGAGTTGACAACATACCTAACGAGTTATTGAAATACGGAGGCAAGACACTCCACGCAAAGCTTACAATCTTCTTGCACCTAATCCTGAGCTCACAACAAATACCAGAGAACTGGCACAGTAGCATTACAATGCCTATTTTTAAAAAGGAACAAAAGACCTGCCCCGGAAACTGACGCGTTATCCATCATTAAGCAGCTAAAAGAAAAGTCAATGGAATTCAACAAACCCCTCTACATCTGCTTCGTCGACTTGACGAAAGCCTTTGTTAAAGTACCCCTGGAAGACATAGTTAGACTATTAATTAACAAGAGAACGTCATCGAATATCGTAAAAATAATCCCACTACTAAACACGGGCAACACGACAAAAATTAAAGCAGGCGAGCACACAACTGCCTATATCCCAAGGCCGGGCGGAATCAGACAAGGGGACAGCCTGAGCCCATTCTTGTTCATGGATGAAATTATACGGGAGGTCGCGTCGTTGAATTTGGGCCATAGAATGAGCAGGAAGAGAGTCAGCATAGTGTGCTCTGCGGAACAGTGGCGGCTGCTAAAGGGAGGGCAGCGGGGCACTGCTCCCCCCCCTCGTGACAAAGTTCTTTTAACAGATAAATTAATTAGAAATACCAATTTGTATGTAATTTTTCTGATTTGTTTGATAACAAATAATGTGTTTTCGGAAGTAACAGTCCGTCTCCTCAGCGCTGAGTTTAAAAATCGCAGTCTGACGAAGGCTCCGGGGCATCTCTCTCGACTGCACCGTCTGTATTAGGAATCGAGCGATGAAAGTGGCGGAGGTAGAGAGCGGGTATATGTCATTGAGAGGGCACTTCTCTGTGGTGCCCCTGACGCAAATCCGTTATATAATATACAGCGGTGAGTGTATGTTGTAATTTCTATCGGTTCAAATACAACTATGAATTGCGTTAGTAACATAATCGAAATGTTTGTCAAAAACCTTTCAAAATAGATTTGCTGGACAGTATCTACGAAATTTCTCGCACTTTGATTCTAAACGAATATTACAAAGCCCACTATATCGCTATACAAGCAGACGAGACGCCAGATTCGGCTACATTTGCCCAGTTAGCTTCTATAGTTCGATACCAGTTGAACGGAAATATACAAGAACGATTTCTGTCTTTTCTGCAACCAGAGAATCATACTGCTGATGGCATTAGCAAATGTTCATTGGACGAACTTAAGGAAAATTAAATTGGACTAAACGCCTCCAAAATTAATATCCCAAAGCTACGATGGAGCCTCAGTAAAACAACTGTGTTCAGGTAAAAATGCAAATTATATTCATTGTTACGCACAACAATTAAATCTGATAGTTGAACTGGCTGCCTCACATAATAAACAAGTGAAAGTTTTCTTTTGCAAACTAGATGGTTTTTCTACTTTTTTTTTTTTGGAAGATGAACCCATCGAGCAAGTCAACCAGTTCAGGTACCTCGGACTTGACTTCTCCAGTGGTCATGACCCAATCAAAGACCTAAGGAACTAGACCAATAAAGCGACATCGCTATCAGGATGTTTAAGAGAGATAGTTTAGTCGAATTAATACATGTGAACAGACAGCAAGATAAGAATCTACAAATCTTTTATAAGGCCCTTCATGACTTACGGTACAGAAACGCGCGAATAAACAATCAAAACCAAGAATATGCTAAGAGTTGCTGAAATGAAAACACTACGAACTATCCTTGGCAAAAACAGAAAAGACCGTATAAGAAACACAGATATCAGAGAACAGTGCAGGGTAGTGGACGGTGTGAGAGGGGGGAAACAAAGAAGAAGAGACGGTGTTTGTGTTTTTTGACGTTTGCGGATGGATCGTTAAGCTACTTTATCACGTGCTTTTAATAAAAGAGACCTGTGCGCTTTTATATATTATAATATACGCTTATTTCAATCTCGCTTTGATAGAGAATAAATCCTCTTAGTCGTCTTCTCGGTATATATTTGCCTATTTTACTTTAGGGCATTTCCGTTTTTATTAGGGAAGCCGTCTGCTCTCGCTCGAATATTCTTATAAGTAATGCAATGAACAGACTGCATTTATCCCTTACTCATCCTGATTTACTTAAAATATATTCATAAAAAGACATGACAGATCATTGGAATGATAACTATAATAAAATAAATTAATATTGTTTAAAAATAAATTTATTGCAAATACGTGAATGTTGACGTTATTTTTTCTAGGTGGTAGGCCAAATCAGTCAAGTTTACAACGAAAATACATTGAAGCATACTATGACCAGCATAGTATGTAATGCACATCTTCGTCCAGCGATAAGATTCAGAAATTTCTTACCCATAGACATAAGTTTGACTGTTCAGAATATAAATGTAGAAAATAAACTGGCACCTGGAAGCACTATCTTAATTCCTAACGTAAATCCTGGTGCTTCATATATTATTGTTAGAGTAAGTATTCCTAAAATTCTAAACCATAATTAAAAAATTAGTGTAATATCTGTAGATTTTCTTTCAAGTTATCGAGTCTTTTAACTTGAATCTATGATGGCCATTTTCTTCACTTACGGATAAAGTAACTGATAGCTATCTTGAAGATAAATATATCTGACAGATAACGTGCATTTTAATTTCTTCACTACAACCTTTGGTTACTTATCCGTTAGATCGAAATCCCGTAGATAACAGAATCGTGAGAAACGGCAACCTAGCAAATAGCCGGTGTTCGGTAACTTCAAGTGCATATGAAGAGCATCATTCGCTCTGATTCGTTTGACGTGTGCGGTTATGTTTCATATTGTGTTTATAAACATAAACATACTGCGTTTGTATTATTTAATATTAACAATATTATTTGGGTCTGTGAAATATATACTGTAACATAATATCTGTGATGTATACTCATTGCATTTATGGAGATTTATCCAGTAATCCTTTATTTAAACCTTACGTAAACCTCATACATATATTTTATAATTTTATATTCGCAAGAACTATCCCGATATCTCACTATATTCTAAGTTTGTGATAAAAACGTGCTCATTCTTTAGATTTCCATGACGTTATTTACTTACAAACATGTATATAAAAATTTATATAAAATAAAATAATGACACTGTTCAATATGTACCTCATTTTGTTATTTGACACTGTACCCGACAAATCACTGTACTATTTCGTCTTCCTCTTCATCAGAAAAAAACGTCTACGTCCATCATTAACAAATCCATAGCACAACATTTTTCTTTCTATACCGCATCAACAAAATGCGCGCGCAACCAACTATCTGTAAGATAACTTTTATCGAGTACTTCAACTGCTTGACAAATTTATCTTCAAGATACTGTCTATCTAGAAGTGAAGAAAATGGGCATGAGTGTCTTATTGTTGTACCGGTTACCTCGTTTTCTACAGAATAAGAGTTTCTGTGTTCAAGTCCTTATAATTACATTTATGGTTAAAGTAAAACAATATAATATAATAATAAATGTAAAATATTTGAAATATATTCATCATTAACTTGAATAAAATAAATATATATTATATATTTTCTTCTATTACACCCACAATGTATTTTCAGTTATTAGATTATTTGGAAAGAGAATGGTCATGCGTGAAGGACATACCGGCCAGCCTAGTTGAGTTTTCAGTGTGGACATTTGACAGTTTTCAAGGTACAAGGAAAATGAGCATAGATTTGGGTTTGCATATGTTGGATGAGGGGGGAGCACACATTCTCTCTTTGTATTGTCCATTCTGGATGCTTAACAAGTCTGAATTAAATCTATCATACCGGGTAAGATTATAATATTATTGACCCTTGTCACGCTGTGAATGTGTGTGTTGATCATATACCATTATATGTCTGCAATCATTTTTTTCAGAAATCAAAGAAAACTGAGAAAAATGAAGCTTCAGGCAGTCCTCTGAAGGTAGTTCTCTGTTCACTGTCTGCTTTGTTCATGTTAAGGCAAAGTTAAAATTTAGCATAAAACAGCTTTCATCTTGCTTTTATTCATCTTGATTCAGGTGGAAATGTATTACATTGCTTGCATGCGTTCAAGTATAATATTATGTGTAAAATTTTTATGTATCACACAATTTTTTAGTTTTTATTTTATATTTCATGTATAGGATATCTAAATCTCTAAAAGGTGCGGAAAAAACGCTACCACACATTTCTGAGGGCGATCTAACCCAACTTACCTCAGTCCAAAAGTGGATGCACCATTGCATTGAATTGCCACAAGAATAACACCCAAATTACAGAAGCATATGTGTCCATATACGGAATGAATTTTTTATATCCAGATTACTCATAAACGGCTGCTCCAATGAACTCCTACCAGGTATACCTTTTCTAGGTAAAAAACATTGGAGAATAAGAATTTTTATTTAAAAGTTAAATACAATGTGTCTCAAAAAAGTTATTACGTTTTAAATGGATACAATATGCCGCAGGTGGCGCCCTCTACATTTTGCAATGAAAATGAGAGCAGATTTAAATTTTTTACCCCACGAAACCCCCCCCCCCCTACCCAAATATTGTGACAATATACCAATTATTACAGAAATTATTTATAAAAAACTAAAACCAAGTTGAACTTTTGACACTCTGTATCTCCGAAAGCATCCACTTTTGGACTGAGGTAAGTTGGGTTAGATCGTCATATTTTGCCCTCAGAAATGTGTGGTAGCGTTTTTCCCGCACCTTTCAGAGACACCCCAGTATATATAGCTTGTGTAATGTAACACTTGATATAGCAAATCTAAAATACATCAGAAATGCAACGTCGCGTACTGTTCCCCGCTCTCGCTACGTTTAGCGATGAAGCATCGACTGGCAATGTTAGAGTTACCTCTACCCACTCCAGTCTTTCATGGCGCGGCCAGTACGGCGACAAAATACGACGTTTCAATGTTTACTACGTAATATCAAGTGTTTCATTACACAAGCTGTAGATATATATAGGGTGGCCACCGAGGTATCAGAAATACTTCGTATATGAATTCAAAGACTAATTATAATTAAAAATTATTCTATTCACTTTTCCCGAATTCCTAACTGTTCTTGAAATATCGAAGTTTGAAGCCGAAGTAAATAACTAGAAGGTTAGGAAAAAATGCGGATTATTTTGAGGAAAGCGTAATGGCAGAGCAATTATGAAAGCTTATCAATGTGACCACCGCCTTGTCCAGTGCATAACTCAATCCTCCATTATATGGTTTTACACATCATAAAATCTGCATAAATCTTATGGATGAGGTGGTCCCTATTATTAGGTTTTTCCGTTGAATAGGTAAGTGTCTTCACATGTCCCCATATGAAAAAAATCAAGAGGGTTGGGATTCGGGGATGGCGGTAGCCAAGCTATGGTACCACCACGACCAATCCATCGATTTGGATACTGTTCATTGAGGAAATTAGTTGTTAGTGTTTAAACACGTAGGGGTATTAATTGGTTAAAGTTTATAAATTGTCAAACCAGTTGTTTCTTTTTAAGTTGGTATAAAATTAATTGACCAGAGACTATGCTCGTCGCGGCGTGTCAAATCAATTGGAGTCCGTAAAACGCTCAACTAATCAGTGATTATTCTCGTCGCGGTATCACCAATTAATTAGAGATCACTAAACTCAAGGTGCACGATAATTGTGTGAGTTCAAGCACGCATTTGCCTCCTAACATATAATTAATCACTTATGATTAATTGCACCTATGATTCCCAGAAGTTGTCCACGAAGAAGGCCGTTGATGTTGAATTGTGACCCACCCTGTATCTAACTCAGTTTTTTAATTAGGAGCTTGAGAGAAAATTAAAGATTTTACACAAAATTCATCAAATGTTTCTTTATATATACCGGGCTCTTTTTTTATCATTACACATAGCATTTCCCTATGTGTAATGATAAAAAAAAAATGTCAATGCATTAGGGATATAGTCACTGTATAGTAGACAACCAGTTATACACTCGTATTTTGACAAGCAGGAACAGTGAGCTGTCATAAGATTTTTATCAGTCAATTTTCGTTAAACTTTTTATTAACATTTTAAAATAAAACTTGAGTTTATAGCAGAAACACTGTACGATACACGTGTTAAAATGTTATTTTATTTTGCTTATTTTAAATTGCTCCAGTTCCTAATCAGCCTCGTGTCGCAAATCTTACTCGCAAAATAAAATAGCACTTTTAACAATTATATCGTAAATAACTAATTTTGTACAATTTTTCTTACAATTTTAAAATTCGAAATATATCACGTCGTCAACATCATAATTGATACATTAAGGATTTCCCGCCATTTCCCACTGTCCGCGTAACGTTGATACAAATAAAATAATATTCTGGAGATCCGTTTCTCTTACTTCTACCATAAATTATTTGTACGGAAAAATTAAACTTTGCAGCGTACATAAAACCTTTTACATTTATTACGAAACTGTTAAAATTTAGCGCGAAAGTATTTGATTCGGCAATAATAACTTGTACTGGTAACACTGGGCGATACAGAGCAAAATAAAGCTTAGAAGAATTAGGTTATGTTTTTAATAAAGAAAATGCAGAATATCACTTGGAACAAAATAATTAGTTTATTATAACAATTAAACGAACTTAAATGTGAAGTCTAATATCATAACAAGTTCTCGAAATGTCCACCTTGTCTTTCAAGGCAATAAGCAAGGCGATCTTGTAAGCAACGAAGTGTATTTCTAATAAATTCTGGCCTTATTCCATTACATGCAGTACGTATACGCTCTTTTAGTTCATTCAAGTTGCGTATTCGTACATTGTTGTAAATTTTACTTTTTAGGTAACCCCAAAGAAAATAGTCATTTGGAGATAAATCAGCTGATCTTGGGACCAAATCTACCAATCCACCGTCTTTGAAATAAGTTATTTAAAAAATTCCTGATAGCGTTAGTAGATTGTGGCGGGGCCCCATCCATTTGGAACCAGGGTTCACCAACATTCATCACATCAATTGATGGAATGATATGGTCTCTCAACAAATGCAAATATTTCACTGCAGTGAGGTTACCGTCAATAAAAAATAGGCCAATAAGTCTATCGCTTATTATTCCAATCCAGACATTAACTTTTTGAGGGTACTGTGTTCGGGTCAGGTTTTGAGCGTGAGGATTTGTACAGGACCAGTACCTAATGGATTAATGGATAGGAAATTTAATAATTTTTCATGGATAAATGTAGGGTACAAACCGAAAGTTCTGAGAGTTGACTTCACCGTTTATGGTAAATGTAGCCTAATCAGTAAAAATTATTTTATTTAAAATTTCTTGGTTTACATTTAACATGTTAAACATTATTTCACAAAACTCGGTTCGTTTTATCTTATCCTCTTCGAAAAGCTCTTGATGGTTTGATATTTTGTATGGCCTATATTTAAATTCTTTCAGAGTTTTGTATACTGAACTGTACGATACTCCAAAATGTTTAGCTACATCTAAAAGCGATCCTACAGACCGTTCCTCTACGTAACACAGCATATTTAATTTCATGTCTTCTGTTCGAACATGATTGGTTCTATTTCTTTTTTTGTGACAATTTAGAACACAACCATCTTCTTGAAATTTTTTAAAAAAGTTCAGAATTGTTTTTGCACAAGGTATAGGTCTGTCTGGATAATTGACGGAAAACATGTCTCTAACTTGCCTTAAACTATTATTTTTCTGGTACCACATTACTATTGCCACCTTTTCATTTCTGTTGTATTTATCCATGATTTATAAATAAATTATCTATTTTTTAATAAAATGTATTTAATTTATGACTTATGTTTGAATAAAAATTCAGAAAAATTAGACATAAAAAATGTTTTTCCCGTCATGGCAACCTGATTTAATTAAGGTATGCTATACGTAAATTCTTCATTGGTGTATAACTGGTTGTCTACTATACAGTGACTATATCGCTAATGCATTGACAATTTTTTTTTTATCATTACACATAGGGAAAATGCTATGTGTAATGATAAAAAAAGAGCCCGGTATGATCCCAAATTTATTACAATAAATCTAAATTTTAGAGAGAAGCAAAGTACAAGAAAAACTACTTAATTAGTACTTAAACAAGTCTAGAACATTAATTGGTTTTATTCGGTGCACCTAATTACCTTGAAATTTCTATGAATTGATAATCAATAAATATAGTAGAACTTCCTAGATTTAATATTAGTAATACCTTGAATACATTTCCTAAAAACTATGATTATCATACAAAAGATTTAAAGTAACATACGTATGGACAAATACAAATAAGACTTCTGATGTGTGTGTCCTGTAGGCAATAATATTTAATGATAATAATAAAATAAGTAATGTTTGAATGGTCACAAAAATTTCGGTAGTTGTATACTTTATCGCGGCACTAGATAAGCTAAATGGTGTAAAACATAAATACCTTGCAACTTTAAGATGCCAGTGCACACTAAGGGGCTGGTTTCACAATCGTCACCGTTGAACGTCCGACACCTACGTTATGTCAGCGCCTTGCCCGATATTCCCGGTGAAATATCTTCATATCCGGACTAGCCGTGAATGAAAGACAATAAATGCTCCAACTCTTTGAATTTGGGAACCGAGGTGAAATCGCACAAGCGTATTCTTATCTCCGGATATTAATACCTCGACCCAATAGATATTGTCACCGTGGGCCTAACAGACTTTTCGACGACGGGAACCGGTGTTGGTGATTATTAAACTACCACATATGACTGAATGATTGGCTACTAAATAATTTGTTAAATAATCAGCAGAATAATCTAACGAATAATTTGAGGTATAATGAATAATTTTGGATGCTCTGGGCCCTTTTAAAGACTCTGATAAAGGGGGTAATTTTTCTAGAAAAGACTGGCGTTGGGTAGGCGGAATTTGTAACGGTTATTCCCAATTGTATATCAGGCCACTAAGAAAAAGCTAAATACGCAATTCCGTACACAGAAGAAACTGTGAGAACATACTATTCTTATATCAAGAAGTCTAAACGAACAAAAAATGCAAGTGGTCGCAAATCTTAAATTTGAACAACGAATTATTATAACTAAATATTTTAAATTGAATATTTTGATTAGAATATATGCGACGCAGATTTTAATTTTGAAATGAAACTTAATGATTATTTTAAAACGTAATTTATTTATAACTTGAAACTTAATTTTAATTAATACTGATTTAAAAATATTTAACATGTAATATACAGGGGTGAATGAATTAAATGATGGCCGCTTCTTTTTAAATGCAACATAATGACACGTCGTCTATAATGGGCTGGAGCATCATCATGTAAAAACAACATCGTTCTTCTAATTAGAAGAGAAATGACCTCAACTAGTAGAGGTAGATCTTTCTCAAAAGAAGGAAGCCCGGTACATTCCGCTGTTCAAATTTCCGTCAAAGATATGTGGTCCGATAACTTCATTATTAATTATTCCAGCCAAATCCATTACGGAGAATCTCTGGAAATGAGTTTCTTGAACAGCATGAGGGTGTTCGATTGCCCACACATGTTCGTTGTTGATTCCACCTCTTGTAGCATCGTCACAGAAAAGGGTTCTTGAAAGAGTATCCAGATGATTGCTCCACCATTCACAATGACAAACCTTTTTGAGGAAGATCCGTGGGGAGAAGTTCTTGTACCGGTTGGTAATGATAGCAGTCCGTTTTCTCGCAAAGTGTTTTGCACAGTTATTCTAGTTTATCCAGTAAGTACAGAAATTCTCGTACTAACGCCAGGATCATTTTCAACAATCTCAAGCACTTCTGCAGCATTGTTTCTTCACATAAGTTCTCTTTTACAAGTCGGTTTAGGGAACGCACAAGTTAATCGAAGAGTTGTGAAGGTTCTACTGAATGTTTGCTTGGCGGTTTGGGTATCGTCGTTGATGTTCCCTAACTGAGGCGGTGATACTACCGTTGCAATACCCGTACACAAAATCATGTCACCTTATTCTTCATTTGAATCAGGCATGATTTTAACACAAATGACACAATAGAAAATAAGCAACTGTCAATGATAACAATTGACGAACTGACAAGCAAATATTTTTTATAGGATCTACCCACACGAACTGCCAATTTTAAAATCGGATATTTCAAGAACCGAAAAAAAATGAATATAGCAGCGTTAATAATTGCACTGTCATTACGGTTTTCTTAAAACAAACAATACCTTTTGCTAAACCCTCTAGTAATTTTCTTCATCTTCAAACTTTCTATATTTCAAGAACCGTTAGGAATTCGGGAAAAGTGAATAGAATCATTTTTGCTTAAAATTAGTCATTGAATTCACATACGAGTATCTTGGAACATTTATTTGTTATTTATAGACACGCAATCTACATAATCGATTTTGATAACATTTTGTGTGTGTGTTCCTTATATTGTGTTGTAATCATATTTCTTTTCTAAATTTTATGAGAAAATATTAAAACATCAACAATATGTGAAATTACATGAATTTTTATAGGAAACGAAAGACACACAGTCCGTGAGTCATACACAAACACACTGTCGGTATCGCTATACAAATTACAGGCTGTTTGTCTTTCTTTACATAACCCCACGAATAAAATAAAATCACTTTTTTAATATTAAAATGTCGTATCATGCTTTGTTTGTTTTCACGGGGTTCTTGAAGTTCAGACTTTTAGTGCGTAACTAAGCGAATAATTTTTATTAGTATTTTTTTGTAGACGTTTTCGTTTTGATCAAAAGTTTGTTTTTTAACGTTTCTTTATTAACGTACTTTCACGAAAAATACATTTAACAACGTTGTAGAACAGTGAGTTTGTATTTCAAAGTGATTTAATAATAAAGTACATACAAGATTATATAGCGATAAAAGTGCACTAATTTTGTTTTAATTTAAAAAATGAACTAAATTTCTACAGTACTTGTGAACGTAATATCAAAACATAAATAGTGTTGTTACTGTCTCTACCACTTTCAGCATTTCCATCAGTAGAAGAAATGATCAAAACCTGTTGTTAATCCACACGTTCGGGCATCGACTCGAAAGTGTTGTCGAATTCTGCATTATTGTGTTTGAATGTATCATTATTATCGTATAATAGGCGCCTTGTACACGCCAACTGTTTGTGTTAGAAAGTATTCTTAATAATAGAATTTACTTTTAGACATAAATGAAGCTTTTGTGGGTTGCCTTGTTCTATCTGCTACTTTAAAGGTAGATGACAGAAGATTAGTTACTGAAATACATATCTAGTATTTTAATTTTGTTGTGGTTGGCGATTTTAATACAAATGAACGTAACAGGTTGTATAATGTAGAAGTGGTCTTAAATTATCTTAGCCATACATTTCTGATCTTGTCTAACTTCGTAAATTTTTCGTGCTTACATTTAAAGTTGTTAAATGCATTGTTAATTTGCAAATTTCGTCGCCTGTGTAGATATGCATTTTTAATTAGTTTCGTAGTATCTTCGCATCGAACTGCTTATATTTGAAATTAAATTAAATGCTTATGTTGCCAATGTATTCTGTAAGTGATTTTACAAATAAAGGGGGTTATTATGTCGTTTTTAGGGAAAAGTGAATATCTATTATATCTATATTGAAAATAAAAATACTGCAACGCATATAAAAACAATATTAGAGTTAGAATAAATAATAATCGTAAAAATAGTTTCAAATATATTTTTTTTAATGTTCGCTACAATATTGTTTTGCCAAGCTTTGGCTTCATCAGGTGATGACAAGAGTGATTTAAATCTGTTTGTTCGTTTAGTGTCAAACCTATTTTTCTATATCTATTGATTTCTAAAGCTTTAAATAAATTAAGTTTTTCCCTTATCTTGTACATTAGTTCTATAATAGAACTAAACCACAAATTTAATAAAGGATTTAAAGGGAAAAAAAACTTAATTTATTTGAAGCTTTAGAAATTAATAGATATAGAAAAATGGTTTTGACACTAAACGAACAATCAGATTTAAATCACTCCCCTCTACTGTCTTTCTAAATTTGTAAAAACACCCCCTCCTTGACACTTATGTAATATATATATATATAACGCTGTAGTCATTTTGTAAGCATTACTCTTGACATCACCTGACGAAGTCAAAGTTTGGCGAAACAATATTGTAGTGAACAATAAAAAAATATATTTGAAACTATTTTTACGATTATTACTTATTCTAATATGGAGTTACAACAAGTAACATCCCGTTCAATTAGTTAATATTAGAGTTATTGAATATTGATCTTTGTATTTTGACCTCAGAATAAACAGAAGCTGTTTTTATCATTTTCCGCAGATAGTAGCGTTCAACATCATTTTGTAACTGATTTTAACTTTTTTCTATACATACAAACAGATTATGAGAAGTTAAAAAGTATGTCTTGTGAATCCAAAATATGTTCCGACTAAAATAAGGCGTTGTTAAATTGCCACAGAATATTTAGGATCTCCATGAGCTGATACAACGTCCCAAAATTCCGATAGAATTAAAAATTTCAAAAACTGAATTGTCCTCGCAGTTAGAAAAACCAGTATGAACTCACGTACCGACTTAATACTTCAGTTGGTTAGAGCATCTGCCAAGTGTAGTTTTTATTTTTAAGATATTAATGACATTTTTAAGAAAATTTTAGGAATTTGAAAATCAACGAATGCTTATTATTTGACAATTCGTACAAATTATTTCATAATCACAATTGTTTAGGATGTAAATCAAAAATGTAAATTTTGATTAATGATTTATATTATTTGGATAATTTTACTTTAAACTCATTTATTTTAAACATATTTATTATTTAACTCAAAATTGCTTTTTATAGCTTAACTATAATTTGTCAATATCAAAATTATTTAATTTCATCAATTAAACTCTTGTTTCTCTGCCCTCTGTTACCAATGTATTCAATGAAGGTTACATTTACATATTCACAACATATTGATTTTTGTCTATTTTCCTAATTTGTTATGATCCAACATAGTTTATTTATTGTTGCATGTGGACTTCACAAATTATATTTCACATACAATTCTGATCATTGTATAACTTTATTTGTTGACTAATTGAACTTAATGTCACATTTTTCAAAACCGTTTCCAGTACTTCTAAAATTTTTTGGGCCTTTTTTTTATTGGAGCCGTGATTTAGTCATCAATATGAAAATCCTTGTCATTGTAGCAAATAAACACTGATGTATACAACAATTACTGTTTTAATAATAAGTGTAAATGACTTAGATAACCATTATGCTAAATTTTACATATATAACTACAATAGTACTTGAACCACTATTATTTCTACTTCAAATAAATAATATGCGTTCCTAGAAATACTCAAATTTCTATGTGTTTGAGTTTATATAAAATTATAGAAATAGAGTTGAATGAGTAGATGGAATGAATAGAATAAATAATATATACAGAATAATTAAATAATATTAAGTTTTAATTCAACATCAAACACATAGAATTTTAAAAATTATTTGCTTTTGACAGCTACTGCTTTCTCATTCGATTTAAGAATTCAAGATAATGAAGGCAACCGCTTTCAAAACGATCCAAAGTACCGATCGCAACATCAAATTCAAATCGAGTCTCTTATATATCATATACAAAAGTTAACTTCTACACTATTTTATCCAGATAATTATAAATAATATAAAACGTAACATTACACTGGCTTGCAGAGGATCGTTAGTTCAAACTTCACTTAGGGCAGTATGTTTTGTGATAATAAACACTTAGTCAAATAATGAGCTGTGATAATAGTAAATATTTTATTAGTAGTATTATTTAATATACATAATTTTACACCGAGAAAAATGTACTTTCGTAGATTTAATTATAAATTGTTAATGCAGTTTTTGTATTTCTACAGACCTCTGATGAAAATTTGAATATCTTACATCATCCCGCTACGTATAAAAATCTAATTCTATTTTCCTTCAACGCTAAAAACTTCTTCGGCAAGAAAAAAGCCTCCGTGCGTATATCAAACGGTGGTGAATGGTCCGACAAGTTTTCTATTGACGTCGCTGGATCCTCTGGAGTCGTAACTTGCAAATGTGAAGGCAAAATTTATCAGGTTAAGTATAATATATGTAATGCAATTTATAGAGTGCCTGTAATTGTTTTACGCCTGCGCCATGTGCATTTTAGCGCCTTTTACGTTTTACAATTTCTATCTCTGCGTGAATTCAAGTTAATTGTCAAATCTGACTGAAATTATAGGTTGTTAATGTTATTTTCTACATATTGGCAATGTTATAGTTACATACAAGCATGACCATATGCTTATAAAATGTTGTTTATATTGAAAACTTTTGGCCACGGCACTGGCGGAAGACGTTTCCAAAAAGCCGATTTAATAACATGAAAATTTCTAAATTGCAATGCCTAACTCAATTACAGACACCTATTATATTGTTGTTAGAGAAGTATTTAAACATGTACTTTTAAATGTTTGATTTTATTATGGCTGATATATAAAAAACAAGAAATAGACGAATATTGGGTAAATTCCGCTGTAGAGGTTACATCTCAAAGCTTATCCCGTCTTATTCTTTGGCTACACTGTACTGATGAGGAGAAGCGAGTCAGAAACACGTATCTACGGTTGCTCTACAGCGGAATTTACCCGATATTTTTCTATTTGTTATAAATCTACATATAGAAAGAAGACACACTCCATTAGAAATAAAAGCTACCCAATGCTGATTGTACTCTTTGTGATGTAATGCTTCTTTTGTATTTATTATGTTTGTTGTTTTATCTGAAGTTTTCAACTCCTTCAAATTTGAATTTCCCTATTTGTCGTTCTGTTAAGTTCTCATTGGTAGTTCTATATGTTTTCATGAATTTTGTTTTGTCCTCATTAATGATAAATCCCCTTTTCTTTGTGCTTTCCTCTATATTTAACAGTGCTTCCAGCGGTCGTATTCGGCCACTATTTTACATAAAAGTACATATTTTGTGCATTTAGTCACTAAAAGTACATATTTCGTTAAACGCTTGCCATTTTGGTCTCAACTTTTTAAGAAAATAAATGCAAATTGGGCCTTGTCTTGCAGATAATAAGAACCATTATTGTTTAGCGTAGCGCGCCAATTTGTTTATGTATACATATTGATCGAGAAGGATATAATTGCTTTTTTTTAATATTGTTTGTGCGAGCGTCACTCTAAACCATATCCTGTTATTATATTCGTTCTTGAATAGTGTCATGCTATTATCCTCATTTTGCTCTGAGTTATTTTCCATATCTCTTAGTTCTTCAGTTTTATTGTTAGAGAGAGATTTAGAGTGCATTTTCTATTTTTTTATATTTAATGTATGCTCTTCCTGCTTTTGTATTCTCTCTCTTTAGTGTGTGATACACTTTAGTATTATTTTTATTGTCGTTTTCTATTTCTTCTATCGTTTTAACAATACATTCTTTCTTTACGTTATATATACCCAATTACATTACCTTATTTACGTTTATTTTACAGCTTGGCGTTCACATACAGCTCACTTATAACGGCTTAACGAAGCAAGTCACCTTCACACCTTATTACGTGATGATAAATACTTGTAATTTCGCTATTGAGTGTCAAGAGCTTGACAGGCCCGGGGATCCTTGGACAGAAGTGCAACCAAATTCTTGCGCCGCACTTTGGCCTATGGGCGATCATGATGACAAATTATTGAGATTGAGAGTAGTTGGTACAGAAGAAGTGACACCACCTTTCTTTATTTCTGAAAGTCACACGACCTTAATGAAGTTAAAAAATAAGGTAAGAACATATAAAACTGTATATATTACAAACACGGAACGGGAAAATATCTTGATTCAAATAATAATATACGAGATATTGTAAGTGTGTGTACACTATAATAATACAAAAAATAAGAAGACAAGCTGGCATTTGTAGGGGACAACAACCAATTTCCCTACATGGTAGCTACGCGTTAAATGAGACACACAAGTGAAAAAAATAAAATAGAAATTTGTTACTGATAGCGTCATGTGCAACCGCAGACACGTGTTTCAGACTATCTTGTCCTCGTAAGTACTGCTTCAAACTTTTTAATCTTCATCAAATGGCAGCTTGTCTTTTTTATTTCTGTTATTATTGTAAAATGTTTGACAAATAAGCCACTAGTTCATATGACATTTTAAATTAATGTACGCTTCATTAATATTTGGCTAGGAATAATTTAATGTTTTTATTATTATGCTTGGCTAAAATATGCCATTTACACAATTCAGCATGTATTATTGGTGTTAATTGCTAATTTAATAGCGTGATTAATAACTCGTAAATTTGTTGCCAGTTTCTTTTGCTTTCATACCAGAGTTTATTTATTTAAACTGGATAGATATTTTAACGTATGAGCATTGTAACTGTACAATTTCTCAGTTAAAAATTATAATAGTTTTAATTGTATTTGTTGCGTCTACATTCTCAAGAAACAGTTGTTAGTATTGGATCTTTAATGCAGGTATTTAATAATAATTTCGTAGTGACTATAGTGTATACAGTGTGCTTACCGACGACCTGCGTATAGGGCTTACTGTGAGATAAAACGACGACACCGAGAGTTTGTATGAGTTAGTACGAAAAAGCAATATACAAACTGCTCCTTGGTCGAGTGTAGTGTTGGAAAAGAGGGGATTCGAGTAGATTTACGCTGAGGCTAGAACGGGCTAGGCTGACTCTCCGTTTAAGCAGCGCAACGAGGATAGATACTGTACTGCAGTTTGTATATTGCTTTCTCGTACTAACTCATACAAACTCTCGGTGTCGTCGTTTTATCTTACAGTAAGCCCTATACGCAGGTCGCCTTCAAGCACATGGTATAGTTGATTCGTTTTGGCAGCCGACACGGCCTAAATACGAACTAAAGAAGACGATTGCGTGTCACTACAAATTCCCATTGACGGAAAAAAATTCAGAAAGATAAAATTAAATCAATTAATTAATATTTCAGGATAGATAGCTTTCGCTAGTAAAATACTATTATATGAAAGCCAGTAACAAATTAAATATTATAAATAACATTATTAAATATTACTCTTTCTGTACCTATATTTTATTTAAAAGTTGACTATTCTGTATAGTAGGCAAGCATTCTTGAAAAATTTATTATTGTTTGTATGACAATTATAACAAACGTCAAAACGTAATTATGACAAATGTCAAAAGGTGTATGAGTACTATTTTTTATGGCAGTCCTAAAATGCCTTTTCACAGACTAAACAACCCAGACCGGCAACTACTTGAAAAAAAAATATCCAAGATCTTCTATCCTTGTCACACATCAGTGAACTTGGTACGAAGATGGCGCTAGCAGCATATTGGCGCGAAATTTGAAATGAGCTTGTTTTTAGAATACGCTTATTCAATATGTTATTTATGTAACAGAAACATGCACAAAAGTTACTAAAACTATGGTAATAAATATTACTTACTGTAACAATTATAGCCATAGTTTGAGCATCTTATGTGTAATTTTGTGGTGTTACATATTAAATATGTGATATATAAATATTAATCGTTTACTTACAAGCATTATAACATCCCTCTTACGGTTACCTATTAGACACAATAAACTACTACTCTATTTCAGATTAAGAGAAATATAGTAATCTAATAAGTGAAAACTGGCAAGGAAAACGTAGGTATATAATAATAATAGTTTTTATTGAAACATATACTTATACAATAAAACATAATAAAATTAAATTACACAACCAGTAATGAGTAATTTATACTCACTTGTCGAGATTTGCAGGAAACCTGTGCATTTTGTCAACTTCACCCTGCCCAAACCCGCACAGTAAACACTTGGACATCATATTTGTATCAATATATAATTAATACCATGTACGACAAAGGATTGCAAAAATATGTCACACGTGTCAAATTTGAAATGTAGTTCTGAATGACATATAACCACAGCATAACAAACATTTCAATTGACGCTAGCGCCATCTCATCTCCAAGTTCAGTGAATCTGACAAAGATGGTAGAGTATTGAAATTTACGTTTGCTAAACAAGGATGAGTAGTCTGGATAAAATCTAGGACTAAGTTGCCGGTCTGGATTGTTTAGTCTGTGGCCTTTTGTAGGTTTTATTACTTGACAGATAAAATGTTGCAACATTCCAAATTTGCCGCCATTTTAAATTATTGGCGCATGTCGGCTGCCAAAGCTACTCAAACCATATAAACATAAATTTCATTCAGAGCTATAGTACTTAAATATACTGGAGACGCGTTAAGTTCCGTTGCACGTCACCGATGACGTTTACATGTTGTCATAACTGTATTAGAGAAACTAAAAAAGTTACATTGTTAAATTATACTTGAGGGCATTTATTTCATTAGCTTAAATAGAAGATTTATAAATTGATCGTAATATACGCATTCATGGCAAATAAACACATAATTTCCGTTTCAATATTAAATTTCTTTATTACATATTTTTAATAGACTAATAGTTCAATTCGGTGTTGACAGATAAATCATATCTGTCAAAAAGACGTGTGTTGTGTATATTCTTCCTGTCAAATTTTTCATGTTTATTTTTGCTTTGATATAAATTGTTTAAAAACAGTGCTTCTTAGAAGTGTATTTATTATTTATTTGCGTCCATTGAATATAATGCAGAAAGGTTTCTGTAAACAGTCGAGGCTTTTCACAAACTTGTCTATAATCATGTGTTAAATTTAATGTGAATAGCGTAAGTATTGCTTATTTTAAATTATATTATGGATACGTAATGAAACATTTAAGGTTTTTCGACAATCTAGGTCAATATAATAAATAAGTTGAGAAAGACGGAAGTCTTAGAGCATTTGAATTACTAAATGTATTACGTTATAGTTATTGTATTGTGAATACTTTTTTCTTTGGTTATATCAAATGTCACTGACAGAAATAAAAATAGATCCGGCAACATATATAAGGTGAGTCGTCATGGATCTAGTATGACGTGCAACGGAATGTAACGCGTTTCCACCATACTTACAAAATTAAATATTACAGCTAAGAATGAAATTCATGTTGAGTCTGCAATTAAGTTTCAAACTCAATTTTATTATTGGCAGCGCTTGCGGGTAAATTTAAGGTTATGTTATACTACCTGACAAGTAGTGATAAATTTTAAAACAGTAAGTCCTATTTGTTAAAGCAAAAAAATATGGAGAGGTTTGTGAAGAAAGATAGAATAATTGCTTTACATAGGGCAGACATTCTCCTAGTGTGAAATAAAAAAATAGCTCTGCAAATGGAAAAATCCAAAAGGTCCTTAAAGAAATACTTAATAATAGAGGTTGGTCGTTCGCGAACGAACCGGTTCAGTGAACCGAATCCCTGCAGGGAACCGAGGTAGTCGGTTCACTAAATTTCAATGAACCAGATCTCGACTCACTTGGAAAGTAACTATGCGCGCGACTGAACCGACCTGATAGAACAGTTCTAACGTAATGCGATCTGCTGGATCCCCTTCTGTCGCGAACCGAGAGAACCGGTTGATAATGAATCGGATCCCTGTTCGTTTGAGCCGACGATGGTGCCGAGTATTACATGTCCTACACGTTCCATTACGGATCCACACGGTTCAAATGAGCTGGTTCCGGGACCCGGCTCATAATGAGGAGCTGAATCGAGTGAGCCGAGTCAAAGAAAGGAACCGTTTTGCCCACCTTTACTTAATAAGACCTGCAGCTCTATTTTATTGTAGAAAAAAAGATCATCTTACTTCTTGTTTAAAAGCATTGCAATTTAAAAGAGTGAAAGCACGCCTAATGCGCTACGCAAAACGAACAACGTTCTGTCCTGTTTTAAAATGAAAGATTTTTTTAATGTAGACAAACACTAAATAGACAAAAATGATTGTATATATGCATACAGTAAGGGTATCTGGTGAAATTGGTCGCTATGTTCAAAGAGGTCTCCATTCTGCTTCAGTGATGGTATGGTTAGGAGTTTCATGGTATGACAAGTTTATTTTTGTAAAAAAATTTAAATATTACAAGTGCGAAAATGTAGTTCTTGAGGAAGTTGTTCAGGCATTCACTTAATAGTATATATATTCTTCAACGAGCGTATAATGATAGCTCTTATTCACGAGGAAGAAAATTGCGACACGAGCCACAACATCCTCGTGAATAATAGCTGTTATACGCGACTAGAAGACTATACTTTCTCCACGACTAAACGAAAAAAGATTTAATAAAGTATTATATGTATTATAGATTTTAAATGTGAAATATCAGCAACAAATATTTGACGTTTTAAATTGTAAGGACTTTTTGCACAGTTACTATGTGACCCCGCTTAAAGTTTTTGCAAGGGAATCTGATTCGGAATCCACGGGGCGTGGAATTGATGCCTTTCTTCAATTTAATATTCAATAGGAACGCATGCACACTATTCAGTAGTCGTGGAGAAGCAATGTTTAGTAATGAGCTCTGGATATTCCAGCAGAAATCAGCACCTGCTTATGTAGCAAAAACAACTCAGGGTTGGTTATAATGAAATGTATACCGTTTTATTAAACAAGAAGATTAATTCAAATCATTCTGTCCGAATTTAAACTTTCTTGATTATACAGTATAGGCTGTTTTGGAGGAGTAATTTTGGAGAATCCATAATAAAATCTCCTGCCTATTTAGATATGAATTTTATATATCCAACTATCGATAAATGACCACAAAGATTGAGAGCTTCCATAAAATCAAAAGGAGGACATGTCAAATTGTTCATTTAAAACATGTTTTGCAGTGCGAGCTAAATATTTTTATACAAACTTTTTCTCTAAAAGTTGTTTTTTTTTAGTGCCAATAATATTCTTTATAACAGAACTAATTGTCTGACTAGGTGCATCATAATCACTGTTACATTAATATTTAAAATTTTATATATGTAGGTCTTCGAACATTTACTAGTCAACAGGTCATTTGAAATATGAGGAGACTCTGTTGGTACAGTTAATAATATTAACACTTTAATTGTCTTGGCGAATTCTTGACATGTACATCACAGCTTGTATGTGGATATGCATGCAGTCAGATTTGTTAATATTGGATATAGAGAAAAGTAAAATGTGTCTTTTTAGCACTATAATATAATAATAATACACTTTCAAGAGCGGATAATCTTTAACGTGGCACTAATTAAAACAAAAAGTATCTTGCATTGATGAAATAATAAGAAGTATGATTTAACGCACATTAACACATTCTTTTGAAATTAATTTTCAGTATGGTGGAGTCCACGTAGATATACAAATAACTGAGGGTGCTGTTTATATTAATTTCTCTAAATACGAAGACGGTGCTGCTCCAGCTTTGATCATTAACCACACAAGAAATACATTAAATATTTGGGAAAAGGAAACTGTCCAGCTCCGGTACGTTTTTTTGTTTTTATACAACGTGATCATTTTGAACTGTACTGAGTTGGCCAAACTGATTTGATATTTTGATGGTTAGGTTTACTATTTACATTTTTCTTGTGATAAATGTCAATGAAATAGGGTTAGTTTTAAGTTGAATTATATGAAAGAATTTTTGTAGAAATATAGTAATTGCACTTTATTTTTTATCATAAACAATAATAAATGCGTTACAACTTTATTATTGTAAAACATAATCCTATAAATAATTATGTCACAAAATGAATGCATTTTATAAAAATTGTTCGAAATGTCTACCGTTCTTCTCAATGCATATGTCTTCTCATATTATTGAACACATTGTGGAATGTTTCCAGTGTGATATTTTGTAATTCAATTCCAATTGCTTCTTCAAGTTCATCAAGATTATGCAGTGTGTTCTGAAATACTTTATTTTTTAGATGGCCAAACCAAAAGAAGGCCAGTGAGGTTAAATCAGCAGAATTGGATGCCTATCGATTTCGACTAATCAATCGGTCACCATAGTATCCTTGCAAATAATTAATAGTTTGTTGCACAGTATGTGTAGTTGCCCCATTTTGTTGGATGTACCCCAGAATCAATTCCTCTTTGTGAAGGCTGTTAATGAAGGCTTCCAATATTTGGTCTCGGTATTATATTGCGTTAATTGTATTATTAGAAAAAAATTGGTCCAGTAATCTGTCTTTTCGACATTACAACCCAAACACCAACTTTGATAGGATGGAGAGTATTTTCAACAAAAACATGTGGATTTTCTGTTGATCAGGTACAGTAATTTTGAGAGTTGATATACCCCGACAAATGGATCCAAGCTTTATCCGAAAAGAAAGTGCGATTCAAGTCTTCTTCATGTAATATTTCATTAAACCAGTTGCAATAATTCAATCTCTGTTCAAAGTGATTGGGCTGTAAATGTTGTACAGAAACTTTATATGGGTGCATATGTAAGTTTGTTTTCAGTGCCTTATGAGAACTTCCATAGGAAATTCCTACTATGTAAATACATAATGCTGCATAACAACGTAATTAAATCTTTCTACCAGTTTGAGCAGACAGCTTTCGTACAGATTTTGTGGGACTAACTTCTATTCGCTGCCTAATGTCTGTGACAACATCTTTGGTTAAAACTGTTAGTGCTTTTTCAGGTTTACGTTTACAAACACTCACCGTTTCCTTAAACCTCTCAATCACCCTGTTGCGATGACGAGTGAATGTGTCCAAGTTTATTTCCAGATTTCCATATTCCGTTACAAATTGCTGAAAACACGATCCCAATGAATATTTCTATGATCCATCCTCTTGCAATGGTTCCACTGCGAAAGTGCGACATTACAATAAACGTATCCTGTTGTATCGTAAAAGCATGGTATACCAGGTATATTGTCATGAATCGGACAGAAAAGCGACGATAAAACAATGAAAATACTAGAAAGTACAAGACACTTCAATACATTATGGTTTTGATATTTGACATGTAAATTTAGTATGTACAATTCACGGAAGTAAATATTTCCTAGTTTTTATAATACTGGGACTTTTTTGTTGCCAACTCAGGACAGTTTAAAATGATCTCGTTGTATAATAGTTTTTTTTTTATTTTTAAGACAATGTAGAGTAAGTTTATTTATCAGTGAAAATTTGGTATCAGCTTATATTTCAGAGATCCAATTGATCTCTAAAATGCATTCAATGCTTCAAAACTTAGCCCTCTTTCCTGATTTTTAACATTTCTAACATTTTATCATTTTTATGATTAACGTAAGTGAACCAATATGTGACAGTCCAAAATTAAGTTTCTTTCAGAAATCAGAAAGCTATAATACTTAGAAGCCATAGAAACACACGTCATCCTGGTAAATTAGAAACAATATGAGAATATCCAGGAACGACTCTTTACTCAAATACATATATGATTGTAACAAATTTTAGCAAAAAAATTTCTTATCACATATCACTTGACGAAAAATTACCAAACTTCACCTATCACCATATTGTAAAGGATGGCATAATTACAATATTATCTTAATATTTTCCATAAGATCATGATAGTTGTTGAATTTCACCATGGTGATCTGTAACTCGCTATAGCAGTTCGAAGTCAAGGCCGTTATATAACTTCGACTTACATTGTTGAAATTGGTTCTGCTAACATCAAAATATCGTCCCTTACGTAACACCATCTAGCAGCAGAATAATAAACCCAGGTTAAATGGTTTCTCAATTTTTATTGGAATAAACTTGCAAATAACACTTTAAACATTAATTTTACAATAATTGATATTAATAATCTGAAATAAAGAAATAGAACGAAATGAAATTAAAAAAGTGTGAAAACATGTGAAGGCATTTCTTCTACAGCAACTTTGTGAAATTAATGACCAAGCAGCAATGATCTGTATTTTAATATAATAATTCAAATTCCTGTGAAGGACTGACATGTTAGCATTTATTTTTGTAACACATGGCATCTGTTTAATGGATTATAATTTGTGTTTTTGAATGTTACACAATTTTACATAAGCTACCAAAACGACCTAAATATGCCTATATACGTTAATGAATGAAAAAGCTACAGTAATTAATTGGAAATTAACTAAATATATTTGATATAAATTGAATTTTTCGTGAGAAAACTGGATATTGAGTTTTCTATTGGTACTCGACGTAATTTCCAAAATATATTATAGTAAATATGTAGCACACATTAAATGAAACGACTGAATGTGTGTACTATTAGAATAATCTAAGTAGAAAAGAATATGAAATAGACGAAATAAATGTCATATCAGTCAAATGTAAATAACAGTGGGTCTGATATAATCCAATCATATTGCTGCATGTGATTTTAAAAATGCTCAGCGATTACCAAGCAGTTTATTATGCTTTAGATAGATGGCGCCACTTAACGATCGATATTTTGAGGTTATAAGAATCAGAAAAATCTCGTTATATGACAGCCTTATATCGCGCAGCGATAGCTGATACAATTGGCCTTGGTGTGGATCATAGTATAGCGCCATCTCTGGGTCTTTTCTTCTACTATTTCTGTAATCTAACTTTGAAATATCATTGCCTGTCAGGTCATCCTCATATATATTAAAATGTTACTGTGCTAATTATGGCATTATAATCTGTATTACTTCGTAAACAGTGCATTATTTTTAGGAAACTGGATCCTGGTTATAAATTCTTTTATACTTGGGAAAATCCCGCTGGTGTTCGCGTACTGGTCTGGGAAGCTGGCTATAAAAAAGAAGTAGAAGATGACTTGAGAAAAGATGGGGGAGGTGAATATTCTATAGCTGAAAATAATTACGTGTATTGGGTGTCATTCCTGGATGGTATGCAAAGAGTTTTGCTTTTCACCTGCGACAAGGATATCGCGGAAAATGCCCAACAGGCCAAACGATTCGAGCAGATCGACCAAGAAGTTACTATATCGATTCACGGCCTTGGTTTGTCTCTGGTGAACAACATGGATAGAAAGGAAATTCTATACATGCGAATTGCCAGCAGTGGTATAATTTGGGAGACTTGTAAAGCACATGGACGCAAGTACAAGCAAATGAGCCATAAAGATAGTGACATCATGGAGTCTGTCTATCAACAGTATCTCCACAGAAAAGACACGTCATTTGAAAGTATCGGAAGGATGGTGGTCGATGCTAAGACTGAAGTCGATTTTGAATTGAATGAAATGTACAGACCTCATTTTAGGAAGATCCGGCGAACGTTCTTAACAGGCTTGTGGTTCCAAGTTACTACTAATGCTACAATGATGCAAGTGCATGCTAAAATCAATCGGCTTCAGATTGATAATCAGATGTTTGACAGCATATTTCCAGTTGTCTTGGCTCCTGTTCCACCACCAAAAACAGTTGCTAATACAGATAGTAAGTTTTTAATTTAATATTGGCAATGCAATGAAACTAAGCCCTTTTATCCTTTAGCCATCTGCCTAGTAAGAACATATAATCTGATACTTAACACAAAAAATATTTCGTTTCTAGATGGCTTATTTGTATTTTAAGATATAAAGTTTCTGTTTTTAATTCCTTCCCTTTGCCAGGTAGTTAATAGGAACCTGTGTTGTAATACTTTACATAAAATATCTTTTTTATATTGCTTATTTATATTTTGAAATATCATATGATCTTTTATTTTTAATATACACTAATTTGATAATTATCATTCCGTTAATTGATTAATTCCAGGTAATCCACTGGATGCCCATAAAAGCTGATTTAACGTTCTTTAAATTTCTTCATTCTTCATACACGCTCATTTTTTCATTGGCCAGAACCCTTTCTGCTTAACTTTTTGTTTTTAGTCAGATTACTTTAAGAGGCATTGGTATTTTATAAACTTTCTTTATTCTATTCAGGTTTCACACACGTAATGTATATCGTTTGATACATTTCACATTTACTTTTTAATGGTTACTTTTGACCGACTTTATAACTAATTATTGTTTTTGTGCGCAGTCCACTAATATTATTTTTCAGTATTAATTAATTTACCTGCATTCATTTATTACTGCTTTTTCTGTCAACGTTAATTTTCTTTATTCCCGTTCATTCGTTATTTATTCAGTTGTTAACAATTTTGGCGCCCAACATCGTGACACCCTCGGTCAGAAAGTCGGTATGCGTCAGAAAAATCATTTCTATTAATAGTTCCGTGACTTTTAGCCCTGGCCCCATAACTTTTGGAACGCATATGACGTAGAAGTTTTAGATTTTGCGCTCATAATTTTAAAAATGAATCCGAGCTATTGTGCCCATTTGAATTCCTATAATAATGTGTTTATAACAATTGTTTGTGAGTTTTGTATTTATATAGTGCGTTTCTCATTTTTTTTCTAGTACACCGACCATTTGCTGAATTGAGTGTTGTTCAATTACTAATGAAAAACAGTCCAATCAAACAGTATAAATACTTCAAGATTCTAATTCAAGAATTTCATGTGAAACTGGATCTGGCCTTCGTTAATGCCGTTATGAATGTTTTCCCGCAAGCTAGTCAATTAGATTTAGAAGCTGAGGTAAGACCAACATTTATGTGTTCATAAAATGTGAATCTTTTTCTACGTTTTTACTTGTCGCCAAAGGGAATTGTTAAGAGTGTGAACAAGAAGAAAACCTGAGCCCAATCAGGGAAATAAGTAGATTGGAAATAATTCGAACTCTAAATCGTCCAATTTTGCTATGGTGACAGTTAATTTGTCGGATTTCTGCATTGCCTTCGTAAAAGAGCCCTTTTTTTGTGTGCCAATAAAAAAAAATTAAAGTTCGGACCGGAAGTAACACTTTTACTCTCAGCGAGTAGCACTTTTTTTTGCAAATATCTCGTAAAGTATGCGTTCTGTAGAGATTTATTAAGAGACTATAAGTACTTAGAATAAGAATAATTTTTGTACAAAAAATTTCAAAATTTGTAACACATTTACTAACAGATTTATTGTTTTAAGAACATAAATGTATTTAAAACCTATTTTAGAACAACTTAATTTTAAAAGCAAATACGTATAAGAACACACCTCATTCTTAAATGTAGAGGGAAATATTGATTTGATCTACGCTTATAATCTACCGCTTGTGAAATATAAATAAAGGGTGTCTCAACGGGAGGTTTGTTTTTGAAATTCGCGCGAAATATGGTTAAGTTGGTACTACAGCGCTTAGATTTACAGTTAGCATTGTGAAGTCTTGACATTTCAAGAATGCAGCGCTATACAAACGAGAAACGTGTACTTATTGTGAAAACCTATTACCAAAATGGAGAATCTATCGTGGGTACGTTTCGCAATTTACGTGATCATTTTGGTATTCATAATCGCCCAAGTAAGACCGCGATTACGAAATTAATTGAAAAGTTTGAACGCACTGGTTCTGTGGCAGACGTAAAAACAGCCCTGCGTCCTCGTAGCGATCGTTCGGCTGAAAACATAGCCGCAGTGGTAGAAAATGTGGCCGATGATGCGCGCACCTCGATTCGTCGTCGTGCACAGCAATTAGACCTTTCCAGAAGTACTGTGCAGCGTATTTTGACCAAGGATTTGCACTTACACGCATACAATATCCAATTGACGCAGACATTGAAACCAGCCGACCATGGACAGCGCCGTGAGTTCTGCAATTGGGTGTTATCGATGCAACAGGATAATCCCGATTTTGCAGCACAAATCATATTCAGTGATGAAGCGCATTTTCAACTTAATGGTTACGTTAACAAACAAAATTGCAGAATTTGGGGCGCTGAGAATCCTCGTGTGATTGAAGAACAACCTATGCACCCACCAAGAGTCACTGTTTGGTGCGGATTTTGGGCCGGCGGTGTAATTGGACCATTTTTTTGTTGAAAACGCTGCTGGTGCCGCGGTATCCGTCACTGGTGATCGTTATCGTGACATGATAGCCAATTTTTTGTGGGCTGAGTTGGATGGTATGGATGTGGATAACTTCTGGTTTCAGCAAGATGGTGCCACCAGCCACACAGCGAACCAAACAATTGAGTTATTGCGCACAAGGTTTCCAGGCCGTGTAATTTCTCGTCATGGCGATCAAAATTGGCCACCAAGATCGTGCGATATCACACCGATGGACTTTTTTGTTTGGGGATTTTTGAAAGGAAAGGTTTATGCTAACAATCCTCAAACACTTCAAGAGCTGAAATACGCGATTCGAAACGCGTTTGCTGAGATGGTGCCGCAATTGTGTGCAAGAGTCATACAAAATTTCGTCAACAGAATGGGCATCTGTCAACGTAGTCGCGGCGGCCACTTATCAGATATTGTGTTCCACGTGTAATGTCCATGTCTGTACTTTATCATGAATTAAAAACATTGACAATTTTCAACAATCTAATGTGTTTAATTGCAACTTTAAAAACAAACCTCCCTTTGAGACACCCTATATTTTGAATAAATTCAAACTATTCTTTATGTAGCTTATGAATTTTATGCTCCTGTTGATTTTATTAACAAACTATTAAACTTTTATAATACCTGTCAATACATTTTTTCAGAGCATTTAAGTAAAATATATTCTGTCAAAATGGGAATAATATTAAAGAACCCATATATTTTCAGTTTCTATATTATGAACACACTTGTACAAAAACTTTTCTTCTAACAAATAATCTGCCACTACACAAGATTTTAAAAAAATAGTATAATTTTAGAAATTTATTGGTAATATACATGCTTTGAAATTTATTCTTGTCACAAGTTCACCATATCATGGACGTAGTAAGTATCGTGTTTTTTATGGTATTGTATAGTGTTATTTTTACTACCGGGCGTGTATTCAATCTCTTTTATTCAATTAATCTTCTAGATATACGTCTTTCAAATGAGAATAATAAAGTAAGTTAGTAATAAGTAATTTTTATTTCATTTGTACGATAGTAATTTCTATCAAAACCCACACAGAACGCGTTTGTTAAAATGTGACATGCGGCTAATGTAGGTCGGTTACATCCAATCTTTCTGAATCATTCTGTGCTTTACTGACCAATATTATTTCTGTTATACCGGGTGTATTATGAAAAACCTTTGGTGCTGTAACTTCCGTATATTTTATCTGATTTTAATGAATGATATGTCAAACTAAATCGTTTTTAAAACACTGTAACCTGTTATTAAAAAAAAAAAAAATTGACATTTCGTTTTTGACAGACAGTAGTTAACTTTTTTTTTTTAAATTGTACTACATGTTTTTTTTTACTTATTCTAATAAAGATTTATTTCTTGAAGACACCTGTATTAAGTTGAGTGACAAATTTATTGTCATTAAAAAAAAACTACGAAATTTACAGAAATCAAGCTATCATAGCTTTTAATGAATCAAATGTTCGAAATTGGCCCATTTTGTTCCAGACACATTTGACACCTTTTATTAACTCCAACTGCTGCGTTTAATATAAGATTTGGTGGTATTTCATGACATACTTGTACTATCCTTCTTACTAAATCATCTCTGGTATCAGGTGGAGTCAAATAGACATGATCTTGAATGTAAGACCACAGAAAAAAATACAGTGGATTCAGACCTGACGATCTAGCGGGCTATCGAATAGGTGCGTAAGTGCCCATCCATCTGACGCCAAAATAATTATTTAGAAAATCAGTATTCATTCGTGCATTATGGGGTGTGGCACCGTCCTGTTGGAACACCACCCTATTTAACTCAGCAAGTGGCAACTCATCTAAATAATTGCCTATTTCATTGCGTAACAAATTATTATACTTTTCTTGGTTTAGATTACCCTCAACAAAAAAAGGCCCTACTAGTCTATCGCCTAAAATGCCACACCATACATTTGCACTGAACCGATTTTGAAAATTGTGTTGCACCACAACGTGGTTATTTTGACTGCTCCAATGACGATAATTATTTCTGTTGAATACACCATTTTCCCAAAAGTGCATTCATCTGACCACAACACACGACGATAAAAAATTGGATCTTCCCTTAGTTTATTTATGTAAACCGTGCCGAATTGAACCCTACGTTGAAGGTCGTTTTCACCGAGAGCATGCACCTTCCGTGGTTTATAAGGAAAGAACTTGTGCTTCTTCAGAATGTACTGAACTGTAGAATGTGATACCTGCATGTAGTGAGCAATTTCTCGTGTAGACGTATTAGGGTTTTCTTCCACATAGAGCAAGACACTTAATTCTAAATTTTGATTTTGAATTACACATGCGTTTATTTTCGGTTTTTTGAATGATCCAAAATTTCGTAAATTTTGCACGATTTTTAAATTTTTAAAATAAACACTGTAAATGTTGTTGTTGACCCACCGCTCACGGGGCGTAACTTCCGTATAAGCCTACTTCTTTTATTTGGTGTCAGTTATATTGAAACTAGGAGTGTTTACACAATTTTATTTATTTTAATAAAAACACTTAAACCTATTTACAAAGTGAATCTCACAATTGTTATTTAACGAGAGATGTTGATTATCTTACTGTCTGTAACGAAGTCTGTAAAGAAACTGATGATACACTGATAACATTGGTTTATAATACTTTATGGGCTATATAGTATTGAATGTAAGTGATTTTAAATGGTACACACATTTGCTGGTAATAAAATGAAATAGAGTATTTAAAATGCATTTAAGAAATCTCTGTGTTGGGAAAAACCACAATAAATTGAACTAAAAAAAACCCCTTCAATTTCTCGTTTTTTTTTCATATAAGGGTATCGTTGTTTACAGTTTCATATTCAGAAAAAAAATGTATTTGAATAAGTAAAAAAAAAAAAAATAGTACAATTTAAAAAAACACAGTTTGTTGCAGTCTGTCAAAAACAAAGTGTCAAAAGAAAATTCAAAGCGTATCACGTTACAGTGTTTTTAAAACGATTTAATTCGACGTATAATTTATTACATTCGGATAAAAAATAGAAAAGTTACAGCACGAAAGGTTTTTCATAATACACCCGGTATATGACGAATATATAATATTTTCAGAAACAAAAGTTTTTGCTGGACAGGGACTTAGTGCACAAGCCGTTATTCCAGCATGTCTCGTTGCAATCTCAACAGGAGCAGAAGAGTTTCTACGATCTTTTGCACTTCTCACCATTGAAGATACATGTCAGTTTCTCATTGGCTGGTGGCGACAGTGGGCAAGGTGTAGCGACACCAAATATTGTAAATGTGTTACTACAAGGACTGGGTGTAACGCTTACTGATATGCAAGATGTTGTCTTCAAGTAAGTGCTGTTTTCAACATTTACTCCTAGCTAAATATTTATTTAACACTTAATGAATACATTGTTTTAGCACTATATCACAAAACAAAAGCATTTGGTTAAGTACCCTATGCGCATCTCGACAGGTGGAGTAACCTCTTCTAGATATAGAACATAGTTTGAAAACTGATTGCAGAACGTCTCTCGAAGTATGTTCTAACATCAAAAGATATGGTGCTGAAACAATTTGTTTATTAAAACACAAACTTTACACACATAATCTTTACAATCAACATTTTATCGTCTACTTATTGCATTCTTACAAACTTGTTTTAAAAATTTAGATTGGCCTTTTTTGAACGCGAATACTCATTCTTAACACAAAAGCAACTAGTCAGTGAAGCATCTAGTCATTACATTGGACAAGCTGTGAAACAGCTCTACGTTCTAGTTTTGGGATTAGACGTGCTTGGAAATCCTTACGGTCTCGTGTTAGGAATAACGAAAGGTGTTGAAGATCTATTTTATGAACCGTTCCAGGTAAAAGAAAATATTATAATTGAAATAGCTATAAAACTCGCATAAAATACGTATAATTTCAGGGTGCTATACAAGGTCCTGGTGAATTTGCCGAAGGCTTGGCTATAGGTTTCCGTAGCCTTTTCGGTCATACTGTGGGTGGAGCGGCCGGTGCTGTTTCTCGTATTACCGGAGCGATGGGAAAAGGTATAGCCGCCCTAACGTTCGACAAGGATTATCAGAGAAAGAGGCGTGATCAGTTAACTAAAAAACCAGCGACCGTTCAAGAAGGATTTGCTAGATCTGGTAAAGGACTTGTTATGGTAAGTTATGCATTATGATGCATTCAAATTCTTCATATATAATTGAGGATATGAAATCAGTACATAGACTACTGATGATAGGCTACTACATTGCGCAAAACTGTAAAAACTTGTGAGAGTAAAATCGCTTTCGGATGACACAACCGCAGAAGCGATTTGCGAACATAGAAGGAAAAGTGGGTGCCAAGCGAAAGAAATAGCTGCTGTACTTTTAGCATGTACAGTTAGTCCGAAAACAGTTGACCGTAAAATTTATCAGTTCTAAAGGCGTGTACTGTGCTAATCGTATGCTTTTGATGTTTATTTGTGCGTATAATTATAAAATTAGTTTTTTAAAAAACTATTTGAAATATAAACATTACAATTATAGGGAATAGGTATTAATATAAAAGTCATCGTATACTCGAATATGTGTGTATTCAATATAAGCGTATCTGTACAACTAAACTATATAGAAATAACATCGCACATGTATATCGTATTTTCCCAGCTGTATTTTATAAACAAATAGGGTACTATGTATAAAGATGAATATGCTCATTCATAATAGAGTTCTTATGAGTATAATAAACACAAACAATTTTCGGACGGTAAACACCACACAAGTATGTTTTTTTAATTATTAAATATTGTATTTTAATATGAATAACGTTGGTCAGACAGTCAAGACTGAAAAAATAAATATACTATAATATTTCTTTTGAATATAAATGCATTAATCTGCCTTATATTGAAATTTTTCTAATGAAAGTTAAATTGGTTATCTCGAGTAAAGGACGTTATCTTTATATTATTATATATAATTTGCTGTACTAAATAATGGCGTATTTATAAGAAGATATAAGATATAACATTTTCCTATAAATAATAAATCTGCATCTAAAATTCTTGTTTCTTTTTTAATAAGCCGATTTATGAATTTGAACCAAAATAAAATAAATGCTGTTGATGTGCTTATATAATTAAATTCTATAGTTAAATTCTTCCGTATACTATACGTATAAATCAAAATATCGTCTTACCGGGCAATTTAAATTTCCCTTAAGAATTTTTGAACATTTTTCGTCATACTATAAAATAATTGCGATTACAAAAAGAAACTTAGTGAAAGTGATTATACCTTCATAAAATGAATGTTTCACTATCGAGTTTTAAGAACAACTGTTTTTTAATGAATATTAATATAATTCAACCAATTACAAATGCTTATTTTAAGCTCTATCATTCCCCCACATTTCCTTTTCTAAACTGAATGAAGCTTAATTACTATTAATTAATGTTAGTTGAATGTATTTCCTGATTTGTTTCAATGTTATCTAAGCTGTTTAATTTATAATTTAAAAAAGACACGAGTGTCAAAACCGTTTACAACAAATAGTAAACGTCTCAGGGCATTACACAGTATAGTAACAAGGGCAGTAATTTCACTCTCAAAAATCGTGTTTCTATCCTCTTCGTAAAATACTGTAGCAGAGCTGTAGTCAAGTTTTCTGGTCCATTTACACTGTTTTCTCTTGTATATTATACAAGAGAAAACAAACAGTTGAAGATTGCAAAGGTACCACCCCAAAGTTGGGTGACACAATGTAGAGAAACCCCTATCTCTAAATTAAGATATTTAATTTAAAGTTAAACTTTAGAAATAAAATGTAAAATTATTTGTTTTGCCAGCTCAACTCAAATTATCTCAGAACGATTCGGGTTAATTGAAATGATTAAGTAACAGGGGTTCCTGTACATTAAAAAAATACCATTTAAAAATTTTAATAATTCTTATTTTAATAATTCTTATATTAAAATTATTGAATCCTGTATCTATAATTTTACAAACAGCACAAGAAGTAACATATATTTAAAAAGCAATTCTAATACATTTGAATTTCTTTTTTTTTTTTACAAACATTAAACTAACACAAACATTTCTATAGGTCCTTTGTTCGATTCAATCGTAAGCTATAAACGCCAGAATTTATACATACAATGCACATTCTATATTATACGTGTTTATATCGATACTTGTGAACATATCAAGTTACTCTACACATATATTTGTTAGACGATATTTATTTAATTACTTTCTGTTTGAACTTTTATTTTTACAGTCTCTCCTCTTTTATTACATAAAACATTACAGTCATTAAACAATAATCATTTCAATAATACTTTATCTAAATTCTTCTTATTCATCTTCATTTTTGTACTGTTTCCAGCAGGAACTTCGGGCTGCTTATTATCGACGAAATCTTCTTTATTTCTACGATGTTTTCAACGGCATGCTTGTTCTGCCACTCGAAATAGATTCTTTATTTTAACAATATAATACGTTGCACAATTACTTCTTAGGTACAACTTTGACCACTACTTTACTACGTTTTCTCGATAGTAAATTATTTATTAAAGTTATATTAACAATGACTCTTATGTGTAGTCTAATGTTAGGAGTTAGCCTTTCGATACGATATTTAACGTATCTTGCTGTCGACTCCCTCTTTTCTCATGCGTATTTCCCTTTTATATCAGAATGTCTGGGGCTCCCCGCGTTCCACAAAGTTCACATTTACACGCACATACACGTTCATTTAGCCGCGGGATTGTATATTGCTACTGGAGTGTTTATCACGTTAATATAATCTTTCGGCATCACCCTTTTTTACTCATAAATATATACAAAACCTATGACTAATATCTACTTAATAATACAATAACACATTCATTGATTTTAGATATTATTTCCCTTCAAAATATTAATAAAAAAATATACTTAATTAAATCCTAAAAAAAAACTATAAAATTTTATAGCGAAATGGGCTGTACCATTACAAGACGTGAATATACAATGTATATTCACTGCTCCTCTGTACAAGGGGTCGTTTTTATGTTCCCGGACTAAACATTTTTCAATTTTAAGTGTTTTATTATCATACATGCCTTGGTAACGACTTTGACAATTCACAAAACCATTGCAGCAGTTGTATTGTCACGTATCAAAATGCACAAACTTGAATATCGAGCAGTTATAAAATTCTTGACGAAACAAGGAAAATCTCCAAAAATTATTCGTGAAGTAATGTTGGCTGTTTACGGGGATGATTGTCCTTCAGAGTCGACTATTTGCGAATGGTCAAAATAAACATGGCCGAGAATCATTGGCTAATGATCCTCGTCCAGGTCGACCTGTTGACGTGATCAACGCGGATATTATTGAAAAACCCAAGTGTTTGGTACTGGAGGATGCAAGATTAAAGAACCGACGATTAACAGCTTCATTAATGGTTTCAGAAAGCACGGTTTTCAGAATTCTACACGAATACCATGGAATGACAAAAGTTAGTGCCAGATGGGTCCGCGAATGCTTTCACCATTTCAAATACATGTGCGGATGGAGACGTGTGAACAATTTTTGGCGCTTTGTGGAGACGAACCAGATTTAATTATCAATCCACTTGTCACCGCAGATGAGACCTGGGTCTATCATTTTGACCCTGAGTCCCCAAAAACTTTAGTCACCCCTTCTGCAGGAAAAATAATGGCAACCATTTTTTGGGATCGTCAAGAAATACTAATGATTGATTATCTATGTAAGGGTAGTACACTAAGAGAAATAAGTAACCGTACACTTCGCGGAGATATAAAGTGGTATGGGCATGTTCGCCATATACTAATGCATAATAAACACGCCCATACCACCTTATATCTCCGCGAAGTGTACGGCTTGAAGTGTAAGACTTGCAAAAGCTGCCGTTGTCGAATGTGGCTTCACAGAAAAGACCATCCACCTTATAGTCCAGATCTCGCTCCGTGCGAGTATTTTTTGTTTCCTAATCTCAAAAGAACTCTTAAGGGATCAACATTTATGGACGATGACGAACTTATAGCGGCTGTTGAAAGGCATTTGGAGACAAACCGAAGGAATTTTTTTATAATGGATTAGAGATGTTATTAAAACGATGTAATACTTGCATCCAAAAGCAAGAGGGCTATATTGAAAAATAAATTTTAATTGCTGTTCGAAACTTTATTTTTCATGCCTAGTCTGGGAATATTAAAACAACCCCTCGTACACCAAGAGAAATAAGTTTCTGTACACTTCGCGGAGATATAAAATAGTATGGGCATGTTCGCCGTATACTAATGCATTTTAAAGACGCCCATACCATCTTATATCTCCGCGAAGTGTACGGAAACTTATTTCTCTTAGTGTACGTCAACTTAATGCGCAGTCTAAAAAACAAAACTTGGTACACAAACATCAAAGGGACCGACGACGAGTGAGTCTGTGGCTCAGTTACTATACTGTACCTGAAGTCACCACATTTTAGTGTCACGATATTAAGATAAAGAGTAAAGGATCTGCCTTGCCCATCAGTGACGTTACTACTTTTGAGACTCGTTTGAATAGTAGCTTTCGTTTACTTGTAAGTTTTAAAATGCCAGATTGCTTAATTTCTTATGTAATTATATTATTATTAACAACAAAATTAATCATAAAAACGTTTGATTACAGGGTGTATATGATGGTATAACAGGTGTTATTAGAAAACCAATTAGTGGAGCTAAAGAAGAAGGTGTCGGTGGCTTCATAAAGGGGTTGGGGAAAGGTGCTGTTGGTCTTGTAGCGAGGCCAACAGCAGGAGTTATAGATTTTGCTAGCAGTTCCTTAGACACGGTAAAGAGGTAATTATTCCATTTAGAAAATCTATTTTATATTATAATTTTCTTGAAAGTACTCTTCTACTTGAAGTAAAATTGATTTTTTGTAATGGTAGCTACAGGCAGAACAACAAAGACAGAAGATTTAAAGTATTTTGCATTGAAATAATTTAAATCTACTGGTTTTTAGAATCGATAAATGGTCATTTTTAGCTCTACATGTTTTTGGCAGTTATATTCAAGGTAGAATATTTTTTAAGAACCAGTAAACATCATTTAGTTATCTTCCAATTTTATCACTTTCTGCACAGATTATAATCACTTCTTTTTTTTTCTTATTTAAAAATAAATAAAACATTTACGCTCTTCAAGTTTTATTATATTATTCTACTAAGGGCCGGTTTTACAGTACTAGCTTAAGCCCTGGCTTTAGTTTAAGCCAAGGGTTAAACTCTTGACCCGTTTTACAGTGGACATTGGCGCGCTTAAACCAACCTAGCGAGGGCAAAGGCTTAAGCGGTGCGCATGGGGTAGCTTAAGCCTTAAACCACGCTGGATCGTATGTTTTGCACTACAATTCGTAGGTACATGTCTTGTTGTTGTGCTCTGAATTATTCTGAATTTCGACAAAATATCAGTTATATGCTCCCTCTAAACTTTCGAAATAAATGGGCATTATTTCTGGGAATTTTCCCGCGATTTTATTACAATTTCGATTTGTACACATTTAGTACCTACTTATTTGTAAACTTGTTATTAATTTTTCCTGGAAAACGAAGATGTTTCTAAATAATTCCTATTATCTCAATTTTGCCACAATATTATGTTTCTAGAATACTGCATATACCGTTTGACTGAAATAAAAGTAGATATAGGGAAATACAGACACGCACACATGTGCATGCAAACATGAAATGGAGGGGTACGATAGTAGGGGAGTACAGGTAAGTTCATATCGGGACACCGGGGTACCCAGGCTTTAGTGTAAAACGTTGAAAGCTAGTATGCAGACGTTTGCTTTAAGGAATTACGCTATGTACGGCTTTTGTATAATATTTTGGTAACTGATGTATAATGTATTAACATTGAACTGAAACAAAACTCTATAAAATTTGTAACTAAAATAAAATTCTTATAAAAAATTAAATAAAATTCTCACATTTAAAACGAAACAAAATATTGTTTGCTGAGATACAGTGTATGTTGTTACGTTCACGCTCTAAATTACGGAACGAATGTGTTGTCCCCGCTCTCGATCTCCCCACTATATCCCCACACCACCGGTCTTATACATAAGTACATATTTATGTGTGTGTATTTGAAGATGCATATTAACTTTTAACTACGACAATCTGTATAATAACATAGGTTTTAGCAAATCTGTATTTTCTTGGATTAAAATTATAAATCCTAATATACATATTGCCGTGGTATCTCACAAGTTTATAAAATAAGAATAGCTTTAAGAATTAGTTTAAGTTTTGAAATGAAATAAAAATGACAAAAATCGTACATGGATATGAAAGAGTTTAAAATTTGCAACAAATTACATGGATGTATATAAAGTTGCATACACATGGTCAATATACAAGCAAATAATTTAAAAGTCATTATTATTCAAGTGAATAGTGAGAAAATGAAAAATAAAAATAAATAAATATGAAATAAAAGACAAAATAAATATAAGCAATATATTTCTTTTGTAAAAAGGTACACAAGATGTATGGTTTACATATCATGAAAAAGATCAAATACGATATGCAAGAAAGATAAATATGGCTAAATAAATTATTATGATTCACATGCATAAAGTAATAAAACTTTATGAAAGAGTTTAAAAACTAAATTATATTAAAAGATAAAAATTACCTTAGCTTATAACTAGAGACTAGAAAAGGATATAAAAATATATAAAACGTAAACCCGATCAACAATAACATTTTGTATAAAAAGGTAGCTGATAGCATAAATAAAAAGTATGTGTTTATGATTTGTTTGTAACACAATGCTTCAGAGACTGGAAACAGACGTGTACAGTTTCATGACCTACAAAAGATAACAAAATATAAAACTGGTGTGAAGTTTATTGCAGATAGACATATTACCGATGGAAAGATCATGGATAGAAAACAGAGATGCAATGGAGAAACAAACGTGTCTTCCAGGTGCAGGCAGTGTTGAAAGAAAGATATGCGTTCTTTTCAACGTGTTTCCGGGGCTACCGAGTCACAATCCAGCTACAAGAAAAGTGAAGAACATTAATAAATGGAAAAAGAAAATATGTATTGAACAATGAACAAGGCAATAGGTTCATTAATGAATACAAAGAAGGATGGTATTAACAACAAGAATAAACCTACCGTCGGAAAGGCAGCAGTACGAGACTGTGAAAAAGATTCTTGGATGGGAAGACAATTTTCGATGTGTTGACGTTTGGTGAATAAGAACTGTCAGAACAATATGTGCGTGTGTGCGTGTGTGTATCACGGCGGCAACATGTGGGCAGCGATTTCACTGAAACGTATAATCCAATGCCAACCTAAAAGATGGACTAGAGGGCGCACTAGTCAACGTTACATTTCTTTGTCGGTATAAATTCGAAACAAGATCCGACAAGAAGGACTTCTTATTACGACTTCGGGAGAATAAGACGCTTTCAAAATAATTGCGATTGAGATTTTGTTAATTGTTATATAGTAGAATAGTAATTTCTTTATTTTCTTATCACGTTCATTTATAATAGTTTTATTTTATTAATACATTTAAATTCATTTTTGAAGAGTCCAAGATGGACATTCAAAATAAACAATTTGATGAAATGTTTGTAGATAGCAAGTAAGTTTTGTTCGAAAAGAGTTATCTAAACTGTTAAACAGATATTGGTTTTGCGTGCAAATGATTACTCAATATACCGTTGAACAGTATAGATACGCAAATATTATCCTGTAAGGTTTTTTTTTAATTCATTAAGTAATTAGAAAAAGATATAGGACTAATGGTGTTGGGTAGTTGGAGAAATGCTGCGTGCGAATGAGTACTTTCTTCAATAATTTATCCAGGCATTATTAATCTTTTTCAAGTCATATTAATACACAATTAAACGTTTTACACGGCAAAGATTAAAAGCTAGAAACAACGCGTGCAAATGGTTGTCTAAAGCAATTAATTGAAGCCAATATCAAAACAATTACGTTGATAAATAAAATTATCAATGAACAATAAAAGTTTACATTTATTTATTTACAGGATAATATTTATTTTTTTTGTTTAGCATCATGAATACATAAATAAAAGATTTACATACATTACAACCGGCATCTGGTATAAATGATATATATATTTTCAATTATGTATTTGTTTAGAGCATTAAGGTGTATAAAGATATTTGAATTTACAAATTATTAAATAAAAAGTGTATGATCATGTTATATAGACATTCCGTTTTCTTTAAACAAAACTATTACCTTGTCCCTATTATAAGTAAGAGAAAGGCCACCAGTGAAGGAGAAGGAACCACATACATTGCCAGAACCCACAATAGTTATTAGGTACATGCTATCACAATATAAATTAAATACAAAACCAATTATAAGCTTTTGGTGTAAAAAGAATAAATTTTAAAGCACAGCATATACAGATGACTATACCCACAAATATATGCTATCATAGCAATATGTATATATTATTATAAGACGATTTATATAAATGCCCTATTTGTAGAACACATTCACAAAAAATTACCGGGATTGTATTAATAATTCATTAATGTAATGGATCTTTTATGATTACTATCTACCACTGCTCTAATACTATTTAACTTTCTCAGAAATATGGTCTGCATAGCAGCAAATCTAGTATACTAATTTACTATTTCGAATTAACTGATATGTTTCTTCAGCGGTTATGTTTGAAACACGTTTTTTGTCATCGTCACTCGTTTTCACATAGATTTTCGTTAAATATAACCTAGAAAGAACCGAACTCGTAGACAAGTATTAACAAAACTATCGCGATAATCATTCACATAACCTGCAAGTATCGGTTTCCGCAATACCAACTTTAAACTTTTCTCATAATGTTCGGCTTTACTAAACCACTTACATGAGAGATACTGTAAAACTCGTGTTAGTTTAAGTTCGGACTTAAACTAAAGCTTAAGCTTAAGTAAGCCTCGGCTTAAACTCTAACTGTAAAACCGGCCCTAACTGGCCCGTCAGACGATTTTCTCTCTTTGCCGGTGATGAGTTTGAATTAGCTAAACTGCCTGTATAACAAACTCTGCACAGAAGAGGTCTTTGGTGCGATTGGAGGATAGGCAAGGGGACCAAAAAATGGCTGCGCCTCATTAATAACTACCGCAGTGCCACCTATCCGGTCCAGATTTTATGATTTTCGTTTTTGGCACTAAACCAACATATATTGTGAATATGAGTCATTTTGGTCCATAAATATAGAATTTGTTTATAACTTGCCTACAAAGGCACATATCGGATCATAGCGCAGCTATGAACCATCGGTCAAGTCGTGCCGAAGTTACATGATCACTAACAGACTCACCAACGATTATATATATAAAGATTTGTAAGAGATTTCTAGCATCAAATTCGTCAAAATGATCATTTAGGTCAAAGAAATCATAGTTATACTTATTATATGCGTTATTAATGCTTTAATAATTTTACAGAGTAACCGAATTAGCGGGAGAAGATGCACAACGAGTACGTTTTACAAGATTTATACAGGCAGATGGTTTAGTTACTCCATACAATTTGCAAAACGCCATCGGTTACAAACTCTTAAACGAAACAGATAAAGGAAAATTTGCAAATACGGATATCTACGTCTATCATTTCAACGTTATCTTTAAAAAGGAAGTTCTACTCATAACGGACAAAAGAATAGCTTATATAACTCACAATGATTTGTTTGGAGGCTGGCAAGTAAGTTTCATTACATTAATAATTCTTAAAATCAGTACTTTTATATACGAATAAAATTACTTGAAATTATTAAAAATGTCCCGAGTTTCAACTTTTTTACAGTCATAATTGATAATTATGATAATTTTCCTTTTGTTGCCTATTTGTCGTGCAATATTTCTGATGTATAACGCTTTAAAGTATAAGATAGTCATATTGTTACACAAATCTTAGCATATTTCTTCATACTCAAAAGTAAGTATGTTCAAACGTTGGAAACGTTCATTTTTCAATTGTGAAGAGCCTGGTATTTGGCAGACAAATGTTTATCACAAATTCTATAGCCTTTTCTCAGTTAAATAGGATTTTTTTACTTCAAGTTAGGTAAACCAATTCTTCCAGCTTCTTTTCTTACTTATGAGAGGTACATACGAATACATACTGCAAAGTGCCACGTGTCAAAACTGTAATAGTGAAATTTGCCGACCCCCCAACTACCATGAGTGACACAAACCTGATTTCCACTAACTTAAAAGTTTTATATAAATAATTTGTTTTGTACGACTCATTTTGCTGAGAATGATGTCCTATTAATTTAAAGAGAAAGCCTCATTTTTAAATTCACCCCATGTATGCATTTTAATACGGACCAAGTAGGTGATAATTGGAGAAAAAACCAAAGTGGAAAAGAAGTTAATTACTTTTTATGTTGCTCAACCATTTGTTTTTAATTTAGTCTTCACCTGAAAAAGCAATAAAACATTGTGAAAGCTTGAGTAACATAAAAATGGTCTAAATTATGGCTGCTACGAGGGGTTGTGTTTATATTCCCGGACTAGGCATGAAAAAAAAGTTTCGAACAGTAATAGAAATTTATTTTGCAATATAAACCCTTTGCTTTTGGATGCATGTTTTAATAACATCTCTAATCCATTATAAAAAAATTCTTTTGGTTTGTCTGCAATTGTTTTATAAATTGTCAAAGTCGTTACCAAGACAGGTATGATAATAAAACACTATAATGAAAAATTACTTTAAAATTGAAAAATGTCTACTCCGGGAATGTAAAAACAACCCCTCGTATAGCCGTATTTTTACATTATAATTTAATATTAAAATACAATTTCAGCTCAATTGGTCTTATACATGGCAAGAAATCGTAATGCCTCCAAAGATAGTGCCGAAAGGTGTTGCAATTACGCTGACCGAAGCTAAGAAGCGAAAAGCATCAAATCTATTTTCATCATCAGACTCAGGGAAGACAATCTTGATAAGCGATCGCAAGACCTGTGAAGAGATATGCCTTAAAATTGCTGAACTGCAAAAAAGCGCTTAGAAACTCGACAGACTGGGAAATATGTACCTAAGATAAAATAGAAAACGTTGCCCAACGTTAGTTTTATTTCTATTTATTTTCTTGTAATTATTTCCAACAATAACATTATTTTATTAATTGTTTATGTTTTTACGTCACAGTATTTACACAAATACGCAATATATTTTTGTTATTTATAGTACATTTACACATACATTATTTTATTGAAATATTTTATTGTATGATAATTGTTATACATTCAGTTATTTTACAGTTTGCGATTAAATATATTTTTATATATACAGTCACAGGTTGAAAAGATGTTCTGAAGTAGTATAAAACCATTGCTTACCGCTAGATAAGATAATCTCTCAACTATTAAAATATGTTTTTATTTATTTTTGTTAGTCTTCACAAAACATTTTTATAAGCTCCTGGTTTACTAATTGATATTGAAAATGTTTTTATCCCCAGTGAAGAAAATTCACAATATTTTGTTTTATTTTTTTCTTATTGTGATCATCTTAATATATATATATATATATATATATATATATTATATTCTTATGTTGACGTTATATAAATGACGTTTTCGAATATGTTTTTTTCTTATATATTTTTTATTATTGATTATATAATTACAATTTTGTGAATTGTGTCCAAAAATCTATTATATTACTTATACATTACTGCTTTATAAGGCCGAAATAAATCGTCCTTACAAATGCTCAAATTTTACTCAAGTAATAAAATGTTTTGTAAAACATTGGAAGTGCTCGTATTATGCATACTTAAATATTTTTTTAATGTTCACTATCCATACCACTTTATATCGCTTCGCCGCAATATTTTTGTTGTTGTTTTATAATTTTATTGCTTTGTACGGGTTTATTGGTATTAATAAAATTAGTAAAAAAAATTAAAACGCCTTTTATTATTGCTTGTGTTTACAATAATTCAATATACAAGTGTCTAAAGTTAAGTGTTTACCATTGCTAACTTTGTTATTATTGAAGCTACGAAGTCGGTTGAACACTTAACTTTAGACACCTTGTATACACCGTGTCCAATGTTATCGGTGCGCTATCACTATCTTCGTTATTTCTTGAGCTACGATTTCGGTTAAATCAGCAAATTATTAGTAGGTTTGTTCCAACATACAGTTCTGAAGGGTTCTAGAACTAGTGCGCATGTCATTTAAAAAAAGACTGGGCGGACCATGCAGTTCTAGAAGAACTCTTAATTCAGAACGGATCTTGAATTACGCGTTCTGAAAGACCGGACATTGAACTACTAGTTCTCAGAATTTGTAGTTCCAGAACTGCATGGTTCGAACAGTCTTTCTCTTAAATGACATGCGCACTAGTTCTAGAACCGTTCAGAACTGTATGTTGGAACCTACGAGTAAAGAATAGAACAGGAGAGAGCATAACGTGGTGTGGAAATAGGTATTTTTTAGACGGAGTTACCCTTTTCGGTAGGTCGGTTATGTCCGGTTATATCAAAAATGACATTTTAGTGTTTCTATAATGGTCAATTGTGTGGCTTGTGGTCGTTCTAAAACGGCAAGAACAAAGAATATTAATTTTTCTCTTCATCGGTAAGTTATTTCATTGGCATTCAACATAGGCAATAATAATTTAAAAAGAGGTATTTTAAATAAATTGTCATATATCTGACATGTCTGATTAATGTTCAGTGTCGTAACATATACAGCACGTGTCAATTTTCATTAGCCATAGGCGATTAATTCATGCAATACATGACAACATGGCACCCCACCTTTCCTCTTCAATGCGAGCGCGAGACCGATACAAGCTCAAGTTAGCAGTAGCTGTTGGACTATTGACTAGGGTGTTTGTACTGCGCTCAGAAATAATATTTACGCATTGCAAGGATTTTTCTTTTTCTTTTCAGTAAATGCAGAGAATTATTAAGCTGCGTTCACGCTGCATGTCACAAACAAAAGCGTAATTCTAAAAAAATTAAAAATAAGGTAAATATAAAAGGATTCTGAAAATAATAATAAACTACTAGATCGCGGCGGCCATTTGATGATGACGGCTTTTATTGCAGACTAGACCGTAAAATTCGCAACGTGTTCGCAGCTAAACATTTAATGTAGAAGTGGGAAGATCGGAGAAAGTCGTTGTGATGTCGATTGTTGTCGGGATTGGTGACGGATAGTAGGGGTGACACACGTTGCCACATATTTGTATACGTATAAATCGCATGTAAACATTGAATCCATATACCTAATGAAAATTGACATACGGTATATCCAAGTCATTTAATATTTGTCATATTTTTGACGCAGATTTCATTTAAACCCGTTTATAATATATTAAAAAGAAGAAAAGAATGGAAAACATAATACACTCACGATATTTCTTTAATTATTTTTGGACTAACAACCTATTCTAAATGATTATCGAGAACACAGGAAGTGTACATATACCCTCTACAAAATATTTATGCACGCCTAGGCATTGCGGCGGCCATATTTAGTTACCAAATTTGGACAAATATTATTATTAAGGAGACTCTCTCCTGTTCTATTCTTTACTCGTAGGTTGGAACAAACCTATGTTTTTAACGCTGATTAGTATGCAGTTCATGAAAAAACAATTGAATTACGTATTTCTGAGAAATTTGAAAATTTATAATTTTTTTAATTAGAACAGCCTGTATATTTGTACATATTTAAAAAGATTATTTTATTTGTGATATAAAAGCTTCAAATACTATTGCCCTTAAACGAATAATAAAGTAGTTTTGTTGTATTTTAGTTGATGTCAAAGAAACATTATTAATAGTAGGCTTCTGTCACTTCAACCCAAAACAAAGACTGCTTATTGAAATTGTCAATAACTTACTGTGTCTGATTCTCTTGCGCATGATAAGATATTTAAAGTATTTGTTTATTTAAATTTGTGTTGTATTTGTTAGTTCTTTCTTGTTAAACAACTTATTGCTAAAAAGTTTCAAAATCTAATAATTTGCTTTAAATCATTTATTCTTCTATATTTATTAAAAATAATGCCGTTTACGCAATTAGAAAAGTGTGATATGGTAGAGGCATATCTGATTTGTAGAAAAAATGCAAGAAGTGCGCTTCGTTACTATCAAAACATGTGAATCGTCCATCACCAAATCAGTTTTATTTTCTAAGATTGTATAGAAAATTTCAAAGTAACGAAGAAACATTTAAGATACGAAGAAGGAAAAAGGATTTCTAATAGACGAAGAAACGAAAATAAATGTGTTAGTTTATTATGAAACCAATCCCGAAAAATTCATTTGAAGTTGTACCACAGAATTAGATTTGAAAAAGAGTACAGTGCACGGTATTTTAATAAAGCATAAGTTGCGTCCATACAAACACCACAAAGTTCAGACTTTACTTCCCGGCGTTGCAAGACAGAAAATTAGTTTTCTGTAATTGGTTGAGAAATTTTTATAATAAACTTCTAGATAATTTAAATTACATTCTACGGTCTGACGAATCTAACTTTTATATCTCATGTATGTGCAATAAGAAAAATCAGCATTATTAGAGTAGAGGAAATTCTCTGAGGGTTGAGTCCTGTTTTCTATTGAGGTACCTTAACTGGAGACCGCTATGTATGCTGCCGCACTAAACGAAAAGGTGGTATCTGCATTTTCTAACATTTTGAGTTTTATAAGGTTTTAGATTTAACGTAATGCCATTCTCATGTTCTATAGAACATTTACTTTAAAACATCTATTATGTGTATTTTTTCCTCTTTTTCTAATTTGAAAGTTTAAAAAGCATTTTTTTTATTTTTTATTTAAAAAACTGTATTTACTGCCTTTTCGGTTTTTGATTGATTACTGAACTAAAAAATGAGGTGTGGCCACCACACGACTTTCTTATAGGGGAAGGTCGGGCAAGTTCGGCACGTTAACCTTTCTTTAGCTTTAAGTATATGTAATCAACTAAACACAAAATTTCTTTTTTGCATGCATGTTCTTTGAACAATTGTGAATAGATATCCGTGATAAAAACATAAGAACCACTGACAATGAAGACTATATTTCAGGAAAAGATTAATTTGACAATTGCCGAACTTGCCCGACAGTGCTGAGCAAGTTCGGCATATATGTATATCTAATTGCGGCACACATCGCAAACAAAAACACCTGCTTCGCCAGCATAGTCTGTACAGTCTTCATGCGCCCATTTCTTACACATATCGCACTGATTCCATTCCTCTTGAGTTTCTCCATATAGGTACTCCATTGCAGTATAAGCACAAAGTCTCACTATCTTCAGCTTCTACAGGCACCGCTGTCTTCTGCTTCTTCTTTTCTTTATTTTTCTTTTTTGAGGGATAAGTTTCACCACCTATTATCCTCTTAAGTTTTTCCCTTTTTGATTTGGCTTCTTTATTTATTAATTTATCTTCGAGTTCCTCTTTGTATGGAGTGCTGGTAAGTATTTCAGACTTTTCCTGTTTTCGGGCTTTTGATTTGGATGAAGATTTTGCTTGTGGCAAAATCCGTTACTGGAACACGAGATGTAGATGGTGCATTTAAGTCTATTTGGTCTGATTCATTGTTTATATCGCTTAGCCTTCTGTTCGAGTCCAAGACATCAGTAGATGCTATATCGTCAACGGCAATTTCTGATGAAAATTCTGGATTTATCTCTGAATTTCGACCACTAGACACTGAATTTGTTGCTCCAGGAGATACCGGCATTAATTCATCGTGATCGGCGGTAATCGGATATGACAGAACATCTGATGCCCCTATAAAGTCAATTTCGTCAAACATATCTGGGTTATAAGGAGTTATGCCTGATTTCTCAAAAGCCTTTATAATATTTCTGGATGAAAATTAACCCAAAAACGCTTCTTTAATTATGGGCCCAAGTACATATTCTGTTATTCGTTCTACGGGGTGGTTGGTCATGTATTTGTCCATTTCGTTGGTCAGATACGTTTTAAAAGGACCAAAAACGCAGATATCGAGGGGCTGGAGTCGGTCACTGGTATGGGGCGGAAACGTTAACATGATGATGCCATTATCTCGGCATAAGTTTATTGCCTCTAGTGACTTGTGGCTCCCATGACCATCTAGTAAAAGAAGAATGGGTCTTTCTTTAGTTGGTCGTACACATTTTATTAAATGTTTAATGTATTCTACAAATAGATTTGCATCACTCCAACCGGATGGATTTGCAAAAGCTACTGTTCCAGGAAAGGAACCTACAAGTAGTTGTGGATTCATTCGGGTTCTTGGGTAAATTAACATAGGTGGAATAAACGTCCCCCCTGCACTAATGGTACCAAGAAGTGTGATGTTTTTGCCCCTTTCGGCAGATGTGATTCCACCAAGCTGTTTAATGCCCTTCTCAGCGACAACTTTTCGTGGCTTTTGTACAAAAGAAATCCCGGTTTCGTCGACATTAAATATTCTATCTGGAGAAAAGTGATGCTCCTCTAGAGTATCTTTAAGAAGAGCGAAAAATCTGATCACTTTGGTTTTTGTGAAACCAGCTACCCTAGCCATGCTGGTAGCCTCCGGGGTCCTCAGACTTAAACTGTTCTTTTCCATAAAGGATTTTAGTCAATCCTTTCCTGCTAGCTTCCTTTCTGTGTTAAAAGGCTGCAGTATTTTATTGGCGACGGCAAATTGGAAGGCCAACCTTCTTATGTCCACTGGAGACATTCCATAAAACATTTTCTGCAATGTCACAATATGTTTTCGTAGCTCTTGTTCCATCTCCAAATTAAAAACAGGCTTAAAACGACCTTTGGAGTGAACATTTGGGACTTCTTTTTCCCGCCAATATTGTAAGGTTGCCCTTGGAATGCCATATTTTTTGGACAATGTAGATAAATTTTTTAGTTCCGAATTTTGAAACTCTAAAATAGCTTGCCTTAGAGTTTCGTCACTATACGCAGCGTCTCTCTTTCTTTTGTACTTATGCACCATTTTATCTAAAAAACAAACATAAAAACATCAATTATTGTAATTTATAAATCTGCCGGGCAAGTTCGGCAGACTCTGCCGAACTTGCCCGCTTTGCGGTTGGAAAGCAAAGTTGCAAATAACATTTGTGCATAGGACTGACCTTATCGTCCATCATAGCAAACTTGTAGACAAGCAACTAACTAACGTCGTAAAAATTACAAATCACTACATTTACAACACACTAGGGTGAAAAATTAGATATACTGAAGAGTGGTACTTACATCAGATGGCCCAAATACACAAATTTATGCACACTTGTCACAATCTTCAAAGTCGATGCGTTCTAATGGTACTAATGGCCGACCGACTGCAGGGAGATTGAATGATGTCAGCGGAAGTCGTGATGCATATCAATGCATATGAGAGAGACAGCACGTGACGAATTTGCCCGCCATGCCGAACTTACCCGACCTTCCCCTACGTATGAGCATTTCAAACTACATATACAATTTAAAAAAAAAACAGAAGTTATTCAAAATCCTATTCTAAGTACTTCCATTGCCTTAATAAATCTCTATAGAACGCATAATTTACCACATATTTGCAAAAAATCGCTATTCGGTAAGAGTAAAAGTCGTACTGCCGGTCCTAATTTTGAAATTTTTTTATACAAAAGGTATTGAAAATTAAATTCTACATACTTTTATACTCGTAACGTACCTACCTAAAAAGCATGACTTGCAAAATATTGGCAAAACACTGATTTTCGATAAGAGTAAAAGACCTACTTCCGGTAGGAATTTTGAAACACTCTCATAATACAATTTTTCTCAAACCTAATTTTGAGTGTATATGAATTCTTTATAAATTTGTTTAAAATTAGTAATTATATGAAATATTGGAAAAATTCGATTTTTTCACTGAAGTAAACTGCTACTTCCGGTCTACCGATTTTACTGAAAAACTAATCAGACCTCAAGAGGGAGATTGTACACGTAAATACAAAATTTGGAATTGATATCTACAGCGGTTTGACCGCTATCGTGGTCACACACAGACAGACAGACAGACAGACACAGACATTTTTTAAAAACCACTTTTTCGGTATCAGGGGACTTCAAAACGTGAACATCTGCAAAAATCTCGAGGTCGAAAATTTTCATCATCACAATACTTCCTTATACTACGTATAAGTAAAAGCAGTAACTCCTAAAAAATTATTTTTCTTAAAGAATCACTTATAAAAAAAATGAGGTGTGGCCACCACATGACTTTCTTATACGTATGAAAGTGTTACTTCCGGTTCGAATTTTGAAATTTCATTTATACAAAAAATATTCCAAATCCAACTCTAAATACTTTTGTACTCTTCATAAATATATATAGAATGCATAATTTACGACATATTTGCAAAAAATCGTTATTCGGTACGAGTAAAAGTGTTACTTCTGGTCCGAATTTTGAATTTTTTTTTATACTAGAGATATTTAAAAGTAACGTTCTAAATACTTTTATACTGGTAATGTACCTGCCTAGAAAGCATGACTTGCGAGATATTCGCAAAAAACTGATTTTCGATAAGAGTAAAAGACCTACCTCCGGTCGGAATTTCGAAAAACTTTATTAATACAATTTTTCTCAAATTTAATTTTAAGTACATTTGAATTCTTTATAAATTTGTTTAAACTTAGTAATTGACGAAATATTTGCAAAATTCGATTTTTTCACTGAAGTAAACTACTATTTCCGGTATGCCGATTTTGCTCAAAATCTAATCAGTTCTCAAGAGGGAGATTTTATTCGTAAATATAAAATTTGAAATTGATACCTATAGCGGTTTGACCGCTATCGTGGTCACACACACACACAGACAGACACACACACAGACACACAGACATTTTTTAAAAACCACTTTTTTGGTATCAGGGGACCTCAAAACGTGGACATCTGCAAAAATCTCGAGGTCGAAAATTTTCATCATCACAATACTTCCTTATACTACGTATAAGAAAGTAATATATACTAAACAAAATAATAATAGTTTTGTGACACATCTTTCGGTTAATGACTGATCTATATCAGTAAACTACAAAACAGAATAACTACTAAACTGTTATTCTTCTCAAAGGAACCATTTTCGTAGAAACAAAAAGTAAATATATTCTACAAAATAATACCAGTGAGGACGCGCGGGTTGGAATAAATTCATTTAAACTTTTTGGTTTTGTTTTATGGAAAAACGCTCGGATAGGTCGATTTTTATTTTTAGCTGCGGTTTTTCTGTGGTAAATTGATGTACAAAGGCTGGTCCAAAAATAAGTTACGACCATCAAATTTTTGTTTCAAATGGAAACATATGTTTTTTATTTAATTTGTTAATTCTGCATCGAATTCTAAGTATGTTTCATGTACCATGTCCAATACGTAAACTCAACAGTTATCGAGAAATTTACCATTGAACATATCAATAACTGAGACCGTATCCTACAAAATTTATTTCACTCTCTTGTTTGAAAAGGACCGATTTATTAAAAAACAGAAAAACAAGTCAAATTAAATGTTCAAACTCTTGACCACTAACTTCCTGACAATAGACAAGCCGAAGATCAGTTTCTAGTAACACTGCAGTTAACGTTTGCGGCTTAATTTGTTGTATTTCGGTTATAATTTCTCGATAACTGTTGAGTTTGGGTATAGGGCATGGGTACATGAAACATACTTAGAATTAGATGCAGAATTAACAAATTAAATAAAAAACATGTTTCCATTTGAAAAAAAAAGATTGATGGTCGTAACTTATTTTTGGACTAGCCTTTGTACATCAATTTACCATAAAAAAAAACCGCAGCTAAAAATAAAAATCGACCTATCCGAGCGTTTTTCCATTAAACAAAACCAAAAATTTTAAATGAATTTATTCCAACCCGCGCGTTCTCACTGTATATGAAAACGGCTAAGCATCATTATATTTCTGCATTGAGATAGGTATAAGTAATTCTTTCTAGAAGTTCAAACGATTTTTCGCCATAATGGAGTTCTCAGATTACAAAAGCTTTAAGATGATATTATTCCGTCTTTCAGCCGTTATACTCTTAGTTGTTCTTTGCGTTTCGGATGTGGTACGCCATGTTTCATAACTCTGGCTGTAAGAAAACTTAGTGTAAACTGAAAACCATTATAATCTTTTTTGTAAAGTAACGTCATTAATCCTGTGTGTGCTTGCACCTGAACCATATCATGGATGTAGGGCGTTCATTATGGCATTTATTAATCTTATGAGCAGAATAAAAAAAAATTCCAGTCATAAAAATCGCTACTAATCGTTACTAAACCAATATAGAAGTATAATTTATTTCAAATTATAAGAATATAACTTTGAACGGCTCTAATCCTTTTATTGCACCATCTGCGGCAATAACTACCTGGCCGCTCAATACGATTATCTTTAACGCAAACAAATTGCTGAGGTCCGTAATGACAAAATTTAAGTAAATTGTAATTACTGCAATTTAGATGAAATAAAATTTAATAATAATATAAGTACCAACAGTTGTTAATTTGAATATATACTTATTATATATAGTTAAATAGTCATTAAATTACAATTTAGATGAAATAAGTGTTTAGATTTATTAAAGAAAATTTAAGTAAATATAATTAGGAGAGTTGGTATACCGTTTGACTGAAATAAAAGTAGATATAGAGAAACACAAACACGCACACAAGTGCATGCAAACATGAAATGGAGGGGTACGATAGTAGGGGAGTACAGATGAGTTCATATCGGGCGTGATATCGGGACACCGGGGTACCGAGGCTTTAGTGCACAACGTGTCTTTTAGTATGCAGTGAATTAACACAACCTTCTGTACGAAATTGTTTCACAATCTTATGGATAGCTGGCACAGAGGGAGGTGGACGATTTTCATACGCCGCAACAAATAAATTTTGCACGTCTTTGTACGAATTATCCTTGGCATACCATAACACAATCTGTATTTTTTCCTCGACAGTTAAGGGCATTTTATTTTAATATTTGCGAGTCTGCTCAGATACAATGTAACGTTCACGCTCTAAAGTTACGGAACGAATGTGTTGTCCCCGCTTTCGATCTCCCCACTATCTCCCCACACCACCGGTCTTATACATAGGTACATGTTTATGTGTGTGTATTTGAAGATGCATATTAACTTTTAACTACGACAATCTGTATATTACATCTAATATTGAGCCTATTTATCATTTATTGTTAATCTTTACTGCTGTATACATATTTGATTTTTCTCTCTTTACTTCACGAACATGGGGCGACCTTTTGCTGAAAGTGTTAGTGATGATGTGGATAGTGATAATACTGTTGGAGCATGACAGAGAAAGCATATATCAGAAGATGCAAAACAGATAATTCTCAATGTCTATCATACCCTGATGGAAGAAAATAACGAACTACAAACCCAGAACATTCAACGAACGTCGCAATTAACCAAGATGCCTTTTTGAACAATATATAAGATAATTAAGAATAACACAGGGCTTCGAAAGGACAGAAGTGACAAAGGAGCACCGAGAAAAATTGAAGAGTATGAAATTGATACTAATAGGCAGCAAGTATACACCTTCTACAGAGGAAATATAGTATCTACACTTGACTGCTTACATAAAAGAATCAGTGATGAGCCTATAAATATTCAGTGTTCTAAAGCAACCTTGTGGCGGACGCTAAAGAAAGGTGGTTTTAAGTTTGGCAGTATAGATAAATCTTGCTCAATTATGGAAAGCCCGTGGTTACAGAAACTTCGATATGAATACTTAACGGCAATTAGAAGGTATAGACAGGAAGGACGATTCATATGTTATTTGGACGAGACGTGGTATGACACCCATGACACAATATGCAAAGGTTGGGTGGATAGTTCAAGTATGTGTCAGTTGGACGCGCCGGTTTCGAGAGGGAAGAGAATAATTATTCTTCATGTCAGAAAAAGGATAGTATCTGCTAATAATGTTAAATCCTCAAGTTTAGATTACCATAAAGATATGACCTCATCTTTATTTGAAGAATGGTTTTGTGACACTTTGGTGTCAAATTTATCAAAAGATAGTCTGATAGTGATGGACAACGCTCCGTATCATTCTCGACAGCAAAACAAGGTTCCTACAAAATGTAATAATAAGAAAGATATTAAAGAATTTTTAGAAGCAAATGATTTATATTTTGAGGATCATTATACAAAAAGCAATTAATAGAGGTGATGAAGACAAAAGAATATTTAAAGGATTATTATGTGGATAACAGAGCCAAAGAAGCAGGACATACAATTTTGCGTTTACCACCATATCATTGCATTTTCAATCCCATTGAATTCATATGGGCCCAACTGAAAAATACCATAAGACGAACAAATAAAACACCGAAATTTAGTGACAGCAGTGTAACACACATAAAAAATGCTATGGAACATATAACTGCTGTAAATTGGAAAAATGCTGTTAAACACGCAATAGCAAAAGAGGACGAATATATGCGCATGTACAAAATAGTAGCACCTTTGATTATAAATTTGCAATACGATTCAGGCACTGACGCCGATTTGTAAGACGACTCAATCACAGAAGATGATTTATGAAATGCGATGACACATAAAAATTTTATTTATTTATTTCAACAAGATGGGGCACCTCTTCATAATTACGTTAACACTTTCAATTTGTTAAACGAAACGTTTAATCAAAAATGGATAGGAACCAATGCGCCCATTCTTTGGCCTGCACAGTCTCCTGACCTGACATCTCTAGATTTTGATATTTGGGGTTTTGTAAAGGATGAGGTATACAAGCAGCGATATCGAAATGTTATGGAACCCGAACCTAATTTATACAAACGCTAAATAATATTTCTGGTCGAACTATTAGATAAGCTACAGAAAGCGTTGTCGTGAGAGCCGAAAAATGCATTGAACAGCAGGCAATGTCTTTGAAACTTTGAACATTTATTAAGTTAGGCAAAATGTTGAATAGGTAATAAAAAATGCTTGTATTGGGTTATTGTATTTTTTTTGTACCGTTACAATATATTTTGTTATTATTTTCCATGACCGACATAGAATTAACTGTTAATAAATTGCTTAAGCTTAAAATGCTTCCCATTTGTTTATTTTTTTTAAAAATAGTCATGTTTTTGATATTTTTTGTTTAAAATATTATGCGTATTCAAAATACGTATAAATATACAGGTTGTTCCATTAAAAAAAATATACATTTTCTAATTTCTCGGAAATACGCAATTCAATAGTTTTTTCATGAACTGCATGCTAATCAGCGCTAAAAAACACTAATAATTTGCTAATTTGACTAAAACCGTAGCTCCAAAAATAACGCAGATAGCAATAGTGAGTGCACCAATAACTTTGGACACGGTGTATATGTTGCTATGGCATATGCATTTAAAATATTTATGTACTAATCTGAAGTTATGTATTAATGTTTACATCACGATTGGTGAAGAAATTATTATAAATTTAATTTCAAAATAATAATTATCAGATATATAACTATACAAACATGCTCATCAGGTTGCATATCATTGATTAAATATTGTAAAATATGACCAAACTTAAGAAAAGATATCTATGGAAAATAATTCGATAGGGTATTATTTTTGAAAAATACGCTTTAGCGACACATTAAATTTAGGAGTGCATGTGCACTTATTGAGGAACAGCCACTGCCAGCAATACGTTTGGAAACACATAAAGTGTTTACGGTGGACTCTTCGATATAACCACTAGCTACAATCGATGATTTACACTTGTTAAATTAAATTTAGAATTGACTTTATTGTTTTAATTATGGCTATAAAATTAAAACAATAAAGTCAATCCACATAACAACTAAACAACAATAATTGCTAACCGTTTCTATGTTAATTATCATTGGCAGCTGGTACTAAAGGGCACAAGGCCACGTGCCCACCCAACCACCAAGATAATCGCAGAAAGAAATTCGCATGTAATTCAGTGCATTATTTTATTTTATTATTTTTACGTATTTTTATAACGATGGTATCAAAGTTTACTTCCGCACCACTAGCGTATGATAACGCTCAAAACTATGTTCCAGGGCACGATCTTAGATGAACCTCTTTCGTGTATGAATCGGCTCGCTTCGTTTATCTTCGCCATATGCGTTTGTAACTTCGGTTTGGGGCACAAATTTGCGAGACTCCAGTTAACATCTTGCATACATTGTGAATGCATGTTTTCGATGTGTTAGCTTGCGTGTGTGATTTCAAAGCATTGAAGTGACGTTTATTGTTAATGATGGAAGTTAATTGTGTGCAAGATCATTTGAGGAAAAACTTTTAATTAAGAAGAAAGGAAGGCTTATTCCAGAACTTCTATAAGTAAAACTCGAACTTACAATAGAGTATTCAATAAAAATATATATGAAAAGTATGAATGGATGAGCGGATGTTCACTAACAAATAAAGTATTTTGTTTTTTCTGCTTAATTTTTAATAAAGAGTTACTGCGCGGAATAAACAAGGGTTGGATGATTTAAAGCATATCGTAGAGAGGGGACACGAAACACGAAAATTCCGTTTCTCACATGAATACATGCGTGGATTTCAGTGTTCTAGGGGCAAAGTGGACATACGTGAGCAGCTAGACAGTGCTTATTTGCGACATAAAATTAAATACAACGAAGATGTAGGTAATTAATAATTATTAAAAATTAGATTCACACGCTACCTTGTAAAATGAACCAATTTTTCTATTCTTTTTCTGACTTTCGCATTGTAGTACAGGATAATAAAAAACGTATCGCGCATTCTTTAAGGGCTTACTTAATACACTTATACTATACAGTGCTTTTCATTTAACTGTGGCCATAGGGATTTACATGCTAATATTTCGACTCCCTGTTAACTTTTGTAGTCGTATAAATTTTAAGAAATTTTTGGTTTTCATTAATAAATCAAACATTTCTCTACGAAATGTACATTGCCACAATAACATGAACATGTTTTATTTTTTTATTTTATCATTACAAGATGGAATAATAACACAGATAATTAAACCAGAAAAATCAACGTGGCTAAAATGTCATTATGCTTTCTTTATTAAAATGATTTCAATTTATCATTAGAAATTACAATGAATCTACCAAAAATTTTTTTTTAAATCTCATTTTATACGACTTTTTAATTTCTAATAGCTTGGATTTTACGCTGACATTTGCAATTTTTTGCCGACACGAATAAAATTTAACACAATGTTATAAGATAGGTGTGTTTTCTTATAAAAATTTATAAATTTTATAAATAATTTTATTGAAATAAGCAAACATAATTTTATTAAAGTAATCACTTATTAAAGAAATTGCTCAAAGTGTTGTCCTTGTGTGGCTAAACAATGTCCCAACCGTTCAGAAAAATGTCTACGCATCTTTTGTAACTCTCGAACTGTGATGGAGTTGCAAGCCTCTGTTATTCTTCTCTTCAACTCTTCTAAGTTCTCTGGCTTATCTCGCACATTATCGTAGACTTGATTTGATAAATGACCCCACAAAAAAAAGTCGAGAGGAGAAAGGTCTGGGCTTCGGGCAGGCCATTTAAATGGTCCAAATCGCCCTATCCAACTATTGGGAAAACTTTCATTTAAAAATGCCGTTATAACTGCGGCACTATGAGCTGGGGCTCCATCATGTTGAAAGATAATTTGTGCATTCGCTCTCAGGTCGTCTAAACGAGGGCCTACTTCCATCTGAAGCAAATCCAAATATTTTTGCTGATTAAGGCACCCATTAATAAAAATGGCCCCAAGATGTTATTCCCTACAATTCCAGCCCAGACGTTAACTTTCTCAGGCCATTGTGTGTGAGATTCTCGAATTTTGTATGGATTTTCTCGTGCCCAAATGCGTCGATTTTGTTTATTGACTGTCCCATCTAACTTAAATGTACTCTCATCAGTAAATAGAATTTTCTTTAAAACGTTTTGATCATTATTAATTTTTTCCATCCAAAGTTCACAAAATTCCATCCTTGGCAAGTAATCTCGTGGTAATAATTTGTGCACATTTTTAATTTTGTATGATTTGTACTTTTCCTTTTTTAACACCCTGAAGCAACTACTCTGCGAAACATTAAATTGATCCGCAAGGGAATGCAAGGTAGTGCAGCCCTCATCTTCTATTGCCAAACATAAATTACTTTTCACCTCTTCTGTCAGAACCAAAGAATTTCTCACACGTTTATGATGCTCAGAATTAAGACAACCTGTTGTGCGAAAAGTGGCGTACATTTTAAGGACTGTCGTCTTACTAGGAATGGGACGATTGGGATGTGCAGCAGCAAAGTTATCTACAATTTCTCTGCTAGACATACCTTTTATGTATCCCATAACCAATTCCACTCTTTCTTTGATGGTATAAACCGACATTTTCTTTAAAAGTCACAATAAAAAGCTTTGGCGGAACTTTATAATAATTAAATGACAGCAAGCATAATGACATTTTAGCCACGTTGATTTTTCTGGTTTAATTATCTGTGTTATTATTCCATCTTGTAATGATAAAATAAAAAAATAAAACATGTTCATGTTATTGTGGCAATATACATTTCGTAGAGAAATGTTTGATTTATTAATGAAAACCAAACATTTCTTAAAATTTATACGACTACAAAAGTTAACAGGGAGTCGAAATATTAGCATGTAAATCCCTATGGCCACAGTTAAATGAAAAGCACTGTATAGTAAATGCAACGGAATATAATCCATATTATGTGATTCGGAACACAGCATTCAATGCTATGGTAACATATCATTTAATTTAGTTATAATTGATAGATCTGTCAATGTTTGTAATGATGCTTACTTAAAAGTTAAAGCATGAATGCTGATGTAGACGTGAAATCTGAAAAACAAGTAGAAGTTACTTTTTATGAATTAGTTTCGTGGGGATCACAAAGAGATCATGACAATCGAAGCTACAGGGACCAGGATGATAGAGGACGCTATACTGGTGAAAATGACCAATTTTATAAACAACAAGACGTTCGTGGCAAACCGGTGTATGTCTATGTAAATTGTACTTTAAATTCAATACATGACATGCGAAATAATACCTACTGAACAAACTTATAGGGACCACCGCCACCTCCTTCGAATGCTGCCAGACAACCGCCACTTCGTCAACGAGAAACTCCCGTGGAATCTTTCGACGAAGAGGTGTTTCGAAACTCCTTTAGTACTAGACAAATTAGGCATCGTTTTATACGTAAAGTGTACTGTATTTTATTCATATTGCTAGCTGTAACCACCGCAGTAATAGCAGTCTTCGTATTCGAGTACTTAGGTCACACAGATATAAAATCTGTCTTATGTAATGAAGTCTTCATTTTTTAGAGCAAATGCTAACGAATTCGCCAGAAGAAATCCATTTATAGGATTAGGATTTATGTATATTTATACTCAAATATATATATAATAGGTAGGTAATTTATTAATAAAATAACTTCTAGGCTTGGAAGCATGGTGTTGTATATAGCAATGGCCTGCGTGCAAACCTTGAGAAAGCTAGTGCCATTAAATATAATACTGCTTGGCATTTTTGTATGTACAGATACTTTAATAGGAAGGAATACTGTATTTACACAATCCCTTTTTAGACGATGTTATCAGCGGTTGGTTATGGCTTTCTTGCTGCTAATTATTCTCAAGATATAGTGTTATTTAGTGCTGGAATAACTGCTGGTGTGTGCTTGCTAATAACTTTAATTGCCTGTCAAACATGGGTAAGAAATACTGTGCATCTATTGAATTCGTAAATAGTAGTAGATAAATTAAACGACGATTAACACTATTATTAAGCACTTTTAACTAAATTTCGAAGGTTAACGATGGCTTTAAACACTTTTTGTACTCATATAACATAACATACAGTTTTACGCATTCTTATGGGTGCGGGAAATTCTATTAGCCGCACTCGTGCGGGAAGTAAAAATTAAATGTCAATTCAAATAATAACTACTGCCAACTGAAAATTTTTGAATAAACATATTTAACAGTAGGTATTAATTAAGTATTCGTACAAAAAATATTGTACAAACTTTGTGCGTGAAACATTTTGCGAATTCGTGTCCATAAAGCGCTCGCCTTTCGGCTGGCGCTTTAAAAATGGTCACTCATCCGCGAAATATGTTTTCCCGCACTTGGTTCGTAAATAACTATTCTAATTGTCAAATGTCAAACGAATATTGTCGAGATAATATAGAGTTTGCGGTGAACTATTTTCCCTTATAAAAACCTTTGTTATAATTCATAACGCAGATTTCATTTAAAAAACATACGATATAATTACTTTCGGTACGCTATATCTGAAAATAAGGGAGCCAATCAGAACGTAGATCCGTATGATATTTGTCCCTGTGAACAGCTGATTTCACTGCCACAGTTAACCGGTTTGGGGTAATGTCAGATTATGTGTACCGTGCCTTCAAATACTTTCCGCGTTAGAGACGGCCATGCTTTTTTTTAATGGTTAGTGACAGTGCATAATTTTAATAGTTTGGTTATGTCATGTAAATAATAATAGGCGTCTATAACTTGAATTTAAGTATGACAACTGTCAGAATTTGAAGTTTTCAAAAAATTAGCATGTACACCAGCATTGATTACTTAAAAACTTCAAAAACAGCCTACTCTAATGCAGAAAGTATTTGAAGGCACGGTATGTGTCAAAAAATCTTCTGTCATATCTGCAACAACTCTAACCATAATACATAAAATTGTCGGAGGATGTCATTCATAACGTTAATTTAATTTTTATGATACCGCAAAAAGTTTTTCTTTTTTGTTGGTTACGTTATATTATAAGGAAAAATAGCCGTTTAACGTAAGGGAAAATGTGTGACCGCAAACTCACTATTAGCTGCGTTCGGTAATGAAGGGATGGATCGAGAAGATGGAGCTCGCTCAGCTCGGAGCTTTTTAGTCGAGCTCAGCAATATATGAACAGTTTTGTAGGTTATGGTTATGTGTCGGGCATTGATTTGTTGTATTTATTTTATTGCCTGATAAATAGTCTACAATTCTTATAATCATAATACGAGCATTTGAGCAATATATTGAATATTGTTAATTTTAGGCGAGAAATTATATTTGATGACAGTGCGATGGTGAGGATGAAATTGAGCAAAATTAAATCCCAAAAGTAAAAAATTTTGCAGAAGGTACTGTTTACTGTGTCTACATTCAATACAAATCTGTTTAGACAAAATTTTAGGCTATGACCAGACGCATTCGACATTTTACTAACAAAATTAGCACATGTAAAACAAAGAGAAACTTACTTTAAAATAGGAATATAATTTATTAGTATTACAAAAATACGTGCCATTACATAAAGCTCTAAAAACATCAGTTGTCACTGTTACTTCTTTTTTCAGTTCACGGTTTATTGACAGTCTTAGGTTCTTCCACGTTTTTAGACCTTTTTAAGGTTATAAACAGCATGAGAATTTACCTCAATTTGTAGTATAAATCGGTATCGTTCTGTAATGGTTTGATAACTTCATAACATCCGTTCATCAGCTGATTTGCTCTGCTCAAATATGGCTCAAATCGCCGAGCTCAATGCCGAACGCAGCTATTGATATCAGTATTCAAACAATAACGATTTCCCACAAAATGAATTTTATTGATGAAGAGTGAAGACCTATTTGAAGATGATTAAATATCATTGAAATTATTGATTATGGTTTTCCCAGAAGATTGCTTAACCGTATGTAAATATTATATATGTGTCATTATTAGATGATCATAAATTTTTTAAAAGATTTCGACTATACAAAGAAACAGTTTTTCATCTCTTGACAATGATAGAAGGATATTTAGAATATCCTAATGACGTGTAACAGTAGCATGCCAATAAATCAGATATTGACATGTCTCAGATTTTATGCAAGCGCAGCTCATTTGAGTTCTACTGCGGACATTTTTTCACATGCATTGTAATGGTACAGCCTAATTTTACATATTAATATTATAATTTTATCATATTGAATAATCTAATTAACCATACTTTTATTAATATTTTTAAACATATTTAAAATCAATGAATATATTATTGTAATGTTAATTCACATATAGTCGTAAGTTTTATTATGTATTTATGTATAAGCATCGTGGCGTCTAAACTTCTGTGTTTATTTAAGATTGGTGTTGCGTTCACACGGTGACACAACTATTTGTGAGTGAAAAAATATCAGGAAGGCCCGGACTATTTAGAGAGCGGGGAATCACAGGCGTTCACTTATAAAAAGCAAGAATACGTGTTGAGAGGTATGAGTCAAAAGCTAGACTTTAAGTCGGAAGGCAAACTCCGATATAGACTCCTGTAGTGGGCCGGCAACAGCCTTAAGTGTTGTTGTTAATTGTTATTTAAATAAAAACTCCTGTAGTGGGTTGGCAACAGCCAGAAGTGTTGTTGTTAATTGTAATTTAAATAAGTTGCATCTATATATTAAATGTGCAAAGTGTTATATCTTTGTGATAAAGATATTGTGCTCCAATTGGCAGAGTAAGCCGATTCTTCACGTCTTGTTCGTGAACAAAGAAGATTCCGCTGGAAAGCAGCGAAGAAGAGAGCTGACAGAAAAAACGTTAATATAAGGTATTATTTACATGATAACAATTATTGTATGTGAATGTATTTTCATAATAAAGAATTAAATATTATAAATCAATTTTCAAGTAGAGACAGTAAACATATTTATCTAGGTGAGCTAAATATGTTCAATAAATGAATAACGTTTTCAATGTATGAATTAAAATGTAATTCGATATGTCTTAGCTATTTTTGCATGTATATAAATATATATGAATCGTGTGACATAAGTTGTTACTTCTTGCTGAGTTGTCCTTTTAATATAACGAATGTTACATGAAAATATTAATCAAAGTATCCATTATAAAGGTATTTAACCAATCTGTTATTTTGTTTCTTTGTTGTATAAAAGTAGTATATAGTATCAGATTTTTCTGTGTCTGTAAAACATATAAAATCATTGATTTTGAATATAATTATTGTTTATATTTTAAAATGTTTTTTTTTATATTAACATTTAATAAATGATTTAGGAACCTTTTAGTTATTAATCTCTAGTAATCTGAATCGCCCTCGAAAATCCGATCTGAGCTTAGCAGGCAAATTTATATCATTTTATTTTAGAGTTTTATATTATATTTTTTTAAATTCAATTTTAAAAGGTTCTATTTCATATGGCTCCGCAACGTGGCACCATTTTTACATTATAATACATTTATTTTGAGTTGTACTATTACAGCATCCTTCTTCTCTTGACATGATATTTGGTTGGTCTTGTTTTCATGGATCATTTTATATTTCTGTATTATATTAACCAATAAACGTTTCTCATTTACCGTAAAATTAGAACGTGTTCTCTTTTCCTGTTTACTTCGATGCTCGTCATCAGCAGCGCTTATTACGTAGCACTCACAATTCAGCTTATAATTGCAGAGATGTCAAAATGATTACAATTAATTATTATGACAATATGTACACCTCAACCAACATTAAAACATACAAATTCCCCAATTTTTCCTATTAGCCAATTGTTGCCTAATTAAGAATTAAATTTTAACGGTGTAATGAGACGAAATATAACAATAGTTTCATAGTTAAGCTAAATAATAAATTCCGGATTACATTATTCTCGGTGCAAACGGCCCTGAGGAAGTTTTCCACAACGCTACGATGTAACTTTATTCAAACTTGAACAACTGTCAATATGTATGTGTAGAATTTTATTAGTGTAAATACTTCTTTCTTCATGATATTGCGTGACGATTTCAACGATATAGATTTTGGTGGTGAAGTTATGCAGTGTTCGTTGTTATGCATTTTTAGTTAAACTACTTGACCAGCCTCTATAACAATTCCGATCTTTTATTATGACTGAATCAATTTTTATTTTTATTCTTCTGTTAATACATTTATATTTGGATGGTTTTAGTTTTAGATGACGGTGGACTACTAATTGGATGTTGCTTATTATTTTAATACGATCATAAAACAACATGTTCTCCACTTCATAGTTGCTTGAATGTCTTCCGTGTGATAAAGTTTTGCGTTGTGTCGTTTTCTTTATTCTCTGAAATATTTGACAGGACCATAAATTTTTCTAAGATTTCTAGTATCCGATTGAATCATACCGAAGGCGAAAGCACAAATTGAAATCGCCGAAATCAAGCACTGCAAATGACAGATAAGCACAAAACAAAATAAAAGGAAAGTACAACGTTGATTAATGAGAGGGATTTCCTATCATCATAGATGGGAATCCTATGTGGACTGTGAGCGAAAAGAAGAGGCATATATGGGACAAGTTTATTGGACAGCGGGGGATGATGGACCAAGCAGCGACAGGACGAGACGCGAAGCCTCTTTTGATAGGTCGGCATTTCATATTCTTTTAAGGACATAGCGACCATCTGTTAATTCTGTGTTGGGGTATTGGAGCTCTGCCTTAATGTACAGTAGACGCTGCTGCAGTAATGAAATAGGTTCTTTCTTTTCCTATATTCTATATTCATCTATATTTCTATGTTCTTGTAAGATTTTCTTTTCTATTGTGTTGCGTTCAAAGAATACTCCTAAATATTTCAAGTTTTTAGTTTTCTATAATTTGTCGCAGCATATTTGAATGCTGTTGGTTTCTTCCATAATATTTGTCATGTATTAAGTCTTGAAAAATGAGATTTTTAGACCTTCTGTAGCCGCTATGTCTGTCTTGTAGGTTACTTATTTATTCCATTGTTCCTTTAATATCTTTTTTCCAATTAATAATGAAAGAGTTCATCGTCTGGCATTAATTCTATTTTATTATTATAATTTTTATAGGTTTTCTTTTCTTGGTTATATTCATTTTCACATTTCTTTGCTCTATGACTATGTCAATGATCTTTTGATTTAAGTTCCTTTGTATTGGTTATAATTAAGGCTCGGATTGTATGCATGAAAAATCCGTAAAATATGCGCATATACAGGATATCCAGAAACTCTCCTGACAAACGAAGACCGGAGATTCCTCAGATAATTTTAAGACAATTTAACCCAATTCACCCTAGTCCGAAAATGCTTCCTAAGGGAGCTAGAGCTCTTTGAAGATGGCGCCTTGTAATTATTTTTTTTTAATATCTCCCGAACGCTTCTATTTAGAAAAACAAAAACTGGTATGCTTATTTATCCTCCAGAGATGAATCGATTCCATCAACTGCGAATTTCTAGTACCAGTCATAGGCGTCCGTTTTGGGTAGGTAAACGGTTATTTTAACGCATAACTTTTTTGTCTTTAACTTTTAAGCATTTGTGACACTAGATTATTAAATTTTCAGGTATTCTAGTACTAAAAGGTACTCTTACTTTAAGTCGGTAGGATACACTGTTTTCTAGAAAAATCGATTTGAAAATTTTTCGTTTTTTCGTCATTAAAATTCAATTTATTATGTACCTACTTATTTTTAGCGACGAAGTTGGCCAGGACTATCAAGGCATGGATGAAAATTAATTTAATAAATCATCTTTTGTTTCCATAAATGCAGCACACAATTCGTAAAAAGAGTTTGGGAAAAGAAGCAAAAATCAATTTGAAACAAAATTTTAGCTGAAGGTTTTTAAAAACAAAGTATTTATTACAATGGAACGAAACTAACAAAAAAAGAACAAGTATCAAAGGTAGATAGTTACAAAAGATGCTAGATGTGATGACCATTAGTCTCTATGCATAAATTTACCCTTTTGCCTAGAGAACGCCGAATTCTTGCAAAAATTCCAAAGTTATTTCTAAATTCGTTGCAAGCATCTTGTATCCTTTGCCAGAGTTGTGCACGATTTTGTATCGGAACGGAATAAACAAATGCTTTTATGTATCCCCAAACACAATACTCGCAAGGATTCAAATCCGACGACCTTGCTGGCCAAGCAACTGGACCGCCTCTTCCAATCCAATGGTCTTCGTAGTTATTATCTAGAAAGTCTCGTACATTCCTGCTAAAGTGGGCCGGACAGCCGTCCTGTAGAAACCATAAGTTTTGCCGAATATTTAAACGCACCTCATCTAACAAATCAGGTAAAATATTTTGCAGGAAATGTAAGTAATCAACACCATTTAAACGAGCGGGTAATTCCACAGGTCCAAGTAGATAATCGTCAACTAATCCAATCCAGACGTTTATGCTAAACCTATGCTGATGCTTAAATTCTTGAACAACGTGGGGATTGTCACCAACGTACGAATAATAGTGTGCATTATGTACATTAAAAATTCCATTTTTTGAGAATGAAGCTTCGTCACCAAACAAAATGTACCTGAAAAAATCTTCACCTTGATTTATCTGATTTTGTAACCATCTAGCGAATTCTACACGAGCAGGAAAATCTCCTTCTAGCAGTGCTTGCACCTTTGTAAAATGAAAAGGATATAAATTTTCTTTCTGTAAGATATTTCCTACGGAAGATTTTGAAATTGTGGGGTACATGGCAGATAGTCTTCGAACGCTAATTTCTGGATTTTCCTCAACTTCCATTAAAATAACATCTTCATGTTCTGCTGTTACATCATTATGTCTCCCTGTTTCATTTTTTTTTGGGACCACTGAACCTGTTTCTCTTAATCGTTGATGAAGAGCTGTAAATGTTGAGTGAGTGGGATGCTGACGATTGGGAAATTTTTCAGCGTATCTACGTTGCGCTGCTCGAGCGTTACACCTCATTTCGCCATAAACTAAATGCATATCGGCGTATTCTTCATTAGTAAAAACCATTTTTTTTAAATTGAAATCGTTGTGTTTGAATGCTACAAAGTAAAAACTTAAAAGATAAACTTCGCGAACTGACAACAATTTGACAATTAAAAACGTAGGTTTTATTTTTGTTGGCAGTTCAGAGCGAACTAGTGCAAAAAATAATAAATTGAATTTTAATGACGAAAAAACGAAAAATTTTCAAATCGATTTTTCTAGAAAACGGTGTATCCTACCGACTTAAAGTAAGAGTACGTTTTAATACTAGAATACCTGAAAATTTAATAATCTAGTGTCACAAATGCTTAAAAGTTAAAGACAAAAAAGTTATACGTTAAAATAACCGTTAACCTACCCAAAACGGACGCCTAATACCGGTACTAGAAATTCGCAATTGATGGAATCGATTCATCTCTGGAGGATAAATAAGCATACCAGTTTTTATTTTTCTAAATAGAAGCGTTCGGGAGATATTAAAAAAAAGTAATTACAAGGCGCCATCTTCAAACAGCTCTAGCTCCCTTAGGAAGCATTTTCGGACTAGAGTGAATTGGGTTAAATTGTCTTAAAATTATCTGAGGAATCTCCAGTCTTCGTTTGTCAGGAGAGTTTCTGGACACCCTGTATATGCACGTATTTTTACAAAAATATGCATAAGATATTTAGAAATATGCTGCAATATATGCCAAATATGCATCGATATGCAAAACTTTTAACAATAAGAAATCAAAGTTCATTCCAATTTAATGAACACAATAGTATATTAAGTATGGAGAACGGTAAGGGATGTTTACCTTTCGAAGACAATTGTTTGGAAGAGGTGCGAAGCGACGACTCCAATTATTGTCTGAGAACGGTAAACCTTACCGTTGGACATGCTTTTAACGTTTTTTGCGCGATCAAAACTAAATTTCAATTCATTTCACTACACGGAATTATGGAAAATACTTGACAATAATTAATTAATTGGAATAAGCTATTATAAAAACAAAACAGTTTCCATGACGTTTTTCAAACATTCGGTATTACAATTAGCGTCGTGTCACTTCAGTTTGTGTTTTTCGTGAATTAATTGAAATCAGAGAAGAAATTATGACCGATTCCGACTCAGACATTGAAAACAATTTTGATAGCGACTTGGAACAAGCATGGGCTGCCGGGTGTTCCGCCGTAATACCCGAAAAATCGCGGGAACGTTACGAAAATACATACCGAGCTTTCAACCAATGGTGTGAAACAAAGAAAATAAACAGTATGAATGAAAAAATTATGTTGGCTTATTTTGTACAAAGAAGCGAGAAGTTAAAGGCACCTGGCAGTTTATGGGCTGAATATTCCATGCTTAGATCAACAATTTTTCTTCATGATGCGATTAAGATTTCGCAATCTACGACTCTTATGGCATTTTTGAAAAGGAAAAACGTAGGATACAGACCCAAAAAAGCAAGCGTTTTCACTAGGGAAGACATGAACCGGTTTTTAGTTGAAGCTTCAGATCAAACATTTCTTATTCATAAGGTAGGTAAATTAGAAATACCTATTTTCAAAATGTATGTTAATGGTGCATATTCATATTAAGGTGGCAATAATATTAGGAGTGTCAGGAGCTTGCAGAAGAGAAGAGTTATATAATATAACTATGATTGAAGAAGTTGATTATTGTAAAAATTCCGCAAACAAAAACCAATATTGAACGGACCTTCACTCTTGTAAACCAAAATGAAAAAATTCATTTTTTGGACATTTTTCGGAGGTATATTCAACTTCGACCAAGCAATGCTAAATCCGAACATCTGTTTCTGGCTTTCCACAATGGTAAATCTAGAAACCAAGTAGTGGGGAAAGGAACAATTGGAAGGTGGCCGTCCAAAATTGCACAATATTTAAAATTATCGAATCCAGCTAGCTACACCGGTCATTCATTTCGACGTACATCAGCAACATTGTTGGCCAACAAAGGGGTGGATATTCTAGGATTGAAGCGGCATGGAGAATGGAAATCTTCTAGTGTGGCCGAGAGTTACGTGGAAGATTAAAATACAATTTGCAGAAAAAATATTGTATGATGCTAGAGACACATCCTTCAGTATTCCTGATGGTGCACAACAAGTGTCTTCGGATACTATTTTTTATGCAGCAGTTTCTACGAATACAAGAAACAGTGATATTAATTCTTTGCCATTGTATATTCATAATTGTAGTATTCATAATTGCACCATTAATTTTAATAGCAACAAATAAATGAACTAAACAATTTCTGTCCGTATATCATCTTCAGTCTCTGATTTTTAAAAGTCACAATTACTTACCGTTCAGCTGAATGGTAAGTGAATTACTTACCGTTTTGTTAGGTACAACAAACAGTAAGAACCACTTACTGTCATGGAAACATGCCTAGTAAATAATCAAAAAAGATTGATCGCGCAAAAACATATTTATTATTATTTATTATACATTTTAAATTACAACATTTAGCAATATACCAACTTATTTACAAAAAATTCAATATTCTGCTATTCTGTGATTAAAAGGCACTAGCCTAATACCTACCTATAATCTATAAAATTATTAATAAGAGGCCTAATATATTTATATACATATTGTATGCCTGCTATAACATATACAGATATTAACGTATCTATTGTGGTACTCAAGATTTGTTATTTATTTATTATTATTAAAAAAATTGACAATTAGGAGGTTTTCTAATTTTTTTATTTTAAACGCCGAAATGATAATTCTGTATGGCACTTGTTTATTAAATTTACTGATTCCGTCGAAAGCAACTCTTTTGAGTCTAATTTTAAAATTGTTTCGGCCACTACAGAAAACTTACTTGCAATAAACGCTAATTGATTTAGTATTAGGGGAACTTGGGGGATTCTTGGCCTCTTAAGCAATTTTGCTTTCTGTGGACACATTAATCACCATATGTTTACGATGAATGTTTTGTTTTATTGGGAACATACAAATTAACAATATATCATTGGCATAAAACATTAGAATAAGTAGAATAAACAATATAAATTTTTTAAAAAAAACTATTAGTGGCCACTATTACCCCAGATATATATGGGTAATTCGGGCCAGGGGGTCCTCATTACCCTTAAACACAAAAATCACATACATATTTCTTTCTTGTCCCTCCAGAACACGCCTGGTGCGCCCATCTGTCACACAAGTTGCATTTCAACCACAGCTCTTTGTTCTTACCAAATTCGCCACAGACTAAGCAGATATCTTCATCTACAGACTTATCATCATCGGTGTCGTATTCAGGAAGTTGTATATTATCATCGTCACTTCCTTCTGAAAATTCGTTCGCCGCAGTATGCTTATTTTTTCGCTGTCTTTTTGACCGTTCTGTGCTAATAGACTGATCATCATCAAGTGGACAATCACTGTAAACCTGCCTTTTACATTGTTGAAGCTTTGAAACTGCTAACTTTTTTTTGTTTCGTTTTGCTTCTTTTTCTTCTAATTGTGTTTTATTTGGAGTTGAGGTGATAATCTCTGAATGCTGTTTTTTCGATTTCCTCGGCTCGGCGATTGCAGAAGATTTTGGTTTCGAAGGGACAGGTAGAAGATCTTTAAAGGAAATGTTCTGTTCGACAGCCTCTTCCACAGAAGTTGTTGCTCTAGGTTCAGAAGTCGCCTTATGTGGTAAACTCTCATTACTCGAATGGAGTTCTGCCGGAACAAAGTCTTCATCAGTAAAGATGTCCGGATTATAAGGCCAAATACCTGTAACTTGAAATCCTTTAATTGCTTTCTCCGGTGTAGCGACTCTTATAAATGCCTTGTTAAATAACTCGGCAACTTCAAAAGGGGTGATTTTTGTATGCGGATGAGCCTTCAGATATTTATCACATTCTACGTTATAAGCGGTCTTTAATGCAGAATAAATTATAACATCCAAAGGTTGGATCTTGTGGGAGGTGTGCGGCGGCAGCGAAAGTAGAATTATACCATTTGCTTTACAAAATAAATATGAGGGAAGGGTGCAATGAGTAGCATGGTTGTCTAGAATCAGTAGGACTTTATCCTGAATAGAACATTTGACTGATTTTTGAAAATGCTGCAGCCATTCCAAAAATAAGTGTTCAGTTATCCACCGCTTATCCGAAATTCTGTAAATGGCTCCTACAGGTCCTCCTTTTTTTAATTGAGGATTCATGCGTTTTCTAGCGTAAATGAACATGGGCGGTATATATGCACCACTTGCACTAATAGCACAGACAGCTGTTATTGTTCGGCCTCGTTCCCAACTAGTCGCAAAACCAACTTGCTTTTCACCTTTTCGAGCCAAAATTCTTCCTGGAGTTTGAACCGTGGACAGGCCAGTTTCGTCCACATTGTATATTTGTGCTGGTCCAATTGTAGGATTTTCTTGCAATATCTTACTTAAATTGTTGAAAAATCTCATAACCTCTTCTCTGTTAAAAGCTTTAATTCTGTTTATGCTTGTAGGCTCTGGTTTTCTCAACGAGATGGAGGGATTCCTTTTCAGAAAATTATAGTACCAGTCATCACCTGCAGCCTGCTTTTCTATGTTAAAAGGACACTTAATATTATTTTTCCTGGCATAAGTGAAAGCAGCCTTTTTTACATTTTCTTTAGTTACACCATAAAAAAGTTGTGACAGGTGAATGATATGTCGTCCCAGTTCTTCTTCTTTTTGTGGGCTAAATATAGAACAACGTCCCAAACGTGGTCCTTCTTTATTTTTTATTCGACATCTAAGTTGTAATGTGCTACGAGGAATTCCGTAAGTTCTTGCAACTTCTCGTTTCGACTTCCCATCTTCAACTGCTTTAAGAGCTGCTATTAATTGTTCTCTGCTCCATGTTGCTTTTTGGGTAGTTCGTTGAAACTTTCGAGGCATCTATAAATATATAGATGCTTATAAATAGTTATAAAATCAAAATATGTGGTGTCTACATGCATAACGGGGTAATTGTGGCAGTGCCATTAATACCCGGTGTACTAGGGCCACAATTCCCCCAAAGGTATGTAAATCACTGTCACCAACATATCCAAATTTAATGAAAAACAATTACAAATAATAGGATATACAGAAATAAACAAAATTAAATACTAGTCAAAAATCAGTTTTTATGTTTAAAAATACTGTTAGCTCTGAATATTTACCTCGCACAACTTCAAGTACAGGTTATAACGCAATGAGAAATTTACAATAATGTTGAAATTAAGTTGGAAGTGTAAAGAATTCTGCAACAAATGTCTGGCAGTAGTGTTAACTATCAATTGGTAGATGGCGAATGCGTTTACTTTTCCCGTCAATATAATTCAAGTCGGGGAAATCACATGGCCACTATTATCCCGACGGCATTATTTTTGAAACATTTTTTAGCTTCTTTAATAGCAGTAGAATCGTCAGAGAATTCTAAAATTAAACTAGTAATTACTGGTTATGGAGCTAACGGTAAACTCGGAAATTATTCATTATACAACTGAATCCGTAATGGCGCTTTAAAAAAAAATATGATTTATGTTATGAAAAACACATTTTTTGAAGTATTCACCGGGAGAAACATATTTTGCAATAATCGGCTGAATAAAATTATTCTGAACAAGTTGGTGAAAGTACATTCATTTCAAAAACGGCATAAATCCAGGCTGAATTTACTCCACTATTACCTAAACATCTTTTGTGAAATTTGTGATTTGAAGAAAATATGCACAAATATGCAATATTTCCTAAAATATGCACGAAGCTGCCGAAACATGCAAAATTTGCATTTTTTAATTGGCTTATTTTAATTAAAAGACATTAGATATGCATAGAAAACATACAATTTAGTTGATATACCTCTTAATAACAAATATGGATTTTGCATATAATCCGAGCCTTGGTTATAATTATACTTGTCATGTCCTCGAAATTGCAAAAATTAAGTTATTGACGCATTCAAAAAGAATCTTATCATCTGTGAAATGGTGGTTTCTTAAAATTTCGCAATGTAACACTACTTACTATTTTTTTTTAGGTCGACATCACAGGTTGGGGTATGTATTTGTGCGTGGCAGCAATGGTTGTGTTCATATTTGGACTAATTGCAATGATTGTTAGTCTTACAACTGGATTTGGAAGAATCATGTATATTATATATTCTGCACTGATTGCTCTAGTCTTCTCTATGGTAAGTAATTAAAATTTTTTTACAAGTTGTCACCAAGAATGTGTGCAATTGGTGAAGTAGGTCGTTTGGATTTTTTTCTATCGATTTTTTTTGGATGAAGTAAGTACATTAAATATGTACATACGGGGTTGGGCATTTTATGGGGCGGTTTCAAAAATTGCGCTATTCACTTGTTTAAATAGAAAACAGTATAATTTTTGTTCTGTATAATAACCATTGTACCGCAATAAGTTACAACTTTTTTACTCGGTTTTTGATTATGTCTCTAACTAACTAACTGACGTTAATAAAAATAGATGTATTGTGTGTTTACAATTATTGTCGAAGTATTAATGTGTTTTCTTTTTAGTATTTTATGTATACCACTCAATTAATCCTTGGAGGAAGAAAATACGAAATGTCTCCTGAAGAATATATCCTTGGGGCGATTATGTTATATATAGAAGTAATGACATTGTTTATAGCGATAATGCAACTGTTTGGTCTTGCTCGAGGCGGATGACAGAAGTGACATAAAGCTTTATTATAAGATGGTATTGATAGAATTAGAAGAAACAAGTTTTGTGAAAACATATGTACTACATTTTATGCTTTTCTTCTATTAATATATAATTAATATAAGTATATCGAAATAGAAAATAAAATATATTTTTCACTTGATGTGTAGTTTATGAAGGAGAAATGCAAATCATTTCTAATTGCAACGTTATAAACCCAGGTATAAAAGGGCAATAGTGTATCGTATTTCCACTTTTAGCTTGAATTACAATTTCCATCCTCCGTGGCATGCTGCTTATGAAATGTGAAACATAGTCTTGAGAAACATGTTACCATTCCTATAGAGGTACAGCCTCGCGTTGTGCCAAGTTAAGGAATGGCCACTGGTGCCGTTCTACAACTGGTCCCAGGTAGGCTCGATAGGGTTGAACTTCCACCAAATATTACTGCACAATTTCTGCGATGTGAGATCGTACATGCTCATGCATAAAAATATCATATTCTTCAACAAAGGGCGTATAAGAAGGTACAGCATGTTCTTCTAAAATATCGGTAGCATATCTACTTGTTATTACTCGATCTCCAGGTAATGGTATCACTGCTGTACGGCCCCGTAAAGAAATGCTCCCTATATCATCACGGATCCTCCACCAAAAGGGACACGTCGACGGAAGTTACAGACAGTTAAATCATTCTTGTAAATATGTCAATGTCAAATTTAACAGAAATTCTTAGCATATTATGGCCGCGTTTCAGATAAGGATCACACAATGCACATAGCGAATGCAGTGCTGTTGCAACGTTTGCCGACCTGTTGATTTAATTTAAAAAAAAATAAAAATTTACATAATTAATTAATTATTAGTGCTAAAAGCATAAAATTATAATTATAAGTTTCAGTACTGAGAAAAACTAATTTTAAAATAATTTAAAATTTAGTAGAAACTTCGGACTACCGACGTTAAATATTCCATCTGCTACTTGATATAATTCAGTACGATTAAAGACTCTAACCCAGACACCAGCGGTAGCGCAATGGTAGCGCAACCGACTAGCAATCGAGAGGTCCAGAATTAGAACGTCTTTACTGTACCAATTAGTGCAGGCAGATTATAAATTGAATTTATATGCTTTTCACTAAACTTGTAATTTAAGGAAAACTAAGCTAAATTATTGATTTTAATTTAGATGAATACGTTTTAAAATATATCTGCAACATAATAATGTGAAAAAAGTCGATTCCAAAAAAGAAAAATTTGGTTAATGTTGTTTTTTTCGCTTCCACTACCACATTTTAAACATTTTATTTATTCAGTGTGTGATGTACATTTCAATCTTCAACAAAACTTTGATTTTTAATGATGATTGACGATTATTTTTTTGAAGTATAAACTTCTTTAGGCGCGTTGCGCTGATTGTAGGCAGTGAACAAGACTGACCCGTCACGCTCGGATATGTAACGCTCGTTCAGGTAATGTCGGCTCGAGTCGACTAAGGGAACAATTTTATTATTATTTAAATTCAATTAAATTGAAATTTAAATGAATAAATAAATTTATGTCCCAGAACAGGTTCGATCCCGAGACCGCACGGTTATGAAGCTGATACGTTACCATTAGACCAAGAGCGGGACAGTAAGCAAGTATTTATATCGTCTATTTATATATATATACATGCGTCCTAAAATCTCCTTAATAATGCTTGCGGCCAAGGCAAGACAATCTCGAGTACGTTAAAGTTTTTTTGTACTCACCGCCTGTAAAGTGACATTTGGCGCATGTGTAGCTCGACTGGGAAATATGTTTTCCCGGTTGAGGCGACTGTAAAAATTGAAAAAAACACTGGAACTTTGGGACATTTAAAAAAAAACCAACTTGGTAGTAATAAAATTTAGTCTATAAAATACTACTTCCCTCCACTATTCTTCACTAAAAGTTGGGGAAATAGGAGTAATAATTAATAATTCTTCCAAAAAAATTGTGGCGCCATCTATTTGACAACATTTTAAGCGACACCTTAAGCAAGATTCAACCGCCATCTATTCGAACCACATCGACATTCATATTGGCAGTTCGAAATTGTTTGTATTTAAACCAAAAAACGCAATAAATGTACTATAAATTTATAAATATAAGAATAAATACCTCATGTTTGCCATGTGTAAGAATATAATAACTTAATTTTACGGAAAGGTGAGTAATAGTTACGTACATGAAATGCTAAAATTAATTAGGTAATCTATCTTAGGTTAGGTATGATACTTACCAATGACAATAATATTTTTTTTTATTGAAGTGTAAACTTCTTAAGGCGCGTTGCGCTGATTGTAGGCAGTGAACAAGACTGACCTGCAACGCTCGGATATGTAGCGCTCGGATATGTAACGCTCTTCGGGTAAAGTCGGCTAAGGGAACAAGATAAATAAATATATCATATAGAGGTATTTAATTTCAATTAAATTGAAATTTAAATGAATAAATAAATTCATGTCCCAGAACAGATTCGATCCCGAGACCGCACGGTTATGAAGCCGATACGTTACCATCAGACCAAGCGAGGGACCGTAAGCAAGTATTTATATCGTCTATTTATACATACACATACGTCCGAACCGACAAACGAAACGGAACGCTCGCGTAAATGTAATAAATGTGCGAATATGTTTTATTTAATACGTTACTGAATATTATATGCGTGTATTTCGTATTATCTACGGTATTATTAACCTCGCCTTGATGAAGTTTACACTTCCGCCGTGTGGTTTTAAGCACACTCATTCTTTTTGTTTATTATGAATAAGATCCATCTTGGCTGTGGCAATAATACTTGGTGTTACCCATTATCTACGTTAATTACGGAAATATTACCTGTACAGGAATACTCTGTGTATATGATATTTATCATTATGTAATTTATGCTTGAAAACTTCTCTTCAAATTACACATTCAGTAGTGTGGTGATACGTACCGAATATATTAAACAGATAAATATAAAAACTAACGAGTTTTCCGTTGGAAGCTTATTACAAATTTTTACGTGCTTGACCTTCTTAACCTGTTTTTATAATATAATTGTAGGAAACATCTTTGTGTGAATCCATATGTGAAACGAATGGATATTTGTGAGAATATAATAAATTCAAAAAATGATTAGTTTAAATATATATTTTAGTGTTGCAGTTTTATGTAAGTATTTCAGCTCTCTTATTATAATTTACTTATTTAATACTTAGTTAATCTATAAACATTAACAGATTCGAAAAAAAAATTGGAGTTTCATATTATATAAAATGAATATTTTTCATACATCATAAACAAGTTAGGTTACAAATGTCAAAGCGATTAATAAAAATATTTCTAGTATGTGTAAGGCAGAGGGCGACAAACTTGAATGATGCTGAAACGAAAATATTGATTATTGCTATTGACAAGTACAAGCGGGTTGTAAAAAATGAAAAAAAAAATTGAGTTTTTGTAGTTGACGGATCTAGGCGATATTGATTTTTTGAAAAATTAAGTATTGCCTTTTGTAGATGAGCTATAATTAAACAACTTTTTTTAAGGAAATTATAGTCTAAATGGTACATGAAAGGAAATAATTAATAAAACACGTATTTACTGAGTCGATATGCTGTATAAAAAGTATATCCCTTCTAGATAATTCAAAAATGAAATCACAATAATTGATGTTAAGTTTAGCTCTTAACACAAATTTTAACTTCAATTTGTAAGTTTTGTTATTAAAAATAAGCTATTTTAAAAGTACAAGAAGATGTGAACAAAATACCGCAGAATGACAGGTTCTAAATAATATGTACACTGCCACCAGCTTGAACGTTAATGACTCTTAACATAAAAAATTCTCTAAATCACCCCGTGTGAAACTGCATTCCAAGGAAATGTATTACCCTGTATAATAACTTCAAATTTTTACAGCAAGTATACAGTGCTTCAAATGATGAATATTGAATTTTAATGTAACTAATGTATACTACATATAAATAATGAACTTTTTATTGAATAGTTCTTCCCATGCTTCCTCAATACTTTCCCGAAGTTCATCTCGATTTGGGGCTCTGTTATGGGTTGCAAGCTACAGACGGAAAACATTGGAGGTGTGAATTGAATATAGAAATGAGACAATTACCACGATTATAAAAGTAAAAGAAAAGAAGAGTAATGTTATATTATATATTTTTGAAATGCAGTTTTATAATCAACTGAAAATCTTAAGGTAGTAAACATTTTTTTTGTCATTCCCCCAATACGTATAAAAATCTAAGCTCATTTTTTGAAAAATTCATTATAAAATCATGCTTGTCAACTCAGTAACAACTTATTAAATGGCATCCATTCAATTATCAATGTTGCAACAAATATCATGGTTCACTATACAATAATAATAAAGTGTCTTTATTACAACAGGAAACAAGGTATACAATTATGTAATTAACATAAATACACTGATATACAATTTGAAAATTAAAATTAAAGGTACCGTTTTCAAATAAAAAACATGAAGTTGGCGAAATTATATCAAAAAACGACAATAGCTCTGTAATAGGCACTTTTAAAGTCTTAAATGCTTTTCATGTGTAATTAAATAAGCAATTCAAGAATGAACTGATATACAAGTGTTTCATTTGAAAAAAATGACTTTCATACAAAAACGTGTCATGTAATTTTAATCCAGTCTTCTAACAGCAATTAGTAATTGAAAAAAAATTAAATATGCTTCTATTAAGAACTCTTATTATGAGCAATACTACAAAAAATTGTGTCCATCTAATATGTCGCTTTCGAGAAATATAATTTTATAAAAACTTTGATTTTTTTAGAAAAATGTTAACAAGTTATGGAACACTCTGTATAATACGACATATTTTTTAAAATGTGGTCCTAATGAGTAGCTACCACAAGAGAAAAACCCGCTTCAAAATATCTATAGTCGTAAAGGCACAATCGGCCTTACCCGCTGAGATTACACACCCTGTATATTATGCACTATCAGATATTGATGATCTAATTAGAGATTCAAATATTCCTTTTATAAAAAGTTGTACGCATCTCATGCGTACATCTGACGTGAATAATTTTCGATAAAAACTTTTTTTTAAAACGCATTGCGTTGGAAAGGTATTCAGTAAAATGGGCCAAAAACCTGCAGCACATTATTTTAAAATAAATTTTAAAGGCGAAATCTGCTTTGTTGAAAAAAGAATTGAAAATATTGAGTTTTGAACAATGTATGCTGGGGTTAAATTTTCTGTCGCACTGTATTTTTAGACATCTATTTAGACATTGTAATGGTACAGCCTATTTTATTTTGTATTGTAAGTTTTATGATATTAAATAATCAGATAAATAATATTTTATGAATCATATATATATATATTGGAAATCAATGAATATATATTACTAGAAGTTCCCATATTCCCATATATTCATATGTATATAAATAAGTTTTAGTATGTATAAGCATTGTGGCGCCGAACTTTTATGTTAGTGTAAGATAAAGGCCGCGATAACTATAAATTCTCACGGCATAAGTGAATTTGTGTGTGAACAGCAGCGGGAATAACCAGACAATATAGAAAAAGGGGAATCCCAGGTTACAAACTATAAGAAGGAAAATACGTGTTTCAATAAAGGGAGTCGACAAGCGAACGTCAAGCAGAGTCGACAAGTGAACTGCATGAAGGGAGTCGAAAACTAAACTTCAAGCAGAGGGTCGACAAGTAGACCTAAGTTTAAAAAGTACGTCGTCTCCAACAGTTATATAAACAGCGGTTAAATAAAAATATATTTACAAGTAGAACCTTGTGAAATCGACCGCGTATTAAGTATTCAAGTTTAAGTGTTCAAAATATTATATATTCCGTTAAAAAAGTTTTTGTTCTACAATTGGCAGTGTATACAAATTCCGAAGTCTTATTTGTCGAAGATAGAAGGGCTAATTGAAAGCTTTCAGCGTCTTGTTCGTTGAATGGGAAGACAACGTGAACACACCAAAAAAATAAGAAGATTCCCGTCGCATCCAAGAAAGTAGAAAGAAGTAATAAAATAAGATGTTTAAAAAATTGTTGTATGTAAATGTTTCAATAAAATAAAGAACTAAACATAATAATTCAGTATCAAGTAGAGACGAAATAAATAAATATATTTATCCAGAAGGGATAAATATATTTAGAAAGTAGCGTCGTCTCCACAGTGTAATCAATAATGTAATTCGATATATCTTTAGCGTTGTGTTGTATGTACATGGATGTATGTGAGACACGTTTAGCCTGTGTTGTTACCATTTTCTTATAATGAACGATATGCGTAAATCTTAATAAATGTTACTATTATAAAAGTCTATTGAACCTATTTGTTAATGTGTTGTTTTTTTTTGTTAAAAGCAGTTTATTGTGTAAGTATTTTACTCTGTTTGTAATAAACTATAAAATCATTGATTTCTAATATAATTATTATCTAAACTTATACAATGGTATTTTATTGTATTACACCCAATGATGATCTAGGAAACTGATAATTTATTATCTCTTTTATATCCATCGCCCGGGGATAAGAATTGAGCTAGCTGGTAAACCAATCAATTTAATTAATGTTATTCTATAATTCTATATTATTATTAACCTAAATTTCAAATACCAGTTCCTTTACACTGTAAAGTATACAGTATGCCTTCCAACTTTTGGGGCTTTTACTCATTCAGTTACATTTCATTTATTATCAATTTAATTCTGTAGGGGGTATTTTAAGGGTGTTCCTTTACATTATGGTGCCTAACCTTGGGGCATTTTACTTGTACCTTTACAACATATGCATTTTTGGGTTAGTTTTAACGACGTTTAAAATCATTATCTAAACGGATTCTGATATCTAAAAATACATCGTGTTATACGGGCGGAATTTCTGTCCTATCACTTTTTTAATAGGATCGATTGGATTATCGATTATTATGTATAATATAAATTTTACTGAAATTATATAGTAGACTGTGTAGTATTTTCCTAGATATATTAATTAATGTACATTTTCAGATGTTCTATTGTCCTTGGAAAAAGCGGGAGCTGTCGTAGGTATTTAAAACTTATATATTTTATTAAATCTAACTTCTTTGTTTTTGTAAGTATAACTATTTGTCTAGCTATGTAATATTGCCATATACAGTGTGGAAATAAAGTAACGGATAAATTCATTAAGATCGTTATTATTCACTTTTCTCATTCCATTTCCAGAGTCTTACGTAATTTGTTTTTCATGTTATGGTGTCACCGATCTTTTTTTTAATGACAAACTAATTTTTTTAATTGATTTCGGTAGTATTTTCTACTAAAAAAAATCGGCGACGTCATAATATGTAAACAAATGGTTTAAGAAGGAGATATTTTTCAAAAAATTGATATTAACGAAGTTAATGAATTTACTTTATTTTCACACTGTATATAGAATTTTGATATTTCTTCTCTTTAATGTTAGTTTTTTCTTAGATAACTGTGATTCTCTTGGTCCGTCAGTATCTGAAGAGGATCCATGCTATATAAATGATGCTCCTGCTGAATGTCAGTCTTCTTACAAACCCGGAACCATTCTTGTTAAAAAATGCAAACCGGCGTATATAAAAGACCATCGGGAAAATGCAACATACATATGCAATTTTAACGGATGGAAAATTTATAACCACCTTTGTCAACCAGGTTACATAATATAATTCTTATTCATAGTTTATGTTTATAGTTAAAAGCTACATAAATATCCTTTTTGAAATATGGATGCAATAACAAAACATTTACCATGGGTATCTATTAATATACAGAGAGAATCAAAAATATTGTCTACTCGGCTTGAAACTATACATGACACATAATAACGCAAGTGCAGCAGAATAGTTCTTCATTTCTGTTTTTCATTCTTACTGCTTTATATAAACATAAGAAGCACAAGACGTATGCAACAAAATATATAAGACATTACCTGACTATCATTCAGGATCTACATACTGGATTTTTTGCATATGTTTTTTGAATCTTGGGATTCTGTAATTTCCTACAAATGAACTTCTTCAGCAATTAATGAAACGCAAATCCCATAAAATGTAATAGAAATTGTAAAATCTAACATGAAGAATAAGGAACAGAAGAAAAAGGAGAAGATTACAACAATTATGAAAAGAATACATTTTTATTAACAGAATCAATTTTATCTGTGTAGTTTACGGATATTATTGTTTTTACGATTTTTACTTTTATGAAGATAGGTATATACAGGGTGTGTCATTAGTAGCCGCGTCTTCGATTGCTCTTTTGTGTTTTAAATAAAAGAAAAACCAATTAGTGGAAGATCCATGGTTGCTTGGGGCGCATATTGTAAAAATACTTTAAGCTCTGACGCACTTCCGGTGTCACCGGAAATGCACGGAACGTAATTTTTTTAAATGACTCATCCTATATATTTTTGGATTTTCTTGTACTGCTTTAAATTCTCTGTTGAAATGTTTTTTATTTTTCAAAATTTAGCCAATAGTTTTTGAGTTATTAACTTTTTTTGAAAATATTTGACCGAAACACGTGTTCAGAAAAAAATCATTTTCACATTGTTTTTAAAAGTAAAAACATTAACTTTGGTGGTGCTTGTAGCCAAGAAAATTCTGCATCATTTGGTAAAGTTGCACTCTACAATACCTCAAAAAACTTTGTTTTTTCAAAGCCTACTTCCTGAAAGTTTCACATACCAAAAACTTATTTTTTTTAAACGGAACACCCAGTATTTTATTGAGGCATTTTGTTCCTTTTTTTATTCTCTTTCATTTTTGTTAACAATGTCCTATACCTATCTTTTGTAATTTTTGAAATAATCACTATAGGAGCAATTAGCGGTCAATTAAGGAACTATGGGTGCTGTTCTATGCACCCAAATATTCGTCTAATAAATGCTGGAATGCGGCTGACTGCCTGAGTCAACTGTAAAAGAAAGTCGGTATTCATTTATGCCAAACTTATAAAAGCATCGCTATTAGTTATCATCCAAATGAATTATTCTTATGAAGAGTTAATAGATATGATTGACGTTTTGGGTGAATCTGAAAGAAACTCCTTTCTAGCATCCAGACTTTATGTACAGTGATCCCTGGTAGAAGTCAACCGTAGCCAGAAACCTTCGAAAGTATAAAGTGGACGGTTTGAGTGAACAGAAAGTATTGAATATGAAAGAAAGAGCGGAAAAAGCAATAACTTATGAGGATAAGACGTGCATGGTACTTGCGATTGTGTCAAACACCCCCATACTAGTACTACGAAAATTAGTCGTCAGTTAGATGTAAGTCAAATTTGAGAATCCAGAATAATTGGGAAACATGAAATTCACCCGTAGCATATTCATACACAGGGTTCGATGAAAGAAATTTTCAGAATCGCTTACATTGTTGTCAACTGGCAGCAGATAAATTATCCTGGCTTTGTCAATTTTTTGTTGTTTACCAACGAAGCCACCTTCTATTAAAGTGAATACGTTCATCGTCACAATTTCCGTTATTATAACACATAAAGCCCCCCACTTTATCACACCTGTAAACTTTCAAAATCGTTGGGTCATTAAAACTGTGGGGAAGAATAGTGGGTAGTTACATAATCGGACCTTATTTCTTTCATGAAAATGTTAATGGAGGAGAGTATCTTCGCTATTTATGGACGGATTTTCAAAACTCTTTGAAGACATCTTCAAATATGTCAGTAAACATAACCTTTATTTTATTTCGATGTTAGCCAACAGAGTCAAAAATGAAATACTGCAACTGGACATTGCCGGAATTAAAAAATTGAAATGCGATGCTCTTCATTCTGTAAAATTATTACTTTTGGGATAGTTGGATTTAACATTTGGATTTGTTTGACAGTTGACTAAGGAAGTCAAGCGCCATTCCTGCCTTCCATTGGTTGAACGAATATTTTGGTGCATAGAACAACAGCGCTCGTAGTTCTTTAATTGACCGCTAATTGCTCCTATAGTGATTATCTCAGAAATTACAAAAGATAGGTATAGGACATTGTTAACAGAAATGAAAGAGAATAAAAAAAGGAACAAAATGCCTCAATAAAATACTGGGTGTTCCGTTTAAAAAAAATAAGTTTTTGGTATGTGAAACTTTCAGGAAGTAGGCTTTGAAAAAACAAAGTTTTTTGAAGTATTGCCGAGTGCAACTTTACCAAATGATGCAGAATTTTCTTGGCTACAAGCACCACCAAAGTTAATGTTTTTACTTTTAAAAACAATGTGAAAATTATTTTTTTCTGAACACGTGTTTTGGTCAAATATTTTCAAAAAAAAATTAATAACTCAAAAACTATTTGCCAAATTTTGAAAAATAAAAAACAGTTCAACAGAGAATTTAAAGCAATATAAGAAAATTCAAAAATATATAGGATGAGTCATTTAAAAAAATTACGTTGCGTGCATTTCCGCTGTAACCGGAAGTGTGTCAGTGCTTAAAGTATTTTTACAATATGCGCCCCAAGCAACCATGGATCTTCCACTAATTGGTTTTTCTTTTATTTAAAACACAAAAGAGCAATCGAAGACGCGGCTACTAATGACTCACCCTGTATACACGGTTGCTCATTAGTGCCTCAAAGTTCAATATAGGCGATATTAAATAGTACTGAAGAAATTTATTTTATAAAAAGTGGCACAGTAACACACACATTGAAAATAATTTGAATTGTACAGGGTGATGCGTTAAAATGGCACACATTCGAATTTCTTTTTAATGAAACACCCTGTATATCTTTTGTTTTTCCTTATCTACTTTAATTTGTGTTTTCATCGATATCTGGGGTTTTGGTTTTGGATGACGCATTGTTGAGTTATTAATAATTATAAAAAAAATAGTCGCAACAATGTTTACCATAATAATTCTATGCGGTAATATTACGATTATCTAAGACAAAATTATTTAGTAAGTATGCAGCCAAAGGATGTGTTGAACCTACAAAATAATCAAACATTCATTTTATTATACAGGGTGTTTGTTACGATGAAATCAATTCGGCTAACGTCAAAGAGCGTTTACTGATTTTTTTCAAATAGAACACCCCGTATATTATTAAATTTTTGGAATGATGCGTTAATTTCGCTTAATTTTTGTTAATAATGTCCTATACCCAAACCCAATAATTTCGGAGTTATTTTTAATTTTTCATTACAAACCGCTAAATTATTTGTTTTCGATTCGATTTAGTGTACTGGGTAAACAATTTGTCAAACAAAAACAAATAAACCTCAACAAACGTCAAAAATTAAAATCTTATTGTTGCTGTTAATTACATGTAATATTAGTGATTTCTTAAGTTTCTGCGTTTAATATTGTCATTGTGTTATTTATTGATTGGATTAGTGGGTAGGTACATACTTTTATAATAATAATAATAATAATATACGTTTATTAGCAATTTTTGCTTAAATTTATACATATTCTTATTTACATTTTACGTATATCAACAAATTAAACTTAAAAAATAGACGTGCGAATCTAATATTACATATTAATTGTCAGCATTCATCGATTAATGCAATAATGCAATAACCGACTAAATTCAAACATGCACATGTAACTATAAAATTTTTGCTATCTAATTATAATACCTACTTTTAAATATATTTACAAATACTTAAACTAGAACTTAAAATAGACCTAGTAGTAATATTACATATACAATGTCAGCATAATTGTATATTGTGCAAAAAACAAGTGTTAGTATGTGTTTTTCACATGACTAAATAACCTATTTTTAAATGTATTTACAAATACGCAATTTTTAATTTCTAAAGGTAACTTATTATATTCTTCTAAACCGCGAACAAAAATGTTTTTTGTTGTTTGTACACGCCTACACCGACCTATATAGAAGTTACTTATATTTCTAGTATTATAATTATGTATATCACGCACTATTACTAACCTATTACTTTTCTTGTATATTTGTTATTTGCCACATATTATTACTACGGTTTTTAGTTAAGTCAATATGCAGTTTGAAAGCAACGAACTCGTTGACATGATTTTCATTATGGGATCTGCCCAAAAGAATTGTCTATTAACCAAGCGAATTTATGCGTAAAGATATCCTGACAGAAGACAACCTTCAGTTACAAGTTTGGAAAGACTTAAAGAAAGATTCATTAGAACAGGAAATGTGAGTTATGAAAAGCTTGAAAGGACAGAGAGGACAAATGACTAAGATAAATTGAAAGTCTTACTATCAGTAATTGAGGAGCCCTCTACTAGTTCGACCAAATTATCAACAGAAACTAATATACCACGATCTACTGCTAGCAAGATTAAAAAAATAAATAAATATCAGTACATACAGTATTTCCTTTCATCAAGAACTGTTGGAGCTTGATTTAGAGACTAGAAGGACGTTTTGCGAATGTGGATTAGAAATTGAAAGGATAACACCTAACTTCTTCCAAAAGGTATTATTTACTGACGAATCGACCTTTACTCAGAGTTGTAGCCCAAACCGTCATAATCTTCATCATTATGCAATAGACAACTCAAGAATATTAAGAGCGATTGATAAACAGAGGCAATGTACTATAAATGTTATTAGTTTCTTGTTGACCTTTGTACAGGTCTCATGTATCTAACACTTAGGTAGTTTTGCCAAAAAAATATCTTTCTTCAGCTAGAATTGCGGTTTTTCCTCTCTACGTAGTGTTTTGAGATGTGTCAATAGGTAAGATACTTTGTATAAGTAACTTATAGTAAATATGTGTCGATCAGTAAGACTTTTTCCCCTGGTCTGTCCGACTAATGTCTTCAGTTTGCACCTCAGCCCATAAGGTAGTACTGAACCCGTGTAGTTTAGGATATCTAGACCACTAATTTTGTTTCGTGTACAAGGCTGTACACATTTTTTACAGGGTGTTTCTTGAGTATCTCTGAGTCTATATTCTGTTGCCCAAAAATGCGTTGCCTTAAGCTGGGCCACCCCAGCGAGGATTTTGCATCCGAAGGCGGATCGAAATGAAATCCACTGTGATCCCTTCCCCTTGAGGTACATGAGCGAGAACCCTTGTCCTTGCTGGGAGGTCCTCAGCGCTTACCACCCTCAGTTCTGGCCCTTCTTAGAGTTGTTCAAAAGATTGTACGCTCCCCCTAAGTCATTCTGCTGTCTCTTAGCGTAGGTTATTCGTAGGACTCCTGCTGTAAAGATTATTCTGATAAACTGTGAAGAACAGCTGCTACTCGAGGGAGCAGCAAACATTTCTACGGAAGCGTTTTGAATCAGGTGCTTGTTCCTTACTCAACAGGTTTGGTCAAAATTTATGATAATTGGTCGAGGGAAATGGACAGTGGTAAAATGGTGATGGCTGTGCTTTTGGATTTCCGAAGAACTTTTCAGACCATCGACCGAGAATTACTAATGAAGAAATTGGAAGTCATCGGCTTCAAAGACATCGTTCTGGAATGGTGTCGTTCATACATACAGATACCAAAGAGTAAAGTTTAATGGTACAACATCAGGTGTGCGCTCTACTAAATATGGTGTACCACAAGAAACAATATTAGGACCGTTACTTTTTTATTTGTATGTGAATGACATTATGCTTAGGAACAAAAACAGTAAATTACATTTGTTTGCTGATGATTTAATATTGTATGTAAGTGGAAATGATTTAAATGACATTAAGGATAAAATAAATGAAGACTTGTCTTTATTATATAAATGGTTGTGTGCCAATAGTTTGAGTATTAAACTATTGGCACACAACCATTTATATAATAAATTATAAATTAAAAGTAAATCTAAATTTATAATCCTTGGTAGTGCATATAAATAAAACACAATTAATTATGACAATATTAATATAAAAATAGATAATAATTATTTAGAAAGAGTAAATAGTATAAAATATTTAGGGATAATTATAGATCAGCATTTAAATTTTAAAGAAAATAGAAAGCATATTATGAATAAAATGTCTACGAATGAACGTTTCAAATTATACATAAGTTGTTCTAAATTGTTTTAAATACTTTTACAGGTTTAATAAACCTGTAAGTCAAAATTATTTTTAGACAAAGCATATGCTAAATTGAATTTCTAAGAAAGTTATTATTTAACTAGAATAGGTCAAAATATGTCAACATATATTAAGCTGACTCTATATAAATCGCTAATTGCGGTACAGATGGAATACTGCACAACTCTTCTATTTAAGTTAACTAATTACGAAACTCAGCAATTGCAAAAAATACAAAATAGGGCCATGAGATCAATTTTAAAGTGTAACAAATTACACCAGTTGCATTAATGCTGAGTATATTGAAATTAATGAATGTGCGGCAAAGAATAATATACAAAACAATGTTATTCATTTACAGCAGTAAGCAAGGTATTACGCCATTGTATATTAGTCAGAAATTGATTTATGTAAGTCCATGAAACGCATGAATATAATACAAGAATCATCAATAATTTTTTAAAGAAATAGTAAATAGATCATCAACGGCTAATAATGTTTAGCAGCCTACCATATGACATAAAACATTGTAATAATATAAATAGGTTTAAGAGACAACTGTCATTATATATTTTAGAGAAATGGATATAAATAATTTAAGTGTATGTAAATAGCGTATTGCTAATAAAGATATATTATTATTATTATTAATATTGTGTCCGGTTGGCTTCTGGGAAATCATCACTAAGAGGATGCCCCTCACCGCCTGGCTGTAGGAACCAGTCCGTTATGTAACATCTCCCCTAAGTTTCTTAGCATCCGTTTTCTGCGGTGGTGTTTGCGACCCTGATCGATGTCTTTTAACACTCTCTATCTTTCCCGCCTTTGTTGTTACTTCCTTTTTGTGAGAGTTTTCTGCAATCCACGTTCCCGCAGCAATCTTTCTTGCGTTCATGAGCATCTTTTTCTGAACAACAGAAAGCTTTTTGTTTGCGAGTCCGATACTCAGAACCCCCGTCTTAAGCAGTTCAGCGCCTTTGTTTTCACACGCTGATGTGTTTGGAACAGGATTTCCTGCTGTACCGGGTGCTCCGTGAATGGAGCTGGCATAGTCTGTTACAATTGTAACTCCTATGACAGCTGTGCTGAGAGTGTCCAAGTCAGAATCTGAATCTCCTTTCTCCTTGGTTTTAAAAACTAAAGATCCCTCCATTTTGCTCCCATGAGTATGGGGGATGTTTGTTGTCCACTCCTCTTGGGCCCCCCTGCACAGGTGTAAAGCAAAAACTTAATAGTTTTGAGCGCTTACTCGTAAAGTATTACTTTTGTTACATTTTGTATTACTTTAATTATGGCTCATACAAAAGCACATAAGTAGAAACACGATATAACCCTACGCACATGTTATGATCAATGTGAAATACGAATAAATTTCTTATTTACATATAAATTTAACGCACATACTAAAACTTAGTATACTCGTATATCTAAACTGTGTCCTGTATTGACAAGACAACAAAGACAATCTTTTTGAATTTCTCGCTAGGTGTTTTCACAACCAAGTTTGCATATTTGTTGGTCAAAAATAGTGTTGTATTTCACAAGAAAAGTGTTTATCATGAATGTTATTGTAACTAGGTACTGTATTAGTCCAACTTATTTTCAAAAACATTGCTGAGAACCTTAATACATCGAATTTTGTAGGAGACTTTGATCTGTAATAACTAATTGCAAGAAAAAGCGTTATAACATGCAATCTTTTAATTTTTATTGGTGCTTCTTTACAGATTGTGGCTCACAAACAGAAAAGAATAAATATCCATGGATTGTAGCTATTTACAATTCAGAGGAAGAACTTGTTTGCACAGGGACAATTATATCAACTTATCATGTCTTGACAGGTATTATATTTATATGTATACATTATTACATTTTTACATATTAGAAATAATTGCAATAAATCTGCTCCATTTGTAATTTAATATTTAGACAGCTTTGCTGGCAGATATATTAAAAAGATTTTCCTAATAGGTAATATTTATACCAGTCAGGAAGATAAACAGACTTGGCATTGGATTATTAAAAAAATCACTTTACTACAAACTCAATTGTAGATAGAGGCTACAGAAAGAGAAGGATTACCAATTGTGTCAGACAGATTAATCTCAAGTGAAGTGTGGTGGTATCTTAAAAATACCTAGATTAGAATATTTTATTGTTAGACAGATACCCATCCTGAATTTTACTATTTATTTCAAACACTTACGTTCGCTACCATTGTATTCTAAATGATTTTTTGTTATTAAAATTGAAAACCTTATTTGTTCATTTTGATTACAAATATAAATATGACATGAAATATTTCTTAAAAACTATGTGCAATTTATTACAACTCTATACTCGTATTTCACAATACTACCAACTATATAATATTGCCAACTTAAAAATTTAAGCCACGCAACCTTCATTTGAGATAGATCACATTGTATATCTTTGAGGCTTAAGCATGGGGGTTGCTCACTATCTTCCTTTTACATGAGCACCTTGACCTACATTCTCTACATGAAATTATCAACAGGCAGCTTCTTCTGCAGGGTGTCGTCCATTGCTTATTTCGGTGTTATGTATAATTATTCTTCAACATATTTAGCAGCGGTTGCTAAATTTTGAAAGTAATTTTCGCATTCATTTATTTCATAACTATTTTAGCTTTTGAAGCAAAACTTGAATGATTGTAGCAACTTGCTGTTGAACGGATTTCAGTCAAGAGATTTTCATATTTTTAATGAAATAGAAGATGCATCCTTGCATGGCTGCTTGTTCAAAATCACAATTGAATTACCTAATTGTTCGAATCTCAAATTAACGATGAACGGCTACGATGAAAGATCATATAACCACCAAATTCGGTGCAGGTTAATACTAATTATTGTCAAATAAAGGTTTTCTCATTTGGAACTATAGAATTTCAATTTTAAATAAAGGCTACGAATGGAAAAGGATATCAAATCATAGGGGCCTATGCAAAATGTTCTCTAATGCACCTACACTAATAACAATGCCAGCACATGCGTAAAACATAGCATTGCCTTAACGTCGTTATTTTGACGTTAAGGGCAATACTGATGTTGAAATGATATGATGCTGTAACTTTTAATTGATGAGTCAACTGAATTTTGTATGCTGTCAGATGCAGATCTTTTCCTAAAATACAATGTTTGATGACACTTGAAAAATTTAAATGTTGTGAACGACGTCAAAATGACGTGTTTGGAATTTCAAGTACACTTTGTCTTACTGCGGTAATATTGGCATTTAAGCGCTCACGACGAGTACGTATTTGTGTTGCCTATCTATCTTCAATTTCTTGATTAAGGCTTCAACTGGGGCGCTTCGTTTCCTCTTAATCTTGTACGAATATTCCTTAATTCACTAGTAAATGATTGCCGATTTTCATAAAACAGTTATACCACCACCATGTTGACGTCGTTCACAGAAAACAAATGGCGCGCAATTCAAGGCTTATACTTCTAAATGAGACACTTTTAGAAGAGATAACCTTAGGATTGTCAAGGTTAGCAAATGGCAGATGAATATTCTAAATCGACAATGTACTGACATCAAACTGGTATCAAAGCTGCCTAAAGAGAAATGATGACCACAATATATACGAAAAGTTCGCGTATTTTATACATTTGCAGTTTGACGTAGCGTCTTACTTTTAAGTAATTTTTCATTTTTCTTTTGTAAGTATTTAAGATAAACTTATTTATTACAGTTGCTCATTGCTTTACGTCTGGTCATGATGATCAGATTATAGATGCTTCCAATTATACTATAATAGCTGGTGAACATTATATCAATCTACATAGAGATAAAGATTCAACGCAAAAAAGAAAGGTAAGCCTGTTCATATTCCTTCAAAACCAAAAATCTTAGAAAATATTAATTCACAGAAGCTATTGAAATGTCTTTAAGACAATTCAAGGGATAAATGTTGCATGTGGTGTTATATCTTGAGCATAAAGGAGTTCATTTTGAGCATTTATTGTAGTTGTTTTTTTCTTTATTTAAATTTAAATTTACAAACGTTTTAGTTGCAACAAGTTTTACTTTCTTATACGTAGTACCGCGCGATCATTTAAATTCTAAACTAGAGCAGGCTGTGAAATTTAAATTAAGTTGGTATATAAGTACTAATTTACAATTAGAATCGTCAAAGTGACGTTTAAAAATGTTAATTAATCAATAATTGACATTCTGGACAACCTAATAAAAAAATCCCGCCTGCTATAATTTAGAATTTAAATGATCGCGTGGTATAAGGAAGTATTGTGATGATGAAAATTTTCGACTTCAAGATTTTTGCAGATGTCCACGTTTTGAGGTCCCCTGATACCAAAAAAGTGGTTTTTAAAATATGTCTGTCTGTCTGTCTGTCTGTCTGTCTGTCTGTCTGTCTGTCTGTGTGTCTGTCTGTCTGTGACCACGATAGCGTTCAAACTGCTACAGATATCAATTCCAAGTTTTGTATTTACGAATATAATCTCCCTCTTGAGAATTGGTTAGATTTTGAGCAAAATCGGCAGACCGGAAGTAGTAGTTTACTTCAGAGAAAGAATCGAATTTTGCAAATATTTCGTCAATTACTAAGTTTAAACAAATTTATAAAGAATTAAAATGTACTCAAAATTAAATTCGAGACACATTATCTTAAAAAACTTTTTTGAAATTTCTACCGGAAGTAGGTCTTTTACTCTTATCGGAAATCAGTTTTTTGCGAATATCTCGCAAGTCATGCTTTCTAGGCAGGTACATTACCAGTATAAAAGTGTTTAAATGATAATTCTAAATATCTTTTGTATAAAAAAAATTTCAAAATTCGGACCGGAAGTACCACTTTTACTCTTACCGAATAGCGATTTTTTGCAGATATGTCGTAAATTATGCATTCTATATATATTTATTAAGAGTACAAAAGTATTTAGAGTTGGATTTGCAATATTTTTTGTATACATGAAATTTCAAAATTCGGACCGGAAGTAGCACTTTTACTCTTAGCGAGTAGCACTTTTTTTTCGAATATCTTGCAAAGTATGCATTCTATAGCGATTTACTAAGAGAATGAAAGTACTTAGAATAGGATTTTGAATAATTTTTGTATAAAAAAGTTCTTAAAATTGTATGATTTGAAGCGCTCATACGTATAAGAAAGTCGTGTGGTGGCCACACCTCATTTCTTTTCTTGTTGCAACTACAACGTTTGTAAACTTACGTTTAAATAGAGAGAAAAGTAGGGGCATTATCTATCCAAGATTTCAGTCATATGATATATATTTTGAAACTATATTACTACATAATTTGCACATTATTTGTGCTATTTACCGTGAAGTTTTCTGCCAAGAAATACTCTTGACTTTGGTTGAGTTAGTTTATAAGGAATGACAATCAATTTTAGGGGAAACATTTTTAACATTTTTATTTTTCAGGACTTTCACATATTATATTATTTATTTTTGCAGGGGTGAATCTCTCCTTTTTGCACAGTCAACGTTTATTTTGTTAATAGGTTAGGTTTAGAGAAACACGTTTACTTAGATTAGAAATAAAAATAGAAAATATTTTTATAAACACTAAACTATAATAATCCTGCAATTACCAAGTAATTAGTTAGGGCCCCCTGAACTTCCACCATTTTGTTCAGTCTTCTAGACATAGACGAAATGAGATTTTGCCCAACAGTTTTGACCATGAATTAACTCCTGGCAGCAATCTTTCGTTGCTGCCTAGAGGTCATTAGCATTTTGAGTGTTTCCTTATTAAGACAATTTATCAATTGTGCGCACAGGGCTATTATCTTGCTGATAGATAAAATGATTTGCATGTTTATAATTTACCAACGGAAGTATAATATTATCCAACATATTTGTATATTTTTCTGAGTCAAAGCAGCTTTGAATGTGCCTCAAACACCTGGACCGTTGGCTCTTATCCACCCCCAAACATTAACAGAAAAATGGTTTTAAATAGACTATAAAATGCGCCAATAAAATGGTTTCTAGCCTTACGGAATTTTAAGACACTGGAACCAACTTTTTTTTTAGGCCATTTACACAAATTGCCTTCAGTACTCTCGTTACTATGACAATGAGATCTGTGCTACTGCGTACAAACGCAGCTTGTCTACCAATTTCCGAAATTTTGTCCGTCTTGGGTGATTCCTATGTGGATATGGTTGTTGATACAGCCTTTCTGTTTGATAATTTATTTTCACCGCACTCGAAATAAACGCGAAGCGTATCAAAATGTTGCCCATTATCCGTTTTGTAAACATTTTTACATAAACTATGATTTCAGTTTGACAGATTGTGCGGTTGTCATTCATTATTTTTCGTTTCCAAGGAAAACTGGATGTTATTGATTGTTTCAGCACTAATGTGATTTTGCCAAAATCTTGCGCTTAGGTTTGTACGCTCATATCATAGATTTGATTGTTACAGTAACGAGAGTTTCTAAAGGCAATTTGTTTAAATTGCCGATATCATTTTTGCCTAACACTCTAAACAATTTTAATTTTTTTTTCGGAAATTTTGTGATGTAAGGGTATACTTGTGATATTTTGTCGTGTTCAGAATAAAAACTGTTATCAGAATCACTCAAAAAACTGCGTAGTCTAAATTGAAAGAAAAAGTTTGATGCAGGGGCTTAAAATTTTGTAAGAGTAGAAATTATTTTATTGGCGCATTTTATCTATTTACAACCATTTTATTTGACGTATCGCTTATTAAATCCTCCAGTAAATAAAGGCGCTATTAGCTCGTATTGTTTTTGTGGGATACCTGTTTAGAATTATTTATACCGAATTTTACAGATTGGAGATTGAGTTTTACAGAGGAACAAGTGCTGAATCAGTTTTACCGGTGCAAATTTACAATAGATGTTTATTATTACTTAGATTAAGTTATTGAATGCTCTTATTTTAAACTGACATAAGTTTACATTTTAGATTGGTGTATCAACAGTACATAATGGATATTCACCGCAACCTGTTAGCCGAGTAAAAGACGTTGTACTCATTGAGATTGATAAAGAGTTTGAAATTAACGATGACGTACGTCCTGCTTGCATTGATTGGGACTCGTTTTATGAAGAATGGGATTTTCAAGATGGTAATGAAGGAATTGTAAGTAGTAGACAAAATTCAGTTTAGTGTACTGACGATGTATACCACTATGTGTGAAACTTATTACCGGGAAATGGTAGAATTAGGGTTTGTCGTCAGAAAAGTAAAACTCCTATTTATTTTCGGCTTGTGACATTTCGCTTGCCTTTTTGAAATTCATCAGACCTTTATTAAGTGTTGTAATAGTACAGCCCATTTCTATATATTAATTTTATGATTTTATTATTTTAAAGAATTTAATTAAACATATTTTTATTAATATTTTAAAAAGTATTTAAAATCAATGAATGTATTATTGTAATATTAAGTCGCAATTAGTCATAAGTTTAGTATGTATTTATGGTTAAGAATTGTGGCGCCGAAAGTTTACATTAATGCGATAAACGCTACGATATTGGTAAACATTCTCACGGCCTAAAAGAATATGTGCATGTGAAGTGTGATTGGAAATACCAGGACTATATAGAAAGCGGGGAATCACAGACTCCCTACTATAAAAGGCAAGAATACGTGTTCAAATCAGGAGTCGAAGGCGAGACCAGTTAAACGTTGTGTCGAGAGGAGAACTCCAATAGACTTCTGGGAAAGTCGGCAACGATCACAAGAATCGTTGTTAATATAATTTAAATAAATAATAGACTCCTGGGAGAGTCGGTGGCAATCATAAGAATTGTTGTTATTTGAAAAAATAGTAAAAAGTGTGTAAAGTGGCACATACATATTAAGTGTGTAAAGTGTTATATCATCGTAATAAATATATTGTGCTCCTTTTGGCAGAGTAAGTTTATTTGTCACGTCTTGGTCGTGAACAAAGAAGATTTTGCTGATGATAAACAGCGCCCGAAGAGAGAAGAAAGAAGTTGAGAAAAGAAGCTTTAAAAATAAGGTATTATTTAAAACGATAAATGATTATTGTTTGTCAATGAATTTGAGAATAAATAATTGAATATTATAAAAAGAATTTCAAAGAGAGACGAAAATAAATAAATATATTTGTTAAATAAATATCGTCTTCAAAATATAAAGTATAATGTAACTTAATATGTTTCGCAATCGTCGTATAAGTATATAATCATACATAAATCTTGTATGCAGCGTATGTGGTAAATTCTTGCCTCTATTGTTTATATTTGAATATAACGAATAATCTACGTAAATATTTGTATTAATTTAATATTTGTAAAAGCCTATTTAAGTTGTCTATCAATGTATTTTTGTTTTTCTTTATGTTAAGAACAATATATTATATAAACCCTTTTCTTTATTTGTAAAAATATATATATAAAATTCATTGATTTTAAATATAAGTATTATTTAAAGTTTAAAACGGTATTTTTCTTTTTATTAAAACCAATTAATGTCTAGGAACCTTTTAATTAATCATTTCTAGTAATCCGAATCGCCCTGAGAGAATCCAAACTGAGCTGAGCTGGCAAAACAATTTTTCATTTTATTTTTCAAATTTAGAATTTAAACTTTACATTAAATATATTAATTTGGATGTTCATTATGTCGCCCAACTTTGGGGCATTTTAATTGCATTTAAAAAGGGGTTCCTTTACAGTGTTAATAAAAAAAAAGAACTTATTACATTTTGCCCAGCTCATAGTTATAATATGTTTTACAATAATAAACATCTCTTTATACTCATATTTGCCGAGGGGCTATATACATTTAGCCTCATCTGTATATTTATAGTATGGCACTTTAAAAAACTTAATGATTAAAATACTACACATTTAAAATATATGACTTAAGAACATTTTCTATGTACATAGAAAATTTCCTTAAGTGATATATTTTAAATGTATTTAAATTGATTCGAATAGCCCACTTTTGCAGTGCGTCCTTAATGAATAATACCGTAGCCTTTAATTTCTTATTGCAACGATAGTTTCTGACAACTAATATGGATATGGTCGCTACAAGACAATTCAACTGCAATTGATGGGTTAATTTGTTTATTTCGACGGTTTATTTATTTCAATTCATTTTTGCGAATATTATACTAGTATTGTCTAAAATTTCACTGTTATATTTTGTTGTTATTAAAATGCCAGCGTCATAGTTTATTATTTACGTGTTTTTTTCCATATAGCAGTAGACCAAATTGTTTATTATGTACAACAAAAATAATATTAAATCTAATACCAAAGCAACGCAAGATAAAAAGAGTACATATTCTGTGTCCTAGGTATTGTAAAGCAACACCTATATGCTAATGAGCAAGGTTAGCAACCTACTCACCGGAAAATCAGGATTTGCTCAGATGGATTTCGGTAGGCCTCTGAATGGGACGGATGAAATGGTAGTGACACACGCGAGCAAAAGGAACAGAAAGCGGAACATATTACGAATTGCGACATGGAACATTCTATCCTGGACGAATAGAGAACAAGAAATAATAACGGACCTGGAAGAGCAAAATATTGACATATGCGCATTCTGCGAGACGAAGAAAAAGGGTGCTGGAATAATGCAGAAAGGGAATTACGCGTTCATATATAAAGGAGTAGACAAAGCAGAAAGAGCGCACGCGGGTGTTGGCATGGTAATTCACAAAAAGTTTGCCAACGCCATAACAGACATCAAATACGTGAACGAAAGAATACTAGTGGTTTCTCTAGGGTTGGCGAGAACAAGGCTGCACGTAATATCGGTATACGCCCCAGACATCAATAAAACAAAACTAGAAAGGGAATGCTTCTATGAAAAACTTCAACAAGTTGTTAATGGAATACCCACTGTGCAAGAAACGTCACAGTTCGTTTAAACAACTTCCATTTTAGGTTAAAAACTAACGTTCTAATATGTAATACTGTTAACTTCCAATCAACTTTTGATTTGCACTTCTAATATTGGAAGTTTATACAACGTTATTCCTGAAAGTGTCAGGAACGAGACCTAATTGTCAGTTTGTACGACTTCCTTTTTATACTAAGAAAGAACGTTTCTGTACGTAAGAATTTTAACTTCAATATTACTTTGAATGTGCACTTTTATGATTGGAAGTGAATTTAACGTTGTTGCTAAAAGCTATAGTGACGAAGCGTCACAGTCAGTGTATAAGACTTCCTTTTTAATCTGAAACATAACGTTTACATAAATATGATTCGTACTTCCAAATAACTTCTAATAAAAATATTAACAAAGACGTAATCAAATAGGTAATTTATATTGCTTTGACCAATACGATTAAGCGTAACTACGAGAAATGCATCTGTTTATTTGTGAAGAACATAAATAATTAATGTAGTTTTTAATTTGCTTTTTATAAACTCGCCTTACCGTTATATATTGTAGACTTTTGATATTTATACTTTATTATTTAAATTATCATCCTGTTTAGTGGCAAATTTTTAGACTGTGTGTCTAAATAATAATAAACATCCAAATAAAATAGTTAAACATCGCATTTCGACAACAATGGGCCGCAAGATCTCCCTTTCTAAAGTCATTCATTATTATCTAAAAATTTGGTTAGAATGAGTGAGAAAATACGATAAAACCATCTATCAGACAAAGACAAAAAATTAATAAACGTCTCTAAATATTAATTAAAGAAAAATCATAGGACCCAATGAAATTTAAAAATGTTTGTACGAAGGGGCGCTATGTCTGTGTGGTTTAGGGGGTATTGAAGTGACACATGAGTGGAAGAGAACAATCAACAGGTAAGTACATGTATCGAGATGTATCATCTTTTATAATGTTTATAGTGATCGAATAATGCAATTAAAATTAAAACAAGTACACCGTCTATAAATCAATATCATAGCCATGATTGCAGTAGTTCTTGAAGCAGGGTTCGAACGCGAACATAGTGAGTCTCGTTTGATTTCAATACCTACCTAAATTCCTAATCTTCGTTCTCACTCGCCCCATATATACATACAAACACATACCAGACGCTCAAATCGCTAGCACATGTGACTTTTTATAGGCATAAAAACATTATGTTTCCCTGGACGAAGCAGATATTAAATTATTAATTTAAAAGACAGCAAATAAAGGCAAATTTAACAGGATTCAATTCCTTTTTAACATCAGTGAATATTAAGTCGTGCCAAATCACACATCACAATCACAGCTTATTGATCTATTATAAAAATGAATTCTTCCAGTAAAAATGTAAGTAAAGTAACTTTGTACACCTAATTAATTTATTGCATCATGTCATACAAATTATCAAAATAAAAATTTGAGATTTATTAAAAATTTCAAAAATCATACATATCTACTCGTAGTTATATTACCTATTTTAATTGTTGAAAACTGATAGTTATTTTAAACTACAATTTATTGTGAATTTTACCTCATTGTACCTAATTGTAAATTGTAAATAATTTAAATAATAATCATAAACTGTTAGGTATTTATTTGATTAGCAATTAATTCAAAATCATGTTTTGCGAAAAAGGTACAGATTTGAATAAACTGTTCCATCCGTTATTTTGTAATAAATATCATTAGGTAAATCGATTTATGTAAATAGTAGGTATAGGTATTTGATTTTTTTAAAATTAGTTATATAAAAAAGCCCACTTTACGATATCCGGGTTTGCATTTTCGAGTGTTTCTGGAATGAAATATACTCACCTTCACGATTATCCGAGATAATTACATATAATTAGGTACGTATGCATCAACTTTTAAGAAGACAAATCATCGTTTGAGCTTTGATTTGAGTTAATCAAACATGAAACTCGAATGCCAACATCAAATAGTGGAATTGGATTTTATAAAATTTCAAACAATTCAATATTTTTAGTGCTCTACGAGACATGTATTTGTGAAATAACTGATAATATACAATTTAATTTAATTCACTTTTGCATTTGAAAAATAATTAACTGCGATAATGTTTCACTTTTAGAGACATTCCACTAGGCGAAAATTAATTTCCACATTATCAAAAAGGCAGCGTAGAAGAATATTACTTCAGGAAATGTTAGCAAACAAAATGCGACCCACAAACAATACTAGTGACCCACAAACTGAACATAGTCAAAATTTTAGAATGGAGGAAACTACTTTAGCTTCAACAACATCATCTATTATTACTGATAATCCAAAACCTATGATAAGTAAAATATGTACACAGCAGATAGTAGCTGTTAGCTCTCCTATAGTTATGCCAAATAATAAACTTATACAATTGAGTTCTAACAGTAACGATTTTAGTAGTAAACTAACTCAGTGGGCTATCAAGTACAAAACTTCACACAATCAGTTTAATGATTTATTGATAATTTTACGTGACCACTGTGAAAATTGCAATCATGATATTTTACCACGCGACTGCCGCAGCTTGTTAAAAACAAATGATTTGAATATGAGGCCAGTTGACATAGTGTCCCCGGGAAAATATTTTCATTTCGGATTGGAATCTGGCATACGCTACATATTTAAATTAAAAAATTTAATAACTTACGATAAACCGTTTATTAATATTGCTATAAATGTAGATGGCTTGCCGTTAACAAAGAGTTCAGGTAGTCAATTCTGGCCCATTCTTGGTTCCATAGACGACAAAAATTTGTCAAATCCCTTTTTAATCGGTGTATATCACGGTTTTACAAAACCTAGTGAAAGTAACGTATTTTTAAAAAAGCTTGTTGACGAATTTCAATATATAAAGGAAAACTCAGGAATTGCTATTAATTTCAATAAATATATTATTCAAATAAATAAAATTATTTGTGATGCTCCTGCAAAAGCATTTATTTTGAACATAAAAAATCATAATGCTTACAATAGTTGTACAAAGTGTAAGGTAGAAGGGGATTTTATAAATAATCGAATGACATTTGGAGAAACCACTTCATCATTAAGAACTGACACAGAATTTTTCAACTATATTGATGAAAATTTTCATAAAAGTAATACCATATTAACGCAGCTGGGAATTGGCTTAGTCTCACATACTTGTTTGGATTACATGCATTTAGTATGCTTAGGTGTTATGAAACGTTTGATTATTTTTTGGGTAAAGGGAAACAGAGAAATTAGAATGACTGAAGAGCAAATATCAAACGTATGTGAACAGTTAAATGAATTTAGAAATTGTATGCCAAAAGAATTTAATCGCCTTCCACGATCAATTTTAGAAATCGATCGTTGGAAGGCAACAGAATTAAGACAATTTTTGTTGTATACTGGCCCAATTGTGTTAAAGAGAAATTTAAGTCCAGTTCAATTTAATCATTTCTTAAGCTTTCATTGCGCCATTAGAATTTTAGTAGATGAAACTTTATGTCATAAATATAACGAGTTTTCCAAAACATTGTTAATTTACTTTATAGAAAATTTTGGTGATCTTTATGGTAAGGAATATGTCAATCATAATGTACATAATTTAATTCACTTACCAGAAGATGTACAAAAATTTGGACCTCTGGATAACTTTAGCGCATTCAAGTTTGAAAACGCAATGCATGAAATAAAATTATATATGAAAACATCAAACAGACCTCTTAAACAACTTATTAATAAAATAGATCAGATCAGAAAATATAGCGAAACAGAAACTTCCGTAAAATATCCCAAACTTGCAAAAGAGATTCCAAACTTTAATTCTGTTGCTAATGAAACCTTTTATAGCAAAATTATACTTGAGAATTTCTACATTAATTGTAAATCAGAACGCGATTCTGTTGTGTACACAAAAAATTCATATTTTATGATCAAACGAATCTCAAAAATAAACGAGGACATAATATTACATTGCAACAAAATTCTTGATGTTGACTCTTTTTTTCATCGACCATGTAAATCAACTCTATTTAACTCTGGTATAGCTAAAAATTATGATAAATCGATAGAAAAAGTTAATATTGCACAAATAATTGGAAAATGTATTAAATTCAGAAAGTATGTTATTGCAATGTCACACAAACATAATTAAATAGAATACCTAATAATACTTAATGATTATATTTCCCAAGTTTTTATTTAAGTTACAGTCATATTTTAAGTTTAATAGCACCTACGGGTATGTACAGTTGCGAGATCATAAAGCGGGACAGTTAAGTTTTATTAGTGTAAAGTAGCTTTTTGATATAAAGGGATCTTTCTATCCAAGAATATCCATTACTAATAAACGTCAAAAAGCCGTGTAAAAAATATGTATTGACATGACAATTAATAATTGCCAAAAAGTACGTCCAACTTACAATACTAAAATAACAGCATTTGAATATAAGAGATGTCCCGCTTTATGATCCCGCAACTATACGTAATTATACATATTTTATAATCAGGTAAACTGTGTAAAAGTCATTATTATGTTTTTTCATATTTCTGGTTTTTCAGTTTTCTTATGCTATAGTAAAATTTAGCGATAAGTCGTATTCTGTCATACCATCATCTTGGCTTTTGGAAAATGGCAAATCCTGTTATTGGCCGAACAGTAAAAGTCCGAGAAACTTAATAGTTCGTGCAGTAGAGCCAGAATCTACTTGGAAACTATACGAAGTTAATGTCCTGCAAAGTTTTAGTAAGGTGACGTTTAACTTTTTGATATTCAATACAACATATTTTTAATATTTTAGATTCCTACGAAGAAGCATTTCATAAAGAAAAACATTTTACAAGTTCCTCCTCCTCTTCTTCTTCCGATGAAATCAATTCTTCGAATAGAAAACAATTTAAAAGAAAATTAAAAATTAAAAATTCAATTGACCACGACTTACCTGAACTTCAAGAAGAGATTTCTGGTAAATAAAAAAATAACTTTTTATATTCACTTTGTAAACTATGTTTATAATAATATCAACTTACAGGTGATAGTGAACCACAAAACACCTATAACCAAATATTTAATATTGAAGAACCGTTTGACAATTTGCGAAAGGAAATTGATGGTAGTTAATACTTATATTTTACTAACCATTCAAATACAATTTTATTTACGATTTATTTTAGCCACTAGTAGGTTGCTATCCCTAGAAGAAGTAACAGAAGGTCCTACGGCAATTCATGCTATCCAACCGACTGCGTCAGGTACTGAAGAAAACAACAAACAAATTGATAACAGAGAGGGTAAGCTAACATATATATTGTTTACAACTATTAGTGCATGTTTAGTTAGATAATAATATTAAAAGGGTCAGTTTATAGAATACAAATTGAATATGTAAATGAGATTACATTTTAATCATGATCAATGACCAGCCCATCAAATTTTCAAAATACGGTTTTTCGCCATTAAATGATTAAAATATTTATTTGACTTTCTGTAAACGGACTCTAAGTATTTTATAGGTATAAGATAAGTATCATAAACATTATAATTATTGTTTTTCAGATAATACTAAATATGCATTTGGAAGAAAAACCATGGAAGAATGTTTTCTAGATATAAAACATGAATTAATGGTAATTTCCGAACGGTTATCCAGAATAGAGTCAAAATTTAACCTTGGCCCCAATGACACACGAACTAAGCTTCCTGAAATGCCATTGGCCAGTGTGCGTGAACTCCTGGATTTTGACGACCATATTCAGAAAGATCCCGCAATGGCCAAAACTTTCGTAAGAAATATAGGTACCTAACCTTTGAATTATGATTTATAATAAGATAATTTTGATTTTTAGTTGCAACGCATGACATACATAGGCGGATACAACGACAAGAATTGTGTCAACAGATGCCTACAAAATTTCTTCACCAATCACGTGGCAACTTTTTGTAGCTGGACGGGCCAAAAAAATAATTTTAAGCTTTCCAGCCTAAAATCTATATATATCATAAAAGGTACTCCTAAATTTTTTAAAGTTAGTTATAATTGAATTTTAAAATCGAAGCTAATATTTATTTCTTAGAGGCCGTAAAAGAAAATTTTCCAAAAATGACCGACAGAAGTTTCCAGCAAGCAACGATGGAATGGCTCAAACATGCCAACCAACGATACCAGCGGGAGAAAACAAATTGAGTTTTATTTGCTGTTTAACTATTTTATTAAAATATTTTATATTTCAATAACACAATTTTTTATTTCCCCTAAAAATCATTAACTAATAAAAGCCAATTATTAATTATCATTAACTAATTAAAAATTAATTGAATTGTTAAGAAACTGACGCTAGGAAAATTTATTAAACTTTCAAATACGACGTTGCAGAAACTTTTTACTTTGAAGTTAACGTAACGTCATGTGTAAACGTGCCCGTGACCGCTGTAGTTTATCTTTTATTAACTTTTAACTAGTAAGTTTAAAGCACCTTAAAAAAGGAAGTTGTCCCAACTTATCGATGTCAACGTGCAGAACACATTTAAAATAGCAAGTTGTTAAAACGTGTTAAAATTTTCGTTAAATTAACTTCCCAAAAATTTGGTGCCAAGAACGTCGCATTTCAAACATTATAATAACTTTTTGGTGCGACGTTGGTGTGATAAAGTCGTTGGGACAGACATAAGAACTTCAGGCTACGTGCCTGTAACGTCACAGAAGGTGTAAACGTAAAGTCACAAGGTAACAAAGTAACGTTAACAGAACGTTTATGGGAAGTATTCTTGCATAGTGGGTACCCATGGAAGAAACAACAATACTAATGGGAGACTGGAATGCGAGAATTGGGAACAAACCTATAGCAGGAATCAAACAAAGATTTAACGAGGAAACTCTAAATGAGAGTGGAGAAGAATTAATAGAATTCTGCTGTGTTAACCAATTAAGAATAAACAACACCTTTTACGATCACCGAATTCAACAAAAGTTTACCGGAGTAACACTAGAGCGCAGGTATCAATGATTGACTTTGTTTTGACGAACAGAGAATTTCATCAAAAACAAATTCTGGACGTGAGAACTTTGACGGCTGCCAATGTTGGTTCTGATCATGGACTGCTGCTATGTAAATTGAAACTAGACATGATAATCAAAAAAACCAGGCAAGTGAAATATGAAAAAATCTGTATCGAAAAGATAGAAGATCCCACCACCAGACAGTTATATACCACGAGGCTAGCACAGAGTCTCCGAAATATAAAAGTCAATAAAAATAATTCAGTTGACAACGAGTGGAACGAAATTAAAAATATAATTTTAAAAACAGCTGAAGAGGCATTGGGGAAAAGAACAATAACCTCCGGCACTGGGAATAACAGAACTCCTTGGTTTGACGAAAGAATAAGAACACTGGCTCAAGAAGAGAAACACAATATAAAAAGAATCCAACAGCGCAAAAATATGAAGAATACAAATTGATAAGAAACGTCAACAACAAAGCTATCCGAAAAATAAAAGAACGTTATTGGGAAAAATTAACTAAAGACTTAGAGCATGACTTATATGGAACCCAAAGAAATATTTGGAAGACGTTGCGAAACCAGAAAAAGGAAGTAGCAGAACATACAAATACCAGCTATTAAAACTGACCAATGGCATGCATATTTCAGTGAGCTATATAAAATTCAAGAGGATAGCTTGGAAAATATCGAACAAAGACATCATAACAGGACCCCGGTATATCTTACTAGAGAAATAATACAAGACTCCATAAAAAAGCTAAAATCACGAAAATGTCCGGGTCCGGATGGTATATACAGGGTTAGTTAAAAGTATGGAGACGGCGATTTATTGCCGTTAATATTCATTTTAGAAAATTATGTTCAATATAAAAGTTTGTTAGTATATTTTGATCTACATTTGAGAATATTTGATTTTTTTTTTCTTCAATTGTTTTTTAGTTACGCCTGTCCGCGCAGTTTTTTTTAAATGGGAGCTAGTGAATTTTACTCTACCATTCGATAGAGAATTTTTTTCTCTTTACAATAATATTTTTGTTTTTTTAAAATTCATTTTAATAACTTTTACAAGAAAAATTAAACAAATTAATAACAAAGTAAATTAAAGTAAGTGTTCAAATTGTCCTCCATTAGTAATTTGACAATGACCCAATCGATTTACAAAACCCCGAACAGAGTTCTGTAAAAAATCTCGGGTAATTCGGATTTCTAAATCTTCGACGTTATCGGGCTTATCTTCGTAAACTTTGTTTTTTACGTATCCCCAAAGAAAAAAATCTAAAGGACTTAAATCTAGCGAACGGGCTGGCCATTCAATGGTTCCTCGTCTTCCAATCCATCTGTGGGGAAAAACGTTGTCCAGATATTGACGAACATTTACACCATAATGTGGTGGGGTGCCATCTTGCTGGAACCAGATACTGTCATTGGGCAGGTGTTCATTGTTTTCATGTGGATAGAGCGTAGCACAAGCAGGTATTATTTCATTTTGCAATAACTGCAAATACAGACCCGAAGTTAAATTGCCATTGATGAAAAAGGGACCGATAATATGACCGCCAAGAATGCCAACCCAAACATTAACCTTTTGGGGGTACTGCGTATGGTGCTCCAAAAACCAAAAGAGATTTTCCGATGACCAGTATCTGCAGTTATGTCTGTTTACTTCACCGGTAAGGCAAAAAGTAGCTTCGTCAGAGAAAAGAATATTGTTGACAAAATTTTCATTATTATTGCAAGTATTTAACATTTCTTCAGAAAATTGTAATCTCCTATCAAAATCATCTTCCGTTAACTCGTGTACAAGGTGTACCTTATAAGGTTTATACTTTTCACTTTTTAAAAATGACACGATCGATGACTGCGAAATATTGAAATTGGCCGCTAATTGATTGGTTGATAAATGAGGATCTTCAGATACAGCCAATAAAATATCCAGTTTGTTATCATCGCTTTTTGCTGTTCTAGGTCTACCACTCCTTGGCAAATCTTTAACGCTACCAGTTTGTTCAAAGCGTCTTAAAGTTTTACCAACAACGGATTTAGAAATTGGATTTCTATTTGGATGCGTATCATTAAATAAATTACAAACGTCTTGTAAACTTCTGCGTCTATCTCCATAACCCAACATCATAAGTATTTCAATTCGTTCATGTTCACTTAAACTCGCCATTGTTAATATTAACAGCAACAAATTGCACAAATGAATTATTTCTGTCAAAGATTTGACGTACACAATAACCACTGATAAAATTATGTCGCTCAAGTTTATTTATCGCATCGCTTCTGTCTATCTGCGATGTGCCGAACATCTGTGAAACACTTGAACCGGCCTTTTCTTATAAAAAAGTTATTAAAATGAATTTTAAAAAAACAAAAATATTATTGTAAAGAGAAAAAAATTCGCTATCGAATGATAGAGTAAAATTTACTAGTTCCCATTTAAAAAAACTGCGCGGACAGGCGTAACTAAAAAACAATTGAAGAAAAAAAAATCAAATATTCTCAAATGTAGATCAAAATATCCTAACAAACTTTTATATTGAACATAATTCTCTAAAATGAATATTAACGACAATAAATCGCCGTCTCCATACTTTTAACTAACCCTGTATAATGAATTACTTAAGTACGGTGGCGATTGCTTGGAAGAGGCGATTGCTTGCACGAGCTGCTGTCGAACGTGCTGGCCACTAAAAACGTACTGGAGGACTGGAAAAATAGTTACACGATTCCGTTACACAAAAAAGGGGAGAAGAAAACACAGGACAATTACCGCGGAATTACTCTGTTGAATACAATCCTTAAATTGTTTACATCCATAATTAGAAATCTATTGCAAGAAACAATACAAATATCAGAGGAGCAACAGGGGTTCAGAAAGAATCGTAGTACAACAGATGTCATTTTCATCATACGCCAATTGGTAGAAAAATCAATCGAATAGAACAACGTTGTCACGTTACGAGATAGACAGACGAGTAGTTCCATAAGAGAAGGATGCGGAGTGCAGGATGTGGTGAAGTGAAGTAAGCGAAGAAGGAAGGAATGGAATGACCATGTCGAGAGAATGCAAACCAACAGACTTGCATATATATGCAAACATGAGAGACCAAAAGAGACAACAAGGACAACCCCCCAAGAGATGGGGACAAAGTTGGTTTTCCTCATCCGCTGAATAGAAACAGGCCAGGCAAACAGGGGATGACCCTAGCTAAAAGAAGAAGAAGAAGAAGATAATAAATAAAACACATTTTAAAAGACAATTTTAACACATTTGTGAAAATAATGAATAGCCGTACACCTTTATGTATATTATTCGATGTAAACCACTGTAGACAACATATGCTTTAGATTTACTACGTATGCGGCCGCCACATTTTATATGTGATTATATCAATTTACAACGCTACTGCTACATATAAAGTGACATATACATATACTGAGACGATATTTATTTAATAACTTTATTTATTATGCTCGTCTCTATTTAAAATTTCTTTTTTACAATTTTTTAATTTGTTATTATAAACAAATTAATTCATTTACAATAATTATAAAAACATAAAATACCCTATAATAACGATTCTTTCGTATTCTCTTTTCTATACAGTTTTAGCGGGAACTTCTCTGCTCTACGCCGCCCTCAACGGTATTCACTTGGTGGCCACGCCCCAGGCGCGACGAACCTGCTTACTCTGGAGCACTATATATTTTTTATGCCGACAAAACACTTTGCATATCTACTGTGCATGTGCCACTTTACTCACTTTTAATATATTTTTTCTTTTTATACAATAACAATTCTTAAGGTTGTTACTTAACTCACTATAGGAGTTTATGTATACTTGGCGTTCGTCTTTGATACAACGTTTAGTTATTCGCTTGTCGACGACTTCCCTTGAAGTACGCTGGTCGACTCTCTCGTTTCTCTCGCGTGTTTTCAGTTTATACTGAAGTGTCTGTGGTTCCCCGTTTTCTATCTAGCTCGGGTGTTTCCATTTAAGTTTTCCTTACACATATTCTTTTAAGTGTGAGACTGTTTATCACTACTGTAGCGTTCCTCGCACTAATGTAAACACCCGGCGCCTCTAAATATATGGGGTTATCATAAAGTAAGGGATATACTTTAACTTATTATAAATTTTTAACAAATCAAGCTAACAACAAAAAGTAAACGAAATCTAGTTGCCTAAGGAATGGGATTTGTTGTATCTATGGAAAACAAAAGCGTTGTCATGACAGTTGTTTACACAAGTGTTAAAAGTAAATCATTCTATTTGGAGTTTATTTTCAAATTAAAACTCAAGTAAACGTAAAGTTTTAACGACTCAAACTGTAATAGCATGGACCTACGAACAAGAATTGGTTTAGTTCAGTGTTATTATGAATGCGGCAGAAATTACACAGCTGGATTACGAAGGTTTCGCACGAGAATGGGTTTGAGAGCGGGGCCCTGTCGTATGAAAGCGTACCGCAATTTGATACAAAAATTTAAAGAACAGGTTCGGTAATTGACCTTCCGAGATCAGGAAGACCAAGCATTAGTGATGTCCAAGTTGCAGAGGTTCTTCACGAAAATCAGGACATAGCCAGAGGTAATCCACTAGCAATCAGTAGTGCAAATGCGATATTCAAGCGATTGCAAATGCCGTACACCACGGTCTGGAAAATTTTACGCAAAATTCTAAAAATGTATCCATATAAACTCAAAATGCTGTTTGAATTAAAGGTGGCAGATTTGGCTAGTAGGTACGATTTTTCTTTGCGATTATTGGCTCAGATGGAAATTGATCCCGAATGGTTATCCCGTATTTTATGGACAGATGAGGCACATTTTTCTCTGAATGGTGGAGTCAATACTCAAAACTGTAGAATCTGGTCTGCAGAAGATCCACAAGTAATTGTTCAAGAAGGTCTTCATGACAAGAAAGTCACCGTTTGGTGCGGTTTTACAGCTGATTTTATCATTGGTCCGTATTTCTTCGAAGAGCTACAGAATGGAGAAGCCGTATCTGTAACTGTTAACGGTGAACGATACTTGCAAATGTTAAGAGATTATGTTATTCCACAGCTGCAAGACGAGCACCACAGATTTAAAAACATGATTTTTATGCAGGATGGAGCACCTCCGCACATTTTCCGACCAGCTAAAGAATTTTTAACTAACGTTTTTCAAGATCGCGTTTAAAGCAGACATTTTGCAAATTCATGGCCACCAAGATCACCTGATCTTAACCCAGCGGACTACTGGCTGTGGGGTCATTTAAAAAAGTTAGTGTTTAGAAGAAGACCAACAACGCTACAAGAATTAAAAGACAATATTACGGAAAAAATTGGTGCAATTCAACCAGAAATGTTAAGAAATGCAGTGTACAATTTAGAGGAACGGTTGCTGATTTTACAAGATCAAAATGGAGGACATATTGAACATTTGCGGTAACTGGGTTTGGGCATACAAAATCCCATTATTTAAACAATTAAATTTCGTTTAGTTTTTGATATTAATTTAATATGTTAAAAAGTTATAATAAGTTAAAGTATATCCCTCACTTTATAACAACCCTGTATATTAAACTTATTACTAATAGCAACTTAGTATTAATATACTACATTCATTGATTTATTGATTTTAAATATTTCTTTATTTTAAAATACCAATAGAAAGAAATATACTTAATTAAATTCTTTACAATTAATAAATTTATAAATTAATATATATAGTTAAACGGTCTGTACCATTACAGTATATTCCAGAATGTGCGAATATAGGTTCAAGCAATAATATAGTACTTAACAACGAATATATCTATAAAACAAGGACTGCAATACTTAATTTTTGTTTGGGTTAACTGCGATCAAGCTTCGACTCTTCTTTATTTTAGGACAGCATATAATGGAAATAGTTGTTTGTAGGAGAATCAATGTGGTGCTAGATGAAATTCCGTAACACACTTATCTGAATTTAAATGTTTAAATTTGTTATCTATTTAAATCATTGTAGGCTGTAGGATGGCAGTTTGATAAAACAGATGTTATCCCTTGCAAGAATGTAGATGCTCCTAATGTTCAATACTGGCAAAGAACTACTTGTTTTAAGAATTTACCATCTACGTATCCATATCCTCCACTTGAAGAAGATAAGTTTTGTGCCGAATATATAGGTAAAGGTACGTAGTAATCCACTTTAATATTTGAAATATTGATTATGAAGAATCGTGGACTGCTGAATATTGTTATTACATGAAAAAAATATTTGCAGATGACTCTGCTTGTGGTAAAAGTATCGGTAGTGGAGTGTTCTTCAAGTCTACTCACAGGAGATATTTTTTGAGAGGCATCACCACTGTAATCGATCCAAAGAGTAATTATATTTTGTACACCAGAGTATCATATTACCTTAGGTGGTTGATGGAACACATAACGAAAAATTTTAAGTTCCAATTCCCTGGCATTAATGACGCCAAGACTAGATATACCGATTACGGTTGCATTCTACCAGATAATATTCAATACGGCAGTTTTAGTTTAACAACAGGAACCACGTATACGAAAGGCAAGTGGGTTCCTCCAAGTACTACGATTCTTATGACTTGCAATGGTAGACAAAGTAGCGATCCCGTATTGTCTTTCCGATGTTCAAATAAAGATTGGTATCCATCTATCGACAAAGCGTCATGCAGAAAACCAGGTATTTATAATATATATACATAAGATATGTTAACTCAAATAAACGTTTAAGCAGTGTTATTTTACTACTGATGATGTGTGCAGTGCACATGAAATGTACATATAGTTTTTAATAAACTATTAGTTTGTGAAAAAGGTGTTTTTATTTAATTAGATTTAATATTTTCACAAGTGTTCAACATATTAATAGTATTTATAATAGTAACTAGCTGACCCGGCAAACGTTGTTTTGTCATATAAATTATTTCTAGTGAATATGTTGGCAGTCTGATAAAAAATATGTAACTTATTGTAAGTGTGTGGGGATGTGGTATATGACTGAAAGACGAATGGAGCGCTGTGAACGATGACGGCTTATAAAAATAACAAAACACCAAACATTCATTTTTTGAATTCATTGTACTTTTATTATCTTAACTAATAAATTTCTAATTACATCTCTATCAAAAAGAATGACAATTAAAAAAAAACTCTATCAATCTCTTAGTGCAATGGAGTGTACGATATTTTTAGTGAGTCCATCTTTAGCCAACACAAACAAACTGAATGGTTTACCCACGCGAGAACATGCCACGTATAATTGTCCGTGTGAAAAACACGGTGTGCCCAAATCTAAGCCACAAACAGACATCGTTTGGCCTTGATGAGAATATACTTAATATGAGAGTTGCACTGTGAAAGTAAAATGATAAGTATAGGCGTCACTGCTACGATCGACGCACAATCAATAATAATGGCCGAAAACGGTTAGGCCCTAAACTTGAGGAGCGGCTAAATACCAAAGTCAATTCCATCAACTGCGCATGTCCTGTAAACAGTGTGAATGAACCTTATATGGCTCCAATTAATCAAATCAAATCTCAACTAAGCTCCTCCTACAATAAAAATTAGTTTTTGAAATTTTAATTGTACTTACAACCAGTACCTATCTGCCTATCTGCAATGCTTTAAAATGGATTAAAAAAAATACCATGACATAAATTAGTGAATAAATTTATTTTTACATAAACGTTTACTGTTTCACATAAATGTTAAGTACCAAATAATAAAAATAAGACTAATATAATTACTTAAAAGTAATTGTGGTCTTCAGACGCACAATTTGACAAATATAATTTACTGAATCCGTTTTGTAAACATTTTCTAATAGCACCTCGTTCGTTTTTATTAGGAATTTTTCTTACATCACTAGATAATTTTCTTTTTTGAGTAGAATAAAAAGTTAACTGTTTGGATATATTTTTATTTGTTGGTTCATTATTACTAGCACCTTCAACGGGATTGAAAATATAGTTTGTTCCAACTTCATTCTTCGGTAAACTTATTAAGTTATCAATAACACTTAGATGAGAATGTATTTGTAACATTACATCAGTATTCATCGAGTCCAGGTTTGCAGACTGCAATTTCAAAATAGATTCGGATATTTTAAGAGCCAATTTATCCTTTAAATTATTAGTATTTTTTGATGTGTCTGTTACAACATACTCGTTTTTGTCGTTATCTACTTCTTGCTTTGAATCTTCTTTCTTTTTAAATATCAATGCAATGAAATGGATATGCTTACATATTGTTGGTTTCATAGAAAAATCGACACACGTACATGTATACATATGAAAACAAATGCCACACTGCACACAATTCAAATCACAACAACATCGGTCTGAAATTTGTTTGACATAGTAACAAAAGTTCATTTTACTATTATCTACTGATACTGGACTTAGAGCCCATTTTTTCGAATTTTCTTCACTGTGAATGACAAAATCACTTCTTAGGGCTGTGTTGTGACTTTTTATTATGTGCTTTGTATGAATGGTGTATTTCCCTTTTACTGTTTTTATTAATCTATCAACACATTTGTCCCTAACATATTTCAATAACACATGTAAACTTTTGTCTAAACGTTTTACTTTTTTTCCATTTAGATAAAAGTATTTAATTACTTTGTGCATCGACTCTAATCGCATATTTGTATTTATGCCACACTGACTCCTAAATGAATAAGCCCACTGACGGTAATTAAGACTATAGTTATTTTGAAAATAAATGCCAAAATTATAAGTATCTTTATCTGATATCATTGCCTTAATAAAATTTACTAAAGTGACTTCAAAATTGTCTTTCTCTACATCTTGCTGAAGAACTTTTAAAGTTTTATATACATTTGACCTTTTTTCTTTGTCGGTAATTTTAGTTAAATTAATTTGCCAAGCGCGATCTACATGCCACGAGCAAAATAGTTGGTACAGGACAGGTTCCATTACGCAATTCCAAGCATTGGAAAAAGTTGAAACAATGTCTGTCATAAATGTTCTTGGTGAGATATTACCCACATGGGACTTAATGACGCTGAAATAAATTTTATAGATGTAAGTATCTTTTCTATTTGAGAACATAAACGCTCCAGGTATCCCTTCACCAAAGTCATCCACCACCATTACTGAAGTTAATTCAAAATTATAATTATTTAGACCATGTGTACCATCTATGGCTATTATATTGGAACCAAATTCCTCAAGCATAGTTTTTTGGAAATTAGTCATTATTATTAAGCAAAAATCAGAAATTGCCAAATTATACAAAGCATCTACCCCCCCCCCCCTGCCTTTTATATAATAGAATTGGATTTTGTGGTTCTATTTCACACTGTTTTACCCACAAATCTACTGACATAGCATCATTTTTATGCTTCACACCATCAGCTATATCAACTTTAGAACAAGATTTGATATTTGATATGTCTTTTCTTTTAATTAAATCAACTCTATTTATTTCTTTCTTGCACTGTAGTTTGTCTCTATACATGTCAAGAATCCTACAATAAATTGTTATTATTTAATTTGTTGTTCATTTGATTACTTATAAGACATTCACCTTGATGCAGGAACCCCGTTAATAAGTTTTGAGGCTACAACAGCTTTATCTTTTTTTAAAATTCTCACATGTTGTAACTGTTTGGAATGTCCATAATGAGTTTTTCTCCAAATGACATTAATATTTCCTGATTCTAAAATGCGAATTTCACTTGTACAACTTCTATCTAGTTTGCAGGAACCCTGAGACTTAACAAGTTTCTTATTTTGGCTTCTAGATCTAATCTTACCTGCAGAAAAAAATATTTTTAGTATTCAATTTTCGCAAACATTATTTTACCATTACCTGACCTATTACAACTGTAGTATGTAATTTTACCATTTGCACTTCTAAATGTAGCAGACACCACATAATTACATTTATGTTGTTCTTCAACTGAAGCTAGTCTAGAGAATATACAAATAAAAAAATCTAAGACGCGAATATCTTGAATTAAATTCATACCTGTCAAGTCTTCAAATTCCAAAGATTCTTCTTCAAATTGATAATTATGTGCTTGACGCAAATGATTAATTAAATCCACATTTTGCTGGTAGGAAGAGTTACAATGCTCTTCCAAACATTTGTGTGACCACACATTCTTATCATACGAAACACTGTTTGTTTTCAAATAATTGTGAACATTTTTGAGATGTTTGTTCAAATTGAATTGTGTAGAGTACACTTTCTGGCATACTTCACATATTACTGGCATGGCAGCAACTGTACAATTGAAACTTTTGTAGACACAGGACAAACTTTTGTAGACACAGAAACTCAACAAACTTTTAACCTCAAAATAGGCCAAATTCCTAAAACCGCGTAAACGCCGTAAGCATTATAGTTTACGCATGCGCAGTTGATGGAATTGACTTTGGTATTTAGCCGCTCCTCTAAACTTGAGTGAGTGAGAGAAAGCTTATTGTGTGAGAAAGACAGGAGTTCGGCTTCGTTCTCATCCCTCCTCTGTGCTGTTTACGGGGTGAGAAGTGACACCGGTAGACGCCTGGTGGGAATAACTGATCGAGTGGTAACTGATCAATTATCGACCGCCGAGAGTAGAAAATTATTAAAGTACTAATATCGCTATTAAAAAATAGGGGTTGGTGGTAGAAGGGTGAAAATTTAGGGCTGTATGTATTTTTTAATGCCGAATCATAAAAAAAAATAAAGTACAAAATTTTGTCCAAAAAACAAACAAAATTTTTTTGGGGTGGACCACCCTTATCACTTAGGGGTATGAAAAATACTTTACGTCCTATTCTCAGACCTGCTGAATATACACACAAAATTTCATAAGAATCAGTCAAGGCGTTTCGGAGGAGTTTTGTGACAAACACTGTGACACGAGAATTTTATATATTAGATAATAACAAAACAGGCAGAACGATGCATATGATATTCAAATTTTATATTGGGAAGTAAAATAGCTACATATTGAATATAATTTAATGTTAGTTATATTCAAGGTGACCAACTTCAAAATGTTCAAAATTAGGACAATTTTAATCAGAGGTAGCGCTACTCTAATATACTTGACACCCTCATTTAACATTAGAGGGGCTGTCTACCTATATGTTTCTGAAGAACTACTGGGCCGATTTACTTGATTTTTTTGAGCAAATCGTCAATTTTCACGGTAGAAGGCTGGAATTTTGCATAGTTATATTACAATATCTCCTACAAATTACACTTTTTCCAGTTTGAAAAATCTTCAATAGAAGCGATTTTATTCAAATTTTTCGGAACGTCAGTAGTATAAAATCGCCATTTATGCGTATCGTCAATTTTTGAAATAGAAGTTTGAAACCATGATACTAAATTATTCTACGACTGAAGCTCTATCAGGAAAATTTTTCCGTTTTTAAAAATGTCTAGATCAGATTTTATTTAAACTTTAAGGTTGAGAAAGTTTTCAAAAATTCGAGTTTCTCAAACCTCATGCACTTTATGGCAGACAGGTGGTTGCAATCCGACTGGCGTAATTTATTTCTTATTTGTATTGTAATTTAACAGTCAGTTTTTGTGTCGTAAATAAGAGGTGTCGAAGGAACAACTTATGGACATTTCTACAATTGTTATATCAATTACTGCATTTAAATTATTCTTTTCATTGAGATAAGGTTTTAATTGTCACTGAAAAGGTATGTACTTGCTAATGGAGAAAATACCCCAAGCAAAAAAGACTGTGTACAAGTGTTATTTTCATCAACACATTAAGAAGAGAATTAAACTGCTGAATTGTGCTATAGTCTTATAACTTGGTAAAAATATTTTCAGAAATCTATTTCTAATAGATTCCAAAAATGATTTAAATACCGAAACCCACCGGTTTGCAACGTTGGTACAATTGTTCTTCCATGTTAAAAGGACGTCGGCTATAAGATATTTCTTTGGTATTACTACTTCATCAAATAAATCACTTCCATTAATCTCTTCATTATTTATGACGGTTAAGCACAACTGAATCTCAAAAAAATTTGGAATTTTGTTTAACGAAACTCATTTAAATTTTTCAAATTTATTTGCTTCAGGATTTTTCCATTCTCTTAGATAATCTATTGATGTTACCAAAAATTAAAAATATGGGTTTGTATTTTGTGTTTGCTAGTTTGAAAATCTTCACTGTTTCAACACATTTTGAAGAATCAAAAGATGATATTCGATATCCTCTCGCTCTTCCAAACTGTTTATCGATTCTTCCAAGATTTTTAAAGTTTCAATCGCCGAAATATTTTCAAATACTGTCTTGTGAAACAAGTTAGTTTCGGGATTTGTAAAATACTGACAAAAAGTAAGACTTTAATGCAGCAAATATTTGTAACAGTCTTTCTACTGTTGGAAGCAAAGCTAGTCACCTTGTAAGACTATACCCTAGAATATTCGTGTACTGAATGTCAACAAAATCGCAAAAATCTTTCAATTTCTCGACACGCGAAGTAGAAATGTGGAAAAACCCGTATCTTTTGTAACAAGAAGTTCAATATCAATAGGCAATGTATCACATGCCATTTTTACAGAGTTGTTAATTATATTTGCAATACACCCAATTTCAAAAATGTTAGGATTATTACAGCGGCGGCTTGGGGTGGTTCACATAGGGAGTGCATAATTTCAAAACTAAAAAGTATAATACAAGAACGCTTACCCAATCTTTATAAGTTTCACCGACATACTGTTCCAGACAGGTACTGTTCATTGTACAGTTTGTTTTGAGGGAATAGTAAATATAACACTACAGTTTGATTACATCTGACGATAAACGAAGTCCATTTTGCGTGTCTTTGACTTGCAGAACAGTTCTATCACTTTTTATTTAATTTGTTTAATTTGTTTAATCTGTCTTCTTTCATTGTATTTCTCAGGAAAGTTTTTATTCTCTTCAGCCGTGAAAACTGGCGTTCCGCTTCAGACGTTGTCATTAGGATTGTAATGACAATTTTTAAAAGCTTAACAACTTCATTAAAGGTGTCGCTTAATCCATCTAGCAGAAGGCCTAGCAGACCTACAGCACTGACTTCGGTATTTTGCCTAAATTATTCTCTAGAATATAGAACACTTAATTCAGTTCGTAGCCTGCCTTCATTGAGGCATGGATAAAATTTTACTGCTTCTTTAAGGCAATCTTCCGGAAATTTTTTTTGAAAAGGGGAGAACTGTTTAAAAGAAATTAAGTTTGCTAATATTAAGTGCCCTGTATATCGAAATCTAGATTTTATTTCAAGCAAAATAATATCGCACACTTCAATAGTTTCCCTCCGTCTTTGGCAACCATCAGGTACTCTTCGTCGCGTTGATGGTCGAGGAGTCAGTTCTGAGTCATTTTGTTTAACCAATTGATTATCTGTGTCAGCGATTTCGGTTCGAATTTTTCCAATAGCGCGTTCAAAATTATCTAAATTATTCTTGATTTTTAATGCATCTGTATTGACATTTTGTAATTGATTAAACAATATGTCCACATGTGGCATAATTTTATGAAAGAAAGTTAACCAATAGATAAAATTTTCCTCCTCTAAAATTCGCAAATTGGCACCAGCTTGATGAATGGTAGTTTGTAAACTAGCTTCTCCCTCGATTTGTTCTAGAGCTTCAATTATTTCTTCTCGGTGCTCATAAATTGTATTCACTGTCCTAGAATTGAAGTTCTATCTTATTTTTGAACAACGAGGTAAGCTTTTTCTCTGAAGGAATTCTTCCAATCTTGCAGCTCGTTGTGGTGAAGTGGAGAAAAAGTACATAATCCCGTCAGATTGGCAAAAAAAAATTCTGCAATTACTACTGCTCGATGTAGCATGTGACATAATAAGATTTGTCTGATGTGCGTAACAATGTACAAAATTGGCCCTTGGATACTGGTCTTGGACATGTCTTTTCACGCCGTTAATAGCACCACTCATGACTGCTGCTCCATCATAGCTCTGTGCAATCAGTTTTTCTGGGTCATCAACAAGCAAACTAATTTCTTTAAGGATGGAGGCAGATAAAGAATTAGCATCATGTCCACTAGGCAGAAGAAATTTCCAAAATCTTTCGACCGGTCTCGCGTTCACAATATATCTGAAAACAACCACCAACTGAAACTGATTGGACACATCTGTGGTTTCATCAGCTATCACAGATATGAAGTCGGTTGCTTTAATTTCACTGGAAACTTGTTCATGATACATGTTCAACATTGCATCAAGCAGCTCATTCTGTATCGTTTTTGATAATCCCTTAAAAAACGGTGCTGCTTCGATGTGATCTCTGAGCGATTTATCCAATTCTGCCGTAAAATTTATCAATTCCCGAAAAATGCCCTTGGTATTCGACGTTTGCCGTTCATCATGACCCCGAAGTGCCAGTTCAAACGCGCCACAAAATCTAATGCAATTTATTATTAAATTTAACACATGCCTATTTTTTGTTACCTGTTCATTGTGTTTTTGTACTGCTTTTCTATATGATGAATCTAAAACATTCTGAATGTTATTTTTTCCTAACATTCTTAGACTAAATATATTTTTCAAATGCCCTTCGGAATTTTCATATTTCGTAATTTTAGCACTAAGATGAATTAAGTCTTTTATTCCGTTCTTTGACCAAGACGGTTCACCACCAAACAAAAGACACGGAAAATAAAACAAAGTATTTTTAATTTCACACCCACAAATCCAGTCATTTTTCTGATAAATATTCATTTTGAATTTTCTTATAACGTCTTTACCTTTAACAGATTGTTAATTTTCTAAACATAATTGAGGCATCGGCCGTTTAAGATTTTTTATTGCGATTTTTTCATCATACGTTAAACGCGAAAACGTGTTACTCTGTAACGCAGAGACGAAATTCATCTTACAACAGCGGTGAGCAGACTGGGGATCTTGCTCACACGCTATGTATTATACGATATGGAAGTAGAACAAAATACAGTTCTCCCCACCTTCAATGTAATGTTAATGGCTTAACGGAGCAACGGTCGGGCTTTGCTCATGGGTATGTTTCTCTCGGTGGAAGGGGTAAACATTCGAATAGTTTCTCGTCTTTACATCTGTGCGCTGTTAGTCGTCATTATATCTGTGACGACGATCGGTGCATATAGGTTGTTACGCGAGCCGCACACGCCACGTTCCTGTTCAATAACTATGAATACGTAATAAATAAATACTTTCACAGTTAGTCGCCGCTTGGTTTGTTTTGTTTCAAAATTCCAGGGGATGCAATTGCTCACTTGCTCTCATTAAAGAGCCGCCACTGGATTATTAAGACTTGTCTTTAATTTAGAATGAAGGTTATTCATACCCCTCCTAGAGAATCTTCCAAAATTCATGTTAGTATCATCGGCAGACACATTTTTTTAATTTAAATCAAAATTTGCAATAGTTTCTAATAAGTAATTATTTATTAGATCTGAAGATTCACATGATAGATCCTTCATTTGCTTAATTTTTAACTGGATGCGTTCTTTAGGAAAAAGGTACCGTATCAAAATTAGCATTAACTTTATATGTTTATGTTTTTAAACATCACAACATATTGTGACAAAATTAACTTGATTTAGATGCTTTTTAACAATTTGCATTGCCATTGGTGCAAAAACTCCTATTATAAAAGCTTCATTCTTGCTCTTGGCTGACGAATACTTGGCTTCAAACATCATCTGAATTAGTTTTGAGATGCAGTCGGCGGTAAGCCCACAGATATATTGCTGTTGAAATGACAAAAAGCTTTTAAAACAAGTTGTTCGAATGTCACGTTCATTTTATGTAAATAATTGTTAATTTTCATTTATGATCGAAATGTTTCTTATACATTTTTTATTCCAAACGGATGTCTATAGTGTGGGGCAAGTAGCCTACTAAAAAATTGAAGAAAGTCAAATAGATTTTTTGAAAAATAACTTTTTTGAGGAGAACAAAAAATTGAAGTATCCCAAAAATCATCTGAAACTTCGCAAGAAATTTTCTAATAACACTGCATATATTCGAGTGTATCAGTTTTGCACTAATAAAAATTGAAGCCGGAATTTACGACTTTTATTGTCTTAGGGACCTGTCCCCCGATCAAAGCATCCGAAGCTGAAGAAGTGTTTTGCAAACTGAATGGCCGTACGGTTAACTGTGAAGATGCACAATCTAATACTACAGCAGTAGTTCGTTGTCAACCGTATTTTACTTTTCCTGGACACAGACCTATTTACAAATGCCAAGATGGAGAATGGGATCAGATATTCACACCATGCACTTTAGGTAAAATAAGAACCTTGTGTGTTCATAATACTGGCGCTATCATAATTAGCAAAATTTGTGTGATTAGACTGATCATGTTTCAATTCGAAATTAGGACTATTAGATTGGTACAGTTATAAAAGATTATTTAAAAAGTGCAATCTTGATTTGTACAGTTTTTTTTTTGCTTCTGGTGTAAAGTTTAATTTCACTCATTTGTGCCTTTTTCCAAATAACCAACCGATTTAATTATTAAGATTATTATAATGTAATTACATTTTTTTACACCATCCTTCCATCGTATTATATGTAATAATAATAATAATAACCCATGACTCAACATCTCCCAATAATTATTTGGAACATTATCGGCCATGAGTTATTATAGTAAGCTTGAGGCAAATTTGATTCACTTGCACCATTTTGTACTTGCAGAATGCGGTCTAAAACGAGTAGGAGCCGAAACTTTGGCAATAGGAGGAGTCGAAACGATCAAGAATGAATATCCATGGGTCGTTGGCATTTATAATTCAAGAGGCAACCAAATTTGTGGAGGAACGATAATTTCTAGGAAATTCGTGATATCAGGTACAGAAAGATATTAATCTTTATTGAACTTCTCTAATAATTATTCAAGACTGTATACAATTACCATTGGTGTATTTGATTTGAATTAGTGTTCACGTTTGTTTCATAAATTATGCAGCTGCTCATTGTTTCGCAAATTTTAAAGGAGTAGTGGCAAATAAGGATGATTTTACAATAATAGCTGGCAAATATTTCAGAAATATTAGCATAGAAGAACAATCATCCCAGAAGAAAAAGGTTAGTAAACACAGTAGAAAATAAAATAACACGCGCAGGGTACAAAACCACTACAATTATTTCGCTCTTTGAGAGCTTCATCAGTTGATGAAAATTATAATAATTTTTATTGTATTATGTATTATAATTTTCATTATTCCATGAAATTGTCGTAAAGGGAAACGATTTCTCTTTGTGTTATTGTCTTTAATTTTCTAGCTGAAATAGCATTTATGAAATTAATTTACTACATTTAAGAGTATTTATTTTACTATATTTTGGTGGAATTTCCCAAACAGGTTTATTAAAAAAGAAACAAGAATTTTACATGTGATTTATTTTCGTTATAACTCTTACATTTAATTGTAACAGTCTTAATGATATTGTTGATACAAACATATTGCTGTGTGCTGTACCAGCATTATTTATTAAATATAATGACCATAGACACACGTTGGGCACTATATTATTTATGCTGTAGATTCAATGATTTTAACTGAATGCTAATACTTGATATAATTTATATTTTATGTATGAACTTATTTCTCAACAGCACGCACTTTGTAAGTACTTATGAGTTCTAGCAGTGTATTCAGCCTCTTTGTCTCCTGGTAAATCTCTTGTTCAGTATTATTCTGGGATAAGGTTATAATTTTTTATTAAAAAGTAAGTTTATATAAAAATCATATTTGTATATCTTTATTAGAACATCAATTATAATTGATGTTCTAATATAGCAATGCTATCTATAATAATTATTATAGATAGCATTGCTATACTATAATACACGTAATTGAAAGAAAACATTTCTACCATCTTTCGGTTATAATGTTTTGTAAAATATATATATCAATAATGTGTGAATACGTATAATGTATATGAACATATCTACGTGAGAAATTTCTTGAATTTAGCAGCATTTAAATTAATCGATGACAATTAAACAAAATTAAACAATTAAAAAAAATTAAAAATTCATTAACATTAAAATAATGCAAGTAATTTGTCATCGATTAATTTAAATGCCGCTAAATTCAAGAAATTTCTCACGTAGATATGTTCATATACATTATACGTATTCACACATTTAAATATACGGCAAAGAAAAAGATTATATGTGTTTAATATATACATTAACCACATATAAAATATTAATTATATCAATAATGGTAATCATGAAATATTTATCCTGTTTTAAAACAAACAAAAAACTTGATTCCCGATAGGTAATCTGTTAATATTGAGCTGATTCTATTTTACCAGAAATATTGTATTTGCACGTAATGCCCTGATAATCTAGAACTTTGCAATGGTTAATGTTCGGAGATGAGCCTGAATTGATCACTAGCCGCAACCATTCGCACGTATCACTGCTAGCGTCTCAATACCTGCCACACAACAACATTCCCTTTTTTTAAATATATTATTATGTTTTGAAATTTTAAATCAAAGATGAAATGCAACAATTAATGATGCTTGATAATGTGTTTGAGAATAAACATTCGCACGTTGTATTCTCCCCAGACCCAACACCATTAATGATCCTTTCTTTGTTATAAAAAAAACTAATAAATTATTATAGGTTAACAGGATAATATCTATTTAACTCTTACTGCTCAACGTTATACTAGAATAAACATTTTGACGTTGTATTCTTAGAAACGCACAACTATATTAATAATCCTTTACAATTGAACAACTTACTTTGTTTCATCAAATATCTCTTCAAATTCTGCCTTAGGCATCTCCATATTTAAATTAAAAATTATCAAACGAAAATTACTCTAAATAAAATGAATGAAAATTAAATTTATATACTAATACAAACTAAATAATTATGTGATGAGCGTAGGGTTCGATACACTACGGTTAGCCGTAGTGTATCGAACCCTACGCTCAAATTTTGTTAGCTTTTAAAATTATTTCTTTATCCTTCGAAGTCGAAATAATAATTAATTCTTGTTCATTCCTGTTTTTGAAATATGTACGAGAAAACAAAAGAACATCGTCTATTCATTGTGCCCTCCTTCTAACTAAACTTTAAGTTGGTATCCAAGCTTCCTCGGTGAAATCTCTGCTGTTCATTTTCTGCAAGTTGTCGCTGCTACACGAACACACACGCACATATTGTTTTTGACAGTTCATTCACCAACGTCAACACTCCGAATTGTTTGTTTATTTAAAAAGTCTTTTCAATAACTTCCTATGCATTTCCATCGGTAGGTTTATTTTTCTATCTTCTTAATTACAGTCCCTCCTTGTATTTGTTTATAAACGTATTGCCTTTCTCATTATTTGCTACATACTTTCTTTTTCCATTTGCTAACACGATCCTTAATTTTCTTTTAGAAATACCTGGATTAGGCAAAACCGGAAATATATTGCAGATAACAGGAATTCTTCTTCCTATATCACTCGCATTACAACGATTAGTCGGGCCTACTACGTCGTCTCTAATTTCTATCCAGGACTTTTCCCACGGTAACACATTTATCTGCAAGAAACTGTAAACAATGTTTATACTATATATTTTTTCTTTGCAGGTCTTCTAAACCACACAAATTATTTTTATTATCTATGGAAGCTCTTGTACCCACACATATAAATTCATAAATGTATATTTTTATTCGTTCAGTTGTTATTTATACAGAACATTGTTGCTGACCATATCGTGTTAGAATATTTAACTTATATCCTTTTCCTATTTATAGTCATAAGTTTGAGGTAATTTTTTATGTTCTTTAAGCATGATTTATTAAAATCTCTCTTATAAATTTGTCACATTGTGCACGTTTAAATTCACATTATTTATTCTGCCATATTTTCGTCTCGTGCATAACGAATGTGACCCTGTTCATATAGTTTTATAGCGTTTAAATGACTCACTCTCTTTACCGTTTCATCCCTCAACATGACTCTTTCTCTGTTGTTAGCTTTAAGTACCTTTTTATTTTTAAACAAAGGTCCATTATTTAAAATATTTAAAGCTATTTGCACGCCTTGTGAAAAGTTAGGTTGCTTTTCAGTGTATACAAACCATACCTCCTGTTTATCTTTTCTACAAAAGAAATATATATTGCTTAGACTTATTTTGTTTTTTATTTTGTACCTATATAATACTTAATTTTAATACTTATCCAACCTATAATGTAACAATAAATCATATTTAATTTTTCAAAATTTCTATATCTAAATATAGGCAACCCATTATATCTTTGTGTTACTTGTAATGTATAATGCTTGAAATCAAAAATAAACAAGTTGATATTACGATTTCTATTCTTTTAAACACTTTAACTAATTCTTAATATTATTCTAATTTTTAAAAATATGTAATTTATGTACGTCATAAAGTTGTGTGCTTAATCTTTAAAATTGACTTAATTAATGCAATGTATTGTGGATATTTACTGACAATTTCATGTATGATAATATTACAAAGACAGTATTTTGTTTTATACGAGGTGTGATCAAATTGAAACGATAATTTTGAATTTTGTCAGAAATTATTCAAAATAGTTTCCCTGTGATATTATACACTTTTGCCAACGTAGTTTACAGTTTGAGAAGCATTGGTGGAACGCCTCTTTAGGTATCGCTTTGAGCTCGATTTGCGATTTTGCCTTTATCTCATCTATTGCTGAAAAACATTGTCCTTTAAGTGACCTTTTTAATTTAGGAAATACTGAAAAGTCATAGGGGGCCATGTCCGGAGAACAGGGTGGATGAGGCAACACAATAGTGTTGAGTTTTGCCAAAAACTGTTGGATACGCGAAGCGGTATGTGCCGGTGCATTGTCGAAGTGCAAAATCCACGAATTGTCTCTCCAAAGTTCGGGTCTGTTTTTTTCTGATTGACGCAGGCAATTGCGCTTAATTTGTAAGTAATACGTCTTGTTTACTGTACGGCGGGTCGATAAAAATTCATGATGAACTATTCCATCGTGGTCGAAGAGGACTTTTAAAAGGACTTTTACATTTGCCTGGATTTGACGTGCTTTCTTAGGTCTAGGCTCCACAGAAAACTTCCACTGAAACGATTGAGTTTTTGTTTCGACATCATAGCCATATACCCAAGGTTGGGTACCAGTTATAACGCGTTTAAGCCAGTCTGGGTTCTCAGCAATGTCACTAAGCATTTGATTAGCGACCGTTACACGATGTTCTTTTTGTTGAAAATTCAGCAGGGACAATATTTGCCGCCACCCGTTTCATGTTCAAAAGATTAGTAAAAATGGCTTCACATGACCCATATAAAATTCCTATTTTTCCCCTAATGTCTTCCCTAATACTAATTCTTTTATTAGCAAGTACAATCGCTTTAACTTTTTCCACATTTTTATTACTGATGGACGTATGAGGATGTCTAGACTTCTCTTCATCTTCAATGTCATCTCGACCTTCCTTAAAGCGTCTGTACTATTTATAAACTCGTGGTTGTGACATAGTAGGCCTTTTTTAACATTTTGAACGCTTCGCTGTACTTAATTCCGTTTTCAACACAAAATTTTAAACAAATTCTTTGATCCGGCATTTCGCCACACAAACAATTAGCCGAATACACTGAATAATTCTCGTTTATTCGCTCGCCAAACAGAAACTAAGCGTCACAGTTGTTTTAAGTAAGTGACGTCTCTGTCACTAATGGTGCTGTCAGCGTAGAAAAAAATAATCAATTCGTTAGATTAAACGTAGCTCGCGAAATTTGAAATTTTTTGTTTCAATCTGATCATACCTCGTAGGTATAGTATGCAGCAAAAATAACAGAATATTACATTAGTAATCAAAATGACACGTTTGTTGCATATATATTGCTTAAGTAAATGTCTTGAATAAACTTTAGTTCAGGAAAGAATACAAAAATATAAAAAGAGCAGAAGAACTGTGTACATTTACAAGAAATTATTGTTTAGATAAAATCGCTTTTTGTACATGAAGACTACAAAGGATCTCTACGAAAGTTTCGAGACGATATAGCTTTAATTGAAATGGATACAGATTTTACTCCAACAATGGAAGTTGAACCGGTATGCGTGGACTGGGAAGATGTGTATGAAGACATAGATTTAATTAACGGCAACGAAGGCATCGTAAGTATTGTATATCTAATTCATCATGAATTTTTACGTATACGCAAGGATGTTTCTCCAATACTATGAAAATTACGAAAACGATTTAATTACCGGTCAATATCACTTGGTTGAGTTTGCCCTATGTTTCATCTACCACTATTTTTAAATATTTATATTTATGCAAAGTTTCTGTTTGTTGAATTGAAAAGCTATTAAAATAGATTTAATCACTTTCTTTCATGAGAAGCTAATAATAGTCTCCCATCATTGCTGGATCCCACCTTCCATATTTTCAATTAATTCTCCAACAAGTCTGTTGCCTAAGATATATATGCTCTTACTACTAAACAATATCTTCAAAAACGTAGTTCTACGCTATTTACTTTTGATGTTTGATGTTATTTGTTCTGTTAATGATTTCAACATTTTTCAACATTTAAGATGCTGATTTATCGTTGAAGTAAATAACACCTTTAAAATTAATACTGTGACTTACATATATACATTTATACGTAAAACGTATATGCATATATGCATGTGTTTGAGATACACACATACATTAAGTGCCATTGCCGACAATCGAACTCACAGACACCGGTGTTTCGACCTTTGAGGTCTCGTCAGTGTGCGTGGAGACTGTCGACAATGGCTTCAAGACTTAAAAAGCTGCCTATGTCATTTTTGCGTATTAAATGTAGTGAGAGTATCACAGCGACATCTAACACCCAAAAGATGACACAGAAAAAGCGACGTCTATGCGTTCGATTGTCGGCAATGGCACTTAATGTATGTGTGTATCTCAAACACATGCATATATGCATATACGTTTTACTTATAAAGGTATATATGTAAATCACAGTATTTATTTACTGCTTGATGTTAGTTTTAACATCCACGTGTTTACACTATTCATTTTCACCTTTAAAATTGGTGATCCTTGGTGAACTTGTGTTAATAATTAATGTTTACGTAAAGTTTGTTCTCTATAGGTTGCAGGTTGGGGATTTACACGAGAAGGTGGATCACCTAGTGACGTATTGAAAAAAATTACAGTTCCATTTCGACCCAAAGATGTGTGTTTGGAAAATCTGCCACAAAATTTTAGCGATCAATATGTGACAACAGACAAAATTTGTGCAGGTTATATAGACAATAGTAAGTCATTGATTTAAGTGTGGATTATTACAACAGATATAGAGGCATACAATATGATTTTTAATGTCTGTCATCTTGGTTTTTCTTGATATGTTTTTTTTTCTAAACTGTTGTACGATTACGTGGAAGGTTTACTTTTTTCCATATTCCTCTGCTGATATTTATGTCAGCAGAGGAATATAGCTCTAGATATTTGAAGCGTTGTACATCTTTTTTGCTTACATTGTTTTGTCTTATGTTAATCTTTATTTCTTCACTCTACCGTTGGTCTCTCTTGTGTTTATTATATCATATTAAATGCTTTTTTAATACATTGGTTTAATTTTGCAATCATAATTATGTCGATAGTAATACAATATAATCTATAATGTACAAAGAGCAAAACATACATTTTATGAATAAATATAGTATTTGTGCATTCCAGGAATAGAAGATACTTATTATATTTATTTGAAGTATTAATTAATAAGGAACTGTAAATGATATATGCTGGCAAAGCATAAATTCCCTCCCTCGTCAATTGCAAATGTACACTGTACTATTTAATTTATTTACAGTAACTGCTTGCACACCTACTCTCACAATGCTGAAAAATAAATGCAATTGTTTTAATTTTTGTTATACTGACGCTGTAACTGAAATTGATTGATGGTTTTGAAAGTTCATAATCCCCTATTGAATATTCATGCGGCTGCCCACGATAATCGAACCTCAGATGGATCTTCCAGCCTTCAATTCTGTCGTTTGCTGCAACATTTAAATCGACCTAACGTGGACGTTAAGTTGTCATTGGCAGCTGTGCCGACCGACCTCCATATTGAATAAGGACATTTCACGTAGACTTTAGTTATTGTATTATTTAGCTTCATTCGCGTATGATATGTAAAAGTATATATGTGAGAAGATGTGGTTTTATTGTTATATCTCGGGATAAAGTATTGACCAGATTTTAAGTCAAATTATAAGCTTTCAAACACAAAAGGTTTTATCAAAATCAGTCCAGAAGTTTTCCCGTGATGCTCGAATAAACAGCCAATTACAGTTATATACAGGCTGTTTGATAAAAAGCGCGCCATCCTGTAACTTCTTTATTTATTATCCGATTTTAATAAATAAAAAAAAGTATTATGCTTTGACAAACTTTATAAACTGCCCATAATACCAATTTTTTCAACGCTGTCTTGAATACGTAACCATAGTCAACTTTTTCTTTTTTAATGGACACCTGAGGTTTTTTCCTCTGGTAGATAATTTTTTTCTGAAACTAGTAATGTTCATTTTGTTATCATTTGGTTATTTAATTTAAAAAAATGATTTATCTGCAACCTTTATCCGCTTACTATGAAATTTTCAAGTGTGTCGTGATCAAAAAATGCAACGAATATGTCATTCAAACGTCAGTTTTATTTAAAACGTTTTTCGAAATTCCTACCGGAAGTAGGTCTTTTACTCTTATCAAAAATCAGTTTTTTGCGAATATTTCGCAAGTCATGCTTTTTAGACAGGTAGGTACGTTACGGGTATAAAAGTATTTAGAACTTAATTTTCAACACCTTTTCTATAATTTTTTTTTTAAATTCGGACCGGAAGTACCACTTTTACTCTTACCGAATAGCGATTTTTTGCAAATATGCCGTAAATTATGCATTCTATATATATTTATCAGGAGTACAAAAGTATTTAGAGCTGGATTTGCAATATTTTTTAAATAAAAGAAATTTCAAAATTCAGACCGGAAGTGACACTTTTACTCTTAGGGAGCAGCACTTTTTTCGAATATCTTGCATACTATGCATTCTATATGGATTTATTAAGAGAATAGAAGTACTTAGAATAGGATTTTGAATAATTTTTGTATAAAAGAATTCTTAAAATTGTATAATTTGAAACACTCATATACGTATAAGAAAGTCGTGTGGTGGCCACACCTCATTTTTTGAACTCGAGGGATTGCCATTAATTTGTTGTTTGTTAATTGTTTCTAATTTGACTATTTTGACTATTATTGTTAATTTAATTTTATTTTTGTCATTAAATCTCACTGATTTTTGTTTTTGAATTGTGATGTCGAATGAATTATGAATAATAAATGACTGCTGTGGCAATTTAGTGTAACAAATAAAAAAATGTAAATAACATGCAGATTTCCCAGCTAATTTTCGAATGACAGACGTTTGAATGACATATTTGTCACATTTGTGTTGCAATTTTTCTTTCACGGCACACTTTAACATTTTATAGTAAGCGGATAAAGATTGCAGATAATTCAACTTTTCAAGTAAATATCAACCAAATGATAACTAAATGAACATCACTAGATTCAGAAAAAAAAATTATCTAGCAGACTAAATGAAAACGACTACAGGTGTCCATTAAAAAAAAGTTGACTATCGTTACGTATTCAAGACATCGTTAAAAAAATTGGGGATTATGGAGAGTTTATAGAGTTTGTAAAACCATTTTTATACTTTTTTTATTTATTGAAATCGGATAATAAATATAGAAGTTACGGGATGGGGCGTTTTTTTATCAAACAGCCTGTATATACAATAAATATTAAATTTACGTCAGACATTAAAAATCATGCTGTATTTATTTGTGTCTAAAGTGAGTCATGGTATAAATAAGAAATAAATTAGAAAAGGTGTCACATTTGCAAGCGTTTCTCTTGTGCTTATACCATACTTACTTATTAGTAAACTAATATACTTGTTTCTATTACAGATACAAATGTGTGCAAGGGCGATAGTGGAGGTGGCTTATACTTTAAATCAGATAGATCTCGTTATTTTATCAGAGGCATCGTCAGTTTAACAGTAAAATCAGCCATTGGTTGTGATACAAATCAGTTCGCTCTTTACACTAAAGTATCAAAATATTTACCTTGGATGGAGAATATAACAAGAAAAGTATTGTAACATTTTTAAACGTGTTAATACAGGGTTATCGATAACAAAAAAAATAATTTTTCAGAACGATTAAGAAATGTATTAACTTTACTTTCAACGAAGAAACATAGCTATACTAAATTAATTCATTAATAAAAGTTTACAAATAAATTAACTTAGGTCTAAACTCGTTTTTTCACAGGCAGGGTCCAGTGAAACTTCATTTTAAAGTTAATTAATTTCTCATATACTTCAACAATCTCATTTCTCTTTCATTAAGATCTTTTCTGTGAAGTATAAGTCCAACGAAAACATTTTCATTTACCTGAATCTTTTTCAAGTATTAGTTGCATATATGTTTTTGAAAAATTACCATTTATTATTAGAATGAACTCGAATAAATAATTTTTGAAATTACCTTTAAAATGACGTATCTTTCGACTCTCATTGTATGTAATGTAAGAAGGCAGGAGACAATCATCTCTGTTGGAAGGCCAAACTTGAGAAATGAAGATTATGTGCGCCTCGATAACACGCTTGATTTGCGTTTTTGTTTTGTTATAATTAAATCTAAGATTATCCATCTGTTTCTTTTGTTTTAAATATATGTTAATTTCTTTTGTTATATATATGTTAATATTGGTGATACAAATAGTTATCTTCCAATTCCCAAAATGCTGTGTGCCAAATCATACACAGTTTAATAAAATATTGTACTGGAAATTTTTAACAAAATGAAAATTTGATTAAAGAAATTTTTTTATATATTTGTTTTATTATACAATCAATAACCATAGTAATAATATTAACAAGATTAGTTAAGTGAAAGGGGGGTATGTAAGTACACGTTTTCAGAAACAATGTGTGGGGTGTAAATATTTTGAACAGGTATCAAATTATTTAAGGTTTCCTCTATTTAATAGTCTGTGCGTTGAAAGAATTTTTTGTCATATTCTTGTAATCACAAAACACATTTGTCTTAGGGGTTATACAGGGTGTCTCTAAAAGGTCTTTAAACAACTCTACCACGTATTTTTCGGACCAAAATAAACCGATTTAGCAAAATTTGGCTTAGTGAAAGTTGCTTAGTTTGTGCGCAATACGGTCCTGAAGTTGCAGTTGGAAAATTGTTTTTTTGTTATAAATTTGAAACGGCTGGAGCGATTGCGCTAAATTTTGTCACGTTTACATAGTTTTATGAGTCAAGAAATTCTGTATCAAAATTGTGGTAGTAATCAATCCATAGGCAACCTGCGTTTACAAATATTAAAACATTTCCATTTTCTACGCCAATGGATAAAAAAGAGTTTGTCTATAAAATTTAGATTAAGTGTCTTAAGTACAAGAAAAAAGGTACTCTTGGTAAGACTCGAAAAATTGCATCGTTTTCTCAAAAATCGCATTTTAAGATTTGAGAACATTAACTAGAGGACGGCAGCGCATACTGTGTGCTCCATGTACATGTATCTTTAAGCCGTGTACACGTGTCTTAGGCCGTTTAGACGTCTCTTTAAACTATGTACACGTCTTTTGACGTCGTTTTTGAATTGATAATTTTTTTTTGTAAAATGTTTTCTTTTTTAAAAAATACAGAACGGCCAATACCAGATAGGTTAAAACAAAAAGGCACTGGTTTACAAAAAAGATATTCTATTTATCTCGACAATTGATGCAAAAAATGCTATTTTTTTGATGTTTTTGTTTTGTTTTAAGAATTCCACTTGTGCCCTGCGTTTTGTAAAATACATATGTTTATATTATATGGTTTACAAAAAAGATATTCTATTTATCTCGACAATTGATGCAAAAAATGCTATTTTGTTGATGTTTTTTTTTGTTTTAAGAATTCCACTTGTGCCCTGCGTTTTGTAAAATACATATGTTTGTATTTAGTTGTTATTGTTGGTTTCCATAGTTATGACTATTTGAATATTTGACAACGACTTTTCTGGATTTTCAAAAGTGTTTTCCATCATTACTTTTATTTTAGTTTTGTCATGGCTGTTCAATACACCAACGAAGAATATACCGATATGTTATTAGTATATGGATATTGTCAAGGCAATTGTGCCGAGAGTATTAGAGTATATTCGGAACAGTTTCCAAATCGTCGTGTTCCAAGTCATCCAACGTTTGCCGCAGTAGAGAGACGCCTTCGAGAAACCGGTCGCTTAGCTCCTGTAACAGCAAACTATGGCAGGCAGCGCTTTGTGAGGCAACCTGAAGTAGAAGAAGAAATTTTAGACCGTGTTCAAGAAGATCCGGAACTGAGCATTAGACGAATAGCTAGAGAAATTGCAGTATCTAAAGATGTGGTCAATAGAGTAATTAGAGAACAATTATTACATCCATACCATAAGATTCGAGTTCAAGACCTCTTACTTCAAGATCCTGAAAGGCGCCTAAATTTTTGCCGGTTTATTGAACATAAAAGAGCAAGAAATTTAAACTTTTGCAAAAAAATCTTATTTACCGACGAAGCTTGTTTTACAAGAAGAGGGATAACGAACTTTCATAATGAACATGTTTATGCAGAGGAAAATTCACATGCCATTAAAATTAACCATTTTCAACATGAATTTAAAATAAATGTATGGGCTGGAATAATCGAAAATTGTATTATTGGACTTGTCAGACTACCGCAAAGATTAACTGGAGAAGCCTATTTGATTTTTTTACAACATACTCTTCCGGACTTGTTAGATGATATACCGCTAGATATTCGACGGAATATGTGGTTTATGCACGATGGTGCACCACCACATTTTTCGATGAACGTACACTACTTAAGCCATCACTTTCCAAATAGATGGATCGGTAGAGGTAATGACGCTCCTGTACAATGGGCACCTCGAAGTCCAGATCTGAATCCTCTGGATTATTTTTTTTGGGGACACCAGAAATCCATTGTTTACAATACACCTGTAAATAATGAAGAAGAATTGTGGCAACGTATTCAAGAAGCAACCAATAATCTCAGAGGTGATGTAGAAGTTTTGCAAAGAGTTCAATTTAATTTCCTCCGGCGAATAGACCTTTGTATTCACGAAAATGGTAGACATTTTGAACACCTTTTATAATATCTTTTCTTTTTTTTTAAAAATCATTGTTTCATTTTCATTATTTCATTGTTTAATTGTTAATAATTCTCTGTTGTCCACCAACCAGAACACAATTGGAATTTATATGAAAAAACATTATTAAAAAAATAGCATCTTTGTATTAATTGACGAAATAAACAGAATATCTTTTTTATTAACTAGTGCCTATTTGTTTTGACCTATTTGGTATTGGTCGTTCCGTATTTATTAAAAAAGGAAACATATCATAAAAAAATTGTTAACAATTCTTAAAATGCGATTTTTGAGAAAACGATGCAATTTTTCGAGTCTTACCAAGAGTACCTTTTTTCTTGTACTTAAGACACTTAATCTAAAATTTTATAGACAAACTCTTTTTTATCCATTGGCGTAGAAAATGGAAATGTTTTAATATTTATAAACGCAGGTTCTCCGCCTATGGATTGATTACTATCACAATTTTGATACAGAATTTCTTGACTCATAAAACTATGTAAACGTGACAAAATTTAGCGCAATCGCTCCAGCCGTTTCAAATTTATAACAAAAAAACAATTTTCCAACTGCAACTTCAGGACCGTATTGCGCACAAACTAAGCAACTTTCACTAAGCCAAGTTTTGCTAAATCGGGTTATTTTGGTCCGAAAAATACGTGGTAGAGTTGATTAAAGACCTTTTAGAGACGGCCTGTATATTATCACAGTTGAACGTTAAAATTTTTGCGATTAATAGCATTTATAAAAAATAATACTAAATAGTATTTTAGTAATATAACTTTAACAAGGTAGGGGTAAAGAAAACATAATATTAACATATAAAGGAAAACTTTCAATCATAGAGGGAGTAGACTGCAGTTATAGTTAGTATGTATTAATATCTTTATTATGCAGGTTATGTATACTGAGAATAGTAAATCTAGTGTCCATTACAAAATAAACACATCATAACACCTACATGTGTTTTATTACGAAACGTGCAAACCTTATAACGAGAAGAGGATATTACATGGCGATCCTGCCAGGAATGTTGATATGATAACTATCCGAATGATTTAAAATTCTGAATATCAAGAGTATGGAAAGATGCAAGTTGTATGTAGCAAGTAACAAAAAAAAAACCGAAAAGCTTTACAAAACGTCAAGATGTACCATATACAAATTCAACGATAAAGTTTTTTTTAAAAGCAATCTAATTCAAAATTACAAGCTACAGTTCTCAGAGCGAGACTTGGCCGGTGAGATGCCCCTCCCACAAGGTGCGCAGTTGATTCTTATATCACAATAAGCACGAGCAGTCTGGAAGAATTGTCATCGAAGTTGCAGTATGCTTCCTAAATATGTATCTCTTTTCAGTATATTACAATTCCTTATCTGCATTTACTCCTTCGTCCGGCTAATGTATGCGATGATGAACAAATGTTATCATTTCGTTTTTCCGAATACTTTCTCTGCCTGACACTACCCATATCTCACGCAGCGACAATTTCCCCCACCGGCCACATCTCGTTCTGTGTACTGTACAAAGTTCCTTATAAGATAATAAAAGAGGAAATACATAACGAAAAATACTATGAGTGAAGAAAGTGAGGTTTTAAGTAAACTGTAATAGTAATTAAGATCTAATATAAGAGGGACTGAAGACAGTTAAAATATTTTAAGTTTATAAAAAATATAATTATACTCTAAGCGAATTTTTGGTATTAGAAAGAATTTTTTTTTATTATTAGAGATAAGAAAATGAGATATTTAAGTGTTTGAAAATTGTACTTATAATATATATATATATGTAATTACAATTTCCAGACACTATTTTAAAATATTTCCAACTTAGTAATAATTACAGCTCTATAGTTATTAAAAAACGGAATGCCAATACTAAATTCAATAAAATGTTATTCCAATATTATAAAGTATTATAAAATTCTAGATTTAACATTAAAACTTCTTCAGGTGTCCAAGTACCCATGTTATTTATGCTGAACTTAATGGGATTCTGTGTAGTTTTATGTGGAAGCATTTTGAAGTTCTTCAGTATCAAGGAGAGAGCAACCTTGATTTGCATTATGGCAAATCGTTGACCTACAATAAAAACATCATATACAATTACATTGGAGCCTAATTTAATATTGAAACATATTACCTATGCAAACTCGCGGCCCATCTCCGAAAGGAATATATGCATAAGGATGCATATTTGCCTTGTTCTCTTTCGAAAATCTTTCTGGATCAAACTTTTCGGGATTTGGAAAATATTCTTCATTCCTTTGAAGATGGCGAACGTTTATGAAAACAGATGTACCTGCTTCTATTACAGTATCTGTTCCTGGTATTGGATAAGTTTTGCTACATTTGCGAGTTATATATGGAGCCGATGGATATTTTCTCAATGTTTCTGAAATATAACATGGATTTGAAGGAAGGTTTATTTGAAATATATTTTGATAACCACAATAACAAACTTAAGGAGGAATTAAGTTCAGGTATTTTATATAACAAAATTTGTAGAACTCATAAATGAGGAAAATAAATTTTCTTCCCTTTCATTATTATGAACATTGTGAGTATGTTAAGGAGTAATTCAGTTAAGGTATTTTAGATAACAAAATTTGTAGAACTCACAAATGAGGAAAACAGATTTTCTTTTCTATCAATACTATGGGCTTTATGAGTTGTTGTTGTTGCATAGTATATTTGGGTACCACATTCGTCGAACTGATCTTTATGCTTATTATGAACGATTTGTTAACATCTTGAAGTATTCTTTATAAAGATGGAAGTTGTGAGGTATGATCTTACTCGTTTGTATTTCTTTCTTCACCCATTTTTACTAGTAGTCTTTTTTGTATATTATTGCTCTAGTTATTTTTTTTAAGTATTGTAATTTAACTTGGTTTTTCATTGCGGTAAATAATTATAATATATTTATTGCATCATTGAAATACATAATATCAAAATAAGATGAATTATAAGGAAATAAGAGATAACTGATTAATAAAATTAAAATTACACTATATACATGGTCTAATACAATCAGAAGACTGTCAGATCTACATTATAAGAACAAAATCAAAAGACTTAATATAATGCCTAATGCCAACAAACAAAACAGAATTATATCTAAATATGAAAAGATAAAAACAATATAAGGTAACTAGTATAATTATGCCCACTCTACGGATCAAAATATAGAACAAATTCACAGCGGTTCACATTTGGTCAAATAGAGGATTTCCTTAAAATTTACGTTGAATAGTTAGGTAGAGGAATCAAGAATAAAAAAGAGAAGTACTGGAAGAAATGAAGTACTTGCAAAAGACAAATAAACATGGGAAATATGGGTGCAGTAAATCGTGACATAATCCGCCGCTTTAAAAAGCAAAAAAAAAAGAGAAATGGAAGAAACTATAAATAACATAGATCATATAATACTTACCATCAATCACTTGATCCATGTACTTCATCTCCATTATACCGTCATACGTTAACTGACCATCATAACGATTTAATACTTCCAAGATTTCTTCTCTTAATCTATGCTGGATATCTGCGTGCAAAGCTAATTCATACAAACCAAATGTTATATTTGTAGACGTAGTCTCGAAACCGGCTAGAAAGAACAGGAAAGAGTGTGCTACCATTTCTGTCAATGATAATTTTTCTGATTCTTGCCCATGGCTTGCATTAATATCTAAAAGCAACTGAACGAAATCGTTACGCTTAGAATTATTTGACAACCTCTGATTGAGGACTCACTAAATGCGTTGCGAAAGAAATTTGTAACGTCACTTGAAACGAGCGGCAGTTTTAGAATTTTATTGAGTTCTGACAAGGCGAATACCAGAAATATTCTAATTCCGTTGAGAATACCTATTTCTGTCGTTTTTCGGCCGTATTTTCGAAATTCAGCATCTGGATTCGTGAAACTATTGCACTCGATTCCAAAGGCGCAAGTACCAATCACATCTGTGCCATAACAGCTAATAACTTCTTTGACGCATAAAGGTTTTTCCTGGGTGCACAAATCATTTATATGTTCGATTAATTGATGGCCACAACCTAACATGGCATCAAACATTATTTTCATTTTTCCAGATGCAAAAGTTGGCGTTAATTTGGCTCGCATGTTCTTCCATTTGTCGTCTTCTAAATTTAATAAACTGGCACTAAGAGGGTCCACTTTCTCGTCTACGAAATTGCCACGATTCCTAAAGTGCTGAAAATCTTTCCCTAACACAGGTTTAATTAAATCTGGATCTATTACTACTAAAGTGGGTTTATGTAGAAAATAAATACCGCCGAACTTTTTGCCGGTAGATCTGAATGTACGACATGCGTCGTCTAACACTGCATCTAGACCTTTTTCCATGAACAGGGGATTTTCTACAATTCCAAGGGGTATTTTTGGTTCAATGTAAGGTATATTTCGTCTCCTCCAATATCCATAACACCATTTAAAATACAACACGAATGTAGTTACAATCACCACACTAAGTCCTAAGATGTATTGAAAAACCGCCATAATGTCGTGATACCGTAATAGAAACTAAATGACATTTTAATTAATCCAGTTGTATTAATTTTGTTTTTGAGTCATTGTTTACATTCATTAGAGCGCGCGCCAGAGAGAGTGAGAGAGAGAGAGAGAGAGAGAGAGAGAGAGCAAGCGCCAAAATATCCGGGAAACCGTTATTATTAGTTGCACGATGATATGTTGTGTTATATAAGTTTTAGATTTGATTAGATTATATTTATTTTTTTACCAGTAGTACAGCAGATTATACATACAAAATATACACAATGATTCGAAGTAAACACATCAACGAACGAACTCGCAAATTCAAAGTGGCCTGCATATTATTTTCAGATGACAATCCCGATGGAAACATTCCTATGATAAATATAATATAAATTAATCATTTCAAAATATAAAACATAATTAATTCAAAACAATCTGCTAGAGCCATATAGATTATTTCGATTAATAATCAAATGAATAAAATTATTGTTGGAGAATATTATAATGTTATATTGTTAAATCTATTCAAAAACCATAAACAGTAGTGATTTATTTTTTAATTTGCAACATTTATTTGATATCAGTTAAAACTCATTCATTTTTTTAAAAATATATTTATAGCTCTTTTTGTAATATTCAAAGGCTTATATATTAAATCACTCACTTTTTATTTACATTCGGATATTTAATTTCCTCCATAAAACAATCATATAAAGAATAGTTATTACACCAGAAGTTAAAATAATGAGGTGTGGCCACCACACGACTTTCTTATACGTATGAGCGTTTCAAATTATACAAAATTGTTTTAAATAGTGTGATTTTCTTAGAAAAATAAGCCAAATTTTAAGCATTTTTTAATATAAAAATTATTCAAAATTCTATTATAAGTACTTCTATTCTCTTAATAAATTTCTATAGAATGCATACTTTGCCAGATATTCTAAAGAAAGAGTTACTCGCTAAGAGTAAAAGTGTTACATCCGGTCCGAATTTTGAAATGTCATTTATACAAAAAATATTTCAAATCCAGCTTCAAAACTTTTGTACTCTTGATAAATATGTCTAGAATGCATAATTTACGACATATTTGCAAAAAAAATCGCTTTTCGAAAAGAATAAAAGTATTACTTCCGCTCCGAATAAATTCTTTATAAATTTGTTTCAACTTAGTAGTTGACGAAATACTGGAAAAAATTCGAAATTTTTCACTGAAGTAAACTACTACTTCCGGTATGCCGATTTTACTGAAAATCTAATCAGAAAAATCTCTAGGTCGAAAATTTTCATCATCACAATACTTCCTTATACTACGTATAAGAAAGCAAAAGAAGACACTACTATACTACTTTCTTATACATCGTAAGGAAGTATTGTGATGAAAATTTTCGACTTCGAAATTTTTGTAAATGTCCACGTTTTGAAGTCCACTGATACCGAAAAAATTCCAAATTTTGTATTTACGATTATAATCTTCTGAGATCTGATTAGCTTTTCAGTAATATCAGTAGACCGGAAGTAGTAGTTTGCTTCAGTGAAAAAATCGAATTTTGCCAATATTTCGTCATTTACTAAGTTTAAACAAATTTATAAAGTTGTTGTCTATGTTAATATCAATGAGTGTTGATTCATGTTACTGCAAAGTTGTAATTCGTTTCAACTTGCTCTGAAGTCTAAACAGCAAAACTTTGTTGTTTCAATTTTTTTAACTCGACGAAATCATATACGAGTGTAAACTCTAGTCTTTTCATAAAATATGTCAAATTTCTTCTAAGCCCTAATACTTTAGCATTTCTACGAATCAACAAACTGAAAACCTCTGCAATGCTATCTCTTGCGATAATATACTCACACTTTTTGGATTTCGACGTCTTGTTTTAATATATTATTTATTCTTTATGTCAAAATTATATTGTTTTTATTAGAAAACCTTTTATTTATAGATATGTTACCAGTACATTTGTTAACTTTATACATATATTGATAAAATACAATAAATCTACAATTAAGCACTATAACGTTCTGTTTTCAATAATAACACTTTATCAGGTATCAATGAGGCAACGTTTTTCGGACTAAACGTAATTGTTTCTGGAGTTGTCTCATGTGGAAGAACTTTAAATTTGCTTAACGTCAGGGACAAACCAATTTTAATCTGCATAAGGGCGAATCGTTTACCTACAATATCAAACATCCACAATTATTTTATTGTAACAGTAGATGATAGTCAGTAAATATATTACCAATGCACACTCTCGGACCATCACTGAATGGAAGGTATGCATAGGGATGTATTTTTGTTTTGTTTTCTTGTGAAAATCTTTCGGGATTGAATTTTTCAGGATTCGGAAAATATTTTTCATCCATGTGAACGCTACGAACATTTATCATAACAGATGTATCTTTATCGATGACCACATCTTCTCCAGGAATTTTGTAAGTCATGGAACATTTCCGACTTATAATTGGAACTGATGGATATTTTCTTAGTGATTCTAAAGGAAAAAATAAATTAATAATATGCAAGAGATAAAAGTAGACATTGAAATAAATAAAGTATGAAAAGAATAATTAAAAAATCAATATTTTAGTATTAAAAATAACGAAATAAAAATGTGTGCCCAGACATTTAGTGAAATAAAGCAGCAAAACCATTGTTGCAGTATACTTTATAAGGCAACTGAGTATTTATTGATAAGTATACATTTAATTTACAGAATTAGTAATTCCACGAAAATATAGTGTGTCCGGGCAATAAAAAGACGGAATATCAGAAATCGATAGCGGTAATGCTAAAAAAATATTCCCAAAAAATAAAGCCTTTATTCATACGCAGAAAAAAAAATTAAAAAAATGCAATTGCCTTTATGCCGAGCCTGGACGATCGCTGCATGAACGATTGGACAGCGCGCGTTTGCATGTTTCATATCCAGGCACACAAGACAGACATATGTTCATTATGTTTTCAAACACGAGTGTGTATTCATTCTTAGTTATCGGCATGGCTTTTACACAGCACGAATTATGGGATATGATGTATCTGTAAGGCGAAACAAGTGGAAAAGGAAGAGTAGCTGACCGTTTATATCCGGAACGTTTTTTTGATGGTACGCGTCCGTCGTATCAGGTGCACGGTGTTTATGTTACGAGAACGACGAGCAGTACATCCAAGTTACGAAGGTGGGGGTGGTGAAAGAGAACGGAGAGTGTTACGTGCAGAAGAGCAGCTCTTGGCTATGGTAGATGCGAATACACGTATAAGCGCGCAAACTGTAGCAAAGCGACTTTAGATTTATTTTTTTGGGGTACATGAAAACACTGGTGTATAACGGGGATGAAACTGAGGCAGAAGAAGATCATCGCCAACGTATTTTTACAGCGACAAGGCGCACACGTGAGGAAGGAAACAGTAGCAATCGACCTGTTTCACATATCGGTCCGTTTCAGGATCACCATTTTACTTAATGTGAAAAGTTACTAAAGTATTTACACTTTCAATAGCTAAATAAAAATTACAGACAATTTTCCGTATCAGCTGTTGACCCATTTTCAAGTCTAATAACCCCTAGATCTTTTTTTTACAAAAAAACGCACGTACCTGTGTTATTGTTATGCGCCTGGGACATTAGTCAATAATTTTATTGTGTTTAGAATAAACACAGTAGGTCCTGCGAGACTATTGTTGTCGAACTGAACGTTCTTTGTATTTTTATGTGTTTACTTATGAACATACGAATGTATGTGCCAAAACCGTAATGTAAATTTGTTGTATAACAATTTCACGAAAAAATTGAATATTTTATTTCTTTGTTATTACGATTTTAAAAAGGGGTAGTCTAGGGAACTACTTAGCTGGATGTGGAGAGAGAGAAAAATTGTAGCACTTATCACAAAAATGTCCTCCAACAAAAAGCAATGTTACCAAGATAGTCTAGGACTTAGCAAGACGTTTAGAATTCAAGCAAAAATTTATTTAGAACATGAAAGAACTTGTTTGGTATATATTCTTTATGAAAAAAATTCAGAATTAAGCCTTCGAAAAGCCAAGGGCATATCAGCTGCTAGAGCAGCTGGCATGAATAAAAAAGATGTGAAAAAGTACTTCGACTTATTCATTAAAATTATAGAGACCATTAATCTCTTCAAAAAGTCCAGTTGTGTTTATAATATAAACATTACAACTAAATAATAAACTCGCAAAGGTGTGGTTAGTTTAGACTCTGTGGTGTGTAGTAAATAATGTACAACATGCCTAATAAATCTTTACGGTATTAGTTGTCTATGAAATTAAATGGTAGTGTAAAACATACGATAAATAAGCTCTGTCAATATTGACTTGTAAAAGTGCTGTGAAATTGGTGGGAGATTTAAAACTTTGTGTAAGTAATTACCGTTAAGCATGGAGATTAATAAGAATTGATATTGGCACACACATTTTCAAATGAAGTAAAGGTTGATATGTTAAAGGTTTATTTCAAAGTAAATAGAATCTCTGAAAATGCACAAGTAACGCTCAGCGTTTTCCGGAAAGACCACAACCACACCGGACAACTTTTAGCAGAATAATTAGAAATTTAGTGAACTATGGAAGCTTCGAACAAAAAAGATCTATCAAGTTATCAATGCTGATATACTTCAAAATAATATTTTACAATGTGCATCAAAATGAATATCTGAGTTTAATGCATCATAATTTAATTTAGTTGCAAGAGGTATATCTACTAGATTACACTCTAACATATTAAATTTATTTAGAATCCTTTTTAAATATAAACGTTGATCTAAGCTTATTTTTGTTTCAGTTCTCGTAAATTTTATTCCTAAGAATATATTTACTTCTTCTGAATCTACCACTGAAAAGTGTTGCTTAAGATAACGTTTAAAACTTTTCATAGTATGTATTTATATTTTGTGTTGCTCTCAACACATCACCTACATATAATATAATATATGTAATATTTTTTACATTTCCCATATCCAAATAGTATAAACAATGACCTACTTGGGCTTTTCTTTTTTTTTTTTTATTAGATTTACTTCTTTTAGCATTTTGTGAAAATGGTCAACCAGCACCTTGAAGATTGTTTTAAACCATATAATGACTTATGTAGTTTACGTAGTTTACATACTACGTCATTTTTTTATTCTTTCAGGTACTTTCATATAATATACCGTTTAAAAATGCAATTTTTACATCTATATGATGAACTAACAATTTAGATTGATTAGCAAAAGCTAAGAAGAATCTAAAAATGTCAATTTGTTACTGGGGCAAAAGTTTCTTTATAGTCTGATAGATATTGCTGGCTGGTATCAACCGAGTTTTCTATTTGACTATATTACCATGTTCATCAGATTTAGTTGTAAAAATCAATTTATTATCAATATTTTTTTTTATTTTCTGGCCTTTTTACTAATGACCAAGTTTTATTTAATATAAGTGATTGAATTTCATCCTGTATCGCTTTTTTTTTAACTGTTTTCTGTCTTCCCTTGTTTTAATTTCATGATTTGTTGTAGGAAGATCAGTGAATACATTTGAAAATAATATGAGACTTGCGTATATGTCATCATATTGATTTTTATTATAGCAGGGTGCAGGATGTTTTTGAATTCTTTCACTTCTTCTAATTTTAGTATTTTGTGACTCAAAAATATCTGCACTTTCAGTAGCTTTCCTTTTTTTTTTTTTTTTTGTTTCTGTCCCAGATTTATAAGGTTTAGTAATAGTTTCACCTGGTTTTGTGCCAGATTTATTAGCTGAAATACTACTAGTATCTGGTTTTGTTCCAGATTTATCAGCTGTAGGACTATTCTCTGATATATCTGTATTTTGTGGACAAGTTGTTTGGAATGTGATTTCGTCAAAAATGACATCCCGTGCTGTGAAAAATGTAGCTAAATCAACACTCCATTATTTTATATTCATTTGGTTCATATTCAACTAATATACCTTTTATACATTTTTTATCAAATTTATTTGTTTTTTTTATTATGTATGTATGTGGTTGAACCAAAAACTTTTAAGTGATTTAATTTTGGTTTCTTATTATTCCACAATTCATATGGTGTTTTGTTAATATTTAGAGCTTTAGTAGGTGACAAATTAATTAAAAAATTTCAGTCAAAACTGCGTCACCCCAAAAAGTTTTCTCTAAATGTGCAGAAGCTGTAATACTACGTGTTTTACTGTTGTAGTACGATTCATTCGTTCTGCTACACCATTTTGTTGTGGTGTATGTGGAACTGTCAAATGATATGTGATACCTTCTTGGGTACAAAAATCTTAAAATCATTTGACAAGTATTCACAACCATTATCACAATGCAGGTTTACTACTTTTAAATTAAAAAGTGTTTCACTTCTAGTCACAAAATCTTTAAACATATTAGGTAATTCAGATTGAAATATTAGTAAGTATGTAATGGTATAATGTCTATAATCGTCTATAAATGCTACAAAGTATTTTTATTGTCTATTGTTATAGGTGTAATTGGACTACATATATTTATATAAATAATAAATAATACTGTTTTTTTAAGATTCTTAGTTTTCTTTTTATGTGTAAAAGGTAAACTTGCTTGTTTCCCATATATACAAGCTTCACATAAAAAATCTTAGAGGGTTTTATATGTTTTAAATGGTCAATATCTTCGGCTAATTGATAATTTTAATTTTCGCAAATTTATCATTACTGATATGACCTAAAGGTTCATGCCATATTTTAAATGTATTTATTAGAGCGGTATTTACATTATGTCTCAAGTTAATTAAATTTTGAGGTATAGTGAAATTAACAACAATTAAATTATTCAAGGACATACCTGATAAGATTTTCTTTCTTTTTTTTTATTGTTTCACCTGTACTCCATCTGGGTGGATAATTATCGTCATTCCTTTATTCTGCATGCGGATGACTGATAATATGTTGTAGGAACTTCAGAGCAGTATAAAACATCCTCCAAGCAGCCTTGAATTTCATAATTTGTTGTAATATTGATGGTACCCTTCTTCGTTGCTGTAACTCTTGCACCAAATTTTGCCACTCCAATATTTACAGTTGTAGGTAAATCGTAGCATGTTGTATGCTTGTTTACTATATGATCCGTAACACCAGAATCAAGAAGAAAAGTTATTTCGTTTGGAATGAGATTTATGCAATTTTGATTTTGTAACTTGAATACAAAACTATTATCAATCTTGACTTGTTGAATTGTCTGTAGTGTACGTGGGCGATCATTATTTTTGCCTATCACTTCCTTATTATAATAGCAATCCTTTTTAAGAAGATTACGTCGACCACAATGTTCACATTTCATATTTGAAACTTTGTATCTTGCCTGATACCTTTTCTTGATTTTAATATTATAAAAAGGTTTGTTTTTCTTTCCTGATACATGGTTTCTTTCTAGCTTATTTCCTTCACGATGCTGAATGTTTTGCAAATTTGCAAACTTATTGAAGCATAAAACCTTTATACTTGTGTCAGTATTAGTTTTAAGTTCAACTTAATGATCTAGAAGACTTGTTTTTACAAAACTTATATTTAAATCATCATTTAATGTCTCATGCGCTGTTATTACTCCATCATAGGGTGGAGGCAAGGTTAATAATAGATGGGATACTTTATCCATTTCATCCAATTTTGCTCCAGCGGAATAAGTTCAGTAATGTTGTCCTCAAAAATGGTGAAATGATGAATTAAGCTTACATCATCTTTTAATTTCAATGTTAGGAGCTTCTTTCATAGTGCAAGTTGTGTAGGTAGCTAAACTACGTCTTTCATAAATTTTATCAAGATTTGCCAAAATCTGTTTCACAGTATTTTCTTTGACTAGACCTTTTTAAATTTTGCAGGTTGTTCATCTGGTATTTTTTCTTCGATCACATTTAAAATATTTAATTCCACAAGCAATGTCTTGACATGGAATTTCCATACACTATAACGTTCACCACTAAATTGTTCAATATTCCGTTTGTAATAAAATTTCAATTTTTTCAATTTAAATTTTAAATCGCGTAAACTGGCCCATAACCTATTGGGAATAGGTATTAAAATAAAACGCAGTATACTTGAATATGTGTGTATTCGATATTAAAGTGTCTGTAGAACTGGCTAAAGAGAAAAATCAGATCGTACACATATCGCATTCAAGCTGCATCATGTATATAAAAATATATTTTATTTAAACTCTTGATGAGCATTGGGCATTTTCGGCATTAAATAAACATACATTAGTTTATAATGTTTGATTTATTTTTTAACGTTTCGACCTTTCTTTTGGTCTTCATCAGAAATGATAATAGGGTCCATGTCAAACTAAACCAGCATTATAGACATTTCATTGACATTTTAGATCTTAATTTAATCGTTTGACGTTACGTATTTTAAATTTTAAAACCCTTTTAATGTATTTATTTGTTGTACATGTTTTATAAAAGTTATTAGGACACTGTTGTTACATATTTTGGAGTAAGTTTTCTCATTTTTTAATATGATTCTTATATTTTTTGTATACCTATATCAAATTATTTTTGTGTTATCGCATTTTGTATGTACATGGTGTATGTTGTTTCAGAAAAATTGTTTCTTACCTATTATCATTTCTGATGAAGACCAAAAGAAAGGTCGAAACGTTAAAAAATAAATCAAACATTATAAACTAATGTATGTTTATTTAATGCCGAAAATGCCCAATGCTCATCAAGAGTTTAAATAATATATAAATACGGCAACAAAGAATAGAAAATAAAAATATATTGAAACATAATAGAGTGCTGACATTTTAATGAGCATAACATATACATACATACAACTGGAGCGACAGACCACACATATATTTGTAATTTATATTTTTGTATATGAAATGCCGATGATGCATTTCTAACACTTATAATCGATTCTTGCATTAGTGATTCTGTTTTTCTTAATTGGTGGAAGCTTGGGGATGATTCAACCTATTTCCAATTTTGGATTATTTTAGACCTATCAGCTGCGGGTGTAAAAAATTTTGAAAGGGTTATTGTCTTGCAACTGATTGGCCTTTAATGTAATAAGGATATATTACTCCCCACAGACTTTCTAAATACCTACCCATTTTCATTTCTTCCTGAGGTTCTCTATTTAGTAAATTGTCTCCATTAAGTTTCACATTTTCATATCTTTTTCCTGTTGTCGCAGTACATATTGTGTCTATGTGTTTTCCTCCCTTTCTACATCTTCCTTCTAACCTTCTGTAATACCTCAAACTGCTGCTTCCTCATCTTCTCCTTTCCACAGTTGGTGAGTGTATTTACACCAATTTAATTTATCCTTGAGAGTTTTAATTATATAATTTCTGTTCCCTTATATTGCTTCACCTACTCTCTCTTCCCAATTCCTTCTATAGTCTCGTGCAAAAACTGTAAAATGCACCTCTTTATTTGAATATTTGTTATTAACACTTTTGTACATTCGTCTCCTTAAAAAATACAGTCTAGTCGTAGATCTCTATTAAACATTAATTTTGCTGGAGTTTCCCTAGTTGTGCTATGTGCACTAATTCTGTAGAACAATAAATATGTGATGTTACATGTTTGATACCATTCCTCTTGCAAAGGTCTGCAAAAGCGTCTGGTGTAAACTGGGATCCATTGTCTGATACTCTCGATTCTGGTAATCCATATCTAACAAAAGTTTCTTTTATTTTCTGTATAGCGGCTTTAGCTGTTATCTTATGCATTTCATGTATTTATAAGCATCTACTATGATTAAAAATGTTTTGCCATTAAATGTTCTTAAAAGTCTACATGATTGCGCTCATGCACCCATGAGATATTCTCCCATAATATTATTTTTGAATTTCGGCAGCTAATTGTTGCCACAAAAAGTAATTTCGTGCTGTACTCTTCAGTGTGGGTATACCTAAATGATGTTAGAGCAGTTTCTTAAATAAATGTCTTGATCCAAATGCTACAGGTCTCGCAGGTCTGCTCTGCTCTGAAGTCTAAGCAACAAATTTATGATTGTTTCAATTTTTAAGAGAACGTGGTCATATACGTGTCTATACTCTAATTTTTTTGTACAATATGTCAAATTATCTTTCTTTAAGCCCTAATACTTTAGCATTTCTATGAATCGACAAAATCCAATGCCATCTTTTGCAATACTATTCTCTACACTTTTGGATTTCGACGGCTTGTTTCAATGTCTTATTTGCTCTTTATATCAAAATCATATTTTTTTTATTGGAAAACCTTTTATTTATAGGTATGTCATTAGTACATTTTATAGCTTTATACATGTTTTGATAAAATACATCAAATCTACAACTAAGCACTATAACGTTCTGTTTTCAATAATAACACTTTATCAGGTATCAATGAGCCAACGTTTTTCGGACTAAAGGTAATTTTTTCTGGAGTTGTCTCATGTGGAAGCACTTTAAATTTGCTCAATATCAGTGACAGACCAATTTTAATCTGCATCATGGCGAATCGTTTACCTACAACATCAAACACCCATAATTATTTTACTCTAATAGTAGATGATAGTCAGTAAATATATTACCAATGCACACTCTCGGACCATCCCCGAATGGCAGATATGCAAAGGGATGTATTTTTGTTTTGTTTTCTTTCGAAAATCTCTCGGGATCGAATTTTTCAGGATTGGGAAAATACTCTTCATCCATTTGAATGCTACGAACATTTATGATAACAGATGTACCTTTTTCGATTTCCACATCTTCTCCTGGTATTTTGTAAGTCATGGAAGATACCCGATTTAAAAGTGGAACTGATGGATATTTTCTTAGCGCCTCTAGAGAAAAAAAAATTAGTAAAATGCAAGAGATAAAACTAGATATTGAAGTAAATAAAGTAAAAGTAGCATAAAAAAAAAATCATAGATGTAAATATGCCACCTATTTTATGTCGAAAATAGCACTTAACTAAAGTTTTTTTTTAATTAAGCTTGTCTGAACTTTAAAATTGATTAAAAAGTGTTGTATGTGAGATATGAAAATTTTATTGCGGACTAAAGAACATTCAATACCATTATGTTTTTTTTCGAAAATGATATTATTCAAATGGTCTCCGCGGCTTCGTTTATATGACTTGATCCGAGAAGTCCAATTTTTATGGACTCTGTTGCATAACTAGGGCTGGATCTCAAAAATGGTTTGAATGGTGTTGTTCTCCAGTGGGTAAATTGATGTGGGTTTGTTGCCATAAATCAGCGACTTAATGTAGCTCCAGAGAAGAAAAGGCGTTAAATCGCACGATCTTGGCGGCCATTCACATCGCGTCGTCTGGAAATCGTCCGTTCTGGGAACTTTTTCAGCAACAACTCCAATCTAACGCTCGATGTGTAACACCTTGCGCCATCTTGTTAGAACCACATCTCTTCTAGGTCTATGTCACCCAATTGAGGTCACAAAAAGTCAATTATCATGGCCTAATACCGTTCGCCATTGACAGTCACCGTCCAGCCATTTTCGGTTCGGAAGAAATATGGCTCAATTACGCCGTCTGACCAAAATACACACCAAACAATAAGTTTCTCCGAATGCAGTAGAAACTCTTCATACCGATGTGGATTACTCTCTCCCCAAAATGCGGCAATTTAGCTTGTTCACAAAGCTGTTCAACTAGAAATTTGCTTCATCAGTGAAGAAGATTTTATCTCCAAAATTTGGATCCGTTTCCAACTGCTCCAGAGCCTAATCAGCAAACGTACAAAGATCTTGGTGGACTTGGGGCTTCAGTTTTTGTGTTATTTGGATCTTATACGGAGGCATGAGCAAGGCAAAATTTGCCAAGTTAAGGTGGCAGAAAAGTCAACTCCTTGTGAATTTCGCGACAGTTCGTTGAATTGATGTCATTTCGGATGTAAATATTTCGCAGGTCTCGAAAAGTTTGGTTTTTATAATAAATTTTAACTATTTCCACGCGTTGTGACTATGGCAGAACACAAACGTCGAAGAATGACAGCACTGACACTTGAAACGTTAGAGCGATAACCTGTCAAACTTCGGACATAGCTATTGAAATAGCCTTTATATTTGGAAACTCTAGTCGAAAAAACATTAAAAAATGAAGTTTTGAAAAATGGTAAAAGAACATTGAGCAAGACCATCGATGAAAAAGAAAACGCAAAACAGTATGGAAAATAAGCAATTGATTGATTTCAGTATTATTGATTTGAAAACAAACATATTTGAGATCATGTCATAAAATTTGCAGTGCGATTGTAATAGTATATTACATACCGAGGTGGAAAGTGTTTCATTACTGTCGAGAGATTAAGTAGTTAACCGAGACGCGAAGCGTCGAGGTTAACTTTATCTCGAAATAGGAATGAAACTTTTCACCGAGGTTTGTATACTATTTTATCTACAACTATGATTATTATATTTATTTGTAATAAAAATTCCGGTAAAAATTTTGACTTATCGAATTGTCAGATTTGTGATATTCTAGCGGAAACGTCAAATAAATGTACGAAAGTTTTTTCGGTGAATAAATTATAAAATAAATGTTGAGTAGTAAAGTCTTCAAAGACTGCACTCCACTGGAACTGAGGGAAACTGTCCTCCCGTAGCAATCCGGATATCTTAGCTCGAATGGAGGAGGACAAGAAATCACTATATCATCATATCAGCAATAGCAGGGGTCTATCTACATGGGTTCAAGCTTCCAATAATTCTAATGTAACAATTAATTTAATTTACAACCATACAATTAATAATTATTTGTGATAAAATTTCCGATAAGGTTTTAACATATAGAGTTGACAGTTTTGTGATTGACATTGAGGTTGGGAAATGAGGGCAGTAATAGAAGGCGGGAAGTAAATGAGGGCAGTAATAGAGGGCGGGAAGTAAACGTGAACAAAGTCACACTTTCAAACTTTTAAAAAGGCAGAAATGCCAACATTACGCGTATGGTTGTAAATAAAAGAATTCTCTTGGTACACTGGACTTTTACTTCTTTTTTAATCTCTATTAAACAGGTAATGCTTGACTTTTTTAAATATGACACCCTGTATAATTTAACATTTTGTGAAGGATAATAAACTACCTTCAGAAAAATGAACGTAGATTTTATTCAAATGAAGTAAAACAAAAAATGTAAAAATAAGTTAAACCTTACGTTTTACAATTTTCACTCCTACGTGAATTCAAATTAATTGTCAAATTTGATATCAGTATCCTATAAGGGCAGTGTAAGGGGTTTTCTGGCAGTAATTTTTAACATTGTCGACATAAACTAATCAACTTTAATATGATATGAAACACAAATAACGTGTTATTAATACTATTTCATAATATTGGCAATGTTATACTTGCATAATCATGTGATTATAAAGTGATGTTTATTTTATAAATTAAATATTTAGGCGCGCTTATGTAAGTGAAGAGAGACGTTTCTATGTTGCCGACTTAATAACAGGAACATTTTTGAATAGCAGGGCAAAAAATTAAATTGAAGATATTAAGGAAACATTGCTTATGGATTTTGAATTAAACGAACAGGTACTTGTAATTTGTAAACGTGCTAACTTCAAACGCCGATGGAATCGATCTCTAAATATATTTTAGATTCATTAAGATTTACCTTAACAAAATTTTAATCACATTGAAATATATTTATTTCACTCCAGAATTTAATAAATAAACGAACATATATAAAATGCATTATAAATTAATTAAACAAGTACAAAACGCAGAATTTCCAATGATTTTTATTGAAGATAGGTCAAAAAACACGCAAATTACTTAGAATAGAAGTTACGCCGTATGCCATTGATATATCGTTTGAGAAATATTAGGTAAATAAACAGTTAATCACACATTCACTAGTGTTTCGAATATGGAACTAAATATGGCGAGATCTTCTGGGGGACTTTATCTTACGAATGATGGCGGTTGGAAATACAAGATGTATAGAACAATTTTGGTCATAAAAGCATTTAAAGTTTGCTGGTAAAAGCTTTGGCATGCAAATATTTTACACGGCATAGAATGCATAATAGTACAAGAAACTATTTACCATCGATAACTTGATCCATATACTTCATATCCATTATGCCATCATACGTTAATTGACCATCATAACGATTTAATGTTTCCAAGATTTGCTCTCGTACTCTTTGCTGAAGATCAAGCTGCAATGCTAATTCGTATAAACAATAAGTTAAATTTGTGGCAGTTGTTTCAAAACCAGCAAAGAAAAATATGAACGCCTGTGCTAACATTTCATTCATTGTCAGTGATGTTGATGACTGGCTATGACTTCCGCTCAATTCTAAGAGTAACTGGACAAAATCGTTCCGTTTAGAATTAGTTGAGACTCTCTGATCGACCACGCTCTTAAATGCAGCGGAGAGAAATTTGGTCGCGTCTGGTGGAAATATTTGCAGTTTTAAGTATTTGTTCAGCTCTGGCATCACGAATCCAACAAATATTCGAATTGCAGAGGAGGTGTTGAGTTCAATTAATTTTCGACCGTACTTCCTAAATTCTGCATCTGGATTCTTAAAACTATTGCAATCAATACCAAAAGCACACGTGCCAATTACATCTGTGCTGTAGCAGCCGATAACTTCTTTGACATCTAATGGTTTTCCCTGGGAAGACAAATAATCAATATGCTCTGTTAACTGATCCCCACAACTTAGCATTGAGTCAAACATAATCTTCATTTTCCCTGAGGTAAATGTCGGGCTTAATTTGGCCCTCAAATTCTTCCACTTGTCGTCCTCTAAATTCAATAAGTTTGCACTAAGAGGATCGATTTTTTCATCGTTAAAAAAACCATGATTTCTGAAGTATTGGAAGTCCTTTGTAAGCATGGATTTAATCAAATCGAGATCTAATACTAGTAAAGCGGGTTTGTGTAAAAAATATATGCCACCATACTTTTTGCCTTGTGACCTAAATTCATTGCACGCCTCATTAAGCATTTCATCGAAACCCTTCTTGATAAACAGAGGATTTTCTAAATTTCCCATAGGTATCGTTGGCTGTATGTACGGAATGTTTCGTCTTTTCCAATATCCATAGCTCCACTTAAAATACAACACAAATGTAGTTACAATTATTATTATACACCCGAGAATATATTGATATATCGCCATCACTTTTCAATGTTATTGTCGTCGTTTCCAAGTTCGTTACTACACTAAACACAATTTCTGTTATTAAATAATCTTGGCAGCCTGTAGCCCTGATCTTGTTTATAATCATCATGACTTGCATGCGATATATATATATGCTGGTAATGATGGATATCTAAGAAATTTGTCCTATCATTCATTTTGATGACCAGCTGAAAATTACTTGCGTGTCAATTAAAGATAATAAAATGTTTTTTAAGGTTTAATTAAGATAAACCGTTACATTATTATTTTTTAACATTCTAAATAATATTTACACATAAATCCAGTAAATCAATGTTCTCTACAATAAAATGCAAAAGGAAAAGATCCCTTACCACGAAAAATATATATGTTACGGTAAATGTACACTCTTGGGAAATGTACACTTTTACCGTAAAATGTGTACATTTCCCAAAAAGTTAGGTATATGTGAACTGAATATAATATATATGTACATTTCCCGGCAAATGTGTACTCTTGCCTTCACGTTTTGGTAAATGTATACTCTTACCTACATGTTTTAAGAAAAGTTGGAATACAAAAAATGTTGTTGCAGTAAAAAAATATTTATTTAAATAAACATAATTTCAGGACCAATACGATGGGAATCAAACAAATAATAATAATAACATACTTTTCTTTATTATAACAGTTAAATTTTATAAAACTATAAAGGAACATATAGAAATTTCATAATGAAAAAAGTTTTATTTATTTGGGCAAGAATTGCTATTGTGGCACTTGGAATTACATAATATTCCAGCATTTTTACAACTGCATTTTTTTGAGGAACATGTTCCTTTACAGATGCATCTTTTAAAACCTTGTCCACCAGAAGGGACTGCATTCCTATAATTTCTCTTACCGATTTCTCAACATCTTGAGGAACATCTTCGTATGATATAAACTTTTGTTCGCAAATGGCGAATTCATGCCTAGAATAAGATTGTTTTAAAACTCCCTGTTTAGTTCCTAATTTATATAAATTTTTATCGTTATCTCTAGACAAAACTACGCAAATCAAATTTTTTGGATCCGTTTTACCACGATCAACGTCTGGAATGGAAACTCTAACATTGTCACCAATCACAGCAGCAGGAAATTTTTCTTTCGAAAGACTACACATTTTGATAGCTTGATTTTCTAAATTTTCCCTTGCTTTCTTTCGAGCATTATCAATTAAAATTTTCTTCTCGTTTAAAACAGAATTTAACTCAAAACTTCCATCTTTATCTTCAATTTGGTTGCATAATAAACCATCATCCAAAATTATGTCTAACGTTTCAATGGAAAATTCATCGTTTTCTGCGACTTTGCTATGTGGTGAATTGGCTGTGTGTACTCCTTCTAGTAATTGCTCTAACTCTTCTTCTGTTTCCAGCTGTTCAACAGATTCCATAGGTAAATTTGATGTTTTCAAACCCAATTTCATTCTAGTTCCGAATAAAGCTTCATAGGGAGTTTGCTTTATACCCTCATGAAAAGCTCTATTTTTCATCAGTTGAACATATTTTAAACCTTCTGACCACTTGGTTGTTTGGTTAGTGATAAGCCAGGTTGTAAGCATATTTTGAACATCTTGATTCGCTCGCTCTATCGAGCCCTGGCTTTGGGAATGGCGAGGCTTCCCGTGTATTATTTTCACACCATCCCACATATTTACTAATTCTTGGATAATTTTATTTGCAAACTCCCTACCATTATCACATTGGAGAATGGATGGGGCTCCCAAAAGAGTGAAAATGTCCATAAGTTGTTTTGCTACTTCTGACGCAGTTTTTGTTTTTAGTGGGCGCAGCACAACAAATTTGGTTAAATGATCTTGATAATTTAAAATAAATTTAAATTCATTATCTGGTTGTGTCTGTAAATTTATAAGATCCACTTGACACCTAGAATTCATTTCACTCGTCAAAATTGGTTTTATCACAATTCCTTTTTTCTTGCCCTTTGCCTTTTTTTGACATGCTTCACATAAAGATAAATACAACATAACTGCTTCAGTAGTAATGTTGTTGTATTTGTTATTAATTTCTTTCACTAATCTGTTTCGGCCACCATGGCCAGTTGCCAAATGAGCATCGTGTATAATTCCATAAGTTTCTTCAATTCTTGCAAAATATTTTATGCTACCCCCTTCTTTTAATGGACTTATTAATTTTTCTTCCTTCCCTACCACTATTATATCGTATCTTTTCAGCCGGCGGTAATCTACATCACTTTTATTCTTTTCTTTTAATTTTGCTGCCCTTACTTCCAATAATATTTTTTCATACTGATGTTGGTTTAAATAAATATTATTTTTGTTTTTTTTGGGATACAATGTGTTCTAGTTGGTTGTTAAATTTTTCTTTTTGTTCCATTGTTTTTCAAAAATTCTAACTAAAAAAATATTTTTTTGTAGAAAAATTAAAATTTTAAATCTATAATTATGATAATTTTAACTTACCTGAGTCTTATTTCTCTAAATATCTTAAATTATATCCAGAAATCTTCAGTACTATGGCATTAATTTGTAATGTAGTTATTGTAGGGTACATAAACATAATAACATTAACATTATAGGTAGAGCACTTGCACGAAATGTGTAACGTGAAATAGCAGCGCCTACTGAACTAGCCGAAACGGTAGTTCGCGTACCACTACAAGTGCGCATGCGCACCACATTACTAGCACTTGCGATTTCGTATTTTGTATGCTCACATTTACCAAAACGACATGGTCATTGTGAATTCAATGTACATTTCCCTTCTTTGAAATTGTAAATGTTAGTTGAATGCACATTACCCAAACGAGGAGGCAAATGTGCACATTTACCGGAAAATGTGTACATTTGCCGCAATATCTACTTTTACCGTAACATATATAAATTATCTAAATACGTATTTCAGCAACAAGAGGTTACACCTTAGCCAAAAATACTACGTTGAACACTATTTTTTGTTTTATACAGATATCTAATGAAGACGGCAACTTAGTTGCCGAAATACGTATTTAGATTATTTATATACAGGGTGAGTCATCTAAGCGGGTATGGCCGATTATGCCGTTATGAGTAAAGATATTTCGAAGCGGTTTTTTCCTTGTGATAGCTCTTCATTAGGAGCACATTTTAAAAATATTTTGTATTATACAGAGTGCTCCATAACTTGGTGACTGACTATAGTTATAGTTTTTTAAAAGGAATACCCTATATATTATTAAATTTTTGTATTCTCCGTATAATTTTAAGTCAAAAAGTAATAAGATAGTATAGGCCTAAAGTGTAAAGTTTTTGACTTATTCTCCTTTTTCTGAAAAATTTAATGTTTGTAGAAAATTGTATTTCTCGAAAACGACGTATTGGATGGACAAAATTTTTTGTAGTATTGTTTACAATAAGAGGTCCGAATAGAAGCATGTTTTATTTTTTTACAGTTACTAACCGCATGTGCAGGGAACTGGATTAAAATTACATGACACGTTTTAGAATAAAAGTCAATTTTTTAAAATGGAACACCCTGTATATCAGTTCATTTTTGAATTGTTTATTAAATTTCATGTCAGAAACATGTAAGACGTTAATACTTTAAATGTAACTATTACTGAGCTACTGTCGTTTTTTGATATAATTTTGTTAGTTTTTGCAAAAAAGTCAATTTTTTCAAATGGAACACCCTGTATATTATTTCATTTTTGAGTTTCTTATTAAATTTCACATCAAAAACATGTAAGACGTTAATACTTTAAAAGTGACTATTACTGAGCTATTGTCTCTTTTTGATATAATTTTGTCAGTACTATACTATATTAATTAAAACCACAAAACTGACAAAATTATACCAAAAAGAGACAATAGCTCAGTAATAGTTACTTTTAAAGTATTAACGTCTCGCATGTTTTTGATGTGAAATTTAATAAGAAATTCAAAATGAAATAATATACAGGGTGTTCCATTTGAAAAAATTGACTTTTTTGCAAAAAACTAACAAAATTATATCAAAAAACGACAGTAGCTCAGTAATAGTTTCATTTAAAGTATTAACGTCTTACATGTTTCTGACATGAAATTTAATAAACAATTCAAAAATGAACTGATATACTGTGATCCATTTAAAAAAAAATGACTTTTATTCTAAAACGTGTCATGTAATTTTAATTCAGTTTCCTGCACATGCGGTTAGTAACTGTAAAAAAATAAAACATGCTTCTATTAGGACCTCTTATTGTAAACAATACTGCAAAAAATGTTGTCCATCTAATACGTCGTTTTCGAGAAATATAATTTTGTACAAACATTGAATTTTTCAGAAAAATGGAAATAAGTCAAAAACTTTACACTTTAGTCCTATACTATCTTATTACTTTTTGACTTAAAATTATACGGAAAATACAAAAATGCAATAATATATAGGCTGTTCCATTTAAAAAACTATAACTATGGTCAGTCACCAAGTTATGGAGCACTCTGTATAATACAAAATATTTTTAAAATGTGCTCCTAATGAACAGATATCACACGGAAAAAACCGCTTCGAAATATCTTTACTTATAAAGGCATAATCGGCCTTACCCGCTTAGATAACTCACCCTGTATATTTTTTGTGGTAAGGGATTTTTTCCTTTTGCATTTTATTTCAGATTTTTAGCCACAGTTTCCACCCATTATTGGAATGTCCTCTACAATTTGCAGAATTATTAGAATTATAAAATGTTCGACTTGTGATAATGACAGTATAAATATAACTATGAGGGCATGTGAGCGGATAATTTTACCTTACTGGACTCATATAATTGATTCTTGTATTTATGATTCTGTTTTTTCTAGCTGTGATTTGTCCTATCTCTAAAAATGTTACCGCTTCGCAGCTGAAGCATTTAATTTAAGACGTATCAGCTGCTGGAGTAATAATTTTTGAAAGCCTTATTGTCATGCAATTGATGACGTATTATGTAATGCCGATATATTGCTCCTTGATTATTCAGGCTTTTGGTCGCATTATGGTTGCGAAACATTTCCGTTGTTAGTTGATGATTCAGTTACCGCATTGATCGATTGTCCGCCAGGGGTCTTGCCCGTATAAAATTAGAGTTCCGCTGGCAAAGGCAATGTTTTGAGCAGACACGGCGGAATAGAGTATTTGTTTCGTCGATTTCCGGCATTATACTATACTACACGAAAATTCCGCCGTTATCGTAACGGTCATTGCATAACCTACTTATGTGCGGTAGATGTAAGTCGTTTTAACAACTCATTCTTTGTCCATATTTTTAAAAGGAATTAAATACTATAAAAAACATGTTTGTAAATATTTTACAATATAATATGTGACATACACTTTTTGTATTATTTACTTTTGTATTAAGACATGCTCGTTTTATTACTTCACGAATAATAAGTGCTACTTATGACTTACTAAATGTTGATTGTTTTCTTTCTACAAATTACATAAAAATCATCATACAAATATATTTTCTATTAAACACAGTAGCACTTAATTTGAGAATAACGAATATAATGAATAATTAAACTATAAATAAACATATTTCTTAGAAGTTAATTACTGGTATAACAAGAAAAAGTATAATTTTTGTAAGTGTATTTATTATATATTATAATAATTATAACACGTATTTTGACAGTTTGAAATATAAATAATACTTCAACTGTATAGAACATATTTTATAGTTAATTACTCACAAAATAATTTAAAATATTTCTTTTTGCGTTAATCAGTCATAGAATATTTTCATCTTTATTAAATAGTTATCGTTTTAGATAATATGTAGTTACTGTTTTAAATAATGAATATACACTAAGGTAATAGTATAATTACTAAATGATTCTTTGATTTGTTTTTCTTAATGCTCCTTGAATACTGATTTACATAATTTAATTATTCACATTTATATTAGTTATTGCTTAATATTGTTTCTTTGAGGCTTTAATCTTACTTAGCAATAAATTTTTTGACTTTTAATGTTTGCATAATGCCTTTGAAATAGTTGAATTCTAGATTTCTAGATACAATTGCCTTTTTATATACATGCTTTTGGTTTTATTAATAACTTGGATGCTTGATTAATTAGCTTTTGAATACTCTGTTGTTTACATTGTAAATTAATTCATTATTTTGTGATGACTCACTACAATATATATAATATATATACATAAATCATAAATTAAGGAGATTAACTTCAAATTGAGCAAATCATCATTATCATGCAGCGCTGGAATAGGTGTTTTGGTTGCAATATAGATGATGTATAGGATAAATATTTTATTTATAATCATCATGACTTGCAGCTGTATGTAGATAATATATATATATGTAATGATAGATGTATAAGAAAATTCCTCTATAACTCAGTAATTTTATTTTGATGATAAGCTGGAAATTATTTGGGTGCGAACAAAAGATAAGAAAACGCATTCTTACAGATAAATCTTGTATAACGATCTCTACAATTTGCAAAATTATTAGAAGTATAAATTGTTCGACATGATACATATATTTGTGTGATTATGTCGTCCTAACTGTTGGAAGCTTGGCTTATTTTTCCTGTCTCTAAAAATGTTTTCGTTTTGCAGTTGAAGCATGGAGTAATAATTTTTGAAAAGGTTATTGTTATGCAACTGATTGACGTATTATACCGTGATATCATAACCTTCCTGTCAAGGGTAAAATTAATATTATAATATAATAATATATTAGCATAATATCCTAACCAACAAGTATTTAAAATCTCGTGTCATTATAATGAGTTACCAACCTAACCTGTCATTGTCGAACTGACAATTATGTTGTCTGTCTGCATAAGACACATACTGTATACTAAGGTTGAGACGCTCTACAGGACGAAGATGGCATTGAAGTAGAAAATGTTTTGGCAGTTGACGTATCCTGAAAGATGAAATCACCCTTCATCAGAGAGAAGTGTCAAATTTAGCAGGTCATTTATCTTGCATTAAATTATTTGCAAACAACTGGCAGTAAGCAAGACGTCTAGAGTAGTCACCGGTAAAATAGCCTGATGTGATTGCATCTTATACAGCAAGAGCGCGCGAGGTATGATCACCCGATGGTATACGTAAACTCGCATCTAAACGTGATCCGATAATACATATTAGAGTAACGGCACAACATACTAGCATTGCCTGCTCATATTCGAACTCATAGTGATCTGATTATTTTTTCGCAGATTGACAAAAAGAACAAATTAAATTTTCTCTTTAAGTGATGACGATTGCTTAGATAACTAAGTCGATAATAACGCGAAGATTGTAATACTTATAACGTAATTATGATTATCCTTATGAAATTAAATAATAATGTAGTTGTGTACAAAGTTATAGCAGTACAACTGGGTTTTAGAATGAAATAAAAACAACCCGCCTGAAACATCTGCAGAATAAACTAAGATGTCTAGAGAAAAATAAATAAATAGAAATTTTATGGTAAAAAAAACTATAAATAAGTATAACAGAAATACCATAAAATAACATAAAAACGACCCTTGAAATAGAAATTAAAATTAGAGATTCTCTCCAGTAAATATAACGAAATAACAACTCTGGAAAAATAAATCTATTATATCTATATCTGGCGAACACAGCTGGCGGAGATCATTTGCCGAATATACGTCCGAAGAATATCGACTGGCATCGGGTGATCATACCCCGCGCGCTCAAGCTGTATATACGGATGTATGTGTAAGTTTTTCTATAAAATTTATTGGCATGTTCCATAAGAAAGTCCCAGATTGCAAAACCTCGTATCTCAAAAAACACCAGTTTCCAGTAAAAGAAAAAAACGTTTAATTTTTTTTTAATTTAATGCAAGCATAAATATTTTACGTTTGGGTTCATTTTGTGGTTTAGAAATTTGTTGTGTTGAAGAAAACAATATTTTTTTTTAATGTTTACTGTTAGAAATGCATCATGGGCATTTCCTGTACAAAAATATAAATCTCAATTACTTGTGTAGTGTTTACCGTTCGAGAAATGTGTGTGTTTATTATGTATGAGCATATTAATCTTTACACATAGTACCCTAGTTGTTTATAAAATACAGTTGGGGAAATACGATATACATGTGCGATGTTGTTTCTCTTTTGTTTGGTTGAACTCTTATATTGAATACACACATATTCGTATACTATGACTTTCACTTAATACCTATTCCCTATATTTACAAACCATATGTTTTATAAGATACATGTTTTTTTTTATTGAAATATAACCAATAAATTATTAATCTTTTATTATTCCTTAATGGTATTACAAAAAAATGATAAATTAAGAAAAATCTTTTACATTTTCGAACATAAATGGGGTAATGCGTTATAAATGGGCGATAATCCCTATCAATAGCGGATTTTAAATATTCGAGATGGTTGTACTTATCGTGCTTAATTGGTACAGCACTGTTATATAATTTTGTTATACGCCTTATAACATTAAATGTCTGTAAAACATCACTTGATTTTTTCCCAGGTCGTGCTGAGTTGAAGTATTTTATATTGGACACATCACAAAACAATGACTATGTATTTCATCTTGCATGGTCCAGCTTAAGAAAGTCTTCTTGAATCTTTGACGATAGTTCATTGTCCAAAAAATCAGCAATACAGGAGGCAAAATAGTTACTTTCCATACCTCCTGTATTGCTGATTTTTTGGACAATGAACTATCTGTAGAAGAAAAAGAGCTTGCTGTCCAATGTTTTGCTACATTATTGTACTTCGCATGAGACTGAAATTATACAGAAATACTTAGTTAAAGGCAATTGCCAAATGGAATGCGACAGCGTCCATTCCACCATCGAAAACCGAAATGAAAAATTGAAACATATGTTCGCCTCTAAATTATGTTCAGATAATCACAGATTCAAGAAGACTTTCTTAAGCTGGACCATACAAGATGAAATACATAGTCACTGTTTTGTGATGTGTCCAATATAAAATACTCGTATTATGTATGTCATGTTTGACATACATAACACGAGTGCGATTGTTACCAAAATTCTAAATTCTAAAATTATGGCAGGTTGTTACTTTCTTATACGTAGTATAAGGAAGTATTGCGATGATGAAAATTTTCGACCTCGAGATGTTTGCAGATGTCCACGTTTTGAAGCCCCGTGATACCGAAAAAGTAGTTTTTAAAAAATGTCTGTCTCTCTCTTTCTCTCTCTCTCTGTGTGTGTCTGTGACCACGATAGCGGTCAAACCACTATAGGTATCAATTCCAAATTTTATATTTACAAGTATAATCTCCCTCTTGAGATCTGATTAGATTTTCAGTAAAATCGGCAGACCGGAAGTAGTAGTTAATTTGAGTGAAAAAATCGAGGTTTGTCAATATTTTGTGAACTACTAAGTTTAATAGTTATTTATTATACAAGGGAAAAAAAAGTATTAGATTTTAGCTCGAGGTAATGTTTATCTCCCGACGCGAAGCGGAGGGGATAAAATACCGAGAGCTAAAATCTAATTTTTTTCCCGTGTATAACACACTATTTTTTTTTCTGTGATGGGAAAAACGACGATTTAATATTGAAAAAAACACGTTAATACTATATATTAAAGTCAGAAAATCAATCGATGTGACATTTGAAGCGACATTACACCTGCGTTGCTAAGGAAACCTGTAAAGTATTCAAATATCTGTCAATTTAACCGGGAAAAAGTGACATTTTGTTACCTGCCAAGAAAGATAAAATGTCAAACTTTTTCCCCGTCACAGAAAAAACAAATTTATAAAGAATTCATATGTAGTACTCAAAATTGAATTTGAGAAGAATTTTATTAGAAAGTTTTTCGAAATTGACACCGGAAGTAGGTCTACTCTTATCAAAACTCAGTTTCTTGCAAATATTTCGCAAGTCATGCTTTGTAGACAGGTACGCTACGAATATAAAAGTATTTACAACTTAATTTTCAATATCTTTTGTATACAAAAAATTTGAAAATTCGGACCGGAAGTATCACTTTTACTCTTATCGAATAACGATTTTTTTGCCAATATGTCGTAAATTATGCATTCTATAAATATTTGTCAACAGTACAAAATTATTTAGAGTTGATTTTGAAATATTTTTTGTATAAATGAAATTTCTAAATTCGGACCGGAAGTAATACTTTGACTCTTAACGAGTAGCACTTTCTTTCGAATATCTCGCAAAATATGCATTCTATAGAGAGTTATTAAAAGAATAGAAGTACTTATAATTGGATTTTAAATATTTTTTATATAAAAATTTTTTAAAACTCTATAGTTTGAAACGCTCATACGTATAAGAAAGCCGTCTGGTGGCCACATCTCATTTTGTTTTTGCTTGAAATAAAGCATACAGGCATGTAATTGTAATACGTCTTCAATGACTCTGAAAATTAATGCATTTTTAGTACTGAAACATTATAGTCGTTTATTACTTTTAATAAAATGTGTGTTTTAATACAGTTTTACTTGGAAGAATATTTGGTCAAAAAATTTCAAAATGCGAAAAATAAATTAAACACGAAATGTTTCATTCAAGCGTCAAATAATGATGAGATATTAGAATGATTCTTCAGTATTGTGATCAGGTATAGGATACATATTTTATTTGTAATCATCATGACATGCAGGCGTATATAAGTATAAAGTTGCTTTATCAATCATTAATTCTGTTTTGACGATAAGCCGGAAATACTGCGAACTAAAGATAATAAAACACTTTTTCATGTGCAACGTAAGAAAAAAACCTTTCCGTCATTATGATTCAACATTTTAAATAATATTTACAGATAAATCTTGTATACGTATTATGTAATACCGATATATTTATTGCTCCCTCTTTAGCCAGACTTTTGGTCGTATTATGGTTGCGAAACAGCTCTTCTCTTAGTTAATGATTTAATTACGATCACGGTTGAGGTCTTATTTTGTGGTTTGTAATATTGGACTATTTTAAAGCTTTTAGAATCATAAGTCATAGCATATTTTTATTTTTATTAAATGGTTATCGTTTTCGATAATATGCAGTTATTCTTTTAAATAATAAATATACAGTATGTAGTTAATTGTAAAATCCCTAATTTATGCTATTAAAATGGATTCTTTTGAACAGATATTCTTAATGCCCCTTAAATACTGATTTACATAATATATTCTATTTCGATAGTGAGGGTGTATGTCCTTGCTATATTTTTTCTTAGCCGTATTAAAATATTATTTGGTTTCTTTTTCTTGGAGTGTGGCTTTTATTATGTAGGCGTAACTAATAATTAATTTTTGTCGTTTCGACAATTTTTGATTGTCTTCATCAGAAGGTTTTTTTTTTATTTCTTTAACGGCATATCTGGAAATAATACATATTTTATTCATTATACTTACAATAACTCTAAAAGTTGTTTACTTGTTAACATATTAAAATGGTAATTACTTTATAATTTACCGACAATGATAAATTATATCTATTAAATAAAAAAATTGTTTATTTCTCTTGAACTATCTTTTATTATCTACTATTTGTCAACATGTGCTTGTATTCGTTTCTAAACGAACTACGGAGTAGGTCTGATTTTCTGGGCGAGTTTCTTTGGAAGATCAGACCTACTCCGTAGTTTGTAAGTATATGATTGGTTGCTATCTTCAGGAAACATAACTTGGTCAACAACAAGCGACTCATAACTTTTTGGAGTTAATGTTGCCGCTACGTCCAAGTTGACAAATTATTTTAAATTATATTTCTTTATATATAATAAAACACAAGTGTATAGTTTCAAAATTATTATAATGTTTAACACACTACATATGTTTCGCCACACTGTGGCTTCATCAGGTGGATGAAAATACAATTTCAAAATACAAATTAGCTCCTATATATATCAATACAAATTACAAAAATAATCTCATTCTAAGAGGGGGTGGACATGTTTAAATTTTAGATTTAGTAGGGGGGAGTTATTTAAATCTAGTTGATCATTCAATATTATACCTAATTTATTACATTTATTAATTTCCAAACTTTCTAACATATTAAGTTTTTTACTTTTTTCCTAAAACATGTAACGTTGTAAAATTAGTATTGAATTTATGATTATGTTCTAAGCAATGATTAGCAAAAGTTGAGTCTGTCTTCTTATCCCTATAACATCTTTCGTGTTCTTTCATTCTAGTATCGAATGTCCTTCCTGTCTGTCCTACATACACTTTTTTACAGTCTTCGCATGTCAACTTGTACACCCCTGAGTTTAATCTATTGTCCGTTTTATCTTTATTGTTTTTTATTGCGTTTTGTAAGGAATTGTTGGTGTTTTGAATGAAATTGTCTCTTCTCTACTTGTTTTAATTAAGTTCCCTACTGTGTTTGAAATTGTACCAATGTATGTGATGGAATTATAATTATAATACCACAGTAAAAAACAATAGAACGCACAATTATAATTCCATCACATACATTGGTACAATTTCAAACACAGTAGGGAACTTAATTAAAACAAGTAGAGAAGAGACAATTTCATTCAAAACCAACAATTCCTTACAAAACGCAATAAAAAACAATAAAGATAAAACGGACAATAGATTAAACTCAGGGGTGTACAAGTTGACATGCGAAGACTGTAAAAAAGTGTATGTAGGACAGACAGGAAGGACATTCGATACTAGAATGAAAGAACACGAAAGATGTTATAGGGATAAGAAGACAGACTCAACTTTTGCTAATAATTGCTTAGAACATAATCATAAATTCAATACTAATTTTACAACGTTACATGTTTTAGGAAAAATTAAAAAACTTAATATGTTAGAAAGTTTAGAAATTAATAAATGTAATAAATTAGGTATAATATTGAATGATCAACTAGATTTAAATAACTCCCCCCTACTAAATCTAAAATTTAAACATGTCCACCCCCTCTTAGAATAAGATTATTTTTGTAATTTGTATTGATATATATAGGAGCTAATTTGTATTTTGAAATTGTATTTTCATCCACCTGATGAAGCCACAGTGTGGCGAAACATATGTAGTGTGTTAAACATTATAATAATTTTGAAACTATACACTTGTGTTTTATTATATATATATATATATATAATGGAGTTTCAACATGTATCTCCTTCGTCGATTATTAATTATATTTCTTCTTTATTGAGCAAAGAATTTTTATTTATTTAGTAATTGCCTGGCTGAGATTTGCCATTTACACAGTACTTAGTGCATTACTAACCACTCTAATTTTATATATGGACATCTATGGATTTTTTGGATTTGACATTCTTAGGGTAATACTACATATATTATTTGAATTAATTAAAAGACACCTTCTTGGTTATGCCATGGCACAAAGAAAAAAACAAATAAGGTTGAAACATATATGTCTGTGGCTACCAACACATAATTAACATCTTCACATTTAATCTACATAATTACACATTATACCGAGTGTCCCAATTTTTCACAACAAGAACTTATCAACATGGTTTACGCTTTAGGATCGAGCAATCAGAATTGTTTCTTTGCAAGTCGCATTTACGCTCAAATGCTTCCGAACATTGAGCGGCATCCTAATATTTGTGCATTTGCTTGACTAGAAGAATGTTTTGAAAGAACGGGAAGCGTGCATTATGAAATGAAATTGCAAAGGCAAAAACTGGTGTTCAATGAAGAAAATGAACACATAGGAGGCTGTAGTGGTAAATCCTAATATATCAGCTCCAAGTTGGAATATCGAGATCTTATTAACAGACGCAATTTCTGTAACTGGGCATTAAACAAGAATTATCAGGAGCCGAATTTCTCTATTAACGTGTTATTTACAGACGAAGCTACATTATACAAAAATGGGTTTGTCAATCGCCACAATTTTCATTATTATAATAATTAAAATCCTAGAATGATAATTCCTTTCGACTATCAGCATAGGTGGTCTCTTAATGTATGGGGAGGAATTCTTGGATATTTTGTCATAGGACCATACTTTTTCGAGAACACGATAAACGGAGAATCATTTTCGAGTTTTTTTTACGAAATCAGTTTGAAGATATGATTGATAGTTTACCATTACAAATTACCAGACAAATGTGGTTGCAATTACATGGAGCTTCTCCACATTTTAGCAGACAGGTGAGGGATTATCTCAACACAATTTGAAAATAAATGGATCGGTAGAGGAGGACCAGTGAACTGGCCTGCAAGATCTCCGGATCTGACGAAATTAGACTTCTTCTTATGGGGTTATGTCAGAGAACAGATATACAAAACTACTTCAACCACAGTGAAAGATATGATGTTTAGAATAAGGCGTGTATTTGAATCTCTTGATGAAAATATGCCTCAAAGGGTGCATCAAAATTTTATTCGCAGGCTTACTGTCTGTCAAGATCATAATGGTGGACATATTGAACACCTAGTATAATGAGTGTCATTTAACAGTAGTTTTGTGTAACCTTTGTCAACCTAAGTCATTATACAGTTCACTGTCTCTGGTTTATATGCCCATTGCTCAGTACTATTTTTGTTTAATATTCTTACTACTTCTTGATTTAAATAAAAAATCTTTGTTTCGTTTCATTTGTTTTTCAGCAGCATATTGCTGTGACCTTCACATTAAATAAAATAATAATGTTAAGCATTAGTTGAGTTGTTGAAAAGGAACATTAATTTTATCTTTAAAACGTTTATTTTAAGATTTAGGCATTACCCAAAACAAGTTACAATAAGTAAAATAGGTTGCCAACATTCACGGGGTAATGCTATTACAAAAATGTATACGATAAAATATATATATTAAGTTGAATAGATACTAAAATTAGGTATGCTCGAGATGAGAACAAAATTTTAAATGAATAAATGTAAATTCAGACATGCATAATGATGCCAATTCTTGCGAAATATTTTGTAATAGTAACACTTAAGATATAGTAAATACCCCAGACTTATATCTATGAACAGTAAAAGGATATGAATCATTATACAAAATGACAGATTGTAATGTTTTATGTAAACAGTAACTGTATAAATTAAAAATACATTTATTAGTACCTATATGTATAACACAAGGACTTCAATAGACTATGTAAATGGTCATGTGTGGTTTAAAAACCCTTTTGCAGGTTTTTAAACCACGGGGGCGACTGGTTTTTATGGTGCAGGATCCGTATGAAAGATTCCAGTTGTCTACAATGTGTTCTCAGTATTACCTTATCGAGGTATTTCTAAAAGAAAAATAAGGATAACCTTAGTAAATGGAAAAAGAAACTATATAACAAATGACGAAAAAGGAAATACGTTCATATACAAGTACAATGAGGGTCTATGTTAAGAAGAAAGGAAAAATGTAGATACCGTAGACGAAACATAGCAAATTTTTGAAAAACTTTTAATAACAAATAATTCAAGGTGTCGACATAAGTGTATAAACTATCAAAGACAATGTCTGCGTGTTGGTGTAGATACGACAACTTGAACAAAACAAACAAGAAAGATTTCATCACAGACGTTACAAAAAATCTATGCCAACCTAAAATCTAGTTTGACAAGAGAGGCGTTAAAAATTGCCTATAGCAATTGTTTTTTTATATATAAACGAAAAACAAGAATCGACTTGTTAGATATTTAATCTGTACTTCGAGTTACAAAGAAGCTAATTTTCCAAAAGAATAAAATTTCTTGAGATAGCAAGAGTGGGAGTAGGGTTAAAATAAACTACTTCTAACTCACAATTAGATTAAATGTATTAAGTTTTTGAGTTCAATTTTAATTTAGTGTTCTTTTATTTAAATAATTTACATTCATTATTTTTTTTATTACTAAGTTTAAAATGGAGGATGTTAATAAAGCTATATTTGATAAAATATATGACGAGTAACTTTTGAAATAAATTATTCAATTTAGGATTAATTAATGGTGCAAGACGTACTGTAAGTACTATGTGAAAATATTTGCTTTTAGTAAAACGTTAAGCATCATTAATTGTATGAATATTATCTTGTTCAGTAATAATGATTCATTTTTATTAAGTAATAAAAGGATAGTTAATAGTGTTGGATGTGCTGAGAGTACTATTATATAGTTATTTTAATTTAATATTTCAAGCAAAATAAATACGAATAAAATGGGGATGTTCTTGATGGGCAGGTGCTAAGCCGCTAGATGTACTACGTGAGAATGTTTACAGCTAGTGATTAGTATAGGCCAGTTTCAGGGCATTTGCGTTGCAGAGTTTTAGATCACCAAGGCACTATGTGAAAATGTATGTTTTTGGTGAAATAGAATTAGCTTCGTAAATTTATTTTCAAGAATCAATAATTGTTTTTTATCTAAAAGAACATATAATAATAAATATTTTTTTTTAATTTAACCAGCATTAATTTAATATAAGCTTTACACAAACATTGTATCTCAAAAATGAGTATAAATGTTTTCTTTCCTCATTATTTGTAATACAAAAATGGATATAGATACAATATAATAATGTCTCTCTCATAAAATATGAATATAATTTCTACATGAGATTTACATCTTTGGTTTATTTTTTTTAACCTTATCCCAAACAAAAAACTAAATAAGAGGTATACCAGAATAGAAGAAGCAAAAATCACTGCAGGAACTCATAAGAACTTTCAAAATACTATGCTGTCAAGGAATAAGCTTATAGGTAGAATATAATGATTTTGTCATTTACTAGCATTTATTCAAATTATTGAGTCTACAGCATAATTTATATGGCTGTACCCAACGTGTGGCAATATTACATTTTCATTTCAAATAAGAAATTTACCATTTTAACAGTGTAGCAGCCACCACAGCAATATGTTATAACTTAATATCTATGTTTCACTAAATAAGATAACATGTTTGATGTGTGTTATTTGTTATCCATGGCCGTCTTAGTTTTAACAACTTATTGCCGTGGAGTAGACAGCTTTTTGTAAAGCGATTTTCAATATGAAAAAATCTCGAAATCTATTGCAGATAGGTACTTATAGGATATGCTTAAGTAAAAATAAAGTGCTTTACTTTAGAAGTAAAATAACATAAAAAAACACTATGCATTCCATTTAAAAAAAAATAGTTTTTTCCATCTAAAATTTGTGATATTGCTTTCTTTTTCCTGAACACTCTGTATCAAAAAAATTAATTCTAACAATCCTTAAAAGTTATCGCAAGTATAAACTACTCACATACCAAAAATTTCGATTCTGGGATGAAACATAAGTAAGACATGTCAGCAAAATAGTACCTGCACATGACATTTATTAGAGAAAATGTTAAATATTTCAAAAACTATTACTGTTAGGTATAGACAATGGTATATGTGAAGCATGTCGAATTTATAGCAGAATCTAAAAATGGAATAAAAAATAGGGTATTTCGTTTAAAAAAATAATATTAGGATTAGTACCTACTGTTATCTTGAGACAACCTGTATAAACTAAAGTATTTTTAGGCAATGCTCCTTTAAGAATGAATCAACATTTGTTTGAAAAGTTTTTTGTACCTTCAAACGGTATAGAGATATCTACCGACACCGCACTATTGGTACATCCGGTATATCTTTGATACATAGTTAGTATTATTTATGTGATGAGATTAGGTGGTTGTCTAAGATAAATCTAGACCTTCTTTTCAACCTACAAGAATGGTATACGACAGCTCTACTCCTAATTTTTACAATTACTCTTTTAATTACACAATTGCTCTGATATTATTTGCGTAGTGTAATAAAATGTTGTCTGTGATAGATCTAGATCTTTTTAATGAAACTACATAGATAATAGCGGCTGTTCTATGCTTATTTATTTACATATCCACTTTTACACATTTCGGATGTGCGCTCTTTCTATGTGTGTCAATGAAACTGTTTAGATGACAGCTTGCTTTCCAATTGTCATTTTTGTTATTAATTACTAATAAATCATATTGCCGCTACGGCCAAGATGACAGATTATTTTAATGTATGTTTATACTAACATGAATTAAAGACATCAACTCCAAACTGAGCTCATCATCATCATCATATAGCATTAGAATATGTGTTTTTGTTATAGCGTGTTGTTCTTTAGTTTTATAAATTGACCAAAGACCTTAAAGAAATTGCCACCATTTTGGAAACATCATTTATTTAAACTGTAAAAAAGATAATTTAAGAATACCCATTAAATATGAATTTGACACTAATTGTACATAAATTTACTTTTACAACGATTAGCATAATACATAATATAGTATATAATATAATATCATTATTGTGAGATATTACAAAGTTTCAACAGTCAGTAGTAGAGGTTCTACGTGTAACAAAGATCCGACAGTCTTGGCACTGAACTTAATAGTTGGTGGTGTTTTTTCGTGCGGGACTAGATTAAATTTCTTCAGCATTAGACATAATGCAATTTTAATCTGCATAATGGCAAATCGCCGGCCTGTATTAAACATAAAAAGTGTAATTATTTAATAATAATTATAAATATAATAACAAGAATTATTACCGATGCAAACTCTGGGACCTTCACCGAAGGGAAGGTACGTGTATGGATAAATTTTTGTTTTGTTCTCTTTTGAAAATCTCTCGGGATCAAATTTTTCAGGATTTGGAAAATACTCTTCATCCATTTGAAGGCTTCGAACGTTTACTACAACGGATGTGCCTTTTTCTATTACACTATTTGTTCCTGGTATCGTGTAAGTCTCGGAGCACTTGCGATTTAAGAATGTGATTGATGGATACTTCCTCAATGACTCTGAAAATTAATACATCATTAGTACTGCAACATTATTGGTAGTTTATTATTTTTAATAAAAGGTGTGTTTTAATGCAGCTTTGGTTGGGAAAGATAATTGACTGAAGAAATTTCAAATATGTGAAAAATAAATATAAGTTTACAAATAAATTGTCATAATTAAAAGGGTATTTTTAATAATAGCATGTGATATAACTTCATAATGAAAGCGAATATAACCTGCGCGCTAATTGTATATTTTATGTAAAATTACATCAGCGTCACTTCTCAAGGTGTATCTTATAATAAATAAGTCACTCTGTATAAATGTAAATATCGAAGAAATTTACTTTCTGCTAAAAGCCTGTTCATAATTAATTTTTAAGTTCTAGATACGAAGTTCGACCAAAAGCAAGCTAGTAGTTAGAACTTAATTCCTTTTTGAATATTGTATAAAACAAAAAATAAATTATTATTATTAATGTCAAAACCAAAGTATGCCTATAAATTTGAAATGTTTGCGAATGAAATTTACACCCTTGCATTTCGAAGGGCTGTCACTGCTTGTGTGATTACCTGAAACAGAGTGAGAATATAGCTGAAGATGGCCTTTAGGGTAGTGAACGAAACGTTGACAGCAGAACTAGTTAAGACGGCACTGTTCCGATACTGAATCTATGAAGTATTGAATGATAACAGTGGATGCCTAGGATTTAGATATTTATTGTGCAATTCGTATATTCACGTCCATTGCAGTGATTAATTAAAGTGATTATCTGTAGAATACTAAATTATAGCAGCCTTGTGTTTTTATATTTGTGTTGAACCTAAAATACTATACAAAATTGATGTATAAAATCTTTACGTCTGTGTAATAAAAAAAGTTAATATTCTAAAAAATAAAATCATCCTTGTAACTAACGAAGAATTAATGCATTGTAGTTTTGTTTAACTCAGAAAAGCCAAAGGCCTTTTAAAAGCAATCTTGTATATACCTGTTTCTTTTCATAATTGCAAAGTTTCTAACCCTTGCGAATAAATGACGGTGGTTGTTTATGACTTTGAATGATATTTCTAACCGTTTGCATTCGTTTGTTGTTCATTCTACAAGAGTTTCTAGAAATTGTGCTTCAATATCCATTCTGTGATTTAAAAAAAACTGAAACATGGCGAACTGATGGTAAGTATAATTAAACAGTCTATAAAATCTTGCGGATTTCAAAAATGTCATTATGTTTACTCATTAATACCTCGGTATTAATGAGTAACATTAGCATTATAACCAGCTACCACACATTCTTTTACAGAGATGCCGCCCAATAAAACTACATGAAATAATGGAAGAGCTAGAGAAGGCATTAGCAAAAGTAACAGATCAAAGAATCCCGACTTCAGTCACTATATATATCCACCAGACAATGCCAATGGGACAATTACTGATGCAGATTCTGGGCAGGATGATAACGTGAGTTTGGACAGTCGTCCAGGAAGTCAACTAAGGGTTGAAGCAGAGATGATTTTCGAAGAGCCGTGTCCTCAAGAAGATATAGAAGAGTCATCAGATGAAAAGGACTTTGTTCCGCTTAAGAAATTGAAAACGATCAATTGAGTTTTAGGATGAGACCTACCCGAACCAACTGCAAGTTGGAATACACCGTACAGCTGAAAATAATTTGAATCCCGTAGAACGAAGAAGATGGGGTTTGAGCCTTACCAGGAATCCTCTTCAACGATTCCGAGTAGATATAAAAATTTGGGATTGGGTTTTAACGTTGTGTGGCTAGTCACCCAAATGAACACAAGAAACAAAATAGAGGTTCGTATGAATACATATTGGATACTGATAAACAAACTATTATCTGCAGATGGAACGATAATAATTTGGTTACCTTAGCATCTAATAATTAATGGTTAAACCACTTTCACCATGTGAAAAGGTTTTTCAAAAAGAGTAAAAACATAATGGTCGAGCAACGTTATCAAAAAATTCAACAAAAATATGTGTGGAGTTGACAGGGCGGATCAAAACGTTTTCAAACTATTATTCAATTTCAGTCTCTTTTTATTTAGGTCACAAACGTCCATTAAGCTGAAGTCCTTCTTAAAGAACCCATCTGTATGTAAAATATATGGACACATTATTTTTTTAAATATTTTTCTAGGAGTCTAGGAAATCCAAAAATAAGAAGAAACCGTTTACGAACAATTTTGATCAGAAAAAAATTCTATGAAAAATAATGTTAACCCGAATCTCAATTTTAGTGTTAACATGGTAGGAAATTCTATTATAAACCATCCTGTCAAAATTAAAGACTTTGGGAATATATTCTACATTTATATCCAGTATGAACAGACTTGTAAACTAACATTAAATTATTTAAAACTTGAAAAAGTATTTACCATCAATAACTTGATCCATATATTTCATATCCATTAAGCCATCATAAGTTAGTATACCATCATAACGCTGCAGTACTTCCTGGATTTCGTCTCTTACTCTTTGTTGAATTTCCTGATGCAAGGCCAATTCGTATAAACAAAATTGCAAATTGCTGGCCGTCGTCTCGAAGCCTGCTATGAAGAATATGAATGCGTGAGCCAACATTTCGTCTTCGTCCATTGACATCGAACTTGAAGGTTGTCCATGGGAAGTGCTTAAATCAAGTAATAATTGCACGAAGTCATTGCGTTTAGAATTAGTTGAAGTCCTTTGATCGACGACGCTTTTAAATGCTTTAGTGAAAAAATCAGTCACATCAGGAGGAAATATTTTTATTTTCAATACTTTGTTCAGTTCAGGCATCAAGAATGCGATAAATAGTCTAAGTGTCGCTAGGAAGCTACGCTGCTCAGTTAATTTTCGTCCATATTTGCGAAATTCAGCATCTGGATTCTTGAAACTGTTACATTCAATACCAAAAGCGCAGATGCCAATCACATCCGTGCCGTAACAACTGATTACTTCTTTTGCGTCTAAAGGTTTTCTTTGAGCGCTCAACTGACTTACATGTTCTATTAATTGATCACCACAACTTAACATTGCATCGAACATTATCTTCATTTTTCCAGAGGTGAATGTTGGGCTTATTCTGGCTCTCATATTCTTCCACCTGTCGTCCTCTAAATTCAGTAAATTCGCGCTGAGCGGATCATTTTCTTCATCAATGAAATTACCGTGATTCCTGAAGTGATTGAAATCTTTGGTGAGTATTGATTTGAGCAAATCAGGATCTGTTATTAAGAGCGTGGGTTTATGTATAAAATATATTCCGCCGAATTTCTTTCCTTTTGATTTGAATTCGGAATACGCATCATCAAGTACTTTATTGAAGCCTTTTTTCGCAAACAGCGGATTTTCTAGGTTTCCAAAAGGTATTGTTGGCTCAATGTATGGTATATTTCGTTTTTTCCAATATCCATAGTTCCACTTAAAATACAACACAAACGTACTTACTATTATTAAAAGTAATCCAAGGATATATTGAATGATCGTCATTGTTATTGTTGTTGTGATCTGGTGGTGAACACTGAGTGGGCTATTATTTTAGTCGACTTTTATTGTGTAATTTTACCATGTCATATTAACTCAGCTTATAATAGAAATGACTTGTGGAAGCTACAGGTCCAGACAGTGACACATCATTATCAGTAAATGTTTTTATCTCATAATAAAGTTCATCTGTATAATTTACAAATACACAGATTAATTATTGATTATGGTTTTTTTCCTGTTTGTTTGTCAAAATGTTCAATTATCAGTAATTTCTAATCTAATACATAATATCCATGTACCGTGATATCATAAAATTTCAGGACAAAGATGATATTGAAATATAAAACGTATGTCTGAAATTAAGTCATATTATCATACTCGTAACACAACCTTAACTTTCGAACATTATTTTCAGTGTCATCCTGACATCAATAAGCAACTTGATTTAAAGATACAATAAAACAACAAGCTCAGCTGATATTCAAGATTTTATTAATAAAAAAATGAGGCGTGGGCACCACACGACTTTCTTATACATATTGCTGTGACCTTCAAATTATATAACAAAAAGGTTAAGAATTAGCTTAATTGGTGAAAAAGAACATTAATTTTACTTTAAAAACGTTTATTTTTAAGATTTAGGCATTAAATAAAAATGTATATTAGGAAGCACAATCTGTTGCCTATATTTAAAAAAAAAGGGAAAAATCTTGTATTAAGAATAAATATGTATATATAGAAATTAAGTTGAATAAATATTAAAAAAAATAGAAGTATAAAAGCAAATACAAAATAAATCTATGCATTCTATATTTTGTAGAGAAGAGAAACACGAAATATGGTTTGTATATAGACAGAACCAAATTTCTCACAAGGTGTTAGAACAGCCTTAAACATTTTAAGAAATGGACCATTATTTAAAAATAAAAATATATTGAAAGTAAACAATAGAAAAAGAATTATGTTAAAGGATGGAACAGTCAAAAGAGTAAATCATTTAAATGCCATTAGGTTATATGAGCAAGATCATATTCGGTATGCTCGAGATGAGAATACGATTTTGAATAAATAAATGTAAATTTAGATATGCATAATGGTACCAGTTCATGAGAAATATTGTATGATAATGCTTAAGATATAGTAAATACCTATACTTATAACTATGAACAGAAAAAAGGATATATAAATCGAGACATTTATAATACGATATATTCGATGGCAATATTCCATGTAAACAGTATTGGTATGAATTAGAATATACTTTTATTCGTTTCTATATGTATACAACAAAGACTTCAAAGACTGTGGAAATAGCCATGTATGGTTTAAAAACCTACAAAAGAGAAAAAACAGTGTTAATGTTGTTTACAGCTTTCTGCAAGTAAACATACTGCCAGAAGAGAGAGCCTGGATAGAATCTGGAGACAATGTGACAGGGGCGACTGGTCTTTATGATGCAGGATTAGAGTGAAAAAATCTAGTTGTCTATAAAATGTTCCAAGTATTACCTAATCAAGATGTTTCTAAAAGAAAATAAGGATAAAATTAATAAATGGAAAAAGAAAATATGTAGAAAACAGTGAAAAGGGCAATGTGTTTATATACAAGAACAATGAGGGAACTCATAAGAAATTTTAAAATATTATGCTTTTCAGGAACTAGCTTATGATTAGGACTATAACAATTTTATAATAAAAATTATCATTTATTTAAATTATTCAAATTATTGAGGCTACAGCATAAATATAATGGCTGTACCCAACGTGTGGCAAAATGTTACATTTTATCTCAAATAAGCAATTTACCATTTTGTATTAATGTAGCAGCCACCACAGCAATATGTGCCTTTCAAATTATGCAAAGTTGTTCTAAACTAAGCTTTAAATACTTCTATCCTCTTAAAAAAAATAAGCATGTGAGTAAATGTGTTATTTCAGATCCGAATTTTGAAAATTTTTTTATGCAATAATTATTTAAAATCTTATTCTAAGTACTTCTAGTCTCTTAATAAATCTCCACAGAATGCATATTTTGTGAGATATTTGCAAAAAATTCTACTCGCTAAGAGTAAAAGTATTACTTCCGGTCTGAATTTTGAAAATTTTTTATTCAAAAGATATTGAAAATTAAGTTATAAGTACTTTATTTTTATTCGTAACATCCATGTCTAAAAAGCATGACTTGCGAAATATTCGCAAAAAACTGATTTTCAATAAGAGTAAAAGACCTACTTCCGGTAGGAATTTCGAAAAACTTTTTTAATAAAATTCATATCAAATTTAATTTTGAGTATATATGAATTGTTTATAAATTTGTTTAAACTTAGTAGTTGACGAATAATTGACAAAATTAAATTTTTTTACTAAAGTAAACTACTACTTCCGGCCTGCCGATTTTACTGAAAATCTAATCAGATCTCAAGAGGGAGATTATATTCGTAAATACAAAATTTGGAATTGATATCTATAGTGGTTTGGCTAATAACACATAATTACCTTAACGTTTCATTTACATAATTCTCATATGTCTTTGACACAAAGTTAGTATTATTTGTGTGATGAGATTAAATGGTTGTCTAAGATGAACCATCTCAGCAACCTATAAGAATGGTATGCGACTGCTCTACTCCTGATTTTTACAATCACTCATTTAATTGCATAATTACGTCGATATTATTTGTGTAGCATAATTAAATACTGTCTATGATAGATCTAGACCTTTTAATGAAACTACATAAATAATACCGTCTGCTTTATGCTTTTTATGTACATGCTCACTTTTACATATTTTGCATGTGCGTTCATTCTATGTTTGTCAATGAACCTGTTTGGATGACAGCTTACTTTCCAATTATCAATTTTTGTTATTAATTACTAATAAATCATGTTGCCGCTACGGCCAAGAAGTCAGATTATTTTAATTTATATATATTAACATGAATTAAAGATATCAACTCCAAACTGAGCATATCCTCATCATCATATACTACTAGAATAGGTGTTTTTGTCATAGTGTGTGCTTCCTTATTTTTATGAATTGACCTTAAATAAATTACCATCATTTTAGAAACATCATTTATTTAAAATATAAAAAAGATATATTAATAATACATGTTAAATATGAATTTGACACTAATTTTATATAAATTTACTTTTACAACGATTAGCATAGTACATAATATAATATATAATATAATATTATTATTGTGAGATATTACAAAGTTTTAACGGTTAGTAGTAGAGGTTCTACGTGTGACAAAAGTCCGACAGTCTTGGCACTGAACTTAATAGTTGGTGGTGTTTTTTCGTGCGGTATTAGTTTAAATTTCTTCAACATTAGACATAATGCAATTTTAATCTGCATAATGGCAAATCGCCGGCCTGTATTAAACATAAAAAGTGTAATTATTAAATAATAAGTTAGTTATAAATATAATAACAAGAATTATTACCGATGCAAACTCTGGGACCTTCACCGAATGGAAGGTACGTGTATGGATAAATTTTTGTTTTGTTCTCTTTTGAAAATCTCTCGGGATCAAATTTTTCAGGATTTGGAAAATACTCTTCATCCATTTGAAGGCTTCGAACGTTTACTACAACGAATGTGCCTTTTTCTATAACAGTATTTGTTCCTGGTATCGTGTAAGTCTCGGATGGATACTTCCTCAATGACTCTGAAAATTAATAAATTTTTAGTACTGTAACATTATTGGTAGTTTATTATTTTTAATAAAATGTGTGTATTAATACAGTTTGGTTAGAAAAGGTATTTGGCTGAAGAAATTTCAAATTTGTGAAAAATAAATTTAAGTTAACAAATACATTGTCATAATTAAAAGGGTATTTTCAATAATAGCATGTGATATAACTTCATAACGAAAGCGAATATAACCTGCGCGCTGATAGTATGTTTTATGTAAAATTACATCAGCTTCACTTCTCAAGGTGTATCGGACAATAAATAAATCACTCTGTATATTTTATGAAATTTATTGCTGGCATAGAGTGTATTATACAATGTATCCAATTTTTGTATAAATATGTAGATATAGAAATGAGACACATACCAAGATTATAAAAGTAAAAGGAAAGGAAGAATAATGTTATATATTTTTCGAATGCAGTTTTATAAACAACTCAAAATCATAAGCTAGTAAACATTTTCTTTTTGTAATTCTCCCAATACGTATAAAAATCATATCTCTAAGCCCATTTTTAGAAAAATTCATTATAAACTCATGATTCTCAAGTGAGTAATAACTTATTAAATGGCATCTATTCAATTATCAATGTTGCAATAAATATCATGGCTCACTATACCGTATTCAAATAAAAAACATGAAGTTGGCAATATTATATCAAAAAACGACAATAGCTCTGTAATAGTCACTTTTAAAGTATTAACGTCTTACAAGTTTTTGATGTGAAATTATATATGCAATTCAAAAATAGACTAATATACAGGCTGTTTCATTTGAAAAAAATGACTTTTGTAAAAAACGTGTCACGTAATTTTAATCCAGTTTTCGGCACATGAAATTAGTAACTGAAAAATAAAATTAAATATGCTTCTATTAAGACGTCTTATTATGAACAATACTACAAAAAATTGTGTCCATCTAATACGTTGTTTTCGAGAAATATAATTTAATACAAACATTGAATTTTTCAGAAAAATGGGAATAACTCGAAAACTTTAGACTTTAGGCCTATACTATCTTATCACTTTTTGGCTTAAAATTATACGGAAAATACAAAAATGTAATAATATAGAGGCTGTTCCATTTAAGAAACTATAACTATGGTCAGCTATCAAGTTATGGAACACCCTGTATAATACAAAATATTTTTAGTGTGTGCTTCTAATAAACAGCTATCACAAAAAGAAAACGCTTTGAAATATCTTTACTCGTAAAGGCACAATCAGCTTTACCCGCGGAGATGACTCTCCCTGTATATTGTTTTGTTGCCTATGTAATATTTGAAACTGTGACATATCCCATACTACAATGTAGTCGAGAGGCCGAATAAATTATCTATCTATTTATAGAATATTAAACTATGGCAGCTTTGTGTCTTTTTGCTTGTGTTGCGTCTAAAATACTATAGAAAATAAATGTATAGAATTAGTAAAGTTAATATTCTAAAAATTAAGTTAATCATTTAACTAATGAAGAATTGATACATTGTAGTTTTGTTTAAGGGCATTAATTCTTTTAAAATCAGAAACAATCTATGATAAAATTAAAAACCATCCTGTAAAGACTTTGGGTATATATCCTACATTTATATCCATTATGAACAGACCCGTAAACTAACATCAAATTATTTAAAACTCGAAAGAGTATTTACCATCAATAACTTGATCCACATATTTCATATCCATTAAGCCATCATATGTTAATATACCATCATAACGCTGCAGTACTTCCTGGATTTCGTCTCTTACTCTTTGTTGAATTTCCTGATGCAAGGCCAATTCGTATAAACAAAATTGCAAATTGCTGGCCGTCGTCTCGAAGCCTGCTAGGAAGAATATGAATGCGTGAGCCAGCATTTCGTCTTCGTTCATTGACATCGAACTTGAATGTTGTCCGTGGGAAGTGCTTAAATCAAGTAATAATTGCACGAAGTCATTGCGTTTAGAATTAGTTGAAGTCCTTTGATGGACGACGCTTCTAAATGCTTTAGTGAAAAAGTCAGTCACATCAGTAGGAAATATTTTTATTTTCAAGACTTTGTTCAGTTCAGGCATCACGAATGTAATAAACATTCTAAGTGCCGTTAGAAAGCTACGCTCAGTTAATTTTCGTCCATACTTTCGGAATTCAGCATCTGGATTCTTGAAACTGTTACATTCAATACCAAAAGCGCAGGTGCCAATCACATCCGTGCCGTAACAACTGATTACTTCTTTTGCGTCTAAAGGTTTTCTTTGATCGCTCAACTGACTTACATGTTCTATTAATTGATCAGCACAACTTAACATTGCATCGAACATTATTTTCATTTTTCCAGAGGTGAATGTTGGACTTATTCTGGCTCTCATGTTCTTCCACTTGTCGTCCTCTAAATTCACTAAATTCGCGCTGAGCGGATCATTTTCTTCATCAATAAAATTACCGTGATTTCTGAAGTGATTGAAATCTTTGGTGAGTATTGACTTCAGCAAATCAGGATCTGTTATTAAGAGCGTGGGTTTATGTAAAAAATATATTCCGCCGAATTTCTTTCCTTTTGATTTGAATTCGGAATACGCATCATCAAGTACTTTATTGAAGCCTTTTTTCGTAAACAGCGGATTTCCTAAGTTTCCAAAAGGTATTGTTGGCTCAATGTATGGTATATTTCGTTTTTTCCAATATCCATAGATCCACTTAAAATACAACACAAACGTACTCACTATTATTACAAGAAATCCAACGATATATTGAATAATCGTCATTGTTATTGTCGTCGTGATCTTGTGGTGAAAACTGATGTGGGCTATATTTTAGTCGACTTTTATTGTGTGCTTATAATAAAAGATGACTTGTGGAAGCTCCAGACAGTGAACACACCATTATCAATAAATGTTTTTATAATAAAGTTCAGATTGTTCATCTGCATGATTTACAAATACACAGATTAATTATATTGAAGTATTAAATTGTTATTATGGTTTCTTTAATATTTGTTTGTCAAAAAGTTCATTTATCAGTAATTTCTAATTTAATACATATATTCATGTACCGTGATATCTTAAAATTTCTAGGACGAAGATGACATTGGAATATAAAACGTATGTCTGAAATTAAGCCATATTATCATACTCGTAACACAATTTTAGCTCTCGAACATTTTCACAGTGTCATCGTGATATCATTAAATAAGTCATTTGATTTAAAGATACAATAAAACAACAAGTTCAGCTGGTATTCACGATTTTATTAATAAAAAAGGCGAAATTAAAGGAAGTGTTGAAATTCTCGTCCATTCTTTTTAATTTCCAAGTTCATACATCTTCTCAAGCTGATAAGGGCATTTTGCAGCATTACGGGCGTTATTAATGCATATTCTTCAATAATTCTTTGCTGCAGGTCTTGCAAATTAGCAACGGGAGTTTTAAATATTTTATTATTTAGATGAAGAAACACGAAAAAAGTCCATAATTGTCAAACAAGGTGATCGTGGGGAAATTCAACTGCTGTATGTAAATTTTTAATCCGATCGTCAAAAAACCTCGAAGAAAAGCAATATTCTCTTGTGTTGTGTGTGCCGTTGCACCGACTTGCTGGAAGTAACCATATTGTATTCATCTTCGTGTTGCTGTTCAATAAATTCATTCAAAATGTTTCTATACCTCGCAGCATTAACTGTAAAATTAAAAAAAAATAGATCCAACAATTCTGCAGCGAGAAACTTGCTAGCCAAACACCAAGTTTTGCAGAATGCAGAAACGATTCAACCAACATAATAATATGAGGATTTTCACTACTCTACATTCGAGTATTTTGGGAATTGACGTACCCCGAAAGATAAAACACGCTTCATCAGAGAAAAATGTAAAATTTAGCAGGTTATTATCTTGAAATAAACTTTTGCAAACCACTGGCAGTAAGCAAGACGTCTAGGGTAGTCTACCGGCAAAATAACCTGACATGATTTCATCTTATACGGATGCACGTATAAGTTTTTCTTTACAATTTTCTGCCATGTTCCATAAGAATGTTTCTTGAGAAAGACGTTTCAAAGATTTTGTGGTTTCATTTTCACGCAAGTATACATATACGAAAAAAATTTTCGTATATGAATAAATGTATGAATGCACATCTACCCTAAGCCGGCATTGCAAACGAACAACGTTCAGGCAGCTGTTTCGACCTTACATTGGTCTCATCAGTGCACGAACGTGTTTGATCACAATCCCTCGAAAGCTTAGAAAACCTGATATTGTCAACTTACGTACCAAACGCCATGAGTGATTCTCAGCGGCATCTGTTACCCAAGTGCGATATCGCTAGGTTTCATTTTCCATTCCGTGACGAACACCATCTATAACTTCTTCCGAACGAACAGCTGGTCTACCAGTATGTGATTTATGGTCTACAGAAATAGTCTCATGGAAAACACCAACACAATTTGGACGGCAATTATAAAAAATTTGGGGAGTTACAGCCAAGTCTGGGAAGTGATCTCCCAAATTCCATCAAATCGCATTCCAGTTCGAAAATAGGTTTCAGTCATGTACATTTTTTGCACTGTATTGTAAACCATATTTGAATTTATTCAAACTTGCTTTCTAACACATTAATTGGTGATAATCAATGTCACTGTCAAAATAATTAAGTTCAGACATATATTTTCTAATTCAATGCCATCTTCGTCTTAGAAATTTTATGATATCACGGTATAAGTAGATTACATTATTATTATATTTCGTATAACTTCAATGTAAGAGAGGAATATAAAAAGCAGATACAAAAACTGAGGTGTGGATACCACACGACTTTCTTATACGTATGTGTGTTTTGAGTTTTACTTTCTTATACGTAGTATAAGGAAGTATTGGGATGATGAAAATTTTCGACTTCGAGATTTTGGCAGATGTGCACGTTTTGAAGTACCCTGATACCGAACAAGTGGTTTATAAAAAAGTCTCTCTCTGTGTGTGTGTCAGTGTGTGTCTCTCTCTGTGTGTGACCACGATAGCGGTCAAATTTTGTATTTACGAGTGTAATCTCCCTCTTGAGATCTGATTAGATTTTCAGTAAAATCGACAGAGTTTACTTAAGTGAAAAAATCGAATTTTGACAATATTATTCTTCAACTACTAAGTTTAAACAAATTTATAAAGAATTCATATTGCCGTGATCTTTATATTTCAAGAATTATAACATTTATTAAATAGTTAAGTTATAGAATAAGAACATTAATTTTTCGTTTAAAAATAACTTGCGAGATATTCGCAAAAAACTATTTTACTATTTATCTTTTAGTACATTCATATTCTTTAGAAATTTTTTAAACGTAGTAATACTCGTATAGTTCACCAATAGGTCTACAAAAAGAATACTTATATTGATGTTGTTTTGTAGCATTTTTCTAATATCTGGTTTACTACGTGTATTCGGTCGATGGAGAATCTTCCTTCTCTGAACCCTTCTAGTAGACTCTTTTTTTGCTGCAAATTTTTTCAGGCGTTGATTAGAACTTAGTAAATATTTTGTATGCTGTATTTAGCAGCGTAATTCATCTATAATTCTTACACTCACATATGTTTCCTTTTTTACTACTGGCACAAGTAGTTCCTCTTTTCATTCTTTGGGCATCTTCTCGTATTTCCATATTTTTTTAATTAGCTTGAACAATTTATAGTGCAATTCTTCCCCATGTATGTTTCACTAAATCATTATGGCATATGGTATTGATTTACCTGCTCTTCTTTCTCAAGTTAATTTCTTAGTACCCAGGTATGCTGCTAGATCAGCTGATCCATTCTACGTACCCGCAGCTCGTACAAATGTTCCATTGAAATCCTATGTGTGAAATCATATGTGTACGAATGCCAATCGTTTGTGTATTGACCCCTTCTGAAGAAAGTAGTTTCTTGCTTTTCTTCTTTGCAGTACAATCTAGTTTTCTATTAATTTTATTTTTGCATAGTATATTTAAGTTTTCTTTTTATTATTTTCTTTATTGTACCGCATTCTCAATTATTGTTAATTTTTGTGTTTTACCCTCTAAATAGATATTTATGTTGGGTAATAAATAAAAATTATTATTATTAATTTCATCTAGGCTAGGCACCTTTTTAAGTTTTATTTCGCAATTTTTTGCTTCAATTAGATTTAGCAGTTCTTAAAGTGCGATTCCCAGAGGCTGTTCATTGTCTGCATTTTCACCAGGTTTCACAGTTAAAATATCATTGTAAATAGTTATATGTTCAGATCATAAATCATTTTCCCAAATTATGTACCTTTAAAATAAAAATAATCTGAAGGTTTTAAGTTATCGTGACGTAAATTTGTATGAATGTGGTGTCAGTAGATTGGTAAAAAAATATTACTTCTGCCGCTCTAACTGCCCATTACCATGATTAACCTCTTAACAGTTTTATTGGAATCAGAGGTATTTGTAAATATTTGAAAACTTACAAATTAAATCAAAACATTTATACATTGATCTGTTTAGTGATATTCTTTCCAAGATTAAAAACTTCAAATTCAAAACACTCTTGATAATATATGATTAAGTAAATATTTCGATTTCGTATGTTAAAAAAACGAAAAGGTAAATGTTGATTGAAACAAGTATGATAATGAAAGTTCAAATAAAAAATATACTTGACTTATTACAGGATTAAACTGCGAAAATTGATGTAATTCCGGTAGCACTGAAAGTATTTTGAATACGATTGCTACCTCCTGAACTTGCATGTCTTTGAATACTAAAGTATGTTAAATTAATAACGACGAGTACCATTTTTAAAAATGTTATAGGGATAACCAAGATGATTAGGCCAACCAGTATATAAAAGAGGTTTTAATAAATAAATGCCCAACCTCTATTTGCATGCTCAAGTATCTTATTGCTGCTCCCTACCTTTATTGTGTATTAATGTTAATATTATAGTCCCTAAGTGTTAAAACTTATCTTAAAGTAAGTAACCAAATATGTATTGCTATATATGATAACGTTTCTATTAGTGGAAGCAAACTAGATCGATTCATGATGTTTTTTATCAAAAAGTAAAGAATGGGCAAATCTTTTCATAGCAAGCAAAGGAAAAGCAGTATTTACATCTTCTTTTGATATAAGAATTAAGGTTAAATTGAGCAATATTAAATTATCATTGTCATAATAATAATATTAAATCAGATCGTGCGTCGGCACCGTAAGACTTTTCTATAGGACCGTAAGTGCGGTCCCAATATTTAATACGAAAATTGTTGCAAATTAAGTTTTAATTAGATACTGTAATCCTCTTTATACATTTGTGCAGAATTCATCAGTTTGCGAGATATTTGCAAAAAAAACCTGCTTTTTGATAGGAGTAAAAGTTATACTTCCGGTCATAATTGTGATAAAATTAAGTTCTACCTATCTTCATAGCAAATCTGTATCAAAATGTATAATTTATGATATTCTCAAAAAGTTGTTTTCTCTATATGCGTAAAATAAAAGTTGTAAAATTCACTTTTAAGAAATTTTTACATTCATTAGAAGTTTACCAAAAGGTAAAATTTGATTTTTCCACTGAAGTAATCTACTAACTACTTATGGTCTACTGATTTAACTGAATACTTATCCAACTCTATCTTAGAGATTATAGTCTCAAATGCAGGGTTTCTTATTGTGGTGGCGCCACATGTACACATAATTAGAGAGAGTGGAGGGAGAAGAAAAGAAGAGCAAAGAGATGGGAGAAGGAGAGGGAGAGATGTTTGCAAAAATCACTTTTTTGTTAGCAAGGAGCTTCAAAACGTGCATATCTGCAAAAATTTGGCGATCGACATCTTTCATCACAATAGGAAGTATTGTGATGAAAGATAATAAAGAAGTACAACAAGCCCAAATATGCTTTTATAAAGTCAACTCTTATTTACAAGATGTATTAGATCAATACTACACAAGCAAATTGCACAAGGAATAAAAGTGAAGGCAGCCAAAACAAATACGATTCCATTTAAAACAAGAAAATTTGATTAATATCGTCATCATTATCATCATTGTAATTTATTTACTAGTAACATTTGAAAATTTGCGACAAATTGTCAGGGAAAAATGTATAATTATAACTTATGACAGTCTGAAGCGAGAGTAGGTAATAAAAGCCATGGAAGAGATAAAAATACCAGTAAAGCTAGTGAGATTGACAGAAATGATGATGATGAAAACTGATGAAATTAATCTAGGGGTAAGGAAGGCGGACGAGCTATCAACAACCCTGTTTATTTTAGCAATGGATGCAGTGATCAAGGAATTTAATTTCCAGGAAAAAATAATCAATAAGAGACACAAGTAGTTGCGTACGCATACTATTTTACTATACTAGCTAAAGGTAGTAGAAGTTTGGAAGAAGCAATTCAAAAAGCTGAAGCAGCAAAAAAGGGAGGCCTAACCATAAGCCAAGGAAAAGGTGTATACATGAAAATAAACAGAGGAAATACAATTAGAATGACCAAGAAAGTAACAATATGAACCTACTAACATGCGGCTGCTGTTGGGTTGCCAGCTCGTTCAGTGAGGGGAAGCCTTCATGAAGAATTAAGATTTCATCCCTACAAATTGCCTGTGGTGCAGGAACTTAATCCACGCGATTTTGTTGCACCAGAAAATGCATGTGAGGCGCCTCTTAGCCTGTCTCACGACACACTTGTTTTCTTCAAATCAGGCGACCTAGTTCGCCATTCAATTGTTTTCTCCGTCGTATCCATCTATCAGGAAAACTTTGGGTTAAATTTTGGCGAACTGCACCACCAAAATGGGCCGGTACTCCGTCTTGTTGACACTATAAGGTTTCTGCTGGTATATTTCGGTTATTGTAGTTTGGCAAGATTTCTCTGAGCCGAGGAACAATATTTTGTTTTTAAAAGTTATAAGTATGTTTTAGAAGTTAAATTATCATTAATGAAAAAAAGACCAATAGTATTCTGACCAATGATTTCTCACCAAACATTAATTTTTTAGGGATATTGCGTATGAACTTGCTCCAACCAGCGTGGATATCTGTCAGACAAATACCTACACTTATGTCGGATAACATTCCCATTTAAACAAAAAATTGATTCATTATTGCTTTGCAAAATTCTATCCTGTTGTCAAAATCATCTTCACTCAGTTCTTGTAACAGATGGATTTTGTAAGGAGAATATTTTTCGCGTTTCATCCTCTACACATATTATGATTTAGAGCCAAGCTGGTGTAAAGTTTTTGGATTTTCTTCCACATCTAATACGACTTTTAATGAATTTTCTCTGTTTATAATAGCTTTCGGTTGCCCAGGTTTTACACAATTTTTGGTGTTTCCAGTATCATTAAATCTTCTTGAAGTTTCTGAAACCGTTCTTCTGTAGATCGATGTCGATTCGTATGTATTTCATTAAAAAGAGTTGCAACCTCAACTTCCATCGCCATATCCAAGCGTCATCAGGATTTCTATATACTTGCTTTCACTGAAATGCACCATTTTTAAACTAAATATTTCACATACGGAGGATGTATTGAAAAATTCTTAGCCTACTATAGAAGCAAACAAAATTTGAAAGTCATAATATTTTATTATTCAACATACGCTCCTCTTAACTGGATACATTTATTACAACGAACCTGCGACGCCTCTAGACCTTTCTAAAAGAACATTTTATCTTGCTCTGCATACCAGGCCTTCACGCTTCATCACTCCTTCGCTCGAAGAAAATTTACCACGTTTTAAATTTTCTTTCAGTTGAGGAAAGACATGATAGTCCGACGGAGCCATATCTGGTGAATAAGGGGAGTTTTCGAGTAATTCGAACCCTAAATCCCGATTTGTTTGCATGGCAAGATGCGATTTATATGCAGGTGCATTAACCTGCAAAAACAAAACACCTTTGGACAACTTTCCGCGTCTTCTCTCTATAATTTTTTCTCGTGGAGCCGTCAGTTACGTCAAGTAGTAATTCCCAGTTTTTGTTCTACCCTTACCCAGAAAATCAATCATGATTACTTCATGGCAATTCCAAAAAACTGAAGCAAGACTTTTCCAGCAGATTTTTGAACACGAAACTTTTAGGCATTGGAGAACCAGAGTGCCTCCATTCCATCGATTGCTGCTTTGTTTCAGGGTAGTAGAAATGTACCCAAGCTTCATCCATAGTAACAATACGGCTTAAGAAGTCTGCATCTTTTTCAAACCGAGCACAAATCACGGTGCTTCCACCCTTGCACCTTTGGGGATCCAGTTTGCAGAAATCTTTCTCATGTCCAAATCGACGTGAACTGTATGATCGATGCGTTTATATGAAATATTCAGTGCCTCAGATATTGGTTTTAGCCCAATTCGACGGTCTGACAAAATCTTGTCATGAACTGCATCAACATTTTCGGGGACGGACACAGAAACTGGCTTTATCGATCAGTGTTCATCTTCAATGGAGAATTTACCACTTTTGAAGCTTGCAATCCAATTTTTCATGGTCGCATACGATGGACATTGATCGCCAAGGGTATTAAACATATCATCGTAAATCGTATTTAAAGGGGGTAAGAGATAAATCTACTTACCTCTTAACCCCTTCAAATACAGGTCTTAATGATGGCTTTAGTGCGCAACTTAGTTTTGAGTTTTTGACGTGAAACTTTATATTGACACTTCTAATAGGTTATGTTTCGTTGCTATAGTATCGCAATATTTGAATAGAGAAAAGAACAGTCTTTCCATAAATGTTAATTTTGACCCTCGTACTATTTAAAAAACATCAGGTGAACCTTGTATTTCGAAAATAAATGACGTTGTAAGACTGAAGAAAAGCTCAAATGATGGAGTCTAAATCCTTCTAAGAATGTCCCAAATTTCCGCAAGTTGTAATAAACCGTTTTCAAAATATTTAGATGTATCCATACTTTTTCCCCAGCCTGTATAATATTATTTATAAATATTACTAATCAACAGAACCTTTTAATTTTATTTATGTTATGGTAATCAGTTAATCAGTTTTGACTAATTACGTAAGTCTTTATCAGAGATTGTTACAGTAGTTAATAATGAGTGAGTTCTCCAAATATTTTAATGCAAGGTCATTTATAATATAATTTTAACGAATTTCTAATAAAACAGAGGTTCTGTATAGTAAAAATTGTATAGGAAACGTAATCAGTTTATGTAAACATGGTTGAGGGAGACAATTTGTGTCTATATCAGTCATTGGATAAGTTACGTCATTCAGCGTGTTTACTTAATAAAAATATTAATGATTCAGTTAGTTGAAATGTCACTTAGTTCAGATAAATATATACAGAGTAACAACGACATCCAAGATCAAGTCGTTATGGCAATCTTTCAATATATTCTTGCGTTGATATTTATTATTTTAACTACGTTTTTGTTGTTTTTTAAGTGGCGCTATGGCTATTGGAAAAGACGTAACGTAGCCTATATCGAACCAAGAATACCCATAGGAAATTTAGAAAATCTTCTGTATCCGAAAAGAAGTTTCAATGAAATATTTTACGATGCATATACTAAATTCAAATCAGACGGAAGAAAATTCGGTGGTGTATTCGTTTTACACAAGCCAGCTTTGATAATGGTGGATTCTGAATTGATTCAAGGCATACTAACAACGGATTTTCAGTACTTCAGGAATCACGGTAATTTTGTGGATGAAGAGATCGATCCTCTCAGTGCGAATTTATTGAATTTAGAAGATGATAAATGGAAAAATATGAGAGCCAAAATAAGCCCGACATTTACGTCTGGTAAAATGAAGATAATGTTCGATGCAATGTTAAGCTGCGCCGAACAATTAGCAGAACATATGAATGGTTTGGCCTCCCAAAAAAAACCTTTAGATGTCAAGGAAGTCATCAGCTGCTATAGCACGGATGTTATAGGTACTTGTGCTTTTGGAGTTGAGTGCAATAGTTTCAAGAATCCAGATGCAGAATTTAGGAAATATGGTCGGCAAGCAACCGAACTTGGTTTGGGGTTTGCTATTAGAACATTTCTTTTGTTTGTCATGCCGGAATTGAATAAAATACTCAGAATGAAAGTATTTCCTAGCGACGTGGAGAAGTTTTTCTCGAATGCTTTTGAAAGTGTCGTCAATCGGAGAATAGCGACTAACTCCAAACGAAATGATTTCATTCAGCTACTCCTGGACTTGAACGAGACGCACAAGCAGACGTCAAACTCATTATCGATGAATGAAATGTTGGCACAGGCATTCATATTTTTCATAGCAGGCTTTGAAACTACTTCCACAAACATATCGTTTTGCTTGTATGAATTGGCATTGCAACCGGAGATTCAGCAAAGAGTTAGAGATGAAATTTTGGAAACTCTGGAGCGATCTGATGATGGACAATTAACGTACGATGGTTTGATGGAGATGAAATATATGGATCAAGTTATTGAAGGTAAAATAGTAAGTTAGGAAATTAATTTCATAAGGCAACATGTGTAGCAGTATTTTATTTGTCATAAGATAATTTTCAATTCATTCAGTATCAAATTTATTTTCTTCGCTACGTTTTCGATTACTCTTTGTTTGTGTTGTTTTAAGTATTAGAAGTTTTTACTTATACGTACCTTATATAAAGAAGTATTGTTATGACAAATATTTTCGACTTCAAGATTTTTGCAGATGTCCACGTTTTGAACTCCCCTGATACCTGATAAAGTGGATCTTGTAAGCATCTCTTTCTCTGTCTGTCTGACAATGTGTGACCAAGTTAGCGCCAAACGGCTACAGCTGTCAACAACAAAGTTTATATTTACTTGGGATCTAGATTTTCAGTCAAACTGGTAGGCTGAAAGTAGCAGTTTCCGTCAGTGAAATTGAATTTAAGAAAATTTTTATCAAAAAAGATATTCGAAATTCCTACCTGAAGTCTTTTCCTCTTATCGGAAACCAGTTTTTTGCGAATATCTCACAAGTCATGTCTTCCAAGTAACAGTCTTACTTTTAACAAATACAGTTTTTTTACAAATATCTTATAAATTATGCATTATATGTAAATTTATTATAATTGCAAAAGTTTTTAGAGATACATTTAGAACAATTTCTGTATAAAAATATTTTAAAATTTGGTCGGACGTAATACTTCTATTCTTATCAAATAGCATTTTCTTGCAAATATCTCACAAATTTTGCATTCTATACAGATTTATTAAAACACAAACGTATTTAGAACTGTATTTGAAATAATTTTTGTATGAAAAAAAAGTTCAAAACTCGGACCGGAAGTAAAACTTTTTACGTATAAGGAGGTCGTGTGGTGTCCACTCATAATTTTTGTAACTGAATCTACTGTAAATGCACTTGAAATGATGACAGTTAAAACAGTCTTTGCAAGTGACTATAATAAAGAAATGTTGGCCATCTGGGAGCAAATGAAAATAAACTAAGCCGATATTTGTAAATTTCTCAATCTGATATTTCTATAGTATTTATTCTTTTTATCTGTTACTTTATCAATTATAAATAATTCGCCAAACGAAAGACTTCCTACCAGTTGCAAGCAGAGCTAATCTATACCTTAAGTGGGCCTAGAACCATCACGCACGCATTCTACCTATTTCAATCGTATTTTTATGCTTATCATATAATTTAAAATTTTCAGCCATGCTTTGTGCTAGGTTGGTAACAATTTCGTATAAAATTGAATTCTTATGCATATTCTTTCTTTTATTGTTTATTATAAATTTGTGTAATGAGAAAAATAGTACTAAGTAATACAATTTAAGAAAAACTAAATTGAAACTAAAAAAATGAGGTGTGGTCACCACACGACTTTCTTATACGTATGAGCGTTTCAAACTACACAATCTTAAGAATTTTTTTATACAAAACTTATTCAAAATCCTATTCTAAGTACTTTTATTCTTTTAATAAATCGCTATAGAATGCATACTTTGCAAGATATTCGAAAAAAAGTGCTACTCGCTAAGATTAAAAGTGTTACTTCCGGTCCGAATTTTGAAATCTTTTTTATACAAAAGATATTGAAAACTATGTTTTAAATACTTTTATACACGTAACGTACCTGTCTAAAAAGCTTAACTTGCGAAATATTCGCAAAAAACCGATTTTCGATAAGAGTAAAAGACCTACTTCCGGTAGGAATTTCGAAAAACTTTTTAAATAAAATTTTAATTTTAAGTACATATGAATTCATTATAAATTTGTATTAACTTAGTATTTGACGAAATATTGGCAAAACTCGATTTTTTCTCTGAAGTAAACTGCTACTTCCGGTCTACCGATTTTACTGAAAAACTAATCAGATCTCAAGAGGAAGATTATACACGTAAATACAAAATTTGGAATTGATATCTCCAGCGGTTTGACCGCTATCGTGGTCACACACAGACACACAGACAGACAGACAGACACAGAGACATTTTTTAAAAACCACTTTTTTGGTATCAGGGGACCTCATCTGCAAAAATCTCGAGGTCGAAAATTTTCATCATCACAATACTTCCTTATACTACGTATAAGAAAGTAAAAAGAATGGAATGCATGACAACGCACACATAATATCTGTTTTACACTTACCACCTTGTTGATCAACCTAGTGGTCAAAAATTACTTAATTTAAAATTGACAACTCCTGTATGTATTGGTACCACCCCAATTGTTAGGTGACATAATGTAGAGAAACCCCTATCTCTAAAGTAAGTTATTTAATTTAAAGTTAAACTTTAGAAATAAAATGTAAAATTATTTGTTTTGCCAGCTCAACTCAAGTTATCTCAGGGCGATTCGAGTTAATTGAAATGATTAAGTAAAAGTGGTTCCTGTACATTATAAAAAAATACTATTTAAAATTTTAATAATTCTTATATTAAAATCAATGAATCCTGTATCTATAATTTTACAAACAACACAATAAGTAACATATATTTAAAAAGCAAAAAGCAATTCTAATAATTTTTTTTAAACTAACATTAAACTAACACAAACATTTCTGTAGGTCCTTTGTTCGATTCAATCGTAAGCTATTAACGCCAGAATTTATTACATACATTGCATATTCTATATTATACGTGTTTATATCGATACTTGTGAACATATCAAGTTACTTTACACATATATTTGTTAAACGATATTTATTAAATTACTTTCTGTTTGAACTTTTATTTTTACAGTCTCTCCCCTTTTATTACATAAAACATTACAGTCATTAAACAATAATCATTTAAATAATACCTTATCTAAATTCTTCTTATTCATCTTCTTTTTTTACTGTTTCCAACAGGAACTTCGGGCTGCTTATTATCGACGAAGTCTTCTTTATTTCTACGATGTTTTCAACGGCATCATCTGCTTGTTCTGCCACTCGAAATACAATCTTTATTTTAACAATATTGCGCACAATTACTTCTTAGGTGCAACTTTGACCACTACTTTACTACGTTTTCTCGGTAGTAAATTATTTATTGAAGTTATATTAACAATGACTCTTATGCGTAGCCTAATGTTAGGAGTTAGCCTTTTGATACGATATTTAACGTATCTTGCTGTCGACTCACTCTTTTCTCACGCGTATTTCCCTTTTATATCAGAATGTCTGGGGTTCCCCGCTTTCAACAAAGTTCAGGGGTTCCCATTCACATTTACACGCACATACACGTTCATTTAGCTGCGGGATTGTATATTGCTACTGGAGTGTTTATCACGTTAATATAAACTTTCGTCGTCACACTTTTTTACTCATAAATAAATACAAAACCTATAACTAATACAATATCACATTCATTGATTTTAAAATTATTTCCCTTCAAAATATTAATAAAAAATATACTTAATTAAATCCTTAAAAAAATATTAAGATTTTATAAAATTAATAAAGTGAAATGGGCTGTACCCTTACATGTATTACGCTCGTCATATCAAGTCAGCCAATTGTTGGAAAAGAAGTGGTTGATTTAGAACATGTTCCTTATATTTTCAACTTCTTTATGGTGGTTTGCAGTAAAAAAAAATTTTGGCAATTGTGCGCAATGTAAACAAATATTTCATTTTAGGACAGTGATAATTAACATAAACTTAATTCAATTTCACCAATTATTTTGTGTATATATTGTCTTATTTTGCAAAAGCGATCTTTGGAAGTAGTTCAACTTCTTTTAGTTATATTACCATCGCTACTTTTGCGTTCTTGATATTATTAATTTCACAAAAAACTTGGACGAAAAATTGGTAAATGTAACATAACCAAGGTCAACAATGAATTGCACTGAAATTGACGGCAATTCCTTGGTCAGTAAATTACTCAAAAAATTGATGTGTGAAACAGTATTAAGAAACATTTCAAATTAAAAATTAAAAAAATGCCTGTTTTTCTAGACAACAACGATATTTAGAAAGCTTCAAAAAAGATTGTCTATCTCGCCTTGTTGAAAAATAATACAGATTTTTGAGGTGCATGTGCCGTATTATTAGAATAATATTGCAAGTTATCGGCAAATAAGATGTCAAGTTCGGTATACATTACATGATATTTTTTCTTGCAATTTTATTATGGCATAATGAAAGTAATTTTTACTGCCAGACGTAAGACAAATTATTTTTATTCATTTAGTCTCCAAAACATACATGTTTTGAAAGTGATTAATAAAGTAAACCCAAAGAAAGTCATAAGAAACGCTTATGTGAAAATTTCAATTTGGAATATCTTACTTATTGAAATTTCTCTTACTTTTATAAATTTTTACTATAATATAATTATTAAAACCTATAACGTTTCGAAATATATTGTAAAGCCCTTTTCGTATAATTTATGAAACAATAAATTTTGTTTTAATGAATTAATAAATACACTCTTGAGTTGAAAATATCTTTATTGCATACAGTTTTAAATAGACATCAATTATTCCATCACTCCAATTAGTTTTGGCAAGAATCTGGTTGAAGTTGAAACATCCACCTAACAGTTCATTCTTTGTGCTTATTCCCCATGTAAAGAAGATGCTGAAAAGGAGTGATGACGGTCTTCTTAGTGCTTTGGATGCCGAATCTACCCAGTGGAAGACTTGGTTTGATGACAGGGTTCACAAAGAATGAACAAATATAAAACTTACTTCGTAAGATTAAACCTGAATTGCATTTTTCTGTAGTTCTTTTTGTACTTAAAAATGGTCAAGAAAGTCATAGTACATACTTAGCAATAAAATACCACCTGATGCACACAACTAAGCTTGATACTAATAATTTATATTTTCTGTTTCAGAAACTTTAAGGAAGTATCCTCCAATTCCGTTCTTAAATCGTAAATGTTCTAAAACGTACAAAATACCTAGAACAAATGTTGTAATAGAAGCAGGTACGACTGTATTAATAAATGTTTACAGTCTCCATATGGATGAGGCACATTTTCCAAATCCTGAAAAATTTGATCCTGAGAGGTTTTCAAAAGAAAACAAGCCAAAGATACGTCCGTATACGTTCCTTCCTTTCGGGGATGGTCCTAGAATTTGTATCGGTAATATATCTACCGTTATTTTTAAATTATGATTAATTTATTCTAATATAATTTCTTTAATACAGGTAGACGATTTGCCATTATGCAAATAAAGATTGCTCTCTATTTAATATTGAAGAATTTTAAAGTACTTCCTCATGAAACAACCCCGAAAACGATTAAATTTAGCATAAAAAATATTGGAACGATGAGACCTAATCAAAATATACTGCTAAATATTGAATCTTCTTCATTGTAATTTGTTCAGTGGTAGACTTGGTCTAACATTTCCGTCATTTCGGGAAAGAAGTTTTTTCCCTTTTTTCTATGTTTTTTTTTATATGTACATATTAATTTTTGAAATAAAATTATTTGCATTGAAAAGTCTCACGAGTTTTCTAATTATATCCATAATTCTACAACAATAAGACATTTGTATACATTTGTGAAATATATTCCTCACCCCTGCATTCAAATTAAATGTCAAATTTGATATTTGAATCCCATAAGCGCAGTTTAAAGGATTTTTAAGCGGAGCTTTTGAATATTATCGAGATAAACTAATCTACATAATAGGTCGGAATTAAAAACTACAGATTTTTAATGCTATTTCTTCATATTGGATATGTTATAGTTGCATGTCAACATTATTACAAAATTATGTTTATTTTGTATAATAAATATTGAGGTACAACTCTGGCGGAAGAACAAATGAAGGGAAACGTTTCCAAGTTGCCGATTTAATAACATGTATCTTTATAAATCGCAATGCGTATAGACACTCATTATATTCTTGTATTCTTTTCGCTTTGACAAGTTTGATCTGTACAGCAGTAAAACAAATGATGTGTTCAATATTTGTTGTTATCAAATTGTTCTACATCATAGTGTTACACAGCTTAACTGCGTAAAAAGTAAATATAACAAATCACTAACATAACCTTCAAAATAAAGGCAAACACACTAGTACCTACATGTTTCAAGCGACTGCTTCACATTCTAAATGCAGGTTAACACGTGCTTTAATATTAATAAAAACAGTTTCAACATGATTATTATAAACTTCATGTTCTATAGTACCGTGAGGGTATAACTGCTGCAGTTGATATCTTGAAGGGATACAGGCATGCAACTATGAACAAAGGTATACACATCTGAGATGTGTATGTCCTTTTGATAATGGTGTAACAGCCGAAACGTGTATTTTGAAGTAATTTTTTATAAATAAAACTCATAGTGAAACGAGCCAGGTGTTTTAATCAGTTATTATTGTATGAATGTGTAATGTAATAATACGGTCCTGGTAGGGTATCGATTGCTTTAGTGTACGTAATAGACATTTATAAATAGTTGTAAATGTTTGAGATAGTACCTACTAATATGCAATATGTTTGAAAGAACTATATATGTCTAATAAGTAAATCCATTAACCTAGGAAATTTTATGCTAATACTACATTTAACTTCATATGGACCTTCCCGTATATAACAATAAAAATTTGGATTTTTTTAAATTTAAGTTAAATTTGCAAAACAATTTATGTTTATTTTGCTGGTTAAAATGGAAATATTCCAACTGTTATCTTTGTTTTTAATATTTTTTTTATCTTTTGTATTATTTATTTTATATTAAATTTCGTGATTATGCCAATTTTGAGCACTATTTTATTATGTCCTATTTTAACTAGTTACAACATACAAGAAAATGATGATAATTGACTCTCTCTCCTCTGTGCAATATCAAATATAGGCAACTACATAAACACCGGTGTATACCGTATGTGTCTATTTTCATTAGCTATAGGGATTCAATCTTTACATGCGATTTATACGTATACAAATAATACGTGGCAACGTGTGTCTCCCGGCAACAATCGACATCACAGCGACTTTCACCGATCTTGCCACTTCTACATTAAATGTTCAGCTGCGAACACGTTCCGAGATATAGTCTGCAATAAAATCCGTCATCATCAAATGGCCGGCTCGATCTACTTGTTTATTATTATTTTCAGAATCCTTTTTTAATTACCTTATTTTTAATTTTATTAGAATTACGCTTTTGTTTGTGTCATGCTTAATAATTCTCTGCATTTACTGAAAGGAGAAAGAAAAATCCTTGCAAGGCGTAAATATTATTTCTAAGCGCAGTACAAACATCCAAGTCAATAGTCCAACAGCTACTGCTAACTTGAGCTTGCAGCGGTCGCGCTCGCATTGAAGAGAAAAGTAGGGGGTGCCATGTTGTCACGTATTGCATGAATTAATCGCCTATGGCTAATGAAAATTGACACGTGCTGTATAATTTTACATACTTAAATATATAGAAAATCCAATTTATATAAACTATAATAGGATATAACCCGGTTTTCCATCATACTTAGTTTAAAATACTCGGCTAACTAATTATTGATTATGACTAATCATTGATTGACTTTAATTCTGCTGCTGTAATTTATTCTAATAATTCTGGCGGCCTTTTTACTTTCTTATACGTAGTATTGGCAGCAGGCAGTATGGAATGTCATCAACAGTGAAACAGGAAGAGATAAGAGGGACAATCAGGATATGGAAACGAAATTAACCGCGGATGAATTAAACAATTTTTTTATAAAAATTGGAGACAGTATACAAAGCAACATAGATAGAGGAGAAAATGGAGAAAGAACCATGGAAGATATGTTGTATGGGAAAATGAAATATACTTCAGCATCATGCTTCCTCTCATATGTATCTCAAAATGAGATAATTAGTATTGTGTACAATCTAAAAAGTAAGAGGTCCAAAGACATATATGGTTTTACTGAAGCTCTTTTAAAGGATATAATTGAAATAATAGTAGATCCACTAACAATTATAGTAAACGCATGTATAAATGAGGGTAAATTTCCTACGGAGCTAAAGTCAGCTAAAGTGGTACCTGTCTATAAAAATGACGATAAATCTCTTGCGAGTAATTATAGACCCATATCAATACTACCGGTATTATCAAAGGTTTTAGAAACAGTAATAAAAAACAGAATTATTTCATTTATGGAGAAACATACCTTACTGACAGATTCCCAACATGGATTTAGAGCTGGAAAATCGACTATAACAGCTATGATTGATATGATTGAATCCATACATGAAGCAAGGGATGAAAAAGAACGTACTGCAGTTGTTACATGTGACCTAAGTAAAGCCTTCGATTGTGTGCCACATGAGATCCTACTGACAAAACTATGGCATTATGGCATGAGAGGTTTGACCCATAAATTATTAGCCTCATACCCACAAGACAGAACTCAAATGGTATGGTGGCAGAATGGATATTCGAAATTGGGAAATGTTAATATTGGTGTGCCTCAGAGATCTATTCTCGGACCTCTGCTGTTTATTGTGTACACAAACGATCGACCGGCTAATATCTTAAACTGCAAGGCTATAATATATGCAGATGACACTTCGATCGTGGTCCGTGGGAAAAACAATGAAAAACAATCCATTGAAGATAAAGCCATTGAGAATGCGGATACTTGGTTCAATGCACATAAATTGAAGCTAAATCAGGAAAAGACTCAGACAATGGACATACTTTCTAAAAATGAAGAAGGGAAGGGTGTAGTGACGTATTTAGGTCTAAGTATAGACAATAAACTGACTTGGAACAATCATATAGAGATCCTCAAAAGAAGACTAAGCACAGCTATATTTTCAATAAGAAGAATTAAAAATGTATCCACGCACCAAGCTGCAAAAAGTGCATACTACGCGAATTTCCACAGCATTGCTGCATATGGTATACTCATATGGGGCATGTCTACAAGAGCAAAGGAGGTCTTAGTCCTACAGAAGAAGGCAATAAGAACACTATGTGGACTTGGGTATAGTGACTCGTGTCGAGAGTATTTCAGGCGGGAGAATATACTCACAGTGGTCAGTATTTATATTTATTCGTGTGTAAAGTTTGTTCACGAAAATAAATCAAAATTCGCTCAAAATGGAAACTTTCACGAGTACAATACACGGAATTCTGGCGCTTTGGTTGTTCCACATCACAGACTGAGTGCTACGCAGTGTGGAGTTGACTACTGGGGTGTAAAACTTTATAATTCTCTGTCACAAAGCATAAAGGACATGAGTCTAAATCATTTTAGAAGAAGTGTAAAAACAATATTGGTCACTGCCAGTTTTTACAGCATAGACGAATACTTGGAAGCATATGCGTAGTAACATGTCCAAGTGACATGTTTGATTGTTTTGTTTGTTTTTTGTGTCTAGGATGTTTACAGGCGTTTCCTAGATAACAACTGTGTATTTTGTTTTTATATCTACATCTGTATGTTTTATTAATATGTTTTTTAAATGTTTATCTTTTGTATCTTTTGCTATTTGCAGTATTTTATGACATGTCATGTAAAGATTTTTTGATGACCAGTAAACACTACTATACTACTACTACTACTACTACTATAAGGAATTACTGTGATGACAAAAATTTTCGCCATCGAAATGTTTGCAGATGTTTACGTTTTGATGTCACCCTCTTGAAATCTGATTACATTTTCAGTAAAATCGACGGACAGGAAGTAGTAGTTTACTTCAGTGAAAAATAGAAATTTTATCAATATTTTGTCAACTACTAAGTTTCAACAAACTTAAAAAGAATTCAAATGTACTCAAATGCCAATTTGAGAAAAAAAATATTCAAAAGGTTTCTTGAAATTCCTGCCAGAAGTATATCTTTCACTCTTATCGAAAATTAGTTTTTTGCGAATATCTCGCAAGTCATGCTTTCTAGGCAAGTACATTATCAGTATAAAAGCATTTAAAACTAGGTTTGAAATACTTTTTGTATATAAAATTCCAAAATTCAGACCGGCAATAAAACTTTTACTTTTATCGAATATCGATTTTTGGCAAATATCTCGTAAATTACGCATTATATATAGATTTATCAAGAGTACAAAATTATTTAGATCTGTATTTAGTAAATTTTTTGTATAAAAGAAATTTCAAAATTCGGACGAGAATTAACATTACTCTTGTCGAGTAGCAATCTTTTTGCAAATATCTCGCAAAGTATGCATTCTATACAGATTTATTACGAAAATAGAAGCAGAATAATTTTTGTATAAAAAAAAATCAAAATTCTTTTTTAGTATCAGGGGACTTTAATGTGTTATACGTAGTATAAAGAAGTATTGAGATGATGAAAATTTTTGACCTCAAGATTTTGCAGATGTCCACGTTTCGTAATCCCCTGATACCAAAAAATTAGTTTTTGCAAACATCTCTCTCTCTGTGTGTGTCAGTCTGTCAGTCGCTCTCTCTCTCTCTCTCTCTCTCTCTTTCTCTCTCCCTCGATATGTGACGACGATAGCGGCTATACGGCTACAGGTACTAATACCAAACTTTATATTTATGAGTATAAACTTCCTCTTGAGAACTGAGTAGATTTCAATAAAATTGGTAGACCGGAAGTAGTAGTTTACTTTAATAAAAAAATCAAAATTTACTCATTTCTTGTCAAGTACCAAGTTTAGGCAAATTTATAAACAATACAAACGTATTAAAAAGTGAATTTTAGAAAGATTTAAAAAAAAGTTTTTCGAAATTGGAAAAGTATGCCTTTTGTCTTATCGAAAAACTGTTTCTTTTACAAATACCTCGCATATTAGGCGTTCTATACAGATTTATCCGCAATATAAAAGTATTTAGAGCTCAAGTTGGATCAATTTTGGCATATAAAAAATCAAAACTCGAACCGGAAGTACCACTTTTACTCTTATTGATAGCTGTTTTTTGCGAATATTTCGCAAATTATGCATTCTATACAGATTTATTATAAGTGCGAAAGTAATTTGAGCTAAATTTGGAACAATCTTTGTATGAAAGAAATTTCAAAATTCGGAGCGGAAGTAATATTTCAACTCTTATCAAATAGTAGTTTTTTGTAAATATCCTGCTAATTTTGCATTCAATACAGATTTATTAAGAACCCAAAAGTATTTAGAGTTCAAGTTCGAACAATGTTTATATATAATAAAGGTCAAAATTCGGCCAGGAAGAAACACTTTTACTCTTATCGAATCAGTTCCTTGCGAATATTTTTCAAATTATATTTCTTTACATATTTATTAAGAGAATAAAAGTACTTTGAGCTGGAGTTGGTATAATTTTTGTATAAAAAAAATTTCAAAATTTGAACGGGAGGTAACACTTTTACTCAGAGGTCTATTTTATTAGGAATACAGAATTTAAAGCATTTCGGAACGTACATATCTATAAGAAAGTCGTGTGAGACTTTGAATGATAGAGATTAGAAGTGTTTCGCCGCGCAATAGTGGCAGAATTATTGTTTTTGTAACACTCGTGCACACAGCACTCCCGTAAAACGCTCCATAGCGACGAAATTCCTATACAACGCTCCATAGTGACGAAATTCCTATACATACATACATACTCAATTCCCCAATCAACGGTTGTGTTAGCGAAGTGAAAAAAACAAATTGAAAAAGACTTTTGGGGCACCCATTTCTTCGGTTAGATGTACCGCTCGAAAGCCTTCGCAATATTTTGACAATATTGAAATTGGTCGAGAGTTTGTTACGTTGATCAGAGAACTCCTCTTCATAACCTGTGTGTTACGGGCAATTTACCAATAATCAGGGAAAATGGTAGACCTGAAAGATAGTTTGAACAAATTCAATAAAACAATGTAAGGTAGATAATGACAGCTATTGATAAAAAAAACTGGGTACATGATTATACGCGACAGGAACTGATTTTTTAGTTCGCTAATAAACTATATTATTAGATATTTTTCTCTTTATAAGATCTTTCTTCGTTTTCTATATCATATGGAATTTTTCTTAAATCTGCATTTTTTAAGGAGACGGCCTTTCCGTAACCTCTAGCTTCTGATGTGTTTGATATTCAGTTGCATAAAAAGCTATTGGTCGTACATATTGCTGTGACCTTCACTTTAAATAAAAATAATAATGTTAAAAATTAGTTGAGTTGTTAAAAAAGAACATTAATTTTATCTTTAAAACGTTTATTTTAAGATTTAGGCATTACTCTAAACAAGTTACAGTAAGTAAAATAGGTTGTCAACATTCAAGAGGCAATGCTATTACAAAAATGTATACGTTAAAATATATATTGGTATATATATTAAGTTGAATAGAAAAGACAAGCATGAGATATGGTTTGAATATAAAGAGACAGAACCTAATTTCTTACAAGGCGTTAGAACAGCCTTAAACATTTTAAGAAATGGACAAAAAGGTACTGAAAGTAAATAACAGAGAAAGAGTTATGTTAAAAGATGGAAAAATAAAGAGAGTAAATCATTTAAATGCCATTAAATTATATGAGCAAGGCCATATTAGGTATGCTCGAGACGAAAACACAATTTTAAATGAATAAATGTAAATTCAGACATGCATAATGGTGCCAATTCTTAGGAAATATTTTGTAATAGTAACACTTAAGATATAATAAATACCCCAGACTTATATCTATGAACAGTAAAAGGATATGAATCAAGACATTCGTTATACGAATTGACAGATTGTAATGTTTTATGTAAACAGTAACTATATAAATTAAAAATACATTTATTAGTTCCTATATGTATAACACAAGGACTTCAATAGACTATGGAAATGGTCAAGGGTGTTTTAAAAAGCTGCAAAAGAAAAATGCAGTGTCAATATTGTTTACAGCTTTCTGCAAATCAACGTACTACCAGAAGAGAGAGCCTGGATAGAATTTGGAGACGGTGTGACGGGGGCGACTGGTCTTTATGGTACAGGATCCGTAAGAGAGATTCCAGTTGTCTACAATGTGTTCCCAGTATTAACCTATCGAGGTATTTCTAAAAGAAAATAAGGATAAATTTAGTAAATGGAAAAAGAAAATATATAACAAATGACGACGAAGGAAATACATTCATATACAAGTACAATGAGGGTCTATTATATTAAGAAGAAAGGAAAATATACCTACGGTAGACGATACATAGCAAGTTTGTGAAAAGTTTTTAATAACAAATAATTCAAAGTGCCGACATTAGTGTATAAACTGTCAAAGACGATGTGCCTGTTGGTGTAGATACCACAACTTGAAGAAAACAAACAAAAAAGTTTTCATCACAGACGTTCCAAAAAATTAATGCCAACCTAAAATTTAGTTTGACAAGAGAGGCGTTAAAAATTGCCGATAGCAATTGTTTTTATATATAAACGAAAAACAAGAATCGACTTGTTTGAGATTGAATCTGTACTTGGAGTGAGAGTAGGGTTAAAATACACTACTTCTATCTCACAATTAGATTAAATGTATTAAGGTTTTGAATTCAATTTAATTTAGTTTTCTTTTATTTAAATAATTTACGTTCAATATTTTTTTTTATTACTAAGTTTAAAATGAAGGATGTTAATTAAGCTGAATTTGATAAAATATATGACGAATTAAAGTAAGTTTTAAAATAAATTATTCAATTTAGGATTAATTAATGGTGCAAGACGTACTGAAAGTACTATGTGAAAATATTTGCTTTAAGTAAAACGTTAAGCATCATTAATTGTATGAATATTATCTTGTTCAGTAATAATGATTCATTTTTTTTAAGTACTAAAAGGATAGTTAATGGTGTTGGATGTGCTGAGAGTACTATGTGCGAATATTTGCTTTCAGTAGAACATTAGCCATCATTAATGATTATATAGTTATTTTAATTTAATATTTCAAACAAAATAAGTACGAATAAACGGGGATGTTCTTGATGGGCAGGTGCTAAGCCGCTAGATGTACTACTTGAGAATGTTTACAGCTAGTGATTAGTATAGGCCAGTTTCAGGGCATTCGCGTTGCAAGGTTTTAGATCACCAAGGCACTATGTGAAAATGTATGTTTTTGGTGAAATAAAATTAGCTTCGTATTAATAAATTTATTATCAAGAATCAATAATTGTCTTTTATCTAAAAGAACAACATAATATTTTTTTATTTAACCAGCATTAATTTAACATACGCTTTACAAAAACATTATAACTCAAAAATTAGTATAAATGTTCTATTTCCTCATTATTTGTAATACAAAAATGGATATAGATACAATATAATAATGTTATTTATGATTGACTTTCTCATAAAATATGAATATAATTTCTACATGAGATTTACATCTTTGGTTTATTTTTTTTAGCCTTATCCCAAACAAAAACTAAATAAGAGGTATACCAGAATAGAAGAAGCAAACATCATTGTAAGAACTCATAAGAACTTTCAAAATACTATGCTGTCAAGGAATAAGCTTATAGGTAGAATATAATGATTTTGTCATTTACTAGTATTGATTCAAATTATTGAGTTTACAGCATAATTTATATGGCTGTACCCAACGTGTGGCAATGTTACATTTTTATTTCAAATAAGAAATTTACCATTTTAACAGTCTAGCAGCCACCACATCAATATTTGTTGTAGTGTTGAAGTTTTGTCTTAATAGATAGTAAATATATTATTATTATATACAAATAACGATAAATTAATTCAAGGTCGTCGTAATGTTTACTTTGTGTGATTTTTAATAGTTTTTTTCTACTGATAGAAGTAATGAAGCAACAAGTAGTACATAATTACTATTCACTTTATTGATTTTATATTTAGATCGTAAAAGTACAATAGTGGAGTACTCTAAAATATGCTAACCTAACTTTGCAAGTGGGGCTAACGCAAAAAGCATTTTTTTCTTATATTTTTAGAATTACAAAAAATGAAAATAAAGATTCGATAATACAATTAAGAGTGTAAAACCTAATCTTTAGCTAATTTATAATGTTTTATTCGCATTATTAAATAATGTCCGGAATTGCGTGATCAAATCGTGCGTGAAAATCCTCAAATTTCGATTTCGCTGTAATCTCGGAGCCCAAAAAAACTTTAGGATTTTTAGGGTCCGTTTTTACTACCCGGGAGGCTTTGTCGACCAAAACGAGAAAGCGATTTTTGCGTAATCCTTTGAGATTTACAAAATGTGCCAGGCTTCATTAAATTCGATCTCTCTGTTATTGAAGCCAGAAACTACGTTTACTATGATATAACCGACAGATATTTATAACTTCGGAAATATTGGTAAGAACTATTTTCATTTTCAATATGATGTTATCACTTACGGGAATATGAAAAAAAAATGGAATACTTACACATGGAATAATTATCAGTTAGGTGATGTTTGATGTAATTACTTAGTTTCTACACTGGATAAATCCAAATTAAATGCACAGTATTGGTAACTTTATAATTGTTAATAACACAAAAACTTTAAAATAGCAGTCTTCTGAACGCTCATTAAGATAGAAGAAAGCATCAAATCTTATTTATGAAATTTTAAATCATACATATACAGTGAATTCCGGATATAGTGAACTGGTTCACTATATCTGAGGTTCACTATAAAAAAAAAATTCTTATCTTTATTACACATACATATACATATATGTATAACATGTACGTACATGTGTATTTTTTACTGTAAGATTTAGATGAAATAAGTTTACATATTTTCATATGTAGTTACAAATTACAGTATTTTAAAAAACACACACGTGTCATTTCTTTGACAGAAGGAACACATAACCCTAACATGCTCATTTGTCACTAAAAGAAAATATGTTTAATTTTATTCCTAAGTTGCATTAACAATACGAGGAAATAAGAATTACAGTTTTGAAGGGACACCTACCTCCTGTGACTGCTGGATAATTTCTTCTTCTGTTAGTGATTCGGTTGATATAATGTTATCATAAATTGTTACGTATTTTTCAAAGTCAAAATCTTCCCAATTTTTTCTCAGTTCCACTGTAATGGCTGTTTGAATGTCCGTAGTATAAGGATTTTCTCTATGCTTTTTTAACCACTCACTTACGATAGATAATTCGTCATCTGAATCAAATTTATCTTCTTTTTCAAAAAATCCTGCATGTTTAAAATGGTTTCCAATGGTTTCACTAACGACCTTCCGCCAAGCCAAATGTTTTAAGTTTACAGAATCTAAAATGCTTACTGAAAATTCTTTGACACTGTCAATTGCTTGCTGATTTTTTCATTCTTTTGCAATTAACATTAACGGTACCATACAGTGACAAAATATTTTTATTTTTCTTCCAAGTTACGGACAAGGTAGATTTAGGCAAACTCGTTTCGCGACAAATGTCACTCTGTTTAGCAACATTTTGTATTTTTTTAAATAAAATCAAACTTGTGGAATTACTGGTGAATCCCAGAAAAAATACTATAAATGGAGTTTTATTCTTTACGATAATAAAATTCACTTTATTCGGAAATTTATTAGGAGCAGGTTCTTTATAACCGAATAAAAAATGTATTAGTCTTATGGGAAAAAATTGGGGTACCTAACTCCACTGTATATTAAGTATGTACATATATCCGTTTCAATTCAAACATTCAGCTTTATTTATAACCATATTTTGTGGCTATTAAGATACAACTAAGATCCTATCAAAAAAAAGTTATATTCATAATGGTGTTTAATAACATACTAAGTTTACTAGTTAACTAAATCGCTAGTAGCGTGTTTAAAGTTTTAGTTCATCGCTGAAGCAAATCAAAAGAACGATTTGGTACGAATTTAAATTAACGCGTGACTGTCAGACTTTTCTCTTAGACTAAACATTATAATTTTTTAATTAAATACATTATAAATTGAAACATTCGATGTTAAAAAATATGCTTAATATGAACACCCAGAATGAAATGCAATATATTGTGAGAAAAAATTTCATATTTTAGCTCATAGAATTTATTCAAAATAAAACATACTTATGATAACATATGCTTTTAATTAAAATCCTTTATTATATGCTACTGCCTAAAAATATTACCATTATTATCATTAATAATGCCATTTTCTTTATTATCTTCATTAACATTATCTTTTCCTTTCCCTAAAACGTTATTGACATTGAGCAGTTTTGTTTAAAAAAATCAGAATTTATTTCCTTATGCTCTTTCAAAGACAATTCCAGTTGATTTATGGACTTTATTATACAGGGTTATGATAAAGTAACGCACAAAATTCATAAAACGTACAATGTTCATTTTTGAAAAAAATGCAAAAATACGTCAAACAGTTTATTTTATTCCGCGTCTTTTAACATACGTCAAAAAAAATAAAACGTCAAATATGTCAAAGTTATGACGTCATCAATATTTTTTTTAAATATGAAGCTTGGTTTTTTTTTACTTTATTTGATAAAGCTTGTTTTTCTGCATTATAAAGAAATAATTGAAGTAGCGGTCACAGACAATTTAGAAGACTTAATGGAACGAATTAGACATGAAATGACTCGTATAACTCCGCAGATGATCGAAGACTCTGTAAATCAGGTCTACCATCGTCTTGGCCTATGTCAGATAGTGAACGGGACACAGTTTGAACAATTCCTGTAAGAAATCGTTTTGGTTTAATGGGCTGTTTAGTCAATTTAAATGTTATTACTATAATAAAGTTTATTTTGTTTTTTATTAATTCTCTCAGTTTTTTCTTATGTGACCCCTACTTCAATTATTTCTTTATAATGCAGAAAAACAAGCTTTATCAAATAAAGTAAAAAAAAACCAAGCTTCATATTTAAAAAAAATATTGGTGACGTCATAACTTTGACAAATTTGACGTTTTGTTTTTTTGACTTATGTTAAAAGACGCGGAATAAAATAAACTGTTTGACGTGTTTTTGCATTTTTTTCAAAAATGAACATTGTACGTTTTATGAATTTTGTGCGTTACTTTATCATAACCCTAATAACTAATCATATTTGTATATTAACAGAGGATTTGTGGTTGGATTTCGGATCTTGAACATGTACTACATAGTGCGACAAATAAGTTTTGAGACTGGCGGTGTGAAAAATTATTAAAAGAAGAAATTTGAATGTTTTTAATTTTTTTTATTCAAAATAATCTCCTCCATTTTCAATACAATGCGTCTTCCAGCTCATTTTGTGCTTGTCTTACAGCTATTCTAGCTAGGATAAATACTTCTACGAATATCAAGCTTGTATGACATTGTTGTTGACTTTATATTGCTTTATATACAAAAACGATATGTAATAATAAGCATTAATTAGCGTACTAAATTTTCACTTAAAATTACACGAGGGCTTTCTTTTTTCAGGATAAATTTTTGGTTTTTAACGAAAATTTTAGTTTAATTGGGTAACTGTACGATACAAATTGCCTCCTCGATAAAACGACGAGTCCGAAGGACGATGAGGAAATTTGTTGAGTCCAGTTACCATTTAGCAACTAAATTTGATTTTGTAAAAGGAAAATTTATCCGGAAATAAAAAGAAAGCTATAATGTAATTCGGTAAGATAATTTACTAAATGTGCAAACAATTACTGAAATATTTATTACATAGTAATTATATTATTTGAAAATAGAGTTATTAAAAACAAGAGTTCTGATACATCTTGTGAAGATTACGTACAATAAGTTTGCAGATTTTATGTCATAAAAACACTTTACAACCAACAGTATGATAATAAATAAACAGATATATGTCGTATCAACCAAGGACAATACGCAAAGCTTACAGTTGACATTGACATTTTATTTTGACAATGAGTTCGTTGATTTTATGACATAACAAGAAAACACAAATTGTTGTCGGGTCAACCAAAGGTAAACAACTTTTTTGCCGATTTAAAAGTCAAAGTAAACTTTTTCGCTGTCAAAATGGGTGGAGGTTGACGATATTCGGTTCTGTCACAGCGCTTCGGTTTTGTTCACATATAGATAAAGAAATACCATAGATAGGAAACATAATGTATAAAGAATGAGTACTTACGGAACTGTTAATGTTGTTGATGTTTTATAATAAACCAATTTTCGGTTGCCCATAACTGTTATATTATTATACACACGAATATTATAGGTATATATGACATTTAAATGCGAGTGACAGTTTGTAATTAAACTGTCACTCGAATTTAAGTCTGCAATAGCCGACCGATTCCGATAGATTTTCGTCTTCGCTAGGACCGGTAGAGATACCGTAAAGTGGGGATAGACGACGCGAAAAACCGCGTGTAAAATGTGTGTGACAATGTTTACTGTTTAATGTTTTTTATCTTTAAAAATAATTACATAAATTTCATTTTTTCTTTATATCGTACATCAAATGTGCAGCTGGCGCGTAGAGGTCGTTTTTTTCTTTTGTGTACCAGCCTTAGTTAGTAGACATTAATCAAATTCATGCATTTTTGTGGTTATTTCTCAAACACATAACTTTCTCAAGAAAATAAATTAGTACAAAAACTGACCTTGACATTATAAATTTATGCCTTTTGAATCACTAACCCAAATTTGAGATTCTAAAATTACAAAATGAGTTTAAAAAACGCGAAACGGCGATGCCTTAATTTTCGATAGATAAACGCCCCTCTTAAGGGTCCTATATAGTGGATCGGAAATGTAATATTGGTTGCATAGCACATAATTTAATAAGCCAAGATTGTCCGAGTACTTATTACACATAGGGAATATATAATAAATATTTGAAATAATAACTTAATATCTATAGAAGATAGAGATGAGCGATATTTCACTACCGGTGATTTAATCACCGTGATCAAAAAATCACTGGTCATTACAGTGATCCAATATTCGCATTCACGGTGACCGGTGATCTCACCGGATGCAGCTTACAAGATGTACCATACTCTCATCAGTGCCATGTGAAAGGCTTTTTTTCTAAAGCTGGTCAGGTCTTGACTGAACGTAGAAATAGATTAAGTGATGCAAAAGCCAAAATGATTTTATTTTTAATTTTTAATGCGAATTACAATATTTGTCAATTGTGAATAGATCTGTTTTTTATTTGTAGTACATTATATAGTTTTTTTTTATTCCAATACGTTTGTTTAATTAACAACAAATTTCTCAACCATTGTCTTTTTTTTCAAAACACTAATAATTCTGAAAGGTAAACCAGCTCATTTTTTTGTATATAAATTAAACTATATGTAGTTAAAAAGAAACTACATCACTGCTGACTATATTGCAATGTGCCGTGATGAGAGACAGAAACTCAAGTAGTGCGGAAGTTATGGTTATTTTGGTTTGAATTCACTAGGTGTAAAATCGGAATTTGCAGTACAATAACGTGATCACGGTCACCATTTAAAATCACTAATATAGGACCCTTAAATTATCATTCTAACTGCAACTGGATCCGATCGGATCAAGTTCACTATAAATTAGTTTTATTGGATTTTTTTCGGAAACTTTTGAGACATACGTTATTATTTTAATTTGCTTTCTTTAGCATTTACTTTTATTGAAATATTACCTCAAATCTCCTTAATAAACATTCATTCCAAATTCTGGAGTCATGGGTACTGCACCTCCACCTTACAAGTATATCACAAATCCATGCCTTAGCATCGCATACCATCTTTGTAGATTATTTTTAATTCAAATTATAAGAGTTAACTATATGGTCGAGGCGCGTTAAGTTCCGTTGCACGTCATCGATGACGTTTACATGTTGTCATAACTGTATTAGAGAAACTAAAAAAGTTACTTTGTTAAATTATACTTGATGGCATTTATTTCATTAGCTTAAATAGAAGATTTATAAATTGATCGTAATATACGCATTCATGGTAAATAATCACATAATTTCCTTTTCAATATTAAATGTCTTTATTACATATTTTTAATAGACTAGTAGTTCAATTCGGTGTTGACAGATAAACTATATCTGTCAAAAAGATGTGCGTTGTGCATATTCTTCCTGTCAAATTTTTCATGTTTATTTTTACGTTGATATAAATTGTTTAAAAACAGTGTTTCTACGAAGTGTATTTATTATTTATTTGCGTCAATTGAATATAATGCCGAAAGGTTTCTGTAAACAGTCGAAGCTTTTTGCAAACTTTTCTATAATCATCTGATTAACGAGAATAGCGTAAGTAATGTTTATTTTAAATTTTATTATGGATACGTTATGAAACATTTAAGGGTTTTCGACAATCTAAATCAATATAATAAATAAGTTGAGAAAGACTGAAGTCTTAGAGCATTTCAATTACTAAATATATTACGTTATAGTTATTGTATTGTGAATAATTTTTTTCTTTGGTTATATCAAATGTCACTGACAGAAATAAAAATAGATCCGGCAACATATACAAGGCGAGTCGTCATGGATCTGGTATGACGTGCAACAGAACTTAACGCGCCTCGACCATATGTATATACATAATATAATAAGTAGTATTTTTTCCTGTTCATATAAAGTAACGTATTTGCATCCCCTGCCCCACATCATAATATGTCGCCTTTTCTAAGCCCTATTCATATTTTTAAAGTTTGGGTAAAAAAGTTATTCTTTACATAATTTTGGCTGCCTACAGAATATTTTTTTTTCTATAAAGAAACACTTTTAAAGTGTCATCCTGACTTCCTTTTTTTTATATTATTTTTCAACAAAATTACTAATTTGTCAAGTGTAAAATATGAAAACACGATATTCAACTGTTTTTCTATCTTAATGAGAGTAAACAAGCTATTAACTCGTTAATTTAAATAACTTTTCTTCTTTAATAATAATAAAGATACCAATGGCGGACACTTAATTTGGATTATGTTTCGCAGTTTGAAATTAGAAGATATCAATTGCAATTTGAAACGAGTTGAGAGAAAGTATCTACGAAGAAAGGTGGTGTAAGATGGAACAGGAAAAAAGGAAAACATTATGAAATACATACACTTAACGTTAATAATAACTGACATACGGGGTATCCATTACCAATAAGTGGACTTCGATTGGAATTAAAGTACACAAACGTAGACAGAAACAAACAATTAACTGCTAACACACAATACACGAGTGACCTACTTTCGTGGTGAGTGCATTCTTAGAGGTGAAGTGTCAGGATCGTAGTAAGCAATGTTTTCATGCAAAGGTAAAGCAAAATACATAAAATTAAGTGGAAGAAGGATCAATTTATAAAAACAGCTGAAAAGGATTACATGACCGCTTATTTATAAATCTGTCGGAGGAAATTGATAGTTAATGTGAATATGCTTGTTAAGGGTGCGTTTTAATCTTGGCACATCCATTTCGGTTCGGAACTAAGATTTTCCTGTATCTTAAATACTACTAATAATTATAGGATGTCGCCACGGTATGCATTCTAAAATTAAATAGCAATTACCTCCAAACATTTCAAGGTCATTTTACCTGTTCAATTTCTACCTCTACAGTTCTACATACGATTTGTAAATTTGGTCTGTGCGACTTTCTTTGCAATTTTATTTTATGCGTATGAATCAAATCGACACTTGTCAACTTTCATGCAGAATTAGGGAGAAAGACGCGCGAACTTTAAGCATTCATTTGAATTTATTTGTAAACTGAAAAACTTAATACATAGGTATATATAATATAGTTTAACATATCCTCAATAAAATGTTGATTGCATTATTAAATACATAATTTAAATTAAATTACTTTTTATACATTTACAGTCAGTTACATTTATTTTATTTATAGATTTAGTTATTTTTTAACAAATTCTTAAACGCTGAAGGTACGTGATACTCATCCATTCGACTTTCTTATTTCATACAAAATTATACAATAAATAAACAGCATTGTGTTTGCGTGGTGCCAAATAAAACATTTTCTTTTACTTGATACATTTGTAATTATTACAGGCTACTGCATCTGTGCGGTATCATATCTTTGTTGATCATATAGAATAATAATATGCAAAACAGAAATATAGTCATATTGTCTTCACGTACTATCATTAGTTCAACATTCTATTAAATATGTCTTACCCGATAAAAATACGGGTAAAGTTAGTATTTGCAAATCCTAAATGTCAATTTGCCCGTTCGTTTGATTTATATAGTCTGAATTTTCAGTCTTTTTATTTAGTTCATATTTTAACTTTTCAATTCAAATATCGCGCCGAAACGCTACTATTTTTAACAGATTGTATTGGTTCCTGGGTAAGCAAATTTAACAAGGAGATATAAGTATATGGGATATCTGTGTACACTCTCTTGCATTTTTGTTTTGATTTATTATATTTTAGTGTGTTATTAAACACTATCTGTAAGTGTAAGTACGTCACAAACATTAGATAAGGCGCTTCCAACCACACCGTGAAATTCACCACCCAAACAGCGTCAAGTATTAGCACAATAAAAACGATAAAAACAGTTTTAAATATGTACAAAATTTTAACTCAAAAACAACAACCAAAATTGAATAGCCTAGCAGCATTTTTCGAATTTCGCGTGTTTTATGTTTGCACTGAGCGCAATTGAATAACATATAGAGGTGTACTCGTTATATTTCACTACGAAATTAGTTAATAAAAATATAATTTTGTCATTAAATGTTTCTACATCTATTTTTTGACCAATCTTTTGTTTGAGTACACGGTGTGTCTAGTAATTTCGCAATAAAAAGTGAATTAGCCTACCTGTATTCTACTCGATTGTCTTCCTAGCCCACTTAAAACAACCGCGAAATTCGAAAAATGCTAAGGTAAAGGTATTACTTTAATATTAATATATTATAAATAATGAGGCTATTATAATATTATTGTTATTATTAAAAACTAAAAACCCGGCGAACTGACCTCCGGCATTTCAAAGTTTTGAAAATTGCTATCAAATAAAATGTACCTATATTTACATTTTAAGTAATTAGCAACAACTTTAAAAAAATTTTGAAAAAAAATATAGAAGGTTCTTGTCAACAATTTCTTCTCCACTTCGTAAATATAAAACGGCTACTAGGCTTTTATCGGCGTAAAAAAATCCGTAGGCATCTTTCAATTAAAGATAACAGAAAACTCCATATTTTAAAATGATACAATTTGATTAAATTGACAAATTAAACTATGTAGTTACTTTTTATGATTTGTGGTACCAACCTGTAATGCCAACTGCTCATTGTCTATTACGTACTTTCAAATAACTCGTAACATACTAAATTTTATAATTAGTAACCGCAAAAATTGCTGTTAATTATAATTTTAGATTATAATAAATAATTAAAGTATCGTATAACACACAACTAACCTCTAAATAATTGCAAGATAATACCGCCATCTATACTATATGTGCTACACTATATGGCGACGTAAATGTAATAGGTATCTGTAATGTATGTAAAGACCCTCCAAAAATGTAAACAAATTTTATTTCATGGATCACTTACAAAATTACACATATATTTAGCTACTGTTACCAATTTTACCTTCCAAATATAAATACCGAGTGTACTTGCTATATTACATATCAATTTACTGTGTAATTTTTAAATGTAGGCACTTTTTGTAGTACTTGCAAAACCACTGTCTTCCCATTTTATTTACGGCTTATATATTAACTTAATTTGAAAAAGAATACGACCGTTCACTTCTTTTAACCTTTATCTTCATGCTTAATGCATAAAATTTACATGCTTTGATTTCTTACGCCTGAAAAAATGGAAATAAAAATGGTATTTTTTGGGTACATTTCTCTCCCGCCAAAACCTTATCAAACGCAGCCTTAAGTACTGCCGCAATACTGACGAAAGCGTGGAAGATTAAGATAACTAAAGAATTGATTAAATAAATACGTTTAGGTAAAATGAAGCAAAATGAAAATAAAACGTACAGTCTAAAGAGACAGGTGTTTTGTTTTGTGGTGCAGCTATGAATTCTTAAGCTTACACTTATCAATCTATATAAATAAAAATTAAATGCTCTTTGTTGGTAAACACATCACTTGAGAAAGTTGGACCGATTAGGATATTTTTTTTGTAAAAATGTTCGGAGTAGTTCGGTTAAAACAAGGTTTATAGGAAAAGAAAAATTGGAAAAGTTGAACGTAAAATTGGAAAATTCGGGAAAAACTGGAAGTGTTTTTTTCTATAGGATTTTTGTACGAACTCAAGACCATAAATCACGATTCTCGTGGAAAAGTTTTCAGGGAAAAAATTGGAACAATTGCAAGCGAAAGTTGGAAAATTCGGAAGAATTACAAAAATCATAATTTTTGTATGCATTCTCGGTCATAGCACATGATAGGAACGGCAACAAACAATGAATCAAACAAATATGTCGTTACTTAATGTAGTTGATTCATTTTTTTGTTTTATTTGTTTTGCTCCCGGGATGGAAATACCTCAATTAAATGTTACAACTAAATAAAATCTGGAAGATTTGGAAATATATATATATATACAGGGTGAGTCAACTACGGGGGTAAGGCCGATTGTGCCTTTACGAGTAAAGATATTTCGAAGCGCTTTTTTTCTTGTGGTAGCTGTTCATTAGGGGCACATTTTAAAAATATTTTGTATTATACAGAGTGTTCCATAACTTGGTGGCTAACCATAGTTGTAGTTTTTTAAATAGAACACTCTATATATTGTTGCATTTTTGAATTCCGCGTATAATTTTTAGTCAAAAAGTTATAAAATAGTATAGGCCTAAAGTGTAAAGTTTTTGACTTATTCCGATTTTTCTGAAAAATTCAATGTTTGTATAAAATTATATTTCTCGAAAACGACGTATTAGATGGACAAATTTTTTTGCAATATTGTTTACAATAAGAGGTCCTAATAGAAGCATGTTTTATTTTTTTACAGTTAATAACTGCATGTGCAGGAAACTGTATTAAAATTAGATGACACGTTTTTGTATAAAAGTCAATTTTTTTAAATGGAACAGCCTGTATATCAGTTCACTTTTGAATTGTTTATTAAATTTCGTGTCAGAAACATGTAAGACAGTTAATACAGTAAAAGTGACTATTACAGAGTTATTGTCGTTGTTAGTATATATGCTTTTGTTAGTTTTTGCATTAAAGTCAATTTTTTCAAACGGAACACCCTGTATATTATTTCATTTTTTAATTACTTGTTAAATTTTACGTCAAAAACATCTAAGACGTTAATACTTTAAAAGTGACTATTACGAGCTATTGTCTCTTTTTAATATAATTTTGTCAGTTTTGTGGTTTAATTAATATAGTATAGTACTGACAAAATTATATCAAAAAGAGACAATGGCTCAGTAATAGTCACTTTTATAGTATTAACGTCTGACATGTTTTTGATGTGAAATTTAATAAGAAATTCAAAAATGAAATAATATACAGGTTGTTCCATTTGAATAAATTGACTTTTTTGCAAAAACTAACAAAAGCATATCAAAAAACTACAATAACTCTGCAATAGTCACTTTTAAAGTATTAACGTTTCACATGTTTCTGACATGAAATTTAATAAACAATTCAAAAATGAACTGAACAGGCTGTTCCATTTAAAAAAATTGACTTTTATACAAAAACGTGTCATCTAATTTTAATCCAGTTTCCTGCACATGCAGTTACTAACTGTAAAAAAATAAAACATGCTTCTATTAGGACCTCTTATTGTAAACAATATTGCAAAAAATTTTGTCCATCTAATACGTCGTTTTCGGGAAATATAAGTTTATACAAACATTGAATTTTTCAGAAAAATGGGAATAAGTCAAAAACTTTACACTTTAGGCCTATACTATCTTATAACTTTTTGACTAAAAATTATACGGGGAATTCAAAAATGCAATAATATATAGGATGTTCCATTTAAAAAACTATAAGTATGGTTAGCCACCAAGTTATGGAACACTCTGTATAATACAAAATATTTTTAAAATGTGCCCCTAATGAACAGCTACCACAAGAAAAAAACGGCTTCGAAATATCTTTACTCGTAAAGGCACAATCGGCCTTACCCGCGTAGTTGACTCACCCTGTATATAGGGAGAGTCATTAGTAGCCGCTACTTCGATTGCTCTTTTGTCTTTTAAATAAAAGGAAACACAATCAGTGGAAGATTTATGGTTGCTTGGGACGTATATTCTAAAAAGACTTTAAGCTCTGACGCACTTTCGCTGTCACCGGAAATGAACGGAAAATATTTTTTTTAAATGACTCGCCCTATATATTTTTGGATTTTCTGGTACTGTTTTAAATTATCTATTTAACTGTTTTTTTCTTTTTGAAAATTGAGCCAATAGTTTTTGAGTTATTAATTTTTTTTTGAAATTTTTGACGAAAACACGTGTTCAGAAAAAACATTTTTTTCATTGCTTTTAAAAATAAAAACATTAACTTTGGTGGTGCTTGTAGCCAAGAAAATTCTGCATCATATGGTATAAGTTGCATTCGACAATTTCTCAAAAAACTTTGTTTTTTCAAAGTCGATTTCCTGAAATTTTCACTTACCAAAAACTTATTTTTTTAAAATAGAACACCCGGTATTTTACTGTGGTTTTTGTTCCCTTTTTTATTCTCTTTCATTTTTCTTAACAATGTCCTATACCTATCTTTTGTAATTTCTGAGATAATCACTATAGAGCAATCAGCGGTCAAATTAAAAACTAAGAGCGCTGTTCTATGCACCCCAATATTCGTCCAATAAAGGCTGGAATACGGCCGACTGCCTTAGTCAACTGTTAAAGAAAGTCGGTAAGCATTTATGTCAAATTTATAAAAGCATCGCTATTAGTTATCGTCCCAATGAATTATTCTTATGAAGAGTTAATAGATATGATTCACGTTTTGTAATAATTAAAGTAATATCGTGAGTGCATTGCTTTTTCAATCCTTTTATTCTTTTTAATATAGTAACATTTATTCTAACTCTATTAAAAAAACATAAAAAAAAATATGCCTAGAATATGTATGTTACGCCACTGAACACATAATCAAACATACCCATTGAGGAAGAATAGTTAGGGAGACGACGTCACGTGATCAAACCGGGTATAGGTCCGCCAAATTGATAACACACTTATGTCAAACCTACGAGTAAAGAATAGAACAGCAGAGATAATAACGTGGTGGGGAAATAGGTATTTTTTAGACGGAGTTACCACTTTCGGTAGGTCAGTTTTGTCCGGTTATGTCAAAAATGACATTTTAGTGTTTCTATAATGGTCAATTGTGTGGCTTGTGGTCGTTCTAAAACGGCAAGAACAAAGAATATTAATTTTTCTCTTCATCGGTAAGTTATTTCATTGGCATTCAAAATAGGCAATAATAATTTAAAAAGAGGTATTTTAAATAAATTGTCATATATCTGACATGTCTGATTATGTGTTCAGTGTCGTAACATATACAATATATCCAAGTTATTTAATATTCCTTATATTCTTGACGCAGATTTCCTTGAAACCCGTTTATAATATATTAAAAAGAAGAAAAGAATTGAAAACATAATACACTCACGATATTTCTTTAATTATTTTTGGACTAACAACCTATTTTAAATGATTATCGAGAACACAGGAAGTGTACATATACCCTATACAAAATATTTATGCACGCCTAGGCATTGCGGCGGCCATATTGAGTTACCACATTTGGACAAATATTATTATTAAGGAGAGTCTCTCTTTTCTATTCTTTATTCGTAGTGTCAAACAGGTAGTGTTGGTAAAAAGTGAAGTGTTTGTTAAGTGCATCGTGTATTAGAGTTATATAATAAGTTAAATATTAAAAGACATTATGGTTTCTTGTGCTCTACGTAGCTGCAACAGCAGAGACGGCGTTGATAAGAAGAATTCGTCGTCATTTCGTAGGTTAGTATAAACATGACAGATGTGGGATGACAGATTATATATATAGATATATTTTGTGTAGTCCGGACTAGATGAGGCAGCCATATTTGTGCCACACTTAGCTCCGCCCAATGCTCCCGTTTTGAGAATACAGCAAAGATGCTTTACAGCGTCTCCATAGTATTTTTCCTCAATGAATATACCGGATATATGACAAGTTATTCAAAATACTCATCTTATAAATTAGGATTGGTCAATATTGCCATAACTGACCTGCCTTAAAGTTGCAACTTCCGTCTAAATAATACCTATTCCCCCACCACTTTATTATCTCTCCTGTTCTATTCTTTCCTCGTAACTTTTAAGTATTTATTGTTTTTTTGCGACGAAGTATACAATGTTGTTTGTCGTTGACGTTTTCCATATGACATATTCGTCAAGGTAATTCAATAAATTTATTATTATTATTGCATATGACTTTAAAATAACACCGATTAAAATAAGAGTTGATTTAAAATTGAATTAAGGAGTAAGTACTACTACTTTTGCGATTTTTTGTTGTTGGAAGAACATAATTGTCTAATTAGTTATTAACAACCCGGACATTAGAAGACGCCAAGTAATGAATATGTATCAAGTTTCGAGTTAAATTGCTTCGAAAACGTGTGTTCGTATTGTAAACGGTATTATTTTCGTATATCTTAACTTTACATAGTTAAACAATGCAAAACCGTGGTATGATGAATTATAGCTCACCCTCTTGTGAATTTAAATTCAATGAATTAAATGTTCGATGAACAGTTTCGGGGTTATGGAGAAACTTCGCTGGCAGTATCTTGATAAGTTACTTATAGGTGACTGAAAATAACTTGATAATCCGGCGTAATTCGCGAATTGACTTCTTGAATGGTGAGGACACAGACCTTCTTACCAGTTTCTGCCGTCATTTCAATATTCATCGTGTAATTACTGAACAGTTACGGGTACCTTAGACGAAGTTCTATAAATTGGAGAAACCAAATTCTCTTATTAAACTTGGTATGTGGAAAGTTTTAATAATTAATTTTGAAGCACGTACATGTATCTGAATGTATACAGGCCTTTGAGAAGATGAGTCATTACATTTACAGTTAATAAATAACTAAAATAAATATGAATATGTGTATTATAAATGGCGGGAACTGAAATATAAATTTTGCGGTATTTTGTGAAAATCACTCACTGTTTTGCGATGACAACAATGTGACAAACTGGAAAACAAAAAAGGAAAAATGTATTAAAAAAGAAACGTCCATAAAGAAAATGAAAGTCTGACAGACTGGCCCTGATTGTAGATAAGTCTATGAGTAATATTGTAACATATCCGAAGCTTTAAAACCGTATTTTATGCCAAATCCTAAACCACCAATGAAGATTAAAGGAGTTAGTGTACTTAAAATATCTGCCGATGTAGATTACGGTCAAACAAAGAATACTTACGCAGGATCTTGGCATACTGCGAAATCGAACAAAACTCAATAAAGAACTCAGATTGTCTCCTTTGTATCAAGAGGAAATTCAAATAAAGCCCTAAAAGCTAGCTTCCCTTAGAAATCATGCTAAGTGTCTCAAAACTGAAAATGTGGAGTACTACCTACGCCTTCAATGTAATCCTGAACAACCAGGTACGAGTTCTGCTGGTCCTATTGAGGTGGAAATCGATAAGAAAAGTAGTGACGATGCAAATTAAACAAACATCTGCCGAAGTACAGACTTGTCAATTATTTCTACTGAATTAACAAATAAGAAATGAGATAAAATCGTTAAAATTTCTGTGTTCGTTTTTAATCTCTTAAAGCTTTCCTCCAAAAATAACCATAGTGCGTCAAATAAAAATATTAATAATTTTTTGACGAAAAATGAATCAAATTTCAAAGATGAACTGTTTAGTGAAAATTCAATTAAATATTATTCAATTTAATTGCAATTGAATTATTGTATTATAAAAAAATATAAGAATGACATCGAACGTTTTCTTTGATTTCCAAAATAAAGCAAATTGGGATTATGGTTGTTTTTGTAAAAAACGCATCAATTATAATTATGACAAATGTCAAAAGGTGTATGTCGATTACCATTTATCATAGTTTTGAAATGGCTTTTTTCTGAAATCGTTCATATTTTGTTAGTTTCTGAACTTTTTTAGATCAGGAAGTAGAATTTCGCTGACCCACAACAGTAAAAACCAAATTAGTATGATTTTACTACAACGATTAGTGTATGTCATTTATGAAAGAAATATCAAAATGTAAAATTTTTTTTAGTTTATTTTGAAGTGAATCTGCAATGTAACCTTTCGTTACACTTGTAAACCGTCAGCCTTCATGCCTCTTCAAATTGGTTACATCACCTCCAGCACTAATCAGCAGTGTTGCTGAACTGCGTCCTAGACAATATCCAGTGTATTCCTCAGGATCTACTAAACCAAGCTAAGCAGCAACTTTATTTGGAATTCCCCTTGCCTATAGCTTACATTTAAGCGGCAGTGTGTGCATTGAGTTGATCGTGGCGCCATGTATTTGATTTGTAAAAGAAGATAGAATAGTGGATTCGTCTAAATCTAGCGTAAGTGTAATAATGTCAGCTTCGGCAAGTGGCGATCTTCTTTCATTCTTCGTTGTGTATAAGGCTGGGCATCGGTATCAAGAATGGAAAGAGGATGGGCCGAATGGATGCGGTTACAGTATGAGCAGTTCAGGATGGTTTGATTCAAGAAATTTTTTGGAATGGTTTCGCCAGATAGTTTTACCTTACTTCAGAAAAAAAAGGATGGGCCAAAATGTTAATTGGTGATTACCTTTGTAGTCACGTATTGGTAGAAGTTATTGAGGAATGTGCACGTCAGAATATAAAATTTATTTTACTTTCACCGAATTCAACCTACCTTTGCCAACCGCTGGATGTTGATTTTTTTGTGCCCCTTAAAAGCGCATGAAGGAGAATTCTGACTGAGTGGAAGTCCAAACGAAAAGGTCCATTTCAGAAGAACGATTTTCCAAAAGTTTTCAGGAAATCGATATAAGCAGTTGAGACAAAATCAAAGAGAAATTTGTTGTCCGGATTTCGCGCGTCAGGTATTTGGTCCTGCAATCCACAGAAAGTTCTAAAAGGTCTGTCTCAAAGACTTATGACTGATGATAATCCCCTAGGAGGTGAAATAGATAAATCGCTACTGGACTTTCTTAAGGAAACCCTGAATTGCAAACGAGACCAAACAGGCACAAGCGAGTCAATGTTCCACCAGGAAGGCTAGTCATTCCTGCAGATATGGATGTTGAACGAGTCAAACCAACAGGATGTGACCCTTCGAGCAGCACCGTCGGTTTGTTGTATACATTCCCAGACAAAAACCGAGCGTTCCATTATTTAAATCAGTTGTATCATGTCAAATGTTATGTAACGATTCTAATTAAAATAAACTAGAATCTTATAATTTGAATATGCATATACATGATATTTGAAAAATGTATAGAAAACAACAAATATATATGTTGTTTATTCAAAGATAGTAAAGTAAAACAAGAATTAATTGATATGGCATGATGTACATTGCATTATATACAGGGTGTATATGATAAATGGAAAGATGCAATTATGTAGAATATAAATCCCAGAAATTGTGAGTCAATTACGATACGAACGCCAAAATTAAAAACCCCCGAAAAGTGTTTAATGTGCCGCCTATGGGTTTAGCAGGTATCGCGCCAGTTAGGCCAGACAGCCGACGTCATGAGTCGTAATAAATAATATTTTTATGAAACTAAATAAACACACACGGATACGCATACATACACACACTGCAATAACAGTTGTAAACGTAATAAAAACTCCAATGATAGCATTGTTTACTATTTCTAAACAGATGTTCATGCTAAGAGTTCAACAAGCTTAATATGAAATATCAGCTGATTTGGGCTAAAATTGATGCGTGTGCTTTATTCGTTTTCTTTTGTTCTCTTTTAAAATACCCTAGTTTTCAACAACGAGAATTTGTTTTATTGAGATGCCGACTGTATGAATTTTGTGATTATTTTAATATTTGACAGGATTATTTAGATATTACATTTTCTTCCGCAATAAATGTATAGTAAGTACTATTACTGTTATTATGATTAAATTCAACGACTTTTTATTTCTTATTTCAAACAAAAACAAATTTGTGTTGTATAATTTGCCCAACTCTACTTATGAGAAACTTTTATTTTAATTGGACGCAAATGAATTTGACAAAAAACATAATTTATTTCAGTTCGTGCGTTGTGTAAGCCATAGTCGAGACATCCACACGTAACAATCGAACGAGACTGACCTGGCACGCCTTCAGACTCCTACTTTACCCCACTCTTGCATACCCTACAGTCGTATTAAAGTGCAGTGGTGCGACGAATATTTTAAAAATATCTTTGTAATTTTTAAAATTTGAATTTGAGCAAAATATTTTGGATTTGAGTCTAATAAAATTAAATCTTTCCATTAATCAAACTCTGTCCCCTTATTTCAAATACACCCTGTATACTTCATAATTTTTAAAATTATGTTTCAACATTTGATTGTAACCAATCGGTTTCTGAATCTGATTCACCTAATCTAATAATAAATTCTTCATGAATTTTCATTAATTTGTCCATTTCGATTTATTCTTTTTTTTTTCTGTACGTGTTTGTATTCTGCCTTCCACAAATTCGGAGTAATTTCAGCAAACGCCTGCAAAATTAAAGCCTCAACATTACAACTCCCATCAACATTTTTTGAGGCTACCTTTCTTTTTACTATGCTCCAAATCATTTCTATCGGACACGTACTGCAAAATTGAGTTTATATATTACTTACCTTCAACTCACAGTATAAAATTAAGTAGTTTTAAGAAAAACTGTTTGGATATTCGAAAAGAGATAGTAAATAATAGAACCCAGGAGAAAACGCAGGAAGAAATTAAAACAACGATTTGATAAACAAGTAAACAATCAGTACATAAAACGGGACTGTACACAGCTGTCAAACATGAGAAGTGTGGGCTAGGGAGTACGGAGCAAGACGCTGTTATAATAGTTCGCATATTTTCCGATGTAAGATAGGAACATTATCAAGAAAATCAAATACGTATTTGGAAATTAAGGAAAATATCCTGGATACGAATGTCAGACTTTAATACAAGTTCTGTATAAAATATAAGAAAACCGTAATTGATTTAGTTAATATTTTTATGTAAAAAAATACTTCTATTTCTATAACCTCATTTTTCAATATAAAGTGTTTGAGAAAAACATGTATGCAATCACATATATTCATATTCTTAATAGAAATGATTTATTACAACATTTTAAAAATTATTACATTTATTCACTTAATTATAATCCATTGTTTTAAAACTTATGAGAAGCTCTTTATTATTGATCAAAACAATATTTTTCCATTAAGAATGAGAGATGTCAAGAAAAGCATTTATTGAAATAAAAATAAATATGCTAATTGGGTTGTTACTTACTTTGTCTTGTATTATCATATTGTTTATATAATTAAAATTTATCACGGATACAAACATTGTATTTTGTTAACCTTAAATTGTGACAGCATAATCAAAACGTTGAAATCACAAAATACAAATACCTAGTTTAATTTTCGAAAGTAAGTATTATATATAAAGACCACTGATTTTTTTGAGTTTATTTGCATTAATAGTTAACCGGAGCATATATAAAAATCTACAAATAAAATATCTGAAAAACGACTAAAAGAGTCATATTAAGTAAGTCCGAATTTACAGTAAGAAGAGAAAATAGCTATACAGAAAATTGAAATTTAATTTTACTTAACAGATAAAATTTCATGATCTAAGATAAATTATTGCTATCTTAGAAAGAGAGTAGTATAATATCTCCACATAGCTCATGGATTAAGTAGTATAAGGAAGTATTGTGATGTTGAAAATTTTCGACCTCGAGATTTTTGCAGATGTCCACGTTTTGAGGTCCCCTGATACCAAAAAAGTGGTTTTTAAAAAAGTCTGTGTGTCTGTGTGTCTGTGTGTCTGTGTGTCTGTGTGTGTGTGTGTCTGTCTGTCTGTCTGTGACCACGATAGCGGTCAAACCGCTGTAGATATCAATTCCAAATTTTGTATTTACGAATATAATCTCCCTCTTGAGAACTTAGATTTTGAGCAAAATCGGCAGACCGGAAGTAGTAGTTTACTTCAGTGAAAAAATCGAATTTTGCAAATATTTCGTCAATTACTAAGTTTAAACAAATTTATAAAGAATTCAAATGTACTCAAAATTAAATTTGAGAAAAATTCTTTTAATAAAGTTTTTCGAAATTCCTACCGGAAGTAGGTCTTTTACTCCTATCGAAAATCAGTCATGCTTTTTAGACAAGTACGTGACGAATATCTCGCAAGTCATGCTTTCTAGGCAGGTACATTACGAGTACAAAAGTATTTAGAACATACTTTTAAATATCTTTTGTATAAAAAAAATTTCAAAATTCAGACCGGAAGTACCACTTTTACTCTTATCGAACAGCGATTTTTTGCAAATATGTGGTAAATTATGCATTCTATATATATTTATGAAGAGTACAAAAGTATTTAGAGTTCGATTTGGAATATTTTTTGTATAAATGAAATTTCAAAATTCGGACCGGAAGTAACACTTTCATAGGTATAAGAAAGTCGTGTGGTGGCCACACCTCATTTTTTCATTTTAAATCTTAATTTTTATTATCTAAAATTAAATTTGCGACCTGTAAGTACGGTAAAAGTAAATAACAATAAATTACGCATATTTTAATTAGCTTATTTTTGATGTTGTCTGTATACAGTATATGTCTAAAGTCTGCCCCCTCACCCCGTTGTCTTTTAAACGAATTGGAAAAAAAAAATTAAACAAAAATAAAACAAAACTATTATAAACATACTAACTTTATGGCCATGCCTCATTTTAAAATTTTGACAGAATGCGCTGTAGGCTATATCAACTTAAACATTTTAATTGGCAAAAGAGGTCGACCTCTCATTTGAAAGGTGCTTAGAAAATCTATTCCACTTTATGTTTTTTTTTAAATTACCTTTATTTGTTAAAAAAAAATCGCAGAATTTGACGGGTTGTTCTATTGCCAAGAGGTCGAGGGTGCTCATTTTGAACATTTAATTTAAAATCACAGTGACGTGTTCAGGATTATTTGTTTTCTTTAACAAATGAAGAAAATTAAAAAGAAACATACATTTTGAATAGATCTTCCAAATACCTTTCAAATGAGGGGTGACTTGACCGATCCCCTTTGTCATTTAAAATTTTTAAGTTGATATATCGTACAGCGCCATCTGTCAAAATTTTAAAATAAATCATGGTCATTAAGTTATTATTTTTATAGTGGTTTTGTTTTATTTTTGTTTCAACGTTTTATTCCACTTCGTTTAAAAGATACCGGGGGGGGGGGGACTTCAGACACGCACTGTATACAAAATTTTCCTACATGTTAAAAGGAATTAAACCGATCAATATTAGCACGAAAAGATAACTCCATTAAATTCATTAAGTTTAATTTAGTTTGATGGAGCGAATTGGATGCATCTTGTTTGTGGAAAAGCACGGTATAACTGTGTTATTGTCTGATTACAGTTCATTATATGCTTGTTTCGATTTTTCCGTACTATTAATAGCATACTCACGCTATTTATAGCAGCACATCGCACATCGAGTAAAACGGGAGGGATTGGCGCTGCGTTCGCAAATAGACTCTAAAAAAGCTCTTCCCTTAATATTTTAATACACTTATATTTATAACGTAGAAATTAATCCTATTAACAATCCAAATTATCTGTGTTTATGCGTCACCAGTTTTCGCAATATTAATAAACGCGGTACTATGAAATTAAATTAGTCTGGCCTATTAAAAACTCAGAAATAATTGAATCAATATTGTTAGAATTAATATTTGCGTTTGATATGGTTTATGATTTAGTTAAAATGCTATATTTATTCACACAATTAAAAAATATAAATCAATTTCCAAGAATAATAGAATAACCTTACCAAATATTGTCATACATTTCTACTAAAACTGACTTGAATTTTGTTTTTTAAATTCCCTATTGCCTCAACGGCACTTTGCTGTTTCGGGAAGATACCCATATACTACTAGGTGGAATGAGGGTGACCGCTGGGGTTATTATTAATTATTGTATTAATGAAGTTTTCTACAAATATTTCGTATAGGAATAAACAGATAAAAAAACCATTAAATTTTGAACATTTATAATGTTCAGTTTAGTTTATGATTTCCAGTATGCTGTTAATGGTGTCCGGGAATCTACTTGAAGTATTCATAAACAATTAGGTATATAATATAATATATGAATCTATATAGGATGGTTCACTGGGAACTGAATCCATCGATTGCGGAAAAACTATAGGTAGGAATGATCTGAAATTTTGACGCTATACTAAAGTCGATAGGGGCCATTCGACTAAAATATTTTCAATTATGCGGCACTCGAGGCTTCCTAATTTTAAATAGAATATCCTGTATATTGTCAGGTTTTTAAATTCTACGTGCAATTCTAAATATATATAATGTATAATGACATATATCTAAGTCTAATCCTTTTTGACTTATTGAAATTATTATGTTAAATTTGACGTTTGCAGACAGAAAATCAATAGCACTTTTCTCAGATAAAGATAAATTTACTATTTAATTTGAAGTAAATTCTCTCTAATAGATGTCCTAATTAAATACTATCTGTATAAAATTATTAATACAAAACTTAATAATACACACAATAACTAAATAGAAAAAAAATATTTTAATAAATGCTGACGCCCTTGAACCTCCAGACATTTTTCATTGGTATTGGTAGATGGTTTCGGTTTTTGCGGATATCGAATTGCAAATGTATTACATGTTTTTGACATAACTTTATTACATTCACTGTAAATAATAAATAAATTTAAATAATCATCATTGTATAATTTAAGCGCCCCGGCATGACTTATTGTAATTATGATAAGGCAAATGACTTTTCTTCAATGAATGACAATTTATAATTTTGTAAACACTGTCATGGCTAACTAATGAAAAAAGAACTAATGCAAACAGTATGTATTGTAGAAGATAAAAATACTAACTTACCAATATTTTGAAAATTTCCAATTTTTGTAATAGACATATTTATAAAGGGTGAGTCATTAGTAGCCGTTTCTTTGATTGCTCTTTTGTGTTTTAAATAAAAGAAAAGACAATTAGTGGACGATCCATGGTTGCTTGTGGCGTATATTGTAAAAATACCTTAAGCTCTGACGCACTTCCGGTTTCACCGAAAATGCACTGAACTTAATTTTTTTAAATGACTCACCCTATATATTTTTGGATTTTCTTGTACTGCTTTAAATTCTCTGTTAAACTGTTTTTTCTTTTTCAAAATTGAGCCAATAGGTTTTGAGTTATTAATATTTCTTGAAAATATTTGACCAAAACACGTGTTCAGAAAAAAATCATTTTCACATTGTTTTCAAAAGTAAAACCATTAACTTTGGTGATGCTTGTAGTCAAGAAAATTCTGCATCATTTGGCAAAGCTACACTCGACAATACTTCAAAAAACTTTGTTTTTTCAGAGCCTACTTTCTAAAATTTTCACATACCAAAAACTTATTTTTTTTTAAATAGAACACCTAGTATTTTATTGAGACATTTTGTTCCTTTCTTTATTCCCTTTCATTTTTGTTAACAATGTCTTATACTTATCTTTGTAATTTCTGAGATAATCGTTATAGGAGCAATTACCGGTCAATTAAAAAACTAGGAGCGCGGTTGTTCTATGCACCAAAATATTCGTTCAACCAATGGAAGCCAGGAATGGCGTTCGACTTCCTTAGTCAACTATCAAACAAAGTAAATGTTAAATCCAACTATCCCAAAAGTAATAATTTTATAGAAAGAAGAGAATCGCATTTCAATTCTTTAATTCCGGCAATGTCCAGTTGCAGTATTTCATTTTTGACACTGTTGGTTAACATCGAAATAAAATGAAGGTTATGTTTACTGACATATTTGAAGATGTCTTCAAAAAGTTTTGAAAATCCGTCTGTAGATAGCGAAGATACTCTCCTCCATTAACATTTTCATCAAAGAAATAAGGTCCAGTTATGTAACTACCCACTATTCCTCCCCACACATTTAATGACCAACGATTTTGAAAGTTTGCAGGTGTCATAAAGTGGGTTTTTTTTAGTTTTATGTGTTATAAGAACGGAAATTATGACGATGAATGTATTCACTTTGATAGAAGGTGGCTTCGTTGGTAAACAAACAGTTGAATAGACAATTTAAAGCAGTGCAAGAAAATCCAAAAATATGTAGGGTGTCATTAAAAAAAATTAAGTTCCGTGCATTTCCGGTGAAACCGGAAGTGCGTCAGAGCTTACAGTACTTTTACAATATGCGCCACACGCAACCATAGATCATTCACTAATTGTCTTTTTCTTTTATTTAAAACACAAAAGAGTAATCGAAGAAGCGGCTACTAATGACTGACCCTGTACAAAGTGATCCTTAGTTGCCGCTTCCCATTTAAAAAAATTGTCTTTTGGCAATTCTTCCAAATTCGTTTCCCGGCGTATAATTCGCACACTCTGTATTAATAATTGTAACAATTTTATACAAATAGTTTTTAATTAGGCCATCTATTTGAGAGAATTTACTTCAAATTAAATAATAAATTTATCTTTATATGGAAAAAGTGCTATTAATTTTCTGTCTGTAAACATCAAATTTAACATAAGAATTTCAATAAGTCAAAAAGGGTTAGACTTAGATATATGACATTATACTTAAAATATATTAAGAATTTTACGTAGGATCTAAAAACCTGACAATCTACAGGGTATTCTATTTAAAATTAGGAAGTTGGTGCCTACTTCGGAGTGCCGAAATCTTGAAAATATTTCGACTTTAGTATAGTGTCAAAATTTATATAGTTTTCCGCAATCTATCGATTCAGTTCCCGGTGAACCAGCCTGTATATCTGTGTGTGGCGGTGTGTGTATGTTCCCTATAGACTCCGAAACCGCTGAACCGATTTTGATGAAATTTTCAGGAAAACTCTAACATAGTCTGGAGAGTGTTCCTGTGAAGTTTGGTGCAGACCGGACTAAAAAATTCCATCATTTTTCAAAAAACATACATTTGTTGTATTAATATCAAGTACATTGTCTTAACTAAAACTAATTAATCTAAATATTAGTATTAAATTTAAACACATAGTATAGATAATTCCTTTCTATATTTAAGGGCACTGTGCTCAAGTTCAATGTATCCTAATTGACATAAACCATTTTAAGTATTGAAATAAATCCAAATTAATTTCGACTAAAGACATAACCTCCATCAGAGTAAATAGGTTATCTTGATCGTATATTGAAATGATATCTTCTTAGATGTATTAAAATGTTCCTGACATCAATCTTTGGGTGAATATAAACATTCCACTTTGCAAAATTACAATTTTAGAGAAGGATGAAAATACGTGTTTGCTAATGTAGAACAAGTGAGCATATAGTGATTTTGCCTTGTGGGATCTAACCTAAAAGAAAAGGCTTAAGTCGAATGTATTCTTTGATATTTTTTCTAGACATCTCCATGTTGGTTTTAGAATTAATTTAAAAGTTTTACTATGTAATTGTATAGAATAAGATATTCCGAAAACGCTGAGATGATTGTGTTTATTGAATTTTGAGTAGTTTAAAGTAAGGGGATAGGATATATGTATACTAGGCATACCGGCAACAAAGCCCAGTTATGCCGGTAGTGAAGTACGATTATATCATATAGCATTTCAGTCGGATACAGTCAGTCGATGGATGTACATGTCTTCATCTAAGCATCACACGCTTCGTAAACACATATTTACCAAATAAGAATTCAAAATACTTCTGCGAGTTTTCTTATACTGCTTATACAACGCAGTAGGAAAATAAAAGTACAATTCTAATTAAACATTAATTCTTAGTAAATTATTTTATAAATTTACTAAGTAAATAAAAAATATGCAATGATTCAAATTCATTTATTATAAAAATCTAATTGGAATGTAAATTATTATTTGAATTATAAATTACGAAGTATTTTTTTTTCATAATACCGATCCAGAACAGTTTTATAATCATCCATAATTGCCTTGTATACGCAATATAATAAAACTGGTTGAAGTATTTTGAATTCTTATTTGGTAGTAAATATGTATTTACGAAGGGTGTGACGCTTAAATAAATACATGTATGTACGTCCATCGACTGACTGTGTGCGACTGTAATATAATCGTACTTCACTACGGCCACGACCTGGGTGTTGTTGCCGGTATGCATAGTATACATATATCCTATCCCCAATATGTTTTTACACATGCTGTATAATTATGATCCAACTTAAAAAAATAACCTTCTTAATGCATTAAAGATTTCTATTTGATAATAAGTTACTGATTTTCATGTTCTAAAGTTTTTCCTGTAACTTGATATTAGAATTAAATAAATAACCTAGAATATTTTAAAATAAACTTGGATGTTTAATTGCTAGTAATAGGTTGGATTAAGACATAATTAGTTGAAAGTAAAAGTAATAGATGTCACGAACTAATACTATATAGTAATAATAATAATGTTTAAAATACACCTTTTATTAAAATGAGCCTTACGATATAAACCCCTGGAATTTGGTGAAAGATGTTTACAGCTTTTTAAAGACTTTAGATTTTGATCAAATTTACATTAGATCACATGATAAATACACTTTTTCGAACAAAAAAAATGGATTGCGAAATTATGCACCAATACAGACTTCAACTTGAGAACTTTCTCCATCTTTGAAATCGTTTAAAAATTACCATCGGATGCTCCTAAATGAAAATACATAAAATAGATAATTGCAATACAATAATGTCTTGACTGAGTAATGAATTTCTTCTAAAGAAATTTCACTGTACGCGTTGAACACAGAAATATATTTATCGTGCCTCTAAATCTAACTTCCCTTTGTTTAAATAGGAATCACATCAGACACACCATCGGGCGCACATTGAATTAACTGTATTGATTCTTCTATGCCCCAAAGAGATGTTATCAGGGAAACATAAATAGATATTCCGCATATGTCTGTTATACGCGAATCTAACAAACATTGCTAAAATCAAACAATTTCCAATTACCACGAGATTGCCCCGTTACATGTATCCAATGTTTATATAACGTATCATCAAAAAGTCTTTGGATCGCTATAGCCATGAAACGTAAAGCTATCTATAGAATTATTTACTTCTGTGGTTCTTGACTTTGAAGTATACATAAGTCACAAATAAAATAGATTTTAGGTTATAATTATTTAGGTTATTTAGGTTGACTTATGTATACTTCAAAGTCAAGAACCACAGAAGTAAATAATTCTATAGATAGCTTTACGTTTCATGGCTATAGCGATCCAAAGACTTTTTGATCATACTATATATACAGGATATATCACGACGAGATTTCGTTAGAATAATATAGAAAACTAATAAGAGTTGAGTTTTGAAATTTCGCAAATAATAGTTTCGCCTTAAGATCTTTCGATTTAAAATAGTTTTGAATTTTTGCTTCTTCCGGTTACACCGGAAATGGATATCAACTTCCTTATTTTAAATGGAATACCCCATTTTTTTTAAATTGATTCGTATTTCCAACTAAATTTTAAGAATAGTTTGTCTGATAAACTTTGCCTCTAAAGTTAGCCATTTTTGAAATATTTCAATTTTTGTAAAAAAATTGACTGCTGCAGATTATTACTCATAACAACATTTCAAATAATTGGTAAACATTTTGGAAAGTATACTGCTTCAAATGCGGTATTATAAACTTTTCAAAATAATACAGGGTGATCAGAAAACCATGTTAAACATTTCATCCAGAAAATATCAATATCTTGTTATTTTTAAATAGCAACCTACATTTTTTTGGACTTCATTAGATTGCACGTTCAAAATTAGGGGCAGTATGTATTTACTTCCCTATCACTAAACGTCTTAGTTTCAAAGTTATTTTGGAAAATGTATCAATTCCTTTAAAGTTTTATTTTGTATAATCAGTTAGGCTAAGGAAATTTATGTGAATAAATAAAAACAAGTTGCAATCATATTACCTGTCATCAGTTAGGTATTTACTAGTGCTATTCAGCATTTTCTTTGTCTTCCGTTTCTGAATACTTGAATAATAATAATAATGTCGCGATCTGGATTTAATAACGAAGATTTTTTAAATCTAATAATATCATATGGTGAATATAATAGAGTAATCGACAGGACATGTCGTGTTTATGCAGAGAAATATTCAAATCTGTCAAGACCTACCAAGAGTATATTAAGCAATCTTTTAAAAAATTGCATTTCCTTCGGATCATTCTTACCGAAAATAACCAAAAGAAAACCTGTTGATAGTGAAAATGTGGAGGTAAGAGCACTTGTTTACTTTACAGCACATCCTAGTAATTCTCTAAAGGATGCAAAAGCTGAAGTAGGTGCATCCAGAATGAGTATACATCGAATTTTGAAAAAGAACAAGTGGCATGCTTACAAATTTCAACCTGTAAATAATATTAATGAAGCTTACTTATAATTTGGAAAATCAACGCAAGCTTGCCAATTAGATTTAGAGATAGTACATATTTTTCTGATTATTGTTAATGTTGTGGAATACTAAATTATTGAAGAATTTATGGCAATAAATGGTGCTGTAGATGGCTGAGAGATTTGTTCTTTTTTTTGCAAGAAAGCGTAAAAATATTTATGACTTCAAACTTTTATTGTAATATTGAGTATTCTTGCACTAATTAAATAATAATGGTGACTTTGTTTTTCCAGATACATTTACTATTATAATCTCACATAATAATAAAAGCAAATTTTGGAAAAACTTGACCGAGTTCAGGCTGTTAAATGCATTTTAACTATGTTTTCTTTATTAATTTTTATTATCATTTTCTTGGGAGATCATCCAATCTTTAATCATATTATAACCTACCAGATAGTCCCTTACACAAGCTGAACTCATTTTTGTGCCTTTCTGCTTCATAGATTTATTGGCAACAGATCACTGCCGCTCCTGTGACTATCTGATAAGTTTTGGATTGTGCGACCCAATACGCATGGGCTTAATTTATTGCTGAAGCTCACCTCGCTCATTATTTTTCTAATCTCGCCTAATATCATTTTTGAAAGTTTACTTTTCCGATTTAAAAATCAGCATCTATATTATAATAACAGCATACAGCCAGGGACCCACTACTAGAAATAAATTGGACTACTGCTATCCCAGACATCGCTTGGCTTTGACGGAGGGTGGTCTGGCTTATTCGAGCATGATATACTTAAACGCTTTACCTATGAGTAGTAAAACAATTAATAATTTAATACGATTTAAAAAAGTTACTTTCCGATTATTATGTGGTAATAAACCAGAGCATTGAGGAGTATTTTAACATGGCATCCATGCTATAATTTTTCTTTTATATATCAACAATATAGTGTATATTTTGGCATTACTATTGTTTTTGATTCTATTTTATTATTATAACAATTTATATTTGATTATTATTATTGTTTGGTTATTATTATTGTCACGGTTGGCTTTAACGTTAATATCTCAGGTCTAAACCCGTGACGGGGGTTGCTCTGGGGGGAGCACTCGCTATTATAATTATATAATAAGTAGCAAAAGGCACCTACCTTTTCTTCTCCGCCAGACTTGGACTCTCAAGGGGTGAGGAGATTAAGTTGTCTGAATAAAATACTACTTCTAACACACTTATTTATTAAATACTAATAACCACTAGATGATCGCAATAAGAATTACAACGAAGGATCACAAGTGATCCTCCTATCGGAAGATCACTCATGAATTCTATATTCTGTTCGGAATATGCTTTTTTTTACCTCAGTAACGCCGAGTCCGTCCTTACCTTGCTGAATTGCACATTCCTCCGTTCGATCAACTTCCATTGAACTCATCGAACGGCAGACAGGATGCTAGGTAAGTCCGGAATCAGGTTACCGCGGCAATACTTTTAGTACTATACAGAGTGTTGATTCGCGACATCTCCCCCTCCTCCAGTTTATATGCCACCGGCATATACATAACCTAACTAATAAAACTTTGGGGATTGCAAATCAACACTTTGCCGTACAACTAAACTTGTACTAGATTATAATTCTACCTTAATTCCTACACTCTTAATTGTCCCTAATTATTCACTGTCACTGGATTCACTTCATGATCTACCTTGGTTTCTTTATCAGAGCATCTTGGCTGTTCCTAGCACGACTAGTTTAATTTAGCTGTTGGCTGTTAAGAATATCTTCAACTTCGACATTCTTCTTGAACTGTACATTCAGTACAGTTCAGGTTGCGTTTCTGTTTTCTTTCTTCTTGGCTGTTCCTAGCACGACTAGTTTAATTTAGCTGTTGGCTGTTAAGAATATCTTCAACTTCGACCTTCTTCTTGAACTGTACATTCAGTACAGTTCAGGTTGCGTTTCTGTTTTCTTTCTTCTCGTGAGATTTCTTATCCTTCGGTGCAGCATGAGAATATGGCTTCAGGAGTTGAGCCTTTGCCAAAGAAATGACCTTCCCTTCACCGGTTTTGGACTCCCTTCAGGACCATCGGATAATAAATTTTGGCTTCCACTTTTACTTATGTTGCAACATGGAGTGCTTCATTGTCCCATATCTTCAGTAATAGGATCATATCATACACTTTTATTTCTTATACTAGTGCACTTTTAGGACCTTTTCACGCTGTGATTGCGTGTGCCATTGCATTTTTAAGACCTCTTCATACACTTCTTACTTATACTATTGCACTTCTCGGGCTTTTTTTTTTAGGACCTCTTCATAATTTTATTATTTAGACAAGTACAGTTTTAGAACCCTTTCATGCTATTATTGCGTGTGCCATTGCATTTTTGGGCCTCCTCATACTTTTGTTACTTATACTAGTACACTTTTAACACCCTTTCACGCTTTTATTGCGTGTGCCATTGCATTTTTGGGCCTCCTCATACTTTTATTATTTATACTAGTACACTTTTAACACCCTTTCACGCTTTTATTGCGTGTGCCATTGCATTTTTGGGCTTCTTCATATTTTACTACGTATATTAGTGCACATTTAACTGCCAACCGTTCTCACTCCATTTGCTGCCGATTTTATAATCTTCTTCCAGCTGTCGAAGTCGTTTTATTTTCTTATTACCATTTATAGTAGTTTAGTTTCCTTAACTAGTCGCCGAAGAACGATTTGCCACTGGTACTGATGAATGAATGTCCTCACAAGCGATGCCGATGGTAGTATATGTAACAATAAAATATCTCGTAGTATAATTTAATAATTATTATTACTACAATATTTAGTATTGCTAATTTCTGTCTACTTCAATTTTTTGTGATATTTGCTATTTGTTTGTGTACTGATTTGCAATAATAAACTTTTTTTGTCTTTACTTTATCGATAATTCTTCTTCTGGAGTGCTAAAGACGTCTCATCTGCGAATTTATATACTAATGTGATTAGAGCATTAGTCTAATATACCGAATTATCGTTTGCTTAAACCAGGAACAGAATTGGGTTTAGAACAGAAACCTGCGGAACTCCCCTAGTAATACATTTAGGTTCTGAGTACAAGTGACCTCTACTATTATAATTTATTATTATTATGTTTTGCGTTTTATCGAATAAAAAAATAACTATGGCAGGTAAAACCCAAGTACAAACTTATACACATTTCACTACAGCAAATCCAAAATCCTTCAAACTGTCACATTAATGGAAGTGAAGGGTAATCAAATTTACGGCCACTTTCCTGAATCAGAAACTGAATTTGATTTATTACCTTATAGTAATTCAGACTAATTTTTGCTTTTTAAGAAGTAAACTAAATTTATTTTTGTGTTTACCTGTAGCCTTTAATATGAATATTTGTTCAGAATATTTGTAAATGATTTTAATGATTCTGTGGGTATGATCCATATATTTGTTTCAGTTCGCTATTAAAAATTAAAGTTTTTATAAGTATGTATACAGTTTAGTTTCCGATTATTATGGGAAAATTCTCGGAAATTGTTATACTCCGAGAATATGTTTTGATGATTATGCTTAGGACATATTGCTGTAGCCTCAATAATTTGAATAATTTAAATAAATAATATTTTTTATTATAAAATTGTTATATAGTCTTAATCATAAGCTAGTTTCTGATCAGCATAACATTTTTAAATTTCTTAAGAGTTCTTGCAGTGATTTAAGCTTCTTCGTTCTCTGGTATACCTCTTATTCAGTTTTGTTTGGGATAAGGTGTCTTTCTAAAATTTTGGAAAGGGTTGTGGACGCACAGGTACGTGAACATTTATTAGTTAATGATCTGCTGCCAATGAATCAGTCTGGTTTCAGACCCATGCACAGTTGTGCGACGGCCCTGGCGAAGGTGACTGATGATATCATCTCTAATCTGGATATTGGTAATGTGTCGGTTTTGGTATTACTGGATTACAGTAAGGCCTTCGATACCATAAACCATGAGCTGCTTCTTGCAGTTTTGCGTTTCGTGGGCTTCGATGATGTTGCTATTGGGTTCTTCGCTAGCTATCTTCGGGATCGGCGTCAAAGAGTTTCCTTGAATGGAAAGTGCTCTAGTGATCTTCCGGTGGTTAGTGGAGTGCCTCAGGGCTCAGTATTGGGCCCTCTTCTATTTACTATATACACTTGCAGACTTCCGATATCTTTGCGTGTCTGTGAGTTTCATATGTATGCCGATGATACGCAGGTCTACCATTCATTCAGTGCTGTGGACGTATCGAGAGCTGTCAATAACATAAATGAGGACTTGAATACTCTATGTGAGGTTTCGGCGAAGCATTCTTTGTTCTTGAATCCGGCCAAGTCTTCTGTGCTGGTTTTCGGTTGCAGGTCACAGGCATTATTGGATTCCATTACTGTATCGGCTAATGGCATAACATTGCCGATAGTAAATGAGGCTAAAAACCTAGGGGTGATATTAGACACGTCTCTACGATTTAAATCGCATATCACTCAATGCATTAAGCGTTGTTATTCAGCTCTTAAGCTACTCTATCCGCATAGATCGTACTTAACTGTGGAGACTAAGAAGTTGCTGTGCGATTCCCTGGTGTTGTCACATTTTCAATTCTGCTCTCCTGTAATAGCACCTTGCCTTAATTGCTCTGATAGAAGACGGGTCCAGCTGGTGCAGAATTCGTGTCTTCGCTTCATGTATGGAATCCGTAAGTTTGACCATATCTCGCACAAGCTGCATGATGCTGGTTGGCTTAGTATGGGGAATAGGGCACGGTTGCAGTCTACTGTATTTTTTCTTAAAATCATAAAATCTGGTTGTCCGCCCTATTTGACAGCAAAAATTAGATTTCGGGCTGATGTGCATAATGTGAACATCCGTACGAGAGGCTTAATTTCCCCGCCATTTCACAAAACGACTCTATATGAGCGTGGCTTCTCGTACTGTGTTTACGTTTGCTATAACTCATTGCCCGATGATCTCAGAAGCATGAGCCTTCCTGTACTTAAATATAATTTGAAAACAATTTTGCTTCGGGAGCGGGCGCCGTTGGCGTGAGCAGGTGATGGCTATGGAAGTCTTTGGCACCATTTCTGAATGAACTTTGCCGAGTATGTGTGCATTGCGTATTTTGAGCCTTGGCCGTGTCGGTCATCTGTTAACTGCTATGCTTGTTAAGTCACAGGGCTGAGAGGAAGACCAGTCTTCGACTGATTCTTAGTCCTTTTACCATTTAGTATTTCTTATGTGTTACTATATTTTGTATTTTGTAATTCAGTTCTTTACAATGTACTTATTTTTTTTTCTTTGTTGCTGGTAATAAACTATTATTATTATTATTATTATTATTAATTAAAAGGAAAGTTTAAATCTCATAAATAAATTATATTTATATCTTTATTAGAAAATTATTCATGAATAGCCTTGCTATATTGTTTCTACATCTATTTTTGTTTAACATATAATAATAAAAACAAATCTACAATTACCACCATGTTTGATTCTTTGAATTGTATTGTTGATGCCTTGGATCGGGGTAATAAAGTGGCAGGTATATACTTTGACTTGAGCAAGGCATTTGATGTGATTGACTATACTATCCTACTGAACAAGTTGGAATATTATGGCATTCGTGGAGTGGCCAATGATTTGGTTCGGTCATATTTGACGGGTCGCAAGCAGGTGGTAAATATATCATCGACCGTGGGTTCGGCTAGGGTAACCTGGATGTCTGAGGTTACATGTATTAATAGAGGGGTCCCGCAAGGGTCTATTCTTGGACCACTTTTATTTGTATTATATGCGAATGACTTACCGGGCAGCGTGGATGTGGCTACTGTTGTTCAGTATGCGGATGACGTGTCGGCCCTTGCCGCTGGGTCGGACTTCGGCGATGTCTCCAGGAGTTTAGCTCGGATCGCGGGTGGGATATCGGAATGGGGTAAACAGAATCGACTGAATTTGAATGTCGAGAAAACAAGTATAATTTACTTTAGACATGGTCGGGATGAATCTTTATATGTGAGATTGAACGGGGCATCGGTTCCTGAGGTCGCCTCTCTCGGATTCCTGGGTTTGACATTGGATAGTGGTCTGCGCTGGTCTCAGCAAATAAATAATATGATGAAGAAAATTAATTCAGCAAGTTACGCGTTGCGATTTCTTAGGGATCAGCTTAGCGTTGCCAGCCTTAGACTATTTTATTTTGCCTACGTTCAATCAATGATTCAATACAGCATTATTTTTTGGTATCATGCAGCTGACACTGACAGGATATTTGCTGGCCAGAAAAGGGTGGTGCGCACAATGCTGGGGGTGCCGTATGGCGACTCGTGTAGGCCGCATTTTAAGAGCCTGGGTATTATGACGGTCCTGTCGTTGTATATTTTTGGTGTCGCGGTTTATGCTAGAAAGAATCTACATTTATTTAATAGAAATAATGACTTCTACGGCAGTATGCAGACTAGAAATAGATCTGAGTTAAGTATTCCTGGGCACAGAACAACTTTATTCGAGAAGGGACCCTATTACAATTGCGTGAAGATTTATAATAGTCTGTCCTACGATGTTAAGCATGCCGTTTCATTGAACCAGTTTAAGAACAGGTTGAGGGCTTATCTTATTGATGGCGTATTTTACACTATGGATGAGTTTTATAGTGGTATGGAGTGACATTTTGGAGGATATGTTTTATTTTAATTTGTTTTGACGTAATTTGTACTGATTTGTACTGTTTTATTTATTTTATTTGTTTGTTTGTATTTTGTATTTATATTATATTACTATTGTAATATTGTAATTTTGACTCTGTTTATGTTCTGATTTGAATTTACAAACAATAAACTATATTATTATTATTATTAATATTATAAAGAAAAACATTTATACCCATTTGGGTTATAATGTTTGTGTAGAGCTTATATCTCTATAATGATAGTCATAAAACAATTATCCTGTTCTTTTAAGTATTATAAAACCTTGATTCTGGATAAATAATATTGTTAACATGAAGCTGATTCTATTTCACCAAAAACATACACTTGCACATAGTGCCTTGGTAACCTAGAACTTCGCAATGGTGAATGCTTGGAAATTGGCCGATACTAATCTCTAGCACCAAACATTCGCACATCGTACGCCTAGCGTGTTAATACCTGCTCTCCAAGAACATTCCCTTTTATTCGTATTTATTTTGTTTGAATATTTAAATCAAAATGATAAAAATGTAATAATTAATGATACCTAATGATTTACTGAAAGCAAATATTCGCACATAGTACTCTCAGCGCATCCAACACCATTAACTATCCTTTCGTTATTCTATTTTTTATAAGAAAGTGAATTATTGTTTTTGAACAGGATAATGTACATCTAATTAACAATGCATAAGGTTTACTAAAAGCAAATATTTTCACATAGTACTCTTAGCTCGTCTAGCACCAGTAATTATTCATTATTCGATTAATTTCTCTAATAACTTACTTAATTTCGTCATATATTCTATCGAATTCTGCCTTGTTAATGTCTTTCATTTTCTTAAATTAATATTACAAAAAAATTACTTGAATGCAAATTAATTAATAATAAAGCAAACTAAATTGAAACTGAATTCTAAATCTTAATACATTTAAGTATATATGGTAAGTCGAAAAGTAGTGTATGTTCACCCTACTCTTATATTCGCTACCACGAAGAATCTATTTCCTTGAAGATTTTCACGTTTTCTTAGCTCAAAATACAAATTTCTTCTCTGACATGTTGATTCCTGTCTAGCCTTTATATATCAAAAAACAAATGCCCTCGACAATTTGCAACGCTTCTATTGTCGAACTAAAATTTAGGTTGGCATTGATTTTGAACGTTTGTGATGAAATCCTTCTTTTCTTCAAGTTATCGTCCCCACACCAATATACACGCACCGTTCTTGACAGTTCTCATACTAATGGCGGCACTTGAATTGTTTATCACTGAAAGTCTTTCACAAACTTGCTATACTTCGTCTTTAGTAGGTATATTTTTCTTTCTTCTTAATATAATCCCTCATTGTACTTGTATATAAACACATTGCCCTTTACACTGTTTTCTACATATTTTCTTTTCCCATTTATTAATTTTATCCTTATTTTCTTTTTAGGAACATCTTGATTAGGTAATACTGGAAACACATTATAGACAACTGGAATTTTTCTCTCTAACCCTGCACCATAAAGACCAGTCGCCCCTGTCACATTGTATCCAAATTCTATCCAGGCTTTCTCTTCTGGCAGTATGTTTACTTGCAGAAAGCTGTAAACAACATTAACACTGTTCTTTCTCTTTTGTAGGTTTTAAAACCATACATGGCTATTTCCACAGTCTTTAAAGTCTTTGTTTTATACATATAGAAACTAATAAAAGTATATTCTAATTCATACCAATACTGTTTACATGGAATATTGCCATCGAATATATCGTATTTTAAATGTCTTGATTTATATCCTTTTTTCTGTTCATAGTTATAAGTACGAGTATGTACTATATCTTAAGCATTATCATAAAATATTTCTCATGAATTGGTACCATTATGCATATCTAAATTTACATTTATTTAGTCAAAATCGTATTCTCAGATCGAGCATACCGAATATGACCTTGCTCATATAACTTAATGGCATTTAAATGATTTACTCTTTTGACTGTTCCATCCTTTAACATAATTCTGTCTCTATTGTTTACTTTCAATATATTTTTGTTTTTAAATAATGGTCCATTTCTTAAAATGTTTAAAGCTGTTTTAACGCTTTGTGAGAAATTTGGAATTTTGCTGGCCAGTTTTATTTCAGATATTGTTCACATTAAGTGACGGGGAAGATCATTCTTAATTAACACCTAATTTTCAGCTCCGCATGTGAAGATTATGGTATATAAGCAGGAATAATTTCTAAATTCATAGATGAACAAAATTCACCCATTAGAGTCTATAATCTATAACTTTAGAAATTACATCTGCAGTGAATTATTAATATGTATTTGTATCTTTTAAATAGGTTAGACTAATTTAACCTTCTAGTTCTATTTTATGTTTTATTATTATTTTAAACTTTAATAAATACTGTAGGAAAAGATCTTGTAATGCAATAAAATATAACCCTGAGTTTTCCGTCAACATTTTTATAGCGACATACATTCTTTTCAGATTATCTGGAAGAATGGTTATAAACCAATTCTTTTTCGCAAATATAATATTTCGCGGAGATGTACTGAAAGTAATTTGTTACATGAAATCCCTGAAAGTTTAAAGTAATTCCATAATACATCATTCTTTTAAATTATTTCAACCTACGCTCGACGACTGAAGTCTTCCTACGTATATAGTTTCAGTTATTAAGGTAATGTCATTTAAGCTGGCCGGATTTTCTATTCATAGAGATGGAATAGACGAAATCAAATCTCATGGTAGAGTGAATATAAATAATATTATTAAAATTCGAAGTATTGTGTTTTATGAACACACAAATTCCATAAATCGTTACCATTGAGGTTTGAAAAAAGACCAGAAGAAGCAGGTCGACAATAATTTTGTATATCTATAGAATGTTTATTGTCACAACAATATTGAAGCTAGCAATGATTATAAATAGCTACCACTACTTATATGTAGTATAATAAATATAGACCGGACGTACCAGGCCGAAATTACGACGGACAGTTACTGAAGTAGCAGTATTCATATGGTGAACTGCACATCTGTATTCGTCAAGAAAAAGGACAGCAAAAAAAGTTGATTTTACTGTTAAATTCCTTTCTTCATCGGCGTAGGTAGAAACGTGAGGAGTTTTTCAAATTTATTCTATTTACCTTATATTTCGTAAGATAAATAAAGTACGAAGAGTTTACTCGATTTGAACTACAAAATGAACAAATAATAATGTATTTTGTATTTTATAGATCACCACCCACTTGTTATTCAATTATATAAATAAAATTAAAATTACAAAATTTCAATAGTGCGCCCATGGGCGGGGATAATGAAGTAGGAGAGCAAATCAAATTTAAGGGAGTGTGCCCACTACCTCAATCAGTTTCTTCTAAACCCTGACTTTATTTAATAAAATATTTAAACAATTACTTTTTTACATTATTAAGAAAATAAAGAAAACATCCTACCGTGGTCCTTTTTACGAAAATATATGCAGAAAAAAAATAAAAAATTCAATTAGCAAGATATCCCAAAATTAACGACACTATCATAAATTAAAATATATTTTAACTACGTTCTTGAAGGAGTCGAAAAAATATTTTCAGAATTAAACTTGTGATTTGGAAAATAAAATAAATACTGCAAGACTAATTGGAAAATAAAATAAATACTGCAAGACCAATTGTTGGAGAAAGTTTAAAGTGAAATATGTTACAATTTTGGCTAGCAGGCAGAGTTTCGCCATACGAGTTTTATCCGTTCCAAGAACTAGACATATTGAGAAGGGTTTTACGATCTAGTATCGTTTCAACAAATCATACGTACGGTTCACGTATAAATCAGAGTGCCTTACTTCTGCAACTTAACATGAATATTCTATCTTTTTCATACCACCTGCGATTATTATGACGGTCCAAAACGTATGTCGGTGTAGATAAATTGGAGAAATACAGGACGCGTCCACTTAAAATCGAGGTTTGTTCAAAATGGGAACACAGCCTTAAACGAGCCTTTGTTGACTGAATGTCAGGATGGGGAGCTGTGCGTGTAGTGGGGTAGTTCTATTTGATTGGCGGGGATGCTCAGAGTGGGGGAATCAGCTCAGCAGATTGGTTTATCACTTTCCTCTCAGGATGAGCATCCACCATACAGCCCCGATATATCGCCATGCGAGATTTATTTGTTCGAGCCACTAAATGAAGCAATGACAACACATTCTGACCGATATTAAAACTATTACTGCTGCATTTGTTTTGTAAATTGTCAAAGTCTTTACCAACGCATGTCTGATAATAAAACACTATAATAAAACAGTATATTAAAATTGAAAAATGTCTCGTTCGGGAATAAAAGAACGAACCCTCGTATATTACGCATCTTAAATTTTCAATCACATACTCGTCTGTGTCCGTTTTTAAAGTTTATAGCCAAATTGTTCAAAGGTTAACCCATTCAAGGAATATGTTTTTAGTTTCGTGACTTTTCGAACCGATTTCGAGATGAAATCAAATAACCGGAACTTGGGTATTACGAGCAAAAAGTGTACTTTTACTTTCTTATACGTAGTATAAGGAAGTATTGTGATGATGAAAATTTTCGACCTCGAGATTTTTGCAGATGTCCACGTTTTGAGGTCCCCTGATACCAAAAAAGTGGTTTTTAAAAAATGTCTCTCTCTCTCTCTCTCTCTCTCTCTCTCTCTCTCTCTCTCTCTCTCTCTCTCTCTCTCTCTCTCTCTCTCTCTCTCTCTCTCTCTCTCTCTCTCTCTCTCTCTCTCTCTCTCTCTCTCTCTCTCTCTCTCTCTCTCTCTCTCTCTCTCTCTCTCTCTCTCTCTCTCTCTCTCTCTCTCTCTCTGTGTGTGTGTGACCACGATAGCGGTCAAACCGCTGTAGATATCAATTCCAAATTTTGTATTTACGAATATAACCTCCCTCTTGAGAACTGATTAGATTTTGAGCAAAATCGGCAGACCGGAAGTAGTAGTTTACTTCAGTGAAAAAATCGAATTTTGCAAATATTTCGTCAATTACTAAGTTTAAACAAATTTATAAAGAATTCAAATGTACTCAGAATTAAATTTGAGAAAAATTGTTTTAATAAAGTTTTTCGAAATTCCTACCGGAAGTAGGTCTTATCGAAAATCAGTTTTTTGCGAATATCTCGCAAGTCATGCTTTCTAGGCAGGTACATTACGAGTATAAAAGTATTTAGAACATACTTTTAAATATCTTTTGTATAAAAAAAATTTCAAAATTTAGACCGGAAGTACCACTTTTACTCTTATCGAATAGCGATTTTTTGTAAATATGTCGTAAATTATGCATTCTATATATATTTATGAAGAGTACAAAAGTATTTAGAGTTGGATTTGGAATATTTTTTGTATAAATGAAATTTCAAAATTCGGACCGGAAGTAACACTTTCATACGCATAAGAAAGTCGTGTGGTGGCCACACCTCATTTTTTACTTTCTTATACGTAGTATAAGGAAGTATTGTGATGATGAAAATGTTCGACCTCGAGATTTTTGCAGATGTCCACGTTTTGAAGTCCCCTGATACCGAAAAAGTGGTTTTTAAAAAATGTCTGTGTCTGTGTGTCTGTCTGTCTGTGTGTGTGTGACCACGATAGCGGCCAAACCGCTGTAGATATCAATTCCAAATTTTGTATTTACGTGTATAATCTCCCTCTTGAGATCTGATTAGTCTTTCAGTAAAATCGGTAGACCGGAAGTAGCAGTTTACTTCAGCGAAAAAATTGAATTTTGCGAATATTTCGTCAACTACTAAGTTTAAACAAATTTATAAAGAATTCATATATACTTAAAATTAAAATTGAGAATAATTTTATTTAAAAAGTTTTTCGAAATTCCTACCGGAGGTAGGTCTTTTACTCTTATCGAAAATCAGTTTTTTGCGAATATTTCGCAAGACATGCTATTTAGACAAGTACGTTACGGGCATAAAAGTATTTAAAACATAATTTTCAATATCTTTTGTATAAAAAAAATTTCAAAATTCAGACCGGAAGTACCAATTTTACTCTTATCGAATAGCGATTTTTTGCAAATATGTCGTAAGTTATGCATTCTATATATATTTATCAAGAGTACAAAAGTATTTAGAACTGGATTTGCAATATTTTTTGTATATATGAAATTTCAAAATTCGGACCGGAAGTAGCACTTTTACTCTTAGCGAGGAGCACTTTTTTGATAATATCTTGCAAAGTATGCATTCTATAGCGATTTATTAAGCGAATGAAAGTACCTAGAATAGGATTTTAAATAAGTTTTCTATAAAAAATTCTTAAAATTGTATAGTTTGAAACGCTCATACGTATAAGAAAGTCGTGTGGTGGCCACACCTAATTTTTTTAAATATTGTAACGTTTTCGGGTTCGCAATAAACAACTCGTGCAATTTATTTATTTAAAACAGTCTGTATATTCACAAACGTAAAATTAATTACAATATAAAAATGTAAAACTAATGTATCACACTTAAACTACTACGATTTAAATTAACACAGGTATTTATTTCTATTACTAATATTTATGTAACACTACCGTATTTATATCACTTCTATTTATATAACACCGTACCACGCAAGGAACTATTTATTTATTTCTTATATATATTTTTACTTTAGTCTGTTTCGCGCGACGAGTACTTAAGGACTTTCTTATTCCGGAATTTATCTTTACTTTGGTCTGTTCCGCGCGTCGACTACTTAAGGAATTCCTTATCCCGACGCGCCGGCTGTATTATATACGCACACAAAATTCCAGAAACATTCGAGCATTCGTCCAGTGGTCTTCTCGATAGGCCTAGAAATACACTGGGAGAAACTCCAGACATTATGTCGCGTCGAGATGATTTACACCCTCTTTTTTTGTCGCTCGGAAGTCTGCCTTTCTTTGTGCACTTGTTTCGTTACAATATCCTTAGGAGAGTGTTTTGTAAATTACATAAAAGTTATTTTTTTAACATAATTTATGTGAAGATTCGTTCTTCGTTTCTAGGTTGTTTCGTGTCGTCGTCTCTGCTTCTTCTACGTTTCATCGACTATCCTAAGGGTCACCTTCAAGGCGTCTACTGCTGTATAACCTGAAACTACGTGGTTTTATCCCAAACACCAGGAAGGTAACAACTATAACTGTGGAAACCTACAAATAGATTTATGTGAGGGTTATACGGAATGAAAATGTTTTCGTTTTAAGTGTGTCAGCCGACTGAAACTCTCAAATTTGCGTTTCTGGTCAATTTAATTTCGTATTAATTATTTATTTGAGTTGTCTATTTTCTTTTTTGAATTAACACTTCTGGGCCGGGGTGATATGCAGGTTAACAATACTTGTCGCTGCGATTCCAGTTCCAAAACTTATGCCAAGGTAAACAGGAGTGTTTGTGTATGTGTATGCGATGTCCAGACAAATCTATCGCACCTACAACCGTGAAATTTGGCACATATGTAGTCATAGAGGTGACTCAATCCACCTCTAAGCCTGAATTTTAAAAGTTAATCTAGAATTTTGTTCATACTTGGTACTACAGGTTGTCAGGGTTACTTGTTAGAATTGACTGATTTGTGCGTCCGTTCAGTGATATTGGTTGCATATTTCAACTTTACTTTATTACTAGGCGTTTTAATTCTGCATTATAATAATGTTATATGGCTCATTTAAAAGATAGGCTTCCGAATATTATGTCAGATATAGAACTAAAACTTTGGTAATTAATAAATATAAGTTTAAGCAAACATTCACTTTATGTTATTGTAATAAAATTTAATCTACAAATTTTTTATTTAATGTTTTTTGTTATTTTGAAAGAAAGTTATAAAATGTCATTTTAAGTAAATTAATGAAGTTAAAGGAATAGATATTTTTGTCATCAAACTTAAATTTAAATTAAAATCATCCGTTATATCGCCCACATGTTTGTAAACCATTAGTTGAATTTTCACTAGATTACCCCTTCAAAGCAGCATATAAACAGTAAACATGTTTATGAGCGTCTCTGAAAGGAATCAGTGTAGAATTTCTGCAGATGCGAAAGCAAATCAAAGGTATATTACTCTTCGCCAACTTTTGTTTTTAATGCTATTTAATGAATAAATCGATTTTGCAACTTTCAATTAGTGTGCAAGTAGTTTACGGTACAAAATAGAGATTTGTTGAGTGGTCTGAGGAGTATAATGGGGTTAGATCCTTGAACGTCGAATTAGTCGAAGTCTTAAGGGGGAAGTTAACGGCATCCGTTCTCCTCTTTGTTGCAGATATTTCACAAAATCTCTTGTTACGGCGCTCAGACTTACTTACCAGGAAGTGTAACTCAAACCTAGACGACAAAATCAATAGTATGGTAAATTAGCAGAAAAACTAATTTGTGGGTATTTAATAATATATCTAATTATTTTTAATCTTACAATTGAATTATTAACATATCGTTATGGCGTTGTTAAAAAATATTATAGATATAGTACTATATCTATCTGTTCATGGTCAACTGGATATCGCTATAGCTACGCGATATTAAGGCCATCACATAATTTGGGTTTACATTGTTGAAATTGATTCTATGCTAACCTCAATATATCGGCCCTTAAGTAACGCCATCTAGTAATAGAATAATAAACCCGAAAAGAATGATATGTCAATTTTTATTGAAATAAACGTTAAAATAACACTTTAAACATGAACTTTACAATAATTAATATTAATAATTTTAAAATAATGAAATAGAATGAAATAAAATTGAGTGTTGAAAATTACGTTGTTGAATAGTTTCAAGAATAACAATTTTACTTACATTTCTCATTTTTTCTAACAATTCAAAAGGCAAAACTAACTGGAGATTAATTATGTTGTAAAGTGTTTATTTGGATTTTGTATATGACTTCTTGGATTTTTTTTGCAAAACTAACGTAAACGACGCTTTCAATTGTACTGAAAGATTTTGAAGTTTTTACTATTTCACATCGCAATATTTGCCTCATAAAATATTCAGCCAGTCTGGCATCGGTACCATCATTAACATCTCCTTTAAGCCTAATAATATTTATTCTACAGTATCGGAACTATATGATATTGTTAAGACATAATAAAACCATAACCTTGTTGTATAGTATACTCAAATATTAAAATAAACCTATTAAAAGAAATATAGAATATTTCCAAATATCACAGGTTAAAAACGTAATAATCTCTTTTTTGTATTTCGGTACATATTTGATGTACTTTTGATTACTTTGGCACTATTACAATTTGCTAATTTTGTTAATTACAGTGACACACTCTTTGATGCTGCCTATACCAAATCTATTGTATTTCTATATACACATTTCAGACCAAAATTTGCTTCAACACTAATCACTTTCTTGTTGGCACTTCTCAACGATGTTACGATGATAACAAGGTACGTTATTACTAATAATTCTAGCATTTTAACAATTACTATAGCATCTTTATTTATCCAACAGGTACAAGTCTAACTACTGAATAAAAATTGAAAATACTGAAATATTCATAATAAAGCCACTTACTTTCTGATATCATCTTTAAAATTGTACTAAATCAGCCCTCAAAAACATTAGAGTTTACATATTCGAACTTCTTCTTTCATATTAGTGACCAAATAACGTCTACCCATGCTACTTCACTTTAATTTGACAATTTTTCCATTAAAATTTAAAAAATGTTCTGTTTCCACATCTACAAATATTAAAAAATCTCTAAGTTTAACCTAAAAATGCAAAAAATTATGGCTATTTCCCAAGAATTAGACATTAAATGAAATGAATGTTTGTAGTATTACAAGAATTTAAGTAGAATAAAAATAGAAATGTCAAATCAGGTAAATGTCAAAAGAGTAACAAATTAAGTGTTAACTGGGCTCGATACAATCCACTCACATTGCATATTTTAAGCGCGTGATTTTAATAATGCTCCGCGATTACCAAGTAGTTTATAATGTTTTGGATAGATGTCGTCAGGTAAAAGCCGGAATTTTTAGGTTAGCAGACAGAGAAAAATCTCGTTATGTGTTGGCCTTGATATCGCCCAGCGATAGCGAGATCCCGTTGGCCATGATTTGTTTATAAAGTATCGCTCTCTATTATTATTTGTTAACTAAATATGAACCGAAATACAAAGAAAAATGAGTTTAGTGAATATTACATTTTTAACCAGTGTTATTTGGAAATTTTCTATATTTCTTTTAATAAGTGTACATGCATGTATATCAGTTTATTGTAATATTTGAGTATAGTATATAACAAAGTTATTTTGTCTTAACAAGATCATTTAGTTCTGATTTTGTAGAAAAAATGCTTCCGCATGTCTTCAAGAGGTGCAAATGATACTCAAATGGCAGAATTGTTGAATATTATATGAGGCAAATATTGCGATACGGAATACAAAAAGCTTCAAAGTCTTCTAATACAGTTGAAAACGTCGATTGCGTTAGTACCCCAACATTTTATTAAAATGCAAGAAGAAATGTAAATAAAATTGTTATTTTTGAAACTACTCAACAACGTAATTTTCAGCAACACCGTTTTAATTTTATTTTGTTCTAAGTATTTCATTATTATTACTGTGAAGTTATTATTATTACTGTGAAGTTAACGTTTAAAGTGCTATTTTAAAGTTTATCTTAATAAAAATTGAGAAGTAATTCTTTTCATGTTTATGATTCTATTACTACACGGCGTTACTTAAGGATCGATATTTGGAGGTTAGCATAATCAATTTCAACAATGTAAAGCGAAGAATTCGAAGAATTTTAGTGGAATCAAATAAATATTCCTTTATTCATTTTACTAAACACAAATATTTTAAATATTCGCATTTGCACAGTAGATGAATTAGGCAATTATAAATGAAAATAAAATTCGTAGATTTCGTAATGATATTAATTTTGGAAATACTAGGTTAGATTTTTGGATGACATTTTTCAAAGTATACCAATCAATATAGATATTCTCATAGCTGAATAAATATGTTTAAAAAAACTCCAATCTATGTATAAAACTAATGTTAGATGTTTCTTACTAGTACAATTACGGACAGAAAAAAATGGGGCAACTCTTAATTTTAGTTATTGTTGCTGGCTTTTAAAATCTTACCCAATATTATACATAGTAGTAATAACTTCATAAATGTCATCAATTTATCAACGATTTTTTCCTAAAAAATGCCACACGTTAATATGTTGATAAAGCTAAAATAATTTCTAACTCAGAAAATGGACAATCTATTAGGCAGATTGCCCTACAATTTAACATTGATAAAAAAACAGTATTTAAAATTGTTAAGAAATGGAGAGATGAAGGAAATATAAACAGAAATCCTGAATCAGGATGTAGAAGAATTTCAATTCCCGAACATGATTTGGCCTTGGTGAATGACTTAAGAGAGAATTCATTTTCAACTGTAATTCAGGCCGTTGAAGATATACATTTTTCTGGGTCTACTCGAACTGGTCGCTGACGGGTTAAGAGTTTGAGCTGCGTTGTCAAGCAGCAGCACAACAACGTAAATTAGATGTTGAATACAAAGAAAACCGATTTGGATTTGTTTTACAACATATGGGCCAAAATGAAAATTTTTGGAACACGGTGATCTTCAGTAATGGAAAACGTTTTAATCATGTTATAATTGGTAAAATTCATGTCTATCGACCCAGTTCGATAAATCGTATTTATCCGAAAATAATAAAAGTGGCCGATTTTCGGTTAACATGTAGGCCTGAATATCAGCTCGTTGATAAGGTGTTTTGTGGCACATTGAAAAACGATTAAATAGTATTGAATACATTACAATTTTAGAAAATATCATGATGCCTCCAGTATCACAATTGAGGAGTTGAGTGGAAGAAAGGCTAAACTGTCCTTCTTCAGTAAATCACTTAATATAATAAAAGAAATCTGTGTTTGTCTGCAAACTATTCTGGCGTTTTCATATCTCACTTGCAGATGGCACAGTAAAAATAAATGGAAGCCACTACATGTGCCCTTTTACCATAGAACGATAAATTTGACATGTGCTTCTTTCTGACACGTTTTATAATTGTGTTTTAAACAAAAAAGTGAAAAAAAAAGAGTTCTGAAAACGACACAATTAGCGATGAAGAAAGTAGTTATGAACAAAATGAAGCTGACAGTGATTCGGGAGCTGATTATCGTGAAAGAAAAAGCTTTGGCCGAAAGCGAAAAATAAACAGGGAGCAATGGAAGACAAACAAGAGAAAAACAGCAAGGAATAGCGGAAAAAAGTATACTAATAGTAATGGTAAGAATAACTAGATATAGAGCTAAATTTTTATATTTGAGTTTTGGATTGATTAGGTGACACAGTCTCTCCGAAAAGTTTCCTTGTGGTTCGTGGGTGTTGTAGACGAAAGTGCTACGAAGCGCTATCAGATAGACTTCAGCAAGAATTTTTTGAAAAATTTTGGGCTTTGGCAGATAAGAATAAACAGAATAATTTTCTTCTTGGTTGCATGCTTCCATCTGAACCAAAGAAAAGAGTTGCAGTTCCAAAGTGCAAATTAAGAACGAACTGGGCAAATGCTCTTAAAATCGACAGTTGTACGAAAGAGGTGTGCAAAACTTTTTTTTTTGAATATTTTTCAAATTTCGTACAAACGCATACGGTTTATTCATCAAAAGACCTTACAAGAACGAAATATTTCTATTAGCGACAGAAGAGGCAAACATGCGAATACAGAACCTGGGATCTAGTAAATGATTTTTTGACACAAATACCACATAAGGAATCTCATTACAACCGGTCTAAATCCAAAAGGAAGTATTTTGAGAATCCTGCTTTAAATGTCAAGATACTCTTTACCGGATTTCAGCAGTATTTTTTTGAAGAAACCAGATGTAAGCTAAGCTTGAAATACTCTACCTTCCATCGATGGTTTCGATAAAACTCCGAGTATTCTTTCCGGAGCCAGCGATCAGACATTTGAGACTTTTGTGAAAAAAAAACAAAATAAAGCTGAAACTATAGTAGAATTACCGAACAGAGTCAGTAACAACATTGCATTTTTGTAATAGCTTAAACGGGAAAATGCGCTGTTGCTACAGCATCTGTTCGGTAATTCTACTATAAACCCAAATGATCCATGCAAAATAAACCAAGCGCTACATGAAAGAAAAGTGCATGCATACAAAGACATCAAAAAAAATATATAGAAAATAGTAAAAATGATAAGTCAACTTTAGTTACCGAGTTCGATTACGCACAAAACTTGCCTTTGCCAAAACTTATTATTTCGCAATAGTTTTACAAACGACTTCTGTGGCTGTACGTTTTTAATGTGCTCTGTCATAATGATGACACAAGTTCGTTTTATTGCTTTATTGAACACGAAGCAATGAAGAACTCGAATTCGGTAATCTCATTTGTTAATCATTTCTTGAGAGATGTGATTAGTTGAGAACCGAACATAAAAAATATTGTACTTCTCTCAGATGCTGCCGGGGGACAAAATAAGAATATGAATATGATACATTACTGCTTGTGGTTTGCAAAATCACAAAGTATTAACATTCGTCTTTATGGCAAGCTCTTGAAACGACTGGAAACGATAAATACTGCGGACGTTTATTTTCAAATCATGCGACAGTGTAAGCAAAAACCAACAGCATTCAAGGTTATTGAAGGTGGTGCAACGCTAATTAATGACTAGGACAAGGGTTTGAAAGGCTTTTTCAAACAGTCCACAAAATTTAAAACAACGGCTTTTACGTTAAGAAAGTATTGCCAGCTAAAATATACTTCTTCTGGTACTTTGGGTGCAACAGAATCATATAGCGGTTTTTCTGCACCCTTTGATTTTTGGATTACAAAGAAATAAGGAAATTTGGAAGTACACTTAGAGGCGGCTTCTCCAAATTGTATTAATCCCGATAAAATGCAAAACATAAAAGATTTGATGAAATATTTAGAGAAAGATGAGTTAGAGTGGTATGAAAAAAATGTGTTAAAGGAGCCAGAAAACTTAACACCTACTGAAGAAAATAATGATGAAAATAGTGACAGTGATTTAGAATATTAACTTGATGTTTAGTACTTTTTTTCATTTTCATATGAAATAAAATAGTACAAAACAACCGAGTTTTACGTATTTTTACTATGTCTCTGGAAAAAGGGCACTTTTTCATTTTTGGTTTTTAACGATTTCAAATATTTTGAGCAAAAAATCACTACTTTTTTAATATCCTTATTAATAAAAAAAAATCAGTTTTAAATGAACAAAATCAAAATAAATACAGATTACCTTATGATACTATAGCTTTGATGCTTAATAAACTTTAATTAGTAATAACTTAAAATGCCAATTTTGTAAAAGTGCCCTTTTTCCATCCAACTCAATTATTTCCCGAAGGATATATCTTTCAGCAAGATAGTCCAATGAATCCGTCGAGATCGTCTAGTGATTGAATAGTTTGATGCAAATAATATTCATGTGCTTAACTGGCCAAGTTGTAGCCCAGATTTAAACCAAATGGAGAACGTGTGGGGACTATTGACTCGTAATATTCAAAGAAGGAATGTTCGACAACAAAATATGCAAGATTTACTAGAAACAATTAATAATGCGTGAAATGATATTTCGGACAAATACTTTTTAAGTTTATTTAATTCTATGCTTAATATTAGTAAAATACTTAAGAGAAAATGTGATTTTGAGTAAACTATTGTTAGTCTATGTCCGTCTTGCTTTGTGCTTTTTTTTGACAATATTTTAATCAATTTTTCTGTCATCAGTTATTAACGTTTGTTTTTCAAAATCCCAGCACATTAGGCAAAAAACTGTTCCACTTTCTTTTTTGTCCGTAACTGTACATACAATCTTATTGTAAATTGATATATAAAAACTTTATCGCGAGAGAGATTTTGGTAATAAATATCAGAAAAAACTAAGAATTGTATTTAAGTCTCAAATTACATACCCCGTTATTTAAGGGATTATTCCTTTCCGTCTTGACATTCTTATGCATCGACAACTGCATTGGACTACAATCCCAATATATTGACAGCTTCGAGTACCTACTTGGAATTCGCCTTCAACTGAGAAGTTTCTTTCTACATTTAGCGAACATGAGATCACGCGTTGTTATCGCTTACGGCCGGGTTCAGACAGTTTATTAATTCTTAACTAAGTCCGCGAGATGTCTCTTCGTTGGACATATACGGTCGATCGGTAAAACAATTCGCGTATTACTTACCAAGTTGTTTTGCTTTTACTTTTTCGCCATTTGCATTTGCCTACTATAGCTTGTGCAGGTTATATGTTTGTGTTCATCGTTCATTGTTTTACTTTAATCAATACTTGTTGTATGCTGTTTTTCATTGCTTTTATCATAAAGTTATATTTCACTGTTTGGCAGCTTATAAGGTACCTAAGTAATAATGTTTTTTTTATTATATTATTCATGTCAACAACAATAAAAGCATGAAAATGCGTATGTTTCCAAAGGATGCAAGCGTAAGTTATTAAATTAATAGAATTGTAAAATAACTTTTTTACTTAAAATGGTATAATATATTTTAGTTATTCAATTTATGGGTGCAGCAAGCTATAAAAAAATCCGAAACTAGAATTGCAAGCACCTACTGAAGTCCGAAAGAACTATAGTGTTTGTGATATACGAGTATGTGATATACATTTTGCTGAGCAAGATAGACACAATAGTGCAAATTTGAAGAAACATAGTGTTCCATCTCTATATTTGCCATATACCATTGAAGGTATGATTTTATTCTATTGTGTTGCTGTATGAAATAAAATCAAATGTTGATATATAGAGGAAACATGTTACATTCAATTGTACATCATACTAGATCCATGACGTCTTGTTTATGTTGCTGGATTTATTTTTATTTCTGTCAGTAATATTTGATATAACCAAAGAAAATATGTATTAACAATACAATAATTATAACGTAATATATTTTGTAATTAAAATGCTCTAAGACTTCAGCCTTTCTCAACTAATTTATTATATAGAGTTAGATTGTTGAAAAACCATAAATGTTTCATCCATAATAAAATTTAAAATAACCAATACTTATGCTATTCTCATTAATCAGATGATTATATAAAAGTTTGTAAAAAGCTTCGGCTGTTTACAGAAACATTTTGGCATATATTCAAAGGACGCAAATAGATAATAAACACAATGTACTTCTAAGAAGAACTGTTTTTATACAATTCATATCAAAGCAAAAATAAACACGCAAATTTGACAAGCAAAATATACACAAAGGCAAAAAATACACAACACATGCCTTTTTGACAGATATGATTTATCTGCCAACACCAAATTGAACTATTAGTCTATTAAAAATATGTAAGGCAGAAATTTAATATTGAAACAAAAATTATGTGTTTATTTGCCATGAATGCATATATTACGATCAATGTATACATTTTCTTTCTAAACTAATGAAATAAAAGCTCTCAAATATAATTTAACAAAATAACTTTAAGTTTCACTAATACAGTTATGACAACATGTACATGTCATCAATGACGTGCAATTGAATATAACTTGTCTCCTCTATAAGTAATTTCAAATGTGTGATGCATGATACCGGAAAGACTTTTATAAAATTACTTATTCAATTTCATTTATTTACCTACACAAAAAACATTAACAAAGTAATGAAAGGAAAAACACTCACTGTGAATTCGACAGACTCACTGAAATTACTTGTGCGAGGTCAATATATTAAACACAAGAAGTTCTTCATAAAAATTAAGAATACTTGATTATGTACATAATTTGTTATATATTATTATTAGTTATACACATTATGTATTTGTATATCTATCATTTATTTGTAATAAAGTAACTTCATCATGTTTGAAATTGTTTTTCTATAAGATTTCCTTTTTTATTATGTCTTTCTAGATCTATTTATCACTACAATTGTACAATATAATGAGAAATAATGTTTGAATTTGAATTTCTGTTTGATTAAAAATATATTGTACTATTGTGATGGGTGAAAATAAATTAAAAAGAGAGTATTCTTGTCTTGCAAACAAATTGAATGTGTTAATTTTCATCCGACTTTAAGATGTGCATTAAAGCGAGGTGAAAATGAACACATTTAATTTGTTCGCATCCGAAAACGATAATTTACATGTTTGAAAATATGGATAGGTATATGAAAGTAATACGTGACTAAGCCCGCAAGAGGGCAGTTCCGTAAGTACTCAATTTATATACAGTGTGTTTCCCATCTTTAGTATTCCTTTATCTATGCATCAGATATATGGATTGGTAGACATCGTTGAGATAGGAATCATTAAAGACGCTTTATAATGCGAGTCATTAATATGTAACGTGAAACAAATATCATTCACGTGTTTGTTAACAAAATAAATTTATGCAAAATTATAGCGTTGTTCTGGAAGAAATAGTAAGATTGTTGATGAGAACACTTATCCTGATGTTTACTTGCCATTAAGATGTAACCTCCAAAACAAATAAGGTTTCGACAGTTTATAATAGCAATAATATTTTGAAGATAAATAAGCAAATGTTTGTGGCAGGTAACTAACAATTAATCTAACGTACCTATTACTTGAATGATATTCATTCAATACTTTTTTGTTATTGATAAATAAGTGCGCTTTCATATTCACAACTATATGAAAATTGAAAAATGTTTTGCCACCGAGAATCAAATCAAGGATAAGTGCGGAGATACGTGACTCTCTTCAGCTTGATGCATGGTTTCGCAATTGCATTTCATGTAATTATCGTATATATACGAAGTATTGCTATCTATGTGTGTATGAGATATTCCTTATGTTGAAAAAACTTTAATTGCACGCAGATCTGTTGCTCGAATACCACTTTTCTTCTGCAGATATACCAAAATTACAAAGTAGTAATTCGTTTGATGAATCAATTATTTTTTGACACGTGACTAATTGTCGTTAAATTTACGTAAAAAATATTTTGCCACCGCGTATATATACAGGGTGAGTCATCTTCGCGGGTAAGGCCGATTGTGCCTTTACGAGGAGAGATATTTTAAAGCGGTTTTTTTCTTGTGATGGCTGCTCATTAGGAGCACATTCTAGAAATATTTTGTATTATACAGAGTGTTTCATAACTTGGTGGCTGACCATAGTTATAGTTTTTTAAATAGGACATCCTATATATCATTACACTTTTGTATTTCCCATATAATTTCTAGTCAACAAGTAATAAGATGGTATAGGCCTAAAGTCTAAAGTTTTCGACTTATTCCCACTTTTCTGAAAAATACGATGTTTGTATAAAACTAAATTTTTCGAAAATGACGTATTAGATGGGCACAATTTTTTGTAGTATTGTTCATAATAAGAAGCATATTTTATTTTTTTCCAGTTACTAATTGCATGTGCAGAAAACTGGATTAAAATTACATGAAACATTTTTGTATAAAAGTCATATTTTTTTTTTAGAAATGAGACCAAGATTATAAAAGTAAAAGAAAAAGAAGAGTAATGTTATATATTATAAACAATTCAAAATTTTAAGCTAGTAAACATTTTTTTTTAATTCTCCCAATATGTATAAAAATCATATCCCTAAGCTACTTTTTAATAAATTTCTTTATAAAATCATGCTTGTCAACTGAGTAACAACTTATTAAATGACATCCATTCAATTATCAATGTTGCAACAAATATCATGGCTCACTATACCGTATTCAAATAAAAAACATGAAGTTGGCAAAATTATATCAAAAAACGACAATAGCTCAGTAATAGTCACTTTTAAAGTATTAACGTCTTACATGTTTTTGATGTGAAATTAAATAACCAAGTTTTATACAAAAACGTGTCATGTGATTTTAATCCAGTTTTTTGCACATGCAATTAGTAACTGGACAAAAAATAAAATATGCTTCTATTAAGCGGAAAAAAGAACCCAGAGAATTATAAGGGACGATGAAGTTACCAAGAATACAGGCAACCATAAATACATCGGCGATGCTTAAGGTTAGACCCTTGTATAAGAGTATAGGTAAAAATCCCTGAAAAATAATGCAGATCTTGCTAACAAAACTGGTATATTCTGAGAACCCCATCAAATTTTAAATATTAGAAAGCAAATCACCCCCAAAATTAGAAAACCAAACCAATGACTACTCTTTTCAGGAACCCCAACTGAAACCCCCATACTAAATACTAAATACTAGAATTAAATACTTAATTAGCTTAATAAACAAATTAGCCTTATTTTTATAGTTATAATTAGCATATTTTCACAATACAACAATGATTAGTAAAATGTTATATAGGCAAAGTAATAATATAAAATGAATTTGACAGCCATTACAAATGGTCAATTTTAATTTCAAGTTTTATCATTTACCATCACACTATGAGCATATAAATGATTGCCATTTTATAGTGTGAATTCTCAAGATCAATATGTCACAAAAAGTTACAGGTTTAAAGTTAAAGCAAGGTTGATAGCCTCGAAAGTATCATCCCAAACATTGGTAAAAGTATAGCACATACATGACTAATTTCTAACTAAAAATGCATTGCTATAAACCAAAATAAACTAATGTTGAACATAAACAACATTTACCCCATAAACATGTTGTCAATTTATAATCATTGTCACTAAAGATAAATCTGTTAGATGCGCACATTTAAGCTAAGCATCATTTTATTTTTCGAATTTTGATGCGCCATATTGCTCTAATCATAATTAATTTCAAATATTTCATATACATAATTAAAGCAATTATAAATAAAACCTAACAGATACAAAGTCTATCAAGACGTATTTATGTGGAAATATTTCTCAGTATCATAGTTGTAAGTTGAGTCCAGATATTTAAATAAGCATTTTGAATAATTTGACAGTTGTCAACATAGGTAAAAGGAAAGTTTAAAAATATTAATTACAAGCTATATAGATAATTTAAAAAGGTGGTAAAAGATTAAGAAAAGGTCATAGTTTCATGTTATAATAATAATTCATAAATAAATTAAAAGACCATTTAGTTATTACACTTCAAAAACTAACCACACTAATTTTTTATATAAATAAAGATTTGTAAAAGGATTGAAAGGTGAAAAAATATTAAATGTATTTAAAAGTTTAATTTGTGAAGGAAAGATTCTACTTAAAAGGCATTTTAATCCAAAATTCTGATATTTTAATTTATTTTATTAGCGTCCATGACGTCATCGAACATATGACAGTCGAAATGCTAAATTTGCCCTTTAAATTTTAAAAAATGTGTTTTTCTAAGAGAAAACGAATTAAAGTAATTTTATTGTACCGATTGAAAGACGAATTAATTTAACTAATATAAAACATGATTCCACTAATATTCCAAAATAAACTTGTCCGTAATAAGACTTTGTAAAATTTTACCGTATCTATCACTATGGTTACTACGCCCACAACAGAAGATTCTTATAAAAAGGCACATCCGACGAGAAGAAAGAGAGATTCTTTTGATTCATTGTTTGAATCACATCCATTATTATTCATCCAGTGTTTTTGATTCATTGTTTGAATCAGATCGAGTTTTGTAAATTCATTGTTTGAAGCGAGATCCATCCTTATCAATTCATAGTTTGAATTGATCCAGTCATACATTCGTTTCCACGTGCGAGTTTAAAGTCACGTTGTGTGACCTTTCAAGTGACGCAAGAAGGTCGCCTATTTGAAGACGTTCGCGCCAAAGCAGAATCCAAGGTCGAACGGAATAAACCGTAGCTGTAAAAGAAAAATAACATAGGAGAGATTACTACCACACATCTACAACCAAAGAAATCAAGAATAAATTAAACATCCACGCACCTGATACCTGTGAAATCAATCCAAAGAGGGGCATCAGAGAAAGGGTTTCGCAGTCTATTGGCGTGCAGTATAACCGAACCCGGAAAACCGTGACACCTGGGAATACACCTTCAACCACCCGAAATACCTGGTCTTAAACAAGAATAGGAATTAGTGACTTATAAGGTACAAAGTCTGTTTAATACTACACGCACATTTTGTGCCGAAATTAGGTCAAACTTTTGTAACATCTTTCAATCCTATTAATTCACTAACGTAAATAAAAAATCAACTCTTCAAGTAATGTCTAACATAAACTTTTGGGTCAAATTTACATTTTTAAATTAGAATAAACTTATATAAATAAAATATCAGGACATACTTACAATTTTCTCATTCTAATTCATTATTCCGTTGCATCCACATTTAACTTCATGCACATAAGGTTTAAATTCGTATACATTGTCATTTGACAGTTATATCTTGCTTTAGTAGAACATTTCCTATGGAAATCTTGTTTATATAAACTACAAATTATATTAGATCGATTCACGATTTTATTCTCATTTATTGTTTACTGTTAATTTGTCTATACGATCATTGTTGTATCTTATTGCGTATTCATTTTCTTTTTTTAATAAACCAAGATCTGTTTGTTGTTAAAAATAAAGTGTTTGTTTCCACCATTGATAAATCCTGATTCACATTAACGTTCAAGAGGTACACATATGTATTTTGTGCATTAGCGATAAAGCGGTGCCACAAAATAGCTTTTGCAGGTTAGATTCTACAAGATCCTCGCCTGAGAGTGAAGAGTTGCTGCATCTAATGTAATCTAAGGTAAAGAATTTTCGAATCCTTTAACGCCCTGAGGTAGAGAATTAGAGTCACTTAGAGATCACCCCACTGAGATAACTACATCACTTTTTAATTTTCGTTTTATCACCGTAACAATCACACATACACGAGAGTTCTTGCGATTTCGCGCTAATACAGAGCATTTACCCCCACTTGGATAAATCTTAATTCAAACTTGCGCAGTTACACGCAGAATACCGCGAAGTTTTTTGAAATTTAAATGAATTTGTGCATTTCACTTAGGGTAATTTTAGGGCACTCATTTACACAAAAACTCTATATATATATCTGTATATAATTATCTTAGTATTTAAAGAATGCATCCCCCTTTAGCTAGCTGGCAGATATATATTTGGAACAACAATTAAATAATTATTTAGGACATTAGTCATTTAATTTCATATTAAGTAATTTTTTTTATTATTTTATTATTTTTATCAGTCTCTTGCATAATAAATTAATTAAATATACTCATTCAATGGCTCTCATTAGCTCCCCCCCCCCTATAGCAATATTATGAAATTGGACATTTTTGAATTATTTCACATTGAACATGAAAATGTAAAACATTGTTATTTAATATGCGTTGAACATAAAATAGGCCAAAAAAATTCATTCTCAATCTTTTAAAGTATTATGTAAAACTAACAATTTCTTTATATTTCATACGCGCAGCTTCATGAATTCCATTATTGCCCCATTCATGTTTATAGAAGTCCAGACAGGATTGCTTTGTGGAGTATTCCTAATTAAGCACACATAACAAAAAATAGTATATAAAACTACAAGTTTCATAACACACGATTTTTGCGCACGCGTTTAAGTTAAGAACAAGAACAAGTGTTCAAAATGTGTTATGAAACGTGTATTTTATACAATTTTTTTCTATTTTGGTTATTAAAAGTTCATAAAAGCTTAAAATGAGAGACATGTTTCGTTCGAACATTTTAAATATTTTAATATATATACTTAGAATTCGATGTAGAATTAACAAATTAAATAAAAAACATGTTTCCATTTGAAAAAAAAATTGATGGTGGTAACTTATTTTTGGACTACCTTTTGTACATCAATTTACCATAAAAAAACCGCAGCTAAAAATAAAAATCGACATATCCGAGCGTTTTTCCATAAAACAAAACCAAAAATTTTAAATGAATTTATTCCAACCCGCGCGTCCTCACTGTATATTACATACTGGACAGCTACGCGGCACCATAGATGAGTGCCCCACCGCTGACGTATATCTGCGCGCTACCCGCGCCAGTTTCATCGCTTGATTTCCAATACAGACGGGGCCTCACGGGGCAGTCACGCGAGATGCCCCGGAGCGTACGTCAGACTGCGATTTTTAAACGCCCTGAAAAGACGGACTGTTTCTTCCGAAAACATTATTTGTTATCAAACAAATCAGAAAAATTGTTGAACACATTTTATCACTTCTTTTTAAGTTTTTAATTTTTAATTTGTACATTGGTGTCACGGGCTTGTTTTCTTGTTTAAGCTTGGCCTGATGATGTGAGTATATTCTTTTAAACTCACGAAACCGGTCGCCGTAATTTAATAAAGAATCTGTGGGAACTTGTACCTTGTTTCAATCTCATCTCTTAACCATCCACCCACACATGGCCTATCATACCAATAAATCAGAAAAATTACATACAAATTATGTATTTATAATTAATTTATCTGTTAAAAGAAATTTGTCATGGGGAAATTTGTCACAGGAAGCAGTGCCCCGTTGCCCTCCCTGCAGCAGCCGCCACTGTATGATACTATAAAGAATGGTTGTGATGATGGATCGGGAATGAGTTCCATTAATGTTCCTGTTTCAAGGGGAGAAAGAATAATTATTGCACATGCGGAATTTGTGGATGGCTGGGTTGGTGGTGTATTCCTGTCTGCAAAGAATATAAATTTGTTGTCGTTGAATTATCATACAGATGTGACAAGTTCTTTATTTGAAGAGTGGTTCGTGAATAAGCTACTACCATCTTTACATAAATAAATATTGCAGCAGCTGCTGCAGGTAACACAGTACTACGTCTACTATCTATTACTGCATCTTCAATCATACAGAGTTGATTTGTAGTTCACTAAAGCAACACCTTCGTTGCAAAAATACCTTTCCCACATTTAACGAAACAACAATAAAAACGATCCAAAAAGCTATATTATTAATAACACCAGATACTAGGAAAAATTGTGTACAACCATCAATGTAATCGGTATAGAAGACGAGTATTTACACTACGCATACTCCATACTAGATTCATAATACATCTAGATGACGATGAAATTAGTGATTCTGATGACTGAAACAGTATTTAACTTATAAATTAACGATAATGTATCTATATAAGATGTGCACTTAGAGCCGATAAGGTACAATTCTTGGCAGGAATTTAGTAATCAGAGTATCTTATGACTTTAGGACTATCTCGCAAACTATTCTCGAATTTATCTATTAAATAGTAGTTTTTCTATAGTATATTTTTAATCTACAGACTCTGCACGTCGATTCATACAGGTGTGCGACTCTCAATATTAACAGAGTATCTTCCGAGTGAATTCATTTCCGGAACCGGCATTGAAAATAAACGCGATTGTGTTTTGTGACCCGAACAGTAATATACGAACCTCCACACTCAACCGGTATAAAAGTATGCGTGTGCTTTGACTGCTTTGTATCAACAAAAGCGTATCGTAATTAGTTGATGCAGAGGCAAGGCAAGCACAGTCGCAGTCTGTTGCGGTCGGTTGAGAGAGGTTAGTTATACCTAGGCCGGTTGTCGCAGATGACTACCGCACTATGTTCGTTTAGTTCAGTATCTTCGACGCTTTGGTTTGGAAAACTCGCGCGCGATCTACGCTACAAGTTTCCCGCTCTATAGTTTACCGTTGATGTACGTATTTGACGTGAAGTTTTCGACCCTTCTTGAATGAAAGCGTCGCATATGTGCTAGTATCTTATTGCAGAAAAGTAAGTAGATCTAATTCCTTTAACTGTATTTAATTATAATCTGAAGGAAATGAGTAAAAGAAGAACTTGTTTTAAATATATAATAATGAATGATTTATATATTTAACGTACGGATATTCAGAAGAGAGCGTTCTTTAAACATAAATTATCAACATTTATATATATTATTATATAAAACGTACTTCCCTGTTTTTCGCCCAAAATTATAAGTCAGTTCAGGGATTATTCATATCCAGGAAGTTATATTTCTAGAATAAGTATTATACTTTGGCAGGAATAAATTCTTAACATTAAAATATTGCAACATTTTCAATAACTTGAATTCAATTGGATAGTAGTTGGATAGTTTCTTTAATGAATATTTTAAATTCATAATACAATTTATACAATTTACTTTTATCTACAAATTGGGGCAGGGATTTATTTGATTTATTTCTGTAGGAATTAAAACTATATTTAATATAACACTCTTTTTTATAATTACTCTCTTACTCAAATAAATGATTTGTTAACAGGTGTCATACGATATTAACTTAATACATCCTTTTGTACTTTTCATCAAAGAATCATCTTTGTCGACTGCCTTTTTTTTATATAATTAAAGCATATTTTAAATAATTAAATATGTTTTTTCATTGCACTCTTGACATTACCAATATATTTTTATATCTTCAGGCAATCAACTCTACAATTATTATTATTCATACATACAGAAAAAGGCACTGTTTATGCTGAAAGATGATACTTTCTCTTGTAAAATAACTTTTATATGGCTCAAGTAAATGATTAAAATAAAGTAATAATTAACTTGATAGGGGTAAATAACAACTTTCAATTTCTTTTCGTCCGTATGGTGGTTAATAAATGTTCTGCATTCATTTTACTTTTGCCATGTTTGGCCTGTTATTTATAGTGTTTTAGTGCTGCTATTAGTACTACTACGTAATAGTAAGATTTATTGATAAAGTTTTCGAGAATCATTATTCAGTCGATGGACCCTTTTGTAATTTTTTGAATGCGTATTTCATACTGCTTCAAAAACTGACGTTTTCATGAAACTATTGAATATTATTCGTTGATGGTAGGTACTAAATTTTAGTTAGAAGTAATGATGTGAATATAGTTATTGCTAAAACTTGCAAGTAATTGCCTACTTTCTACCCGTTATAATAAAAGTATTTCATTCCTTGTACCATAAACTTAGTTTATATTAGGCTCTTACAAAATTATTTACATACTGAAATGGAAATATCATATCGAAAAATGAAGTTGGAATTGTCGAACAATATTAGATGAGTAAAGGTAAATTTATAAGAATTGAAGCAGAGATTGAAGTTTTTTCGCTTTTCCACTCTCAAATATAAGTCTTATGCTATAGTTGCATGCGGTAACTCAATAGAAGCAAATAAACATTTTCTAATATACTGATAATTGCAAACAATATCTTAAAAGTAAATGACTTGTGTAATGTTATTAAACCTTCACACATTAGACGTTGTTTTATATACGCAAACGCATAAAAATTGTGACATGATTCTGAACAAAGTTATAATAAATTAAGAATTTGCTTACATTAAGAATTGCTACTATTCAATAGATAATATTTGAGTGCAAAATTTTAAAAGCATAATTTTGACTAGTTGAAATCTATTTTATAGTTACAACAGTCTATTTGCAAGTATGTATAAGTATTTATTTGATACATATAGTAAGTAAAGTATTTATGAAATAAAATGTGTAATTTTCTCCAAAAAAATCTCTGTGACAGATAGATTTTATTCCCTGAATTTCTGTATTTTTTTTGTATAAAAATATATTAATAACGTCATTTGCGTTGCTGAAATGACGTCAACATTTAACTAACTAACATATGTCGTATGTGCTTTGTTGTGCTTTAATATGTATCATTATTATTGTATGAATTGTCAACATTTTCTCTTACTTACTAAGATAATTAAATAAAAATTTCTATTAGTAATAATTTTGTTTTTGTTTTAAGAGAGTGTCTAGACAGTGCAAATTTATTTTTATTTACATTTTTATCGTATTGTTTTCACACATTGAATAACCCTTTTAGAAGTTTTCAAATTTTCTAGCTTTTATTTTTTAATTTCAAACCTTTTTTTTCAAAAATTGAAGCAGAATAATAATAATAGTATTATTGCCCAAAAGATGTATATGTAATTATAGGATAATAAAAAATAATTTTGAATACTCAACAACCAAGTATAGTGTAACGAGAGAAAAAATACAATAAAATAATCACCTATAAACAAAATATTTACTCATTACTAACGAAAGAATAGAAATATTGAAATCTAATTCAGTCCCGCAATAACATGAAAATAAATACAACAAATTATGATATTTATGATTGTCATAATTTGAAATAATAAGAAAATATACTAAAGAAGTAATAGCAACGAAACAAACAAAATATAAACACAAAAAAATAGAAAAAATTCACATAAAAAAACCCTAGCATAACAAATGTTCCAAATGAATTTTCAAAGCAGAAATTTTATTTATCGCATTTCTAATTCTGTCAAATATATTTTGTTCAGGGCTATAAACACCAATCAGGAACGGTAAGATTCGGAAATCTAAGAGGTCATGGGAATAGACTTCCTATTCCGATCCATCGATTTGGCAACGGTTAATTGAAATGAGCTTGTACATTTTGCGAAAAGTGAGTAGGACATTCGTCATGATGAAACTACATATTTGCTCAATATTCCAGTGATATATTTTCTAATAGCGGAGAAAAATTATTTTCAGGGAAAAGTAAGTAATTATTGTCATATAGGCATTCCTTTAATGCAAAAGGTCCAATCTCTTTGCTTTCCACTGTTGTTAATTGTCACCTCCTGCATCCAGTTAGAATTGCCTCTAGTATTTGTAAAGGTAAAGGAGCCTCATTTGCTTAACCAATGGCAATAATTCAACCTAAAGTCTAAATCTTGTTTTGATATGGCTTAATATAGCTGCATTTGATATGGATACAACTTGTGTTGTATTAATATATTTATCATATATATAACATACCATCTTTTTAAACCAATATCTATCACCATTTCTCTGATACTTGAACTCTGATCAGTTTCAGCATAAGCCAATACACTGACAACACTTTCTTCGTTTCGGCTGCTACGAAATCTTTATCGAGCAGGAATAGAGCGAACATTGTCCTGTTTCACGTTGACATCTTGCAGGGCGGATAAAACCTATACGGGAATAAAGTCCCCATTCTGGATAATGCAGCAAGTAGTGTCGCAAGCAAGAATTACATATTCAAAGCATTTAAAATATATTTCGATTAAGTCATTAGCTTGAGCGTTAGGAGATGATGTATTATACAAACTTAATTATGCGCAAGTGTTTAAAAAGGCTTAATATACTGAATACCCACTTCTAGAAATTGGGCCACTTCTGGTTGTTTTCTTCAGTTTTTTTATGTATTTCAATATGATCATATTAAAGATATATCGTTCAATTTAAAATTTTAGAGAAAAGGCAAATAATGTATATAAATTAAGAACAGCGCCCCCTGTTATTTTTTTGGACAACCACATAATTTCCTACTACATACAGTTCAATTCTATGTAACATTTTCGGTCTGATGAGCCCAGAAACATTAAAACCGTTTAGGTATACCGAAGCTATACCTAGTTTTTGTACGCACATTCCCCCTCCACCTTCTCCTTCGTATGGGAGTTAGATCAAAAAGTTTCAAATGGAAATTTTATAAAAACTTCTGAAATTTTTCTCAGTAGAAATTTTAATCTATCTTTAACTTGATTTTAATAAAAATTATTGAATTTTTAATTTATCTCGAGAATTGCGCCCATGATCTCAATTTGGGAAACTTACAAATATTTTTGTTGAAATTCGCCTGGTCCGTTTTACTATCAAGATTTTTTCCGCCACGTTTTACGATAGACGGTTGCCGAGATGTGGTCGGTGACCAAGCTTATACAGACACCCGGTATATTAGAGTTGTTCTAACGAGAACAATTATACACAAAACAAGATAAAGTACGACAATAATTTCGAGTCGTATTCGACATTAGAAAAACGAAATCTTAATATTTTCCCGAACTGTTATGACAGATTACTTTTTTTGTATTTCCATGCTGAATGCGGTATGATCAATGTGCTATTTTCCTATGCTTCTATAAACTCTTACGCTTCTGGTGGTATGTTTATTTTTTATTTTTGCAACAACAAAAATTTAGTAATTTAATAATCTATTGGTAAAAATAAGTGCACTCAGATAGTAGAAATAGATCAATGATAATAAATATTTATTAAAATAAGAATATTCCAAAATATATGTTCAATTTATCAAAAATTCATTTTATTATTTATACTTCTTTATAGATATCAAAAAGCCTATAAGTTTTTTAAGTACATTATAAGAAAAACAGCACCGCGTTTGTCAAATAATAATAGGAATATATTCTTATCTGAGAATAAGTGCAATTACCTAAGTAACACTTACTTGCCACACGTGTGTGTAAACATATTAATAATAAAATACCTACTGTTTTAATTAACTTTTCTTTTTTTTATATTTACAGACATGTAAATTAGCTTATTTCGCAATTACGGTATTTATTATTAGTATCAGCGTGACAAAGATTTTATGTTTCTACTTACAATCAAAGAATGTCAATTATATGTACAGACTAAGAATAAAATATAAAACATAAAACACATTATCATTACAAGAAAATATTAAAACATACAGCATGTGTAAAATTATATTAGGGATAGGACATATGTATACTATGCATACCAGCAACAATGCGCAGGTCGTGCCAGTAGTAAAGTACGATTATAGATAGCATTTCAGTTGCTTACAGTCAGCCGACGGATGAAGATGTATTTATCTAAGCATGCATCACACGCTTCGTAAATACATATTTACCAAATAAGAATTCAAAATACTTCTGCGAGTTTTATTATATTGGGTATACAACGCAGTAAGAAAAAAAATGCAGAAATTCTAGTTAAACATTAATTCTTAGTAAATTATTCTATACATTTACTAAGTAAATAAAAAATATGCAATGATTCAAATTCATTTTTTATAAAAATCTAATTCGAATGTAAATTATTATTTGAATTATAAATTACGAAGTATTTGCGCACAGTCTCTGCCTTTAAACTGGTTTGGTCCTTTTTTGGGTCTTCTCCCTAAATCTGTGATGTCCAGCAGCTGGGTACTGCTTACAGTATCCACGTTCAGGTCTCGATGTAAGTCACTGTGTCTGCAATACCAAGGTGCTTCAAATATGTTCCTTAATACTTTATTTTGAATTCTCTGAATGATATGTATGTATATTATTCTGTTTCGTACAACCCCATAACTAGTATGTCGTATGTCCATACACGCTTTAAAATTGGCTTATAAAGCAACACATTCTTATGTACAGTGTAGAATTTCTCCCAATCAGCCAATATATGTTTCTGTACTTAACACTCTACACACATGCTCTTAACACTGTACTTACAATGGGCCTTCCAGCATCAAGTGTAATACTTAAGTATTTAGCTGTATTTTCAATTTTTTATTTTATAGAAACTATTTTTTGAAAGTCTACCGGAAGCAGGAGATTTTGGCTTAGCAAGAAATAGTTTTTTTTGCAAATATCTCGCAAATTATGCATTCTATATAGATTTATTATAAGCACAAAAGTATTTAGAACTCCAATTGGAATAATTTTTGTATAAAAGAAAAAATTTAAATTTGGAACGAAAACAACACTTTTAATCTTATCAAATAGCAGTTGTTTGAAAAATTTATCAAATCATGCATCTATCTATAAGATTAAAGATAATTTCTGTATAAAAATCTTTTCAAAATTCGGACCGGAAGTATCCCTTTCTATAGAGGTTTATTTTATTAATAAGATACAGAATTTAAAAATTAATTTGGAACAACTTTCATATACATATTACGGAAGGCACATACGTATAAGAAAGTCGTGTGGTGCCCCCACCTCATTCTTTGATTTTGATACTGGTGTGGAATGCTTAGATGTTTTCTTCACCCACTACTATGTATACCTCGATTTTGAATGTACTATTCGGAGCGGTTGTTAATATATTTCAAAAAGGTAATTATATAGGTATTATTATATATAAACAGTCACCAAAAGCTTGTTAACAATACACAAGGGCTTGTTTCTGCATTTATAGACATTTTCAGCCATACTGGCAGCTCTGGCAACTTCATGAATACCAACCTTCTTATGACGAAAACATCAACAGTCAATCCAGAACAAACTTCATTAATATGATTGTGCCAGTTCAAGTGTTAGGTTAGAATAATTCCTAAAAATATTATTGGTTCCCGGATATTGTTTATTTATTTCTTTGTTGTAATTAATAGTGTCTGTCTTTTAGTTTTGTTGACTTTTAAGGAATTTGCATGGTATTAGATTGTTGCTTCCTTCAATATACTTTCTGTCATGTTGCTAATGTAATTTTCAAATTCTCCCCTCACCAATATTGTAGTATTTTCTGCATATTGAACAGCATTTATTCGGTCAGAATGTATGGCGTACCATTTATGTAGATAAGAAAGGGGGCGGGCCCAGGATTGATCCTTGAGGAACGCCGCGCTTCATTTTAATTACTTTTGTGCCGTAATATCTCTGATTAATTATAATTAAATATTTATAAATATGTATGCAGCTCCTTAGGGACTTCGATTCTCTTTTATTTAATAAAAAAAAAATTATTCTGATTATTAAAAAAAATATATATAAAAGTTCCAAGTTATAAACTTTAAAGTCTTAGTTAAAGCGAAGTGTTTAAGCCCTATTCACATGATAGACACACAAATGAAAATATGAATACATTTACTGAATAATAAAAGCATTATAGAAATAGTCGACATACAAGTTTTCTCACATAACGTTTCCAGTATGGGGATCTACTTTATTACATAAAACTAATAAGAAGTATTCCTAAGGACTAGTGAAATTATATGATATTTTAAATTTTTACATCCATATATTTCTATATATGGATGTGTGGATATAATTTTCTCTAATAGTAGACAAAATCTCAATTTGCACTTTAAACGTAGTTTTTCCCACTGAATTTTAATATCGGTTTAGAATGTTTGCATTTTTTAGTTTCACCCCTAAATTATTATAATGGAACTTCAATTAAGCTTTCAGCTCATGGAAAGTGTTTTTTCTCATCTTTACGATGATATAATGCCTCCACGATCTATTTTTAAAAGAAACAATACTCTAACGATGAGTAGCCTGTGAAATATGAAAACATAATCGAATTTAATAAAATGTCAATCATACGTAATGTGTTAGTAATTATTCTTTTCCGAGTATTGTTGTTTTAATCATAGTTTTATTTAATAAGAGTAAAAAAATTGATATGTTGCGCTGTTTCATTCTGTGTCAGAAAAACAATGACAAAAAATGTACTTGAGGATAATTATTCTGTATCAAGGGATTAATAATGGTATTGAAATGGTGTAGCTAAAGCACTACTCTAAAGGAAGATAGATAGGTAACTTAATTGAAATATACTTTGTTGCAGCTTTAATCATTTTTCTTTCATATGCCGAGAATATAAAAACGCGCTCTGTAAGATATATCCTTTGCAAGAGTCTATTTCGAGTTAAATGTACATAAATCTATTATAGGCGGAAGTTTATCTGGAGCACGTATGAATTTGACATTTTAAGTCTTGCCCGAAATGCCCCGGGATAAAGGGTAAAGTCCTCAATAACTTTAGGAATAAATTATTTTAATAAGTTTAGGATGAGAACAAGTGCTTTAGGGATCGATCTTCCCTATTTTAATAAAGGTTATTAAATGTTACCAAGAATATTAAATTACATAATACATAAATAAATATGGAATTATGTGTGCAAAAAAAAGGAGAATGTTTAGTTTTTTTATTAATGTAGAAGTAAATATGTACGTCATCCAATGTTTAAAAAATTGTATCTGAGAAAAAGAAGTGAAGTAGTTGAATAATATACATATATCATCCACGAATAAAAACTTCGTAATCTAATTTTCGTATAAAATGGGTGACTATGTGTATGCCAATTTATTTACAGTATAAACCATATACAACATGACTCAGATAACAGTTACTCAAATAGGATTATAGCATTATATAATAGTTGTCAGTGTGAAAAATGAAATAAACAAAAACCCAAATAATAATAAATAAGTAAATAATATTAAATAGCAAGGTATATATAGAGGGTTAGTATAAAAAGTATCGGAAAAAATTTCGTAAAAATTGATTCATTTGAGATATTGGAATGCCTCAAAAGACTTCAAAGTACACCCCTTGAACGTCGACATACTTTTGCCAGCGACTTTTCCACGACTCTAAGGCAAATTCCTGAACGTCCTTAAGGGTACGCGTGCAAGTTTCTTTGACGACACTTAGGGTCCCATGGTGGTGTCTTTTAAGGGAAGATTTCGCTTTTGGAATAGGAAATAGTTTACTAGACCACCCCCTTAGCGTCGAAGAAACCTGCGAGCATGGCTTTTGCCATTCGGAACTTTGTTTTTGGTCGTATTCGAATATCCAACTTTCGTCTCCCGTGATTATGTTGTCCAAAAAGCCGGGATCATCTTCAATGTGTTGCACACACTTTTGGTCATCCGTCAAGACCTTCGGGAAGCGTTTAGTGCAGCTCTTTTGCATCGCCAAATTTTATAATGCTGTGCACTGTCATCTTATCAATGCCTATTTTACCTTTGACCATGTGCACACTTAACCGACGACTGTCTGTAGTTTTTCCAGCTCTTGGGAAATACTCTAGAATTAATAATTAATTTAAGAGTGAAAGCAAATATATATCTGCAGTCACGAATCATGGTATCTGGGTAATCTGGGTATAAGATCATCACCAGCTATTTGCTTATTACGGAAAGTACCCAGGTGCCTAATCAGGTCCTGCTCAGTTACGTGCGTGAAAGAATAAGGTAAAGGATTATAAACTGATTCAAGATACGTTGCAGTCGAAGGCATTACACACTTAAACTAAATGGTTGATAGTAATCATAAACAAGAAGAATGAGTGTGCTTAAAACCACACGGCAGAAGCGAAAACTTCATCAAGGCGAGGTTAATAATACGAAATACACGCGTATAATATTCAGTAACGTATTAAATAAAACGTATTCGCACATTTATTACATTTACACATGTACACACGCGTATAATATTCAGTAACGTATTAAATAAAACATAAACCTCAACCATCCCCGTATCTAAAATTTCACATTCATACGTCAATTTTCAAAAAATTCTTCCGCCATTTTTTTTTTACATTTTGACTTTGGATTCGTGATCGGCGATCTAAGACACCCCCGTATCTAAAATTTCACATTCATACGTCAATTTTCAAAAAACTCGTCCGCCATTTCGTTCTTTTTGACATTTTGACTATGGATTGGTGATCGGCGACTTACGACACTCCCGTATCTAAAATTTCACTTTCATACGTCAATTTTCAATAATACGAAATACACGTGTATAATATTCAGTAACGTATTAAATAAAACATATTCGGACATTTATTACATTTACGAGAGCGGCCATTTTGTTTGGCCGGTTCGGACGTATGTGTATGTATAAATAGATGATATAAATACTCGCTTACGAGTGTCGTCTTCATACCCGTGCGGCTCGGGATCGAATCTGTTCTGGAACATGGATTTATTTATTCATTTAAATTTCAATTTAATCGAAATTAAATACCTCTACATACCTATATGATATATTTATTTATCTTGTTCCCTTAGCCGACTTTACCCGAACGAGCGTTACACATATCCGAGCGTTACATATCCGAGCGTTGCAGTCAGTCTTGTTCAGAGCCTACAATCAGCACAACGCACCTAAAGAAGTTTACACTTCAAAAACTCATTACAATAATAGCTAATTATAGGTATCTATTGCTATGAATTGTAGTGATGTTGGATTCAGTTACTTTTCAGTATTTGTAACTCTCCGTTACTTTCTAGTCGTTACCGAGTACTCATTCAAATGTGCGGTGCGGGGATATGTATAATTAATATACAGGGTGTTCACAATTAAACCCGCTCCATTGGTAACTCCGTTATTATTGGAGCTACGAATTCGTCCAAATTAGCAAACTAGTAGGATTTTTTCTGGCGGTTACGACGATGAAAACAAAAAAACAATTGAACGTCGCGTTTTTCAGATATTTGACAAAATGTAATTTTTTAAATGGAACACCCTATATACTTTTATGCGGTTGAATAAAAAATTTAGTTCTGAATAAAAATGTTTAAATACTTACATTATCTTAAAAAAATTGAAAATAAAAAAGTTATCACGTGATTTCTTAAACATTGCATTTTGTTTAAAAAAATTTATGAAAGACGTAGCATGTTTCACATGTTTATCCAATTGAAGTCATTTTCAGATATTAAATAAAATAATATCACAAACATCCTTAAAATTTGCTTACTTTATCACTAAAACGTAAGTTTTCAAATGAGATACCGTGCATTTTTAGGGATTTAGGATTTGTTTTTAGGGATGCCTAACGAAATTTGTAATTAAATAATATGTACCGATTATTGTATACTATTCTCTTGTTGAACGGATGAAAAAAATTTTTGTATAGGTCCTAGAATGTTTGTTCATAATATTCCTAAATGAATTCAACCGAAACGTTGTGTTTTTAACTAAATTTATTTTGATTTCGTCCACGAAACTTAAGAATAACAAATAAAAGAATAATAAACACTATCAATCAACATACATAACTAAAATAGTTGTTCGAAGGTACCACCTTCTTGGTCCAGACACTTGCGGGCTCTTTTCTGAGTGCAGCGCGTGGCTTTGAGAAGGGTCCTTCCATCAATATTCCGAATAATGGCCGTAATGTTATTTTGAAGTTCTTCCACATTTTGGTAACGATGTTTGTAAACTTCATTTTTCACTCGGCCCCATAAAAAAAAATCTAGCGGAGTTAGATCTGGTGAGCGTGGGGGCCACAGAACTCGCCCATGAGTTCCAATCCAACGGGGTCCAAACAGTCTCTCCAGTAATGCGTTAACGATGGTGATTATGAGCCAGTGAACCGACTTGTTGGAAGTATATCCGCGGCCTATCCATCAAGTTCACGTTGTCCACGAAATCTTCCAATACATGAGACATAAAGTCCTCATATCTCTCTCCCGTTAATGAGCCGCGGTAAAAAAAAGGACCCACAATTTTAGATCCAATCATACCACACCAAACATTAAGGCTGAACCGATGTTGTGGATTAGTGGGATGAGTCAAAAAAGGATTTTCCCGACTCCAAAAATGATAGTTTTTTCGATTAAACATTCCCTTATTAGAGAAGTTACTCTCATCCGACCATAAAACATATCGAGGAAAATTTGGATCTTCTTCACATTTATGTAGGAACCATTCACAAAATTCCATTCTTCTTATATCATCATTAAGATGCAAAGTTTGTACTGGCCGATATTTGTATGGCTCAAAATTATATTTTTTCAAAATTTTATGAATCGTTCCCAATGAAAGGTCTATTTCTCTTGCCAATTCTCTAATTGAATTGTTCGGATACGCCTCAAAATATCCCAGTACATTTATCTCTACTTCCTCACTAACCACAAATTGCTTCTTCGTTCTATTCTTCTTGAAAACCTCTTCGTTTTGCCGAAATTGTCTGTATAATTCCAAGAAATATCTTCTTTGAGGAATCGCGCGCTCGGGAAACATTGCACTATAATGTTCGCGAGCTCTAATAGTGTTTTTCTCTGAAATATGTAAGCTTCCATAATATCACATTTTTCCTCATGTGTGAAAACCATTTTTATTAGAAGAAAACAAGAAGAAAACAGCAAAATAACAATGCGATTTTTAAAACACTGACAGATTAATTTGACGGATTGTTATTGAATATTTTTTTTTATTGGTGCCTATTTGATCAAAATTGTAACAACTATTGTAATGTAGGCTAATTTCATTTTCTCTTTTCCTTTTTTTCTGAGTGGAATTTTAAATTATACTGTCCCATTTTAAAATGGGTACTTTTCTGATTATCACGGGAATATGCCCCTTTAAAGAAATCACGTGATAACTTTTTATTTTCAATTTTCTTGAGATAATGTATTGAAAAATTTTTGTTTAGAACTAAATTCTTTATTCAACTGCATAAAAATATATAGGGTGTTCCGTTTAAAAAATTACATTTTGTCAAATATCTGAAAAACGCGACGTTCAATTGTTTTTTTGTTTTTATCGTCGTAACCGCCAGGAAAAATCCTACTAGTTTGCTAATTTGGACGAATTCGTAGCTCCAATAATAACGGAGTTACCAATGGTGCGGGTTTAAGTGTGAACACCTTGTATAGTAGAAACAAAATGTTTACTTATTTACTAATTTTAATATACAGGGTTAGTTTAAAATAGCGTCATTAAAAAAAAGGGGGTGAAAGAAAAATATGAGTAATGCCCGTACAAAAAAAAACGCAGTCCAATGTGCACGCAGTGACGACAAATTGATTTTTCTTTCCTCGAGTCCGAGCCTGTTGCAGTTAATTTTCATATAGAGGAATTTAAGTTTCAAAATAATATACTTCTATTTAAAAAAAAACATGGTAATGCACCGAGGTTGTCGACCTTTTCCACATAAAGGCTTGCTATTCACAAAAAAAAACATCGCCATAGAAAATCTTTTCAATTGCCATTCATTCTCAAAGGTTGTCACTATTTGTATTTTATCGTTTTTTTGGAACAACTTTAAACTGGAATTACTAGTGGTATTTACGTAAATGCGTATAGGATAAACAAAGTTATGGACTGACGTTAACATTTTGGCCCTAAAAATTTAGAAATTTTTGATGATTTACAAATAAATTTCTTTTTTGATTTTCAGTTAGACATTTATACATATTCTTGAGATTCGCATAGCCTGGTACCTATTTAGCGGTAACCCTGTATATTACGTTAAATAAATAAAATTCGTTAAAAGTATCACACAAAATATTCCAACTCAAAATTAAAAGTAAAATGCGAAAGCCTAAAGTATTTTTTAGGGAACCATTTCATTTATGATTGGCGAGATATTCTGTCACAAAACCATAAAGTCCCCGGCTCCGGATATTAAATCACACAAATAAATGTACAATGTAGCAGGTACATGACACAAAATTAATTTTACATTGCATCAATACATCAATACAATAAGTTCAAACAAAACTTTTATAATAAAATCGACCTACGCAAGTAGAAGTAATACCAATAATTGGTTAAATTCAAATATTTTGAACTAAGTTAGTTACTCTAAATTATATTTTTTAATAAAATATTTCAGACAAGATTGAATTCTAAAACTTAAATAATTATGAGAGTAACTGTTTGATAAAGTAACGATTATTTGAAACCAGTATCCGTTACTTCGGATCTTATCGAGTAACGAATACTTTAGTGACGGAGATTTACATTTGCAACACCACTAATGAATTGATCCCACAATTAACTATCCCATTTGAATTGTGCTATAATAATATATCAGTACATAAGGAATAAATACAATCCATATTTGCTACAAACAAAACTACTAAAATACAATATTCTTAGAATTCTATACTTACATAAAAAATATTGTCATATAATTACAATACTACGAATTGCTTTACATCCTAAATTTCCAATTATTCACACAAATTTGCAAAACTAAATAATAATTTATTAATAAGTATATAGGCAATAAATATGTATTTTGAACAAAAAATTTATGGAGGATTATCAAAAGTTATACCTAATTTCGGAAGTTTACAGTCTATACTTTTGGAATAATAATTAGATTATTGAGAACGTTACTGCTTTTAGAAAAACTGTATTCAAATTTTGTTACTTAATATATTGAGGAAGTAGAAGTGTTATAGTGAAATTATACGCATAAAATATGTTAAATTTAATATAACAGCGGTATGCCAGTTATTCTTTTTATTCGCTCAATGGTTATTAAATTAAATTGATTAAATGATATTACTTTATTTTCATCTGACCATCTATCACATACGTACAATTAATAATGTAATATACGGAGAACGTGGAAAGCTTAATGCTCAATGATAGATCATCGTTGTTTGCAGTAAGGTCGCCATTGACGCATATTCCTGTATAAGAAGTTTATCCCTGCGGCTTTATCCTCACCCAATTCCTTCGTCAAACAGATATATTGGTTCATTTAACGTTTATTTAGGTGGCTATACTTAGACGAAATATATATATTACATTTATTAACAAGACCTTAGGCAGTAGAAAATTGTATATTACTTGCTTTTGTCTTTTCATTCAATATAGCATTTTTATTTCCGATCTTGCGCCTTATTGTTTTTGATATAATAGAGTAGGTAAACGAAGAAGTGCCCTGTCGAATTAGCTAGTTAAGAATAGTTAGCTTCCTATAACTAGGGCTAGGGAGGCCATTTTAACAAATTACATTATGAACTATTATCCATATCGCTGAAGTTGTCTACTTTACTTCTCATATTTACGGTGGACCATTTTTATATATACCAGAATTGTTCTAACTCCAGCTCTAAATACTTTTGTAAACTGCTACATCTGGTGTACAGCTTTTATTGAAAATCTAATCAGATTTCAGGAATAAGTTTATACTAATAAATATAAAGTTTGGTATTAATACCAGTAGCCATATGGCCGCTATCGATGTCACACACATACGTATAAGAAAGTAAAAAGTGGTTTTTAAAAATTCTCTCCTTTTCTCTCTCTCTCTCTCTCTCACTCTCTTACCGCGATAGCGGTCAAGCTGCTAAAGCTATCAATTCCAAATTTTATATTTACGAGTATATTCTACATCTTGAGATCTGATTAGATTTTCAGTAAAATCGGTAGATCGGAAGTAGCAGTTTATTTCAGTGAAAAAATCGAATTTTACCAATATTTTGTCAAGTACTAAGTTTAAACAAATTTATAAAGAATTCAATTGTACACAAAAGTGAATTCGAGAAAATGTTTTTTGAAATTCGTACCCGAAGGAGGTCTTTTACTCTGATCGAAAATCACTTTTTTGCGAATATCTCGCAAGTCATGGTTTTTTCTAGCTTGATTTTGAATTTTTTTTGTATAAAAAATTTTTTCAAATTTGAACCGAAAGTAACAATCTTAGATGATAGTGATTTTTTGCAAATATTTCGTAAATTATACATTCTGTAGAGTAGAAGTGTTACTCCCGTTTCGAAGATTGAAATTTATTTTATAAAAAAATCATTCCAAATCCAGCTCTAAAATACTTTTGTATATTTAGAGCTGGATTTGGAATGATTTTTTTATAAAATAAATTTCAATCTTCGAAACGGAAGTAACACTTTTACTCTTATCGAGTAGCCCCTTTATGCAAATATCTCGCAAATTATGCATTCTACAGAGACTTATTAAGAGAATAAAAGTACTTATAATAGGATTTTAAATAATTTTTAAATACAAAAATTCTCAAGATTCTGACCTAAAGTAACACATTTACTCAAAGGCGGTAAAAGTATTTAAAACTTAATTTAGAACAACTTTTGCATAATTTAAACCGCATAGGTATATGTAAAAGAAAGTTGTGTGCTGGCCATACCTGATTTTTTCTACGTTATATTACAATACCACGCTCTGAGGTAGGAGTTAATGGCTCTATATTGTTTTTGCTTTTGTTATTTTTATATTTTACCTTCCTCAGGTAAGGGTCAATGACTCTATTTTTTTTTGTTTTTATTATTTTTATATTTTACATTAGCAGAACAAAACAAACACAGAGGGTATGAATAACGAGGCTAACAAAACGGGAAGCCTTAATGACTTAATGTATATTCCCATAAGAAATAAATGTAATTATATTTACATTATTTTAATTAATATTTTTGATGCATTTTCACATATATAACACATATAGTTGTATATAGAAGTAATAATAAAAATGTAACATATCTATCACAACTTTGGATGTCATATTTTTATGTGTATTTGATTGCTTGTCGAAGTTAATAAAAGTTATGAATTTCCGTATCTTCCAGACATGAGAATGAACAGAAAAATAGGTACTGCTATTGACAGGGCCATTTCATTAAAAATAAAATGTATTGAAAGAGTTTTCTCATAATTCTCCCGTGCGTAGGTAGCTTTTGTGTAATAACAGCACAATGTCCAAGAGGGTGGATATTTTAGGGATTTTTTACTTTGTAATGCATCCCTAGTCGGATCAGTGTCATTAAATTTATATAAAATTTTCACCTAAATACGTGGTGGTGTAGCATCATCTTATACAGGGTGTAGATAAAGTCTGGAACAAAATTAATATTTCTGTTATCTTCGGTTTGATGGAAAAACCCTGAAACAGGTCGATTTTGCTTTTATCCCGTGCACTTTACAACATCGTGAATTTAATTCTGTCGTCATCTGGTTGCGCGCGGGCGTGACGTCATTAGTTTTTTCAAATGGTAACCCGCCACATTTAATACCCCTTGTCGTTAGGTATTCCATTGTGCATGCAACGGTATAAAAAGTTTGGTACCTTACATAACAATTTTTGGGAGAAAAATGCTTTCGAATTTCAAAAAATTAAAATTTTATTTCTAATGAAAAACTAATCAAAAATTATTTTAAAAAATCAGATAAATTATAATCCGAGGTTTATCTTGGATTGTCGTCAAACAAGACACCAAAAAAATGTCAACGGAAGTGTTCAAATTGTCCGCCATTGGCCATTTGACACTGGCCGAGACGGACGTACACGCTTTCTATGACACGTCGTATTGTCTCTGCACCAATATCTCGCATTTCCTCGCGGATACGATGTTTCAGATCATCCAAGTTATTTGGCTTATTGGTGTACACCTTTGATTTCACATGACCCCATAGAAAAAAATCAAGTGGTGTGAGATCTGGCGAACGGGCAGGCCATTCAATTGTTCCCCTTCGTCCGATCCATCTCCCGGGGAAAATTTCGTCGAGGTAACTCCGAACACGCCAGCCAAAATGTGGAGGTGCTCCATCTTGTTGAAACCAGATTCTGGGGTGAGGTTTGTCGGGGGTGTTTTCATCCGGAAATAATTCTACCAATGTTGGCACTAGCGTAAATCTTAGGAAATGTAAGTATGTTTTAGCGTTTAAATTTCTGTCCAGAAAGAAAGACCCCACAATGCGATCTCCCACTATTCCCGCCCATACATTAACTTTTTGCCGGTGTTGGGTGTGCTCCTCTCGAACCCATCGAGGATTTTCGCCCGACCAGTACCTACAATTTTGGCGATTCACTTCACCGTTCAAGGTAAAAGTTGCTTCGTCACTAAAAACCACATTGTCGACAAATCCGGGATTCTCATCGCACCGTAGCATGATTTGTTCACAGAACTCGAGTCGGCGGTCGAAGTCATCTTCATTCAGTTCCTGAACCCGATTGATTTTGTACGGATGAAGTTTTTCCTTCTTCAGCAATTTGGCTACTGTGGTAAAATCGACTGCATGATCCCTGGCAATGTTCCTTGTTGAAGTGTGGGGGTTGTCCTGAAGTTCCAAGAGAATATTGACCCTTCTATCTTCCTCAATTCTTGGTCGACCTTGACGAGCCCTGTCTTTTACACTACCAGTTTCAGCAAATTTTGCGACAATTTTGCTCACCGTTGACCGCGAAATCGGTGCGCGGTTTGGATTTTCTGCATTGAAAAACTGACAGGCTTCTTCATGGCTACGTATTTTATCACCACAACCAACAATAATGAGAATTTGAATCCGCTCTTTTTCGCTCAAATTCGCCATTTTCGCAATGCACGTTCAACACTACCAATGGAGCAAGTATTGTGAATGGATAAGTTCAAACACCAAGTAATGAACTGTCAATATGACGTGTCGTAGAAAGCGTGTACGTCCGTCTCGGCCAGTGTCAAATGGCCAATGGCGGACAATTTGAACACTTCCGTTGACATTTTTTTGGTATCTTGTTTGACGACAATCCAAGATAAACCTCGGATTATAATTTATCTGATTTTTTAAAATAATTTTTGATTAGTTTTTCATTAGAAATAAAATTTTAATTTTTTGAAATTCGAAAGCATTTTCTCCCAAAAATTGTTATGTAAGGTACCAAACTTTTTATACCGTTGCATGCACAATGGAATACCTAACGACAAGGGGTAATAAATGTGGCGGGTTACCATTTGAAAAAACTAATGACGTCACGCCCGCGCGCAACCAGATGACGACAGAATTAAATTCACGATGTTATAAAGTGCACGGGATAAAAACAAAATCGACCTGTTTCAGGGTTTTTCCATCAAACCGAAGATAACAGAAATATTAATTTTGTTCCAGACTTTATCTACACCCTGTATATGATCTAATAAATTCTAGATAGCCTATAAATCGAGTCCGTTTCAGTATTAAATTTATAGTTAATCAACCCTACACGAAATGATCAATAAATCCCACCAAGTAATATATATATATAACGTAAATAATATGGTCGAACATCTAATTAATTTGTTGGCGTATTATTTTAGATCATGTACAAACCTTGAACTTCAACGGAGAAGCACTTCTATAGAAATACATAATATGTGTATACATATAATAATAAAAATAAAATTTTTATTTTCTATAAATACAAAAGTGTGGAAGAGTAAGAAGAAACCGTCAATAGTTCTTACGAAAATACTAAAAACAAGATCTAATCATGCAATTTAACAGAAACCTATTTGCTGCAAATTAATTGAATTAATTAATTCATTAATTAATTCAATTGAATTATACGGTATGTCTTCACCCATATGAAAAAAACATCCTTATGCCACACGGGATAGGGGTCCGTTGAGCTGGTCGAGCACTTATAGTTGACGTAACGGAATTTTGATTCCACAACTACGTCGAAGCTTCGCTGCTTAATAGACGAATGCCTTTAACACTTGAGAGACAGAAAAGAAAAATGGCCTACTGCCATGTAATCTTCTTTCAACTGTTAACCAAAGATGCCAGGTGGTCGAGATTTTTGCGAGAAAACGTTTGCAGGTATTATCCAGAGACTGATAGGAAAAATGATTCTTACAAAATGACTTGGTAAATAGAAAAAAAAAACAATTCAGCGAGGACAACAGAAATTTATAAATTATTTAGTATACTGAAAGGGGACTCTACAATCCGTGTTATAAAGTCTAATCGTCGGTTAATAAATTATTATTTTTCGACTGTCACACACTTAAATATTTAAATATTACATGAAATTGAAATAAACAAATTCAGAAACATGCATTAGAGAGAAAATGTGCAGACGGCATATAACAGTAAGTATAATTATGTGTAAATTAAAAATTAATATTAAACTAAATTACATGTATAATAACAATAATCATAAATAACATATTTATTACCGTTTGATAGCCATTTTGACATTTTAAAACAATATAAAGCTATCATCTGTGATATCGATACCTCATACTTCGTATTTAATATATAAAATATACAATAAAGTTCCTGTGGAATTTAAAGTACTATCCTCGGTCTCGTTTAGAAACAGAATGCACCACTATTTACTTAATAGGCAAGAGTTAGGATTACCTTTCTTATAATAGTCACTCAGCCATTTACTTGTTGCATCGCAAATCTCATTTTTTTGTTTTTTTCTGTTATTACATTTCTTTTTCTTGTTTTTTTTTTATTATTTGTCAGTCACAGAATAATAGGTTTAGGTTAGTATAGGCATTATACATCGTTTTTTTTTCAGTTCTTGTTGAAAACCGAGGTAAAGTGTAAGAATGGTTGTGGTACTATGTACCCAAAGCCAAACTTTGCCTTGTGGTTTCTTATTTCTCCTGTTTTTAGTTTGTATACCTATATGTAATATACTTTGTAAGTTGTGGAGGAAGAGAAATAAATATATTATTATTATTATTATTATACATATATTGTTAGAGACTGACTTAAAAACTACAATGTGAACGTTTTACGATGCAGAATATTGGGTGCTAATTGTGAATGAAATTTATAGAAGTAATTTCATTGCTCGAAATATAAACGATCTGTAGCTAGCAACTGTTACTGCCTGAGAAGATCTAGCTGATTATATAACACTACCTCTCATATTTTCGATGACAAATCATTTTCAAACTGTATATAATTGCAAACAAGAGATCGTGGACAAGAAAATAAGTTAGTTTATGGAATTTGGTATACCTGCAACTTCTTAATTCAATAACATTTAGTTACTCATACTTTCACTTGGTATATGTCAAAACATTGACAATTTAAAGTACTATTTAAATTAGTTAATTATTTGAAGTTCTGGCATAATAACATAAAACGAGTTCATTTTCAGTTGTTCTCGATAGTACATATATGCAAACCTCATGGCAGGATAACTAAATATGGCCTACAAAATTGGCTATAGAAAACCATAAGGTTTATTATCTGGCAGCAACACCAATTATCTCTTTAAATTAAACTCGGATAGTTGGCCGACCAAATTAGTTCGATAAATGCCTGGCATTAAAGATAGCCCCCAATCAAACATAATTATTTGTAAATATAATATATCAAATAATTCCATAAAAAGTTAAAACCCTATACTTTATTTAATTCGTACAGCAATGGAAGATTCTTTTATTATGTTGCTTTTAAATCTTTTGTATTTTCTTGTACAAAATTGCCTGCAGACGAAAATCAATTTCTTCTCGAAAATAATTATTTATGTTACCGTAAATAGCCGAAATCCGTTTCTACGCGTACTTACTAGTAAGAATGCGAAGTAACTAGGAGCATTTGTAATTTCGCGTTCTTACTAGGAAAGACACGAATTAAAATTTTAATTCGGCTATTTACTGTAGCTCTCCGTTAGAACACGTTCTAACTATACATACAACAGTAAGTATCCGAAATACATATCTTAACAGCGGACATACTCTGTTTAATAGACAATTTTTCAATGATGTGCAAATACCTCCTAACAAGCGCATTACTTATGAAGTTATACCAAATACCTTCTTTTATTTAGTTTTCTTTCTTATAATAAATTACGATTGGTTTCAAAATTATGTAATACGTTGAGAAATAAACTGGCTTATTAATTATTATACGGGCTACTATTGTGACATTTTGAATTGCATAAGACTATTTTTTTTTACACTTACAGAAATTAGTGAGACACTTTTTTTTGTTCACTTGCATAGAGAAGCCGCATGTCGTATCAATATATCGTATCAATATCAATAAATGTTTGCTTAGAAATATCGAATTCTCATCTGGTGTACAGTTGATCTCATGTTGTCATCGGTTTTTAATGAAACAACAGCTATAATATTTCTGAATGCACCTTTAGCTTTGTCAACGTCAAGAACAGGTATTGTGACGTTATCTAGATTATATTACCTCTGGTTCTTTTTCTTAATTTCAAATTCTATGTTCGAATCTTCTCCATGAATTTCTGCCATGTTAATTTTTACGTCACCAATAATATTTTCCAAATCTTCTTCCCGCTCTAGAGAATAAATAACGTCAATAGGCAAAGAGCCCAACCCTACCCAACCCTAGACTCGATGCCAAACATAGTCTTATATGGAGTTTGCTTTATGCCTGAATGAAACGCACGGTGTTTCATATATTGTACAAATGGTAGATCTTCTGACCATTTAAAGGTATTATTATGGGACATCCACACGGTAATCATATTTTCAACAGCTTGATTGGCTTATTCAACTGAGCCTTGGCTCTGATTGTTGCATGGCTTATATACAGGGCGCTCCGAACGTCAAAAATATTTCATTTGTTTTATAAGCTATTTCTTCTGCTCGTCTCGATGTTAAAGCTTTTAATAAAATAAACGTGGTTAGATGATCATGATAAACCATGATGAATATATATCATGGTTTATCATGATGAATGTATATTCATCATGGTTTATTATGATCATCTAGCAGATTTGCTAGATCTACTTGGCATCGGCTGTTTAACTCATTGTGCTAAACTGGGTTAGAAACTAATCCCTTCTTCTTCTTAGATTTTTTACTATTGCAGATTTCACATATTGACAAGAAACAGGAACAAATCAATTATTTTAGTAGTAACGTTGGCATATTTTCCACTTCTTTCCATTCGAAGTCTTTTGCGACCTCCATGTCCAATTGCTATGTCAGCTGCTTCGATTACATCGAAAATGTCTTCAACTGGCAAGTAATATAGTATTTTATTACTCTCCGACTTTGCAATTATTCGCTGAACGACGTCCATTTCTATTATGTCAAAACTGTTCACGCGTCGTAACAGCGATGAAGTTTCTTCGATGCCAGTTTAGCTTGTTTTATTTCCTGAAGTAATTCTTCATATACCTCTCTATTCATTACAATGTATTTACACAATTTGGCTACTTCGCTATTTAGTACGTGATGAGAAGTAACCAATTAACGCATAGATCATTCATCGACCCGTTCTTGCTCATTAGTTACTGTTATGCCAGTAGTTAGAACGGGTTCTAACTGAAAGCTGCAGTAAATAGCCGAATTAAAATTTTAATTCGGGTCTTTCCTAATAAGAACGCGAAATTACAAATGCTCGTAGTTACTTCGCATTCTTACTAGTAAGTACGCGTAATAACGGATTTCGGCTATTTACGGTAAAATTTACACTTCTCGCTTTGTTGTCATACCCTGTATATGTGGAAATTGCAGTAATACAATAAGTTAAACAAAATATTATTCACTCAAAGAGCCTGTTCTTATTGTTTATAAATACATTATAAATATGACAAAGTGACAGGCAAAAAAGTTACTATTTGAAACATAATTATATTTCTAATTTCCTTGATGAATATTTAGGTAAGTTCATTATCCCATCAGTTTAATTTACAACACATTAAAATTAACTTACTAAACCTAACATCCTTATAACAGACATTAATCACTTTAAGATGGGCCTACGCTTACTTCCTCCTAATTTCTTTGTCAGATATGGAACATAAAAACAAATTTACATAATCAAGGGGTAATTATTTCGAATATACAGGTATATTTGTACAAATTAGGTGCCTGCTTGTTCGAGATCCTTAAGCGTAAAATAACACAAGATGTTTATCTTCATGTTTTAATTTCGGCAGTATTTTTTATTTTTTAGCCATTTGCTTTGCTCCTGCTTAACTTTTACTTTTATATTGAAGATATCCTCGACGCCGTTATTCCCAATTGTTCTGGGTATACCTATTTTGCACTTGCTTATTCTTTTCGAATTCCATATTATTTTGCGATTCACTCTAATTAGATTTATCCATATTTCTAAGTTATTTAGCTTATCTTCAATTCTTTTCTTGTCCAATCTCTTTGCTCTTGCTTACTTTCCCAGATATTTTGATCGGCTCAATTTGTTTCTTCTGCCATGTCAGTTTCATATATCAACATTCGGTTATATACTTATAGCCGAATATTCACATATGGAACTGACAACATGGCATCTAGTTAAAATAAATAGTAAAATGGAAATCATATTTGCGGATACTAAAAAATGGAGCTTATTTATGAAGAAAAAAGAATCCATTTTTTTTGTGTAAAGTTAGATTGAAATGTACACTACACCCTTAATAAAAAAAAATGAGGTGTGGCAACCACACGACTTTATTATACGTATGAGAGTCTCAAATTATAGAATTTTAAGAATTTTTTTATATAAAAATTATTCAAAATCTCATTATAAATACTTCTATTCTCTTAATAAATCTCTATAGAATGCATATTTTCCGAGATATTCGAAAGAAAGCACTACTCGCTAAGAGTAAAATTGTTACTTCCGGTCCGAATTTTGAAATTTCATTTATACAAGACATATTCCAAATCCAACTCTAAATACTTTTGTACTCTTAATAAATATATATAGAATGCTTAATTTACGACATTTAGCAAAAAATCGCTATTTGATAAGAATAAAAGTTGATTCCGGTCCGAATTTTGAATTTTTTTTTATCTAAAAAGTATTGAAAATTAAGTTCTAAACACTTTTATACACGTAACGTAACTGTCTAAAAAGCATGACTTGCAAAATATTTGCAAAAAGCTGATTTTCGATAAGAGTAAAAGATCTACTTGCGGTGGGAATTTCGAAAAACTTTTTTAATAAAATTGTTCTCAATTTTTTTAAGGACTTATGAATTCTTTATAAATTTGTTTAAACTTAACAGAAATATTGGCAAAATTCAATTTTTTTACTGAAGTAAACTGCTACTTCCGGTCTGCCGATTTTACTGAAAATCTAATCAGATCTCAAGAGGAAGATTATACTAGTAAATGCAAATGGTTTGACCGCTATCGTGGTCACACACAGTTACACTGACACACACACAGAGAGAGAGACATTTTTTAAAACCCCACTTTTTCGGTATCAGGGGACTTCAAAACGCGGACATCTGCAAAAATCTCGAGGTCGAAAATTTTCATTATCATAATACTCTCTTATACTACGTATACGAAAGTAAAATTCTGCAAAATGTTTAAAATGAGTCAGTGGCAGTCAACAAAACAGAACATAAACAAAAATTTTCACTTTTGGTATTGACTTTTTTTTTTTTCATTATTATGATGCAATATTTTTTGAAACAGAATCATCTAAATTTAGATTAGTTTCACTAGTTACGAGATGATAACAATCATATTATTCTGGATTGGTACCAAAAACCCACGGCCTCTGGCGGGTTCATTAATTATTATTCAAACCAACCATTATCACAGAAGTACAACACTATAATAGCAATGAAAAATCGGATTACACACATCAGTCACACTAGGTTCCTAAATAAAAACTTAAAAATTATTCTCCATATTCACTAACAATGGTTACCTCAAGCATATTGTTAACAAACTTATTTTCAATCTAATACTTTTGATGGACCCATTGATCACGTCATTAACAATGAATTGTCACATTTCAAGAAATTGACTTACATTAACAACTTAACAGAAAAAGCAGTTCACCAGTTCAGAACGTACAACCACATTGAGGTAGCGAAATATAGTACACTCACATTAAAGCAGATTTTTACAAAACCCCATTACTCAACCACGATAGTGTAATTTTTAAAGTAGCATGCCGTGATTTTGAAGGAGTCTACAAAGGACAGACGTCACAGTTGTTGAAATAGAGACTCACGCAACACAAGAGCAAAATAAAAATACGCTTATGTGCATTATCATAGCATTGTATAGATGTGAAACATGAATTTGATTATGATAGTGTGAAGATACTGGACAAAGAACGCAACTACAAAAACCGGCTGATACACGTTTCCTTTCTCGATAACGCACAGCGGGTAACTTGTTAGTTAATAAAATTAAAAAAAAATATTTATAATTATAAATACAAATATCTACTAAACCCTAAACAGTTGGGAATAGAAAATGGTTTACAAAAATGAAAGAGCCGATAAATATCTATCGAAACATCATAAAAAATAAAAGTTGTTCCATTTAAGTTTAATGAGAAAATTAAGGATCCGAGTTTTTGACTCGCCCTGTATACAAGATATTTATTTTTAATTAAATTCACAAGCTGGTGAAAATAGCAGACGTATCCAAAGCACGTAACGGTGCAAAAAAGGTCGTATAATTTTTTCCTTACCAGAACTAACCTTCTTAAAACTCTTTAATTTAGACGTAAATATTATCATAACTTTTTAAACACACGGAATAGATCAGGCAAACCAAATATGAGAAAGCTCGCAAAAGTAAGCAGGTTTCAAATACGAGTTATAAAGGTACCGGGTGCGGCAACATAAGTTCCTTTTTTCAAAACTTAATAAACCCCATTGTATGAATCAGAAAACTTTTATTTTTTTTTTATAATGTAGGCGCATACCAAAAGTTTTGTTTTACATAGTTTTGAAGATCAAATCAGGTAGGTGACATCCCCCCATTCTCCATACACTGAGTAAACCAATTTCTGGCGTTTGTCATGACTCTTGCCTGCATAGCCGTTATGTTGGCAATTTCTTCCTGGATGTTCATCTTCAAATCTTGTAGGATCGTTGGACGGTTAACATAAACACGGGATTTCAAAAAACCCCATAGAAAAAAATCCCACGGGATCAAATCGGGAGGGCGGGCCGGCTACTCCAAATCGCCCCTAATTGAGATGAGGCGCTCCGGGAAGTCTTCCCTCAATAAAGTCATCGAAGCTCTTGAAGTGTGTGCCGTTGCACCGTCTTGTTGGAACTATATGTCCCCTAAGTCCAACTCATGCAACCGTGGGAAAAGAATCCTGTAACATGTTTACATACCGGTCCGAATTCACTGTAACTGGCTTGGACTTCATTTTCCTCAAAGAACCAGGGACCAATAATTCAAGCTGAGGAAATTCCACACCACACTGTCACTTTAGGTGAATGCAAAGGCTTTTGATGCAGTGCCCGAGGATTGGTGTCAGCCCAGTAGCGCATGTTTTGTTTGTTAACGGATCCACACAAATTAAAATGGGCTTCATCACTTCGAAAAGAACCTCACACGCGTTCCCCCGACAATTGAAGTCACGTTCAGAAAGTTCCTGCACAATCGCCATCTTGTAAGGATGAAAATGAAGATCATCCTGAAGAATTCTCCTCACAGAACGATCGAATAGTCCAAGGGCAGACGCATGTCTGCGCGCAGAACGCCGCACAGCGGTTTCAGTCCATATAGAGATTTGCCAAAAATGCATTTTGGCGATGTCATCTTTGATGTTCGAAATTGTTACTATAGTAAAGTGTACATACTAAAGTATTATTTACCAAATTTGCTTTTTGTTTGAAGCTTCCGCTATTGTTTTACAGTGCCTTAAAGTTGAGCGTTCCGATTATTCCCGAGAAAGGCATACGCGCGTGCATTGAATGTGTAGTGAAATAAGCTAATACTTTATCAATATTTACTAATGTGTTATATATCAGTAGAACGAGTGTTTCATCTACTTTCCAGATCTATAACTTTCTAATTAAAAAATACATTAGTTTCCTTTGTAGAATCGTTTATTTCATACCTGTGCTGAATATTAGATAATAACTATTTTAACTAAACTTTTAACTACTCGCCGGGTTTGCCCGGGTCAAGCTATTTACTGCATTTGGAAGCAAATATATTTGTCTATAAAATGTACTAAAACTCATACTGCATTTCGCTGCATTTCTATGTGAAAATTAAAAAATTGGGAACAGGAGCGCGCTTGCATATTATGATTTTCTAATGCATAGCGTAAATACTTACAATATATGTTTTTAATTACATGAATAAAATAAAATTCTATATGTGCCCTCTAAGGTACATACATTATAAAGATTATAAAATTCTAAAAATATATTAAGTATAAACATTCCTGCTTAAATGTTGTTATTGTATGTGGCGTACACGTAAAGATAGATAATAGGTACCTATCTGATATTTTTATTTGTGGCATATGCCGCATATTTATAGTATCAAAATATATTAGTAGTTGATAAGGTAGAAAATATCGTTATTAACGAAATCCGTGTTTGTTACAGGCATAATAAAAACAATCACAACAACCGCAAATTTCTAGAATCATCATTATTTTTCTATTTGCACCAAAATACATTTTGTGATATTCTTGTGGTAAGTACTAAGTATAAAAGCTAGCACAAAAGATACAAATGTTAGTTTTGTAGAAACCTGTATTACATTGTTTTCAACAGCTTTCTTCATATTAAAACAACTTAAATAGAAAACATGAGTTATATAAATATTAATAAACGCGAGTTATGTGTTCGTTTAATAGAACATGGAAAGCACATAAGTACAGTGCATATGTACATCAAAGAAAGGTTTCCTGGTTTAACTTAAGCAAATAACACCTGTACTGTTGCAAGAATTCAAAAAAAAATTGTTGCCAGAATTCAAACAGCGATGGAATAAAGCTGGCAGATCTAAAGACATATTTTTGACAAGATATGCTGAGTGGCTCAATGGCGATTTTCGTATACAATTCGATGAAGAGGAGGCCCCATCTACATCACATGCAAGTAAACGAGGAAGACCGTGCAAAGATTATGAATTATCATCGGCCAGAAGCAAGCACAGACAAGCCATTAGACTATTTCAGGAATCTGGGTTGGATCATATTCACCATTCCTATATACAAGGCCTAAAATCAATTGGAAAATCTAAACATGCTGCCATTATTGAACAGTTACGCTCTATGCCGACAGAAACCTTGGATGGGCTTCATAAGAATTTAATAGAAGAAAAGATATCTGTGGTGCCTTATTCGAATGACGAAGCACTTGCATTGTTATTAGATCTAGATTTAACTAAACAACAGTATGAGTACTTTAGAAAATGTATTACAGATAAAAACCTCAAATTGTTTCCAGCGTACAAGTACGTGCTCGAAGCGAAAACCCAGTGTTATCCAGATAACATGGAAATAAGTGATATACGTGCTAAAATAAAATTGCAGTCTCTTTTAGATCACACAGTTACTAGATTATTGATGCTTGATTCCATTAATCTCCCTGGTGGTGACGCAAGATTGATTTTATACTGTAAGTGGGGATGTGATGGTTCTTCTGGACAAAGCGAGTACAAACAAATTTTATCAGGTGAAAGCAAATTAATATCAGATGCAAATCTACTGATACCACTTAAGCTTGTTAGTGAAGTGGATGAAAATGTCATTTGGCAGAATCCATCGCCTTCGTCAGTACGTTTTTGTCGTCCTATCCTTATAGAGTTTTCAAAAGAAACTCCTGAGAAAACTAGGAGTATAGTTACAGATATCGAATCTGAAATACTTGCATTAACATCATCCTCCGTGCTAATAAATACAGCAACATTTTCTATAAAACACACATTATATTTTACTATGGTCGATGGTAAAGTTGTTCAAGTTTTGACGAATACTCCATCGAGTGCTAACTGTAATGTATTTCTTGCAAAACCTGGTGAAATGAATGATCTTGCACGAGTTAGTCAAAAACCAGAAAGAGAAGAAACTTTCAGGTTTGGTCTTTCAACTTTGCATGCCTGGATTAGGTTTATGGAATTAGTACTTCATGTATCCTATAATCTACCGTTCCAAAAATGGTCTGCTACCACCGAAGAAATTAAAAAACTAAAAGCGGCTAAAAAGCAACTTGTGTAGGATCATTTCCGTAATTAATTTGGGTTAATAATTGACAAACCCCGTCAAGTTAGCGGCAATACCAATGACGGAAATACTGCAAGAAGATTTTTTGCCAATTCCTCTTGTACATCCCAAATAACAGGAGTTGATGAAACACTAATAAGAAGATTTTACATTATACTTCAAACTTTGTCGTGCGGTAGGAAAATAAATCCGAGAAAGTTTGGTCTATACGCACGATCCACAGCTGAACTCTATGTAAACAAATACAATTGGTACTATATGCCATCTTCAGTTCATAAAGTACTTATTCATGGAGAGAGCATCATTACATACAATTCAATATTACCTCTTGGACAACTATCTGAAGATGCTCAAGAATCTAGAAACAAGGACTATAAAAAATTCCGACTGCATCATTCTAGAAAATGTTCGAGAACAGCTACGAATGAAGATGTTTTTCATACTTTGCTATGCTCATCGGATCCATTTATAAGTGGTCTTAGAAGACAACATACACCGAAGCATATAGAACTCGATGAAGAAGCACTAAATTTACTAGATAGTGATGAATAACGTAAAAAGAGGTATTTTGTATAACGTTATGTACCGCTTACTTTATAATTGATTTAACTTTTATTATTATTTCGAAAGTTGTGACTGTATCATTTCACCTATTACTTTTAACACGTGGATAAAATTTATGTCACTTTGTCCGCATTTAAAAAATGCCGAGTATCATATTTTTATGTGAAAAATTTATAAACAGCTACATATAATTGTTTTTGAAACACTCTGTATACATCATTATTATAATTGTTATATTAAAAAGTAGTGTTTATTATATTAGTTTTTATAATTTAATCTTTTAAGGTGAAATATATGCAATTAATTACATATCTTCATATGTAGATATTTTTTTCTTAGTAAAGTAATAATACTTTCATAGTTTTTAATTGTTCACAATTTTATGAAAATCGGTCCAAAGATGACAAAGTTACAGATTTTTGGCAAAAAAATGTCGATTTGGAACCACTGTGCGCCGTGGTGATCGTAACATTGAAGCTCCCACTGCCTCAATGTTCTCAGGTCTTCTAATGGTCAGTGGGACTCCCGTTCTTCGTCTTGTCGCACTTGCAGTTTGTCTGAACGTAGTGACCCACGTAACAATTGATTTCCGGTCCTGGACAGGGGCCAACGGGACTAAATTAAAGCGAATCCGAAAGGCGCGTTGGGTTGCGATCACAGAACATCCGCTCGAAAAGTAGGCTTCAACGGAAAAGGCACGCTCCTCACTGTTCCAAAGCATGATGGCGACTGAACTGTATCGGGACAAAACTTTATAGTACCGCCCCTCGAACGAGATCACTAGTGCTCCGGTACGACATCAACCGACTGAATGGCGCGCATTTTAAAAAAGGAAGCTTTGCTGTCGCACCCTGTATATGTGTACCTAATTTTAAACTATGAAGCTTAAGAATACCTACACCTTTCCTTAATAATTTTTTTTCATAACTTTTATAATGTCAAATAAATCGGGCTTCCTCATTCTAATGAGCCAGCCTGTATATACTGTACACAACAATTTTTGTGGATTTTGAGGCTTTTGGTTTATTCAAACATGTCTATGTATTATATTACATTTATTTGATCGTTGAGATTATCATTAGTTTACTTTTTCCTCCTGTGACGATAAAATTACTTACATTTAAAATTCTAACCATAGTATCCACCTTTTACATTCTGCTTGACACAAGAACTACATGGCCTACAAAAATATAACCCACTATTTTAAACGGTGGATGGTTATAATTTTTTTGTTTAGTTCCCACTTTCATTGATGGCCGTTTCATTCAGACGTATGAACCGTAAAACTGTTAGTAAAAATTTCTGATGTTGAGTTGCATGTTCTCATTTAATTTTCAGTAGTTTTGTAAAGATTTATAGTGGTTTCTGTACATACCTCCTTGATTTTGAAATTTTCCCGTACTCAGTTATGATCTCGAAAGCCTTTTTCATATCAATGATCCTTATATGTAAAAGTATTTTGTGCATGCATGCTGAGGTACTGTTTGATAGTGAATATAGGTGGTCATGTATACAGTGGGATGATCTAATTCTGCTTCTACACAATTTCTTAAATTATTTTCTATAATATCTTCGTACATCTTTAGAGCAACACATAACAAACAGAATCCATTTACTTTTACTTCCTTATAAGTAGTATAAGGAAATATTGTGATGAAGAAAATTTTATTATACAGATATATAATTTCCTTAACTCTGTAGCTTCCCGGAAGAGAAATTTCCACGATGCGATAAAAATTCAACTGATTGCTTTCTGCTTCTTCGGATGATCTACCTGGTCTCCGCTTAAACATTATGAGATTTTTTTAATCTCCAACGATTGATTTTTCTCTTGCTTCTCACAATACCTCCTATGCGGAATCCGTGCGTTCAGTTTTTATTTATTTATTTTCGTTTCCTCTTGAATTTCTCTTTATATAGGTTTAAAATTAGAATTTCATTGCCGACTTATATCGTAAAGCTCAAAAAATCGGATGAGCTCATTCGTTTTAAGCGCCCAGTAACTCTTCGAGCGTTATAAAACGGTAAAGGCCGAAAAGTATTAAAATTTATTTGTCATAAACATAAGGATACTTATTCAAAATGGCATATAATTTAAGGTTTACTGGTTTTTCTTTACGATACTGTCATTAATAAAACGTAAAGTTGACCGATATTTCAGACGTTTAACCTTAAATGGGTAGTAATATTGGGGTAATGTAATCAAAGATAATATTGCAGCTTAAGTTTAACATAAAATGATTTTACAGTTTAGAGACATATTACAATTCGTTTAATGATATGGAAACATACGCTTTCAATAGAGGTAATATAGAAAGTATTGTAAGCAGTGGCGGTTTTATTTGTGAGATTATTACATGCCCCGAAATCAAGAAAGATTTAACTTAATGCGAAATTATTTGTATATTATTTCTTCTTAATTAGCTAACCGTTATTATATCTAAATAACAAAGAATTTTTAAACTGGGTTTTCTCGCTCAGTAAATCTATTGTTTTACAAATTTTCTGTTTAATTTACCTTTGTCTATCTACTGAATTAAATATCAAACCACTGCGATTTTTAAACACAGAAATATTACATACAAACGATTTGAATTTTTATACTCCATGGAAACCAAGAAATTGTGTAATATTCTCTTCAAAATTCCAAGAAAAACATGTTTAGAATTACATAAAAAATAATTTATGCAATACATAATATAATAAAATTGACAATAGTTTTCCCAAAACATATTCTAAATATTTTTAATGCTGATTTGTGGCCTAAGAATGCGATTATCAAAACCTACAGGAATTTTCGGAAAACGGCGTCGAATATTGCGTCATTGGAGACGAAATAAATGAGCAAGAAAAGGAAAAAATAATAGATATTTTATATCACAATATACAGAGCATTAGTAACAAGATCGCAATAATAATAATAATAATAATAATAATAATATATTTATTCAGTGTAATAAAATCATTACATGAAAAGTCAAAATATACAGTAACAAACAAACAAACAGATTAAAATTGTATATCATTAAAATTATCATTTAAATATTCATTGATTGAATAAAAACTTTTTGTCAGTAAAAATTTTGATATTTTACTTAAGAAAGTATTAGCATTCATTGTATGCAGGTGTTTCACTTTGTTATAAATCTTTGGCCCCCAGTAGTCCACATATCTTTGGGCAGTCTGCACACGGTAATAAGGGGTTCGCAGTTTATCTCTGTTTCTTGTATTATACTGGTGGGAGTCCCCATTTGCGGCAAACTCATCCTCATTGAAAATGACATACTTAATGTAGTTGTATATATGTCGCAGGCAAATAGTAATTTCAGGAAAATAGTATCTACCTAGGCAAATAGTATCTGCCTTGGCAAATGGTATTTTAACCTTTATTTCTATTTAAAAGCCATTTGCCCAGGTAAAAGGTATCTGCCGGAGTCGTACGTAGGCAAATAGATTTTTCATTCGTATTTGAGGTTATGTTCACTTAATGTTTATGCTCGTTCAGTTGTTCCATTTATAATCCTAGTTATTTTCCAAGTTTCTCATCAAGTAAGTTATTATTCACTTTATCTAATCTTGTGTAATATCTGCTGTGTTCCTTTTTAGTACATTATTAGTATATATAACATGGTAGATAAAAATGAATTTTATTTACGACTTCATGCAAAGTACGAACAAACCACAACAAAGAAGCCATGGAACCAACAACGAATCGATGAAGTTAATAATGTTTTAAAAAGTTTCCGTTCAAAATTACTTCAAAATAATGGTGAAGCCCTCACAGCAAAAGAAAAATACTACGGCAAAACATATGATCTCCTCGATATATCTGGGGTAACAAAAGTTATTTTAAAAGCAAAATCGGTTGAGGACGATCTAATTTATGTTACACCAATTGAAGAAATGTTCGATAAAATTGAAGAACAACACAAAGCTACAGGACACGGGGGAAGGGACAAAATGCTTCATAACTTAAAAAAGAAGTGTAATATTCCAAGACTGGCGGTTGAAATAATACGCACAATTGTGTAAGACGTGTAACTTAAAAAAAAAAACAGAAGCAGGCTGGTTTGGTTGTAAAGCCAATAACATCAAAAGATTTCAATGTAAGAGGTCAAATTGACTTAATTGACTTTCAATCCTGCTCAGATGGAAAATATAAATGGCTTTTAAATTATCAAGACCATTCGACAAAATTCTTGTATTTAAGACCATTAGAAACAAAAAGGGCTGCGGAGGTTGCCATGGAATTACTGAAAATTTTTCTCGAACAAGGTGCACCAGTGATCTTGCAGAGTGATAATGGACGGGAATTTACTGCACAAGTAATAGAAGAATTGGTTTTGTTGTGGCCAGAATGCAAAATCGTACATGGACGTCCCAGGCATCCACAAAGCCAAGGATCAGTAGAAAGGGCAAACCAAGACGTTGAACAAATGTTAAGAATTTGGATGGAAGAAAATAAAAGTTCCCACTGGTCCATAGGATGTTACTTTGTGCAATGGCAAAAAAATACATCTTACCATCGCATCATTGGAATCTCCTTACAAAAGTTTATATGGTGCAGATCCGAAAATAGGTTTAAGATCTACAAATCAGCCATCAGATTTTATTGATAAGATACTGACGGAAGAGGAGTTAAACATCTTAAACACAAACAATGCTGATGGTAACAGGGAATGTTCATTGCATGAAGGCACTGATGGCAGTGTTGCAGCACTAGTAGAAGCAGAAGAAAATTCAAGTGATGCAAAAATGGTAGAAATTGAAAATTATCAAATTGACACCAACATAGAAGATGCCATAGAAAGTATTCCTATAATAATAGATAACGTTGTGGTAAATGCTTCAGACCAAGCTACTAGTCAAGGTTGTGACACAGGCTCTAATGACAAATATTGCTGCGTTTGTGGCAACGAAACCACGAGTGCTCCGACTTGTTTACAGTGCAATAAAATAGTACATGTAATTTGTGGCAGTTTTGATGAAAACGATGAAGGGTCTGGAACTCAAATTATTTGCAGACTCTGCATCAATGAAAAAAATATTAGGATTAATCGAAAACAATCCTATGAAGGACAAACCAAAGCAGCAGAGATAATGAGGAAAAAGAGCAAAACCATTTTTGGCGACTTAGAAACAGGTAAATTTGTAACTGTTGCAATTCCACAATTTGATAGAGGGCCATTAGACAAAAAAAATGTAGAGGGAATTATAATTGATCAGAAGAACGATGTTTACCGTATTGGCACAAAAACAGGCGTTTTGAAGAACTGGTTGACAAGGAGCGACATAACACCTGTATCGGCAATTAGTTTCAAGTCTGAAGATATTCCTCAAGATAGGTTTATTTCTTTAAGAGAAGCCTGCGTTGCGCAATCTATGTTTTCGGGCCAGGGCTTTTCGAAATGTCAATGTCAAACTTCGAAAGCCCAGTGCCGCACTAAACGATGTACCTGTTTCAAGTCCAACAATATGTGCAACAGCAGATGTCATTCGAGCAATACTTGCCAAAACAAGTAGGTAAATACCTACCTACGTATAATAATATCCAGCTTATTTTGTCTGTTTCTTTTGTCAAAATACAATCATTATTGCAAAAATAAAGTCTGTTTTTTTCCCAACATCTTACTGTTACAACCTCACCATTATTTTCACTTAAAAATGTATTTGCCTAAAAGTTACTTAGGTAAATAATATTTGCCTAGGCAAAAACTATCTGCCTAGTCATTTAACTGTTATAGAAACAAATATTCTATTTGCCAAGGCAGATACTATTTGCCTAGGTAGATACTATTTTCCTGAAATTACTATTTGCCTGCGACATATATATACCTATAGATGGTAATGTAAGTATAGCCCCTTTTACAAAATATTTTCTGCAACTATCCCGATGTCCCAAACTATACAACGCCCGAACAGCCCTCTTCTGCATTTGAAATATTCTCTCTGCCGATGGTAAGCTGCCCCATACTAAGATTCCGTAGCTCATCTTAGAGTGGAAGTTGCAGTAGTAAGTCGTTGTTGCAGCTTCGTGAGTTGCAACACTTTTCATACGTCTTATTGTGTATGTTGCCTTTGCAAGTTTATCAGCCAGACTGGAAACATGATCCTCCCAAGGAAGCCTACTATCCAGCGTCAGACCCAGATAGCTTACGTTGCCGTTCGAGGGTTGGTTTTTTGCACAGAAAGTAAGTTGTTGTGTTTTCCGTTCATTTAGTTGTAGACCATTGCAAAGGAACCATTCCCTGGCTTTCTCCATAATGTCCTTCGCCTGCGTTCATTCAGCTCTTCTTCATCTCTTGCAGTCACCAAAAAGGCAGAGTCATCCGCATATAAACAACATTCCATCGGTGCGAAGCATTGCGGCAGGACATTGATATATAGTATAAACAGAAGGGGACCCAAGATTGAGCCCTGTGGAACCCCATTCTTTGTTGATTTTAAAGATGATGTTTGTCCATTGAGTTCAACAACTTGCTCTCTATCCCTCAAATAGGACACTAAAAGATCATGTGGAGTGCCTCTAATACCATATTGTTGTAGTTTGTGTAACAGAACCTCATGATTGACTAAGTAGAAAGCTTTACTCAAATCACAACAAGTCAACTGGATTTGCTTTTGCTCATCATATGCATTTACGATTGATTGTATAATGTTCATAATCCCTGTTGTTGTTGATCTCTTTCTTCTATATCCATGTTGACTAGCTGTGATGTAGCCGTTTTTATCTAGATATTTAGTTATTCTTCTTGCAAACACCTGTTCAAATATTTTCGATATTGTGGGCAATATCGCTATTGGACAATAGTTATTTGGATCATCTATATCCGCCTTTTTGTATACTGGAACTACTCGAAATTTTTTTAGTTGTCTCTGAAAGACTCCTTCATTTACGCACTTATTTAGAAGTTTGGTGAGAGGCGTTATGATTTCATTTGTAATTTGTTTTAAGAGATATATTGAGGTGTCGTATATATCTCGCGTGTGTTTACTTTTAATAAACTGAATAACATTTTTGACTTCATTTTTGTCAATGGGTGAAAAATAAAACGAGTTGGTATTTTTTAAATTAAGATTTTTTACGTGTTTCATTGACTCGATGGTAGATGTAGAGCTGATAATTTGATTTCCAATTTGCACAAAGTGGTCATTCATATCATTTGCTGTTAGTTTGGTTTGAATGTGTGTTGTTCCATTTGTCTGACGAGTTTCATTATTATTGCTTTCTGTTTATTTTCTGCGTTTTGTATATGCATTTGATTAATTTTTTGCTTTTCTGTTCGTACCACATCCAAGTAATCTCTCTTATAACTTCTGTATACCTGATAGAGATCATGATCCTTATTGACGCTCACCACAGTATTCAGGACATCTTAGATATTCCTCATGCTTTGTATTCGCTGATTGCAAAATATTTCATTGTTTTGAAATTTCAATGTGTTAGATCTTTTTTCTTTCTGGGGAAAACTTAAATTAAAATAATACAGGAAGGTATTATGAAATTTTTCAAAAGCTTCATTTGCCGTAAATCGATCCCAATCACACCAAGAGTGCGAGGCTAGCTTTTTTCTGAATAAACATATTGTGTCGTTATTTATTTGTCTGGTTCTCATCCAATGAATCTTTGTTTCATGTGTAATAGGAAGAATTTTTGTTCTAGCAATCTGTGTTAAATGATCTGAGAGAAGTTCATTGTTTGTGTCGTCATTCTAATCTGTTGCTCATGATTTGTAAAAATATTATCTATACATGATGAGGTGAAATATATTACTCTCGACGGTTCATTAAACAGATATTTTAGATTGTATGTTATCAATAAATCTGTGAGTTGTTCCTTTTCTCTCGTGGTTTTTGTGAAATTTATGTTGAAGTCACCTGCTAGTATGATTGTTTTGGTAACTGTTCAATTTGGTACGCATATCATTGCTTCATTAAATAATTTAAACAGAGAAATAAAAATAGCGAAAGACAAAGCTAACAGTGATTTCGTCAATGAATCACTTGCTAACTTGGCAGTGGTAAGACAAATCACAGGTTCTGTTAGAGCTGAGGAAATTTCCGTTGATGACATTGAAGTAACAGGAACAACAATTCAAGAAAGCTTGTCTACAATCAACAGACAACTAATAGAACTGTGAATAATATACCTAACCAAGATAAAAGATTTCGACCTGGACAACATTCCTATCATAACTACTGACTGATATAGCATCCTACTGATATGCTCTTGCGTGGGTTGTGATGAAATACCTGTAAAAATAACAAAAAAATATGCTCCTGAAATTGCGGTTATACTATAGAACCAATAGTCAATAAATGTATAGAATCAGGAATATAAATAAATTGAAGAACCCTATTATTAGATTAATATACAAGAATGGTGAAATAACAAAACTAGAAAACTACAGACCAATATCTACAGTATGTCCACGGATCGAGTTCCAAAGAGGAAAAACTTTTTTATTTTGCATTTTACAAGAAAAATGTATTCTTGATAAAAGTTTTTGCATGTCTCGAAACGGCCAAGTCAGTTTTAACCTTTTTAAAATTTCTTTTAGTTTAAGATAAAAATCGAAAAATTGGTCGTTTCATTTGAAAATTTTTTCATAAACTCAAAAACAAAAATGATATAACTAATAACTATTTTACTCAATCCATTCACCGTCCTTTTCAAGGCACAATTCTAGCCGTCGGCGCAATTCTCTATAACTTCTTCGAATTTCTTCGAGAGTTAAAGACGTCACAGCGTCTCTAATCCTCTCCTTTAAATCTTCTACGTTCGGAGGAAGATTATTTGCATAAACTATTTGCTTCAAACGACCCCAAAGATAAAAATCAGCCATTGTTAAATCAGGGCTCCTTGATGGCCATATCACGGGACCATTTCGACCTATCCAATTCTGTCCAAATTGCTGATTTAACCATTCAACAACAATCCTAGCATAATGAGCCGGACAACCATCTTGTTGGAAATAACACCTTGCGAGGTAATTAATCGGTAGATCGTCCAAACGTTCATCAACAAAATTTTGCAGCATATCCAAGTACGTATGCTGATTGACAGTATTATCAAAAAAATATGGTCCAATGATACCATTGTAAGAAATTGCACACTACACATTAACTTTTGCCGAATATTGTCGATTGTGAGGCATGCGAAAATTCGGATTGTAATCGCTCCAATATCTCACATGTTGAGATGCAACAGTACCATTAGTAGAAAACGTGGCCTCATCAGAAAAAATAATATTTCGGTAAAAGTATTGATTATCCATAATTTGAGCGCCCATCCACAGACAAAAATACAAACGTTTCGCAGGATCTCCGGGTTCTAATGCATGATTAAAAATGGGCTTGTAGGGATGGAACTTCTTTTGTTTCAAAATCTTTTGAATGAGCGATTTACTAATTCCCAGATGGACTGATCTGCGCCGCAAAGAAAATTTGGGATAGTTCCGTACTGAATCCATTACAAGAAGAGTGGCGGCGTCGTCATCATCGCGTGCTATATTTTTTTTCTTTACATCCAGTATGGAACCAGTGGATAGGAATTTTTTGACCAATGCTCGTGCACCTCTATTTGAGATGTAAATATCCGGAAACTTTTGATTAAATTCTTCGACAACTAGACGGATCGCTTTATTACCTTTGCCATAGCATTGAATTAGGTAAATTCGTTGGTCTTTTGACAACATTTTCAACTATTATGGTTGATTTTTCTAACTGACAGTTAATTAGATAATTAAATATGGATAATTACCATGACAACGCAACTTAATTTCTGGGACTTCAAAAAATTTTCAAATAAAACGACCAATTTTTCGATTTTTATCTTAAACTAAAAGAAATTTTGAAAAGGTTAAAACTGACTTGGCCGTTTCGAGACATGCAAAAACTTTTATCAAGAATACATTTTTCTTTTAAAATGCAAAATAAAAAAGTTTTTCCTCTTTGGAACTCGAACCGTGGACATACTGTATATTGACACATTTTAAAAAAGTTATTTTTAAACGTATAATGAATTTCCTCTTGGAACATAAGTGAATTCCAGAAATCAGATTAGTGACAAAACATATATAGAGGTGTGTATCATTGATATAACCATAAACGTTTTTATCATTTTACATTTTACACTCCGTGCCCAGATTTCAATTAAATTGTTGTTATCAAATTTAATTATTTAAATACAACAATTACTGGGGTTAAAAATTAAACTTCACAAAAAGACTACATTTTCACTTAACTAAAAAGAACTATGTAACTAATTGAATTAATACATCTTTCACACTTCAGGCATTAGAGATAGATATACTAGGATCGAATGGTAAACGATAAACACTAAACGCTAAACGCCAAACACTAAACGTTAAATGTTAAATGCTAAACGTTAAAGGCTAAACGCTGAAAGCTAAACGTTAAATGTTGAACGCTAAATATTAACCTGTGAAACTTAAACGCAAGACATTAAACACCAAACGTTAAATGTAAAATATTGAACGACAAACATTAAGCGTTTAAATTATTCTGCCGTACTATATATGCTGCCTTTGATAATTTTACTAGTGTAGTAATAAATATTATAATAGGTCCATTATTAAAATATGTATATTTATATTCAACGAAGCCAATGAATCCTTTAATTAAAACACATAATAAATTTATCGTAAGTAATCAAAACACACTAAATATATGTAATTATATTATTGTAGCTTTAGAGAAATTTTAACAAATATCTTAAACCAACATTTGATTTCTCTTTTAAGACATTGCTATTATTTTGCACATAATTATATTTTATACTGCTTAATTTTGCGTCAAATATTTTGTATTTGGAAAAAAATTAAGTAGCTTGACTTTAATAACTAATGATATTTTTGTCTTGAAATCCTGAAATATAATACAAATTTAAATATCTTCAAAAAGTTTGCTTAAGTACGCAAACGATATATTCTTGAAACTTTCACCATCTCGAAAAGCATTAAAAGTATAGTCGAATATGCCTGTGAACACTCCACATGTGCAACGATAGATTGTGCTGGTAATACAAGTTTGTTTTAAATATTTCGCACAGCGTCGGTAAGTTAAACCGTTTCTTTTGTTCAACTACCCTTATACCAAATTGGTGGGATTCAGATTTATGTTTATCTTCTTTTGCTTGTATATCTTTCAATAAATTATAATAAGTAAAAATATGAAATAATAATTGTAATATTATTAGTACAGTGCACTCGCGATAATATGAACTAATGAAAACAAGGGCAGCTCAAATTTTTGGGATTGTTCATATTTACAAATGGCACAAAATTTTAATAAAACCAAGTCATTTACTTAGCACCTAAAGTTCTTTCCTGTATAAATGAAAGTTTAATTTAAATAGTTTAAATTTTTGTTTTATTTTAAAACATAAAAGGAACTTTTTCATTAAGTTTGTTTGCAGCAAACAAAAATATACTTATTTCTATACATAATTCATATACATAAATGCAAGCGGGCTTATTCATAAAAATTATGCAATGTTTAATAAGCTCTTATATGACAAATGTTTCACAGAAATATGTCAAATAAGAGCTTAATAAACGTTGTATAGGTTTTTTGAATAAGCTCGTAGAAATATAAAGCTAATGTTCAAAAAAGTCGGTTATCTTCTTTTGCCGTTTCTTTTGGTCGAGAACTTTTAAAACTGCCTTCTCACGTAAGTTTCTTAAAACATTTAAAACTCGCTGTTCAACCATTTCACCTTCAGCCCAATCCAACGCCTTATTGAAAATATCGACAGCCTCCCCGGCTTTAATCGTCCTCTTTGGTTCCTCCACACAATCATCTTCATCGGATATGGCTTCTACTTCATTATCTTCACATTCAATAGCATCCTTATTCCATTCTTTAACGTTCGAGGCCATATATTCAACCTAGGAAAAAATATAGAATAACACACAATTTTAAGTACATTTCAGAGAATGTAAACCTCGGGTAGTAAGGCGCATAAAACATTGGCGGCGCTTTCTTCCAATTCACGTAAATTCATTTGCAAATTTTCTCTAACAATACTTAGAGGAATTTCATCTTCCGGATCATCTTGATTCACTACCATATTTAAAATGTTGTTCCAGCATTTGGATAACACAGCTGAATCCACTCTTCTCCAAACTGATTCCAAAATAATGATAGCTTCCTTCAATGTAGTCTGCTTCATAGTTTCAATCAAACCACCCCCTTTAGCAGCAATGGAAGCCAAAAGGCTATTTCTGTAATACAGCTTTGTGATCCTTATAGCATTTTGGTCCATGGGCTGGATGAGTGGGGTCACGTTCGGTGGCATAAACATCACAAAAATAGAGCCGTTTTCAGATTTTAATTCGTCCTCAGGTGGGTGAGATGGGGCATTATCTATTAAGAGAATAGCTTTCACTGGAAGCCCTGTTTTGGTTAAAAATTGTTCCACCTGAATTATGTAAAAAATATTTTAAAATGAATAGGTATGTGTCGATTAATGTCAATATAAAAACTTCTACCTCTGGAACAAATGAGCGATGAAACCAGTCTTTAAAAATGTTACCAGTCATCCACGCTGATTTAGAATGACGATAGTGAACAGGGCAATCAAAATTATGGAGACAACGGGTTTTTTTTGACTTTCCGACAACAAGCAGTTTGAGCTGATGAGATCCCGTAGCATTTGCACAGCACAGGAAAGTAACTCTTTGTTTTTCAGTCTTTGTACCTGGGGCTGATTTTTCCTGAGACGACACGTATGTGTTGGTTGGTAAAATTTTCCAAAATAAACCCGATTCATCGGCGTTATAAAGTTGATCATTACTTAATCCAAGCTCTTCAATCTTCGATCTAAGTGCCACTTTAAATGGTTCAACCAACTGGGGTTGAGAAGAAAGTTTCTCTCCAGAAATTTGGAGCAATCTTACGCCGAATCTCTTTTTGAAATTCTGCAGCCATCCGTCACTCGCGTTGAAGTCAGAGTTATTTTCCTTAATATTATAATGAAGCTCCTTGGCCTTTTCTTTCAACATTAGTCCACTGATCGGGAATTTCTTATCCCTCATACGCATATACCATTTATACAATGATTTTTCCATTTTTGGATACTCCGACGGTCGCATAGTTTTTCTTTTTCCAGGTCCGATGAATGTATTGTTGACACATTTTGAAATTGCATTTTTATTCTTTTTTATTTCAGATACTGTGGACTTTGTCACTCCATATTTCTTCGCTAAATTAGTAACACTTGCACCTTTTTGTAAATTCTCCAAAATTTCATATTTTTCCTTTAAAGTTAGAAATTTATGTTTTTTTGTATGCATATTTTACAAATTATTCACTTTTAATTAACACTTAAAAACCAAACATGCGTTTGCGTCTGCATACATGTAAAAACTAACTAAAAAGTGCACTTGTTTGTTTGACCATTGACATTTGGCATTCAAATGTTAATAAGTCGGGGTTTCCCCTAATTTTTATACATGTTATGTAGCTGAAATCCGTTTCAAAATAAAAAAAATAAATGTTCATATTTTAAAGCTTTTGTACAAAGTTCATATTTTGGAGTAGTCAATGGCAGAGAAAAAGTGTTCATATTTTGGGGTGTTCATTTATTAGGGTGTTAATATTATCGCGAGTGCTCTGTACTACAGTCTGAATACACATATATCGAACTTGCTTACTATATTGCATTTATTACAATTCTCAAAGCAGTGTATAGTAGTACAGGTACATTTTCCATTAAAAGTTAATGAAACATGAATTTCAATCCTTCCGATATGTTCAACAACAGTCATTCTTTAGACTATAGTAGGACATTACAGTATTGGGTATTAATAAATAGCAAAAGAAATATGACAAATATGAAACACATATGATACAATACTGATAGGGGTGAAGATCATTTCAAATACTATGAAATACAATTAATACATTGTGACTCTCAATCTGAAAACCCTGTATACGAAGTGCGGCTATAAAATAACAAGGCTGATGCTTCCAGAAGAAGCACGCATGCGCCAAACGCAAACGCCCGACTGCTAAGCAGCGTGAAGCCTTCGCTTTCAAATGCGGTGCCCTCCGTTTGTATAAGAGATGTTGTTTGATTTGCCGGAAAAATAATGATGATGTAATAATTGAGAAACGAAACAGCGTGAAATTTCGCATGAAACTTCAAAAAGCGCTACTAAAACATATCCTTTATTAGAAGAAGTGTATGGTAACGAATCTTTACCACTTGTGCGAGTTTTTGTTGTTTTACGCGTTTCAAGATGGCCTAGAAGACGTTGGAGATGATTCACGCCAGGAGCGCTCTTCCACGTCAAAAATGGATGAAAATATTGTGCGATTGCTGAAAATAAGAAAGCGTAAGGAAAATTTTACATCATCATTTTAACATGCAAAAAGTGTGTCCGAAAATGGTGCCTGAAATTCGTACGATAGAACAAAAAGAAGCTCGCGAAAATGTTTCTAAGAACACTTTGAATGCCATTGAAAATGACCAGAACTTCTTGGAAACAGTGATAACATGTGACGAATCTTGGTTTTTCACTTATGATCCTGAAACTAACTGAGAGCTAAAAAATCTGGAATGAGCAAATAAAGATTCAAAGCGATAAAGATCGTTTTTTTCGACATTCATGGGATTGTGTCGCTTCACTGGATTTCAGAAGGTCAAACTATTATTCTTACGATAGAACAAAAAAGAAGCTCGCGAAAATGTTTCTAATAACACTTTGAATGCCACTGAAAATGACCCAAACTTCTTGGGAACAGTAATAACATGTGACGAATCTTGGTTTTCACTTATGATCCTGAAACTAACTCAGAGCTAAAAAATCTGGAATGAGCAAATAAAGATTCAAAGAGATGAAGATTGTTTTTTTTTTCGATATTCATTGGATTGTGTAGCTTCACTGGATTTCAGAAGGTTAAACTATTAATGTACATTACTATCTTGAGGTTATTGCTCAACTTCGTGAAAGAATTAGAAAAAAGCAACCAGAATTGTGGAAGAACAAGTCATTAGGAATTGACAAAGAAAGCGTAAGGCAAATTTTACATAATAATTTTAACATGCCAAAAGTGTGTGCAAAAATGGTTCCTAAAATTCTCACGATTGAACAAAAAAAAAGGTCGCGGAAATGTCTATACTAACACTAATGCCATTGAAAATGACCTGAATTTCTAGGAAAGAGTGATAACATGTGATGAACCTTGCTTTTTTACTTATGATTCTGAAACTAACCGAGAGCTAAAAAACCTGGAATGAGCGTATCAAGATTTAAAGCGATGATGATTGCTTTTTTCGATATTCATGGGATTGTCTACCTTCACTGGATTCTAGAAGGTGAAACTATTAATCAACATTACTACCTTGAGGTTATTGCTTAACTCTGTGGAAGAATAAGAACAAAACGACCCGAATTGTGGAAGAACAAGTCAGTAGGAATTGACAAAAAAAGCGTAAGGCAAATTTTACATAATAATTTTAACATGCCAAAAGTGTGTGCAAAAATGGTTCCTAAAATTCTCACGATTGAACAAAAAGGAGCTCGCAAAAATGTTGTACTAACACTTTGAATGCCATTGAAAATGACCCAAACTTCTTGGAAACAGTAATAACATGTGACGAATCTTAGGTTTTTCCCTTATGATCCTGAAACTAACCGAGAGCTAAAAAATCTGGAATGAGTAAATAAAGATTGAAAGCGATGAAGATTGTTTTTTCCAATATTTATGGGATTGTGTACTGTCACTAGATTCCAGAAGGTCAAACTATTAATCAACATTACTATCTTGAGGTTATTTCTCAACTCCGTTAAAGAATAAGAAAAAATGACAAGAATTGTGGAAGAATAAGTCATGGGTTCACCATCAAAACAACGCGCCGGCTCATTCTGCATTGTCTGTCAAGACGTTTTTAGCCAAAAACATATCAATGTTAGACCTTCCACCTTATTCGCCAGATTTTGCACGATGCGACTTTTATCTGTTTCCCAAGGTCAAATCTGCATTAAAAGGAAGAAGATTTCAGTCAGTTGAGCTGTGAAAGAAAAAGCGCCATACGTAATGAAGGAGCTCACAGACGAAGACTTCCAGCAGTGTTTTGAACAAAGGAAAATTCGCATCATCTGTTATAATTTTGAGATTAAAGAACTATTTCGGAAGTAAATGACGCATCTCCTTTATCGATTTAATCCAATCGCAATCTAATCTTAAAAAAAATAACTGAAATTTTATTAAGTTTAAAACGAAATGAAACTTTTTCTATTATACGTATATTCATAATCCTAACTTGAATTCCATTTGTGCGTTTTGGATTGCCCACGTGTAAGTAGCAATATCACAGAAGTTCTCCGAGTAGTTTCTCGGTTACTTGAAGTTCACAAAACTCTGCTGGGTATATTGGATGAGAATTATATTTAGAAGTTCGAATGTAAGTTTAAAAAAAATCCATTCCAAATATCCTCAGTCTTTCGACGACTTCTTGATGTTTTGATAAAAGCAAATAAAATTTTATATTTATGTGTATTATGCATTTTATCAGAAACAAGTTATGTTCAAAATCTAAACAGAAGAGAAAAGAGATTACGAAACTTCCAAGAAATATGCATAAAGATTTTTGTTTTATTTTATTTGAATCCAGTATATGACGTCCAGACCAGCATCATTATACTCTGGAAATAGGTTTAATAAATATTTTCGAACTAAATATTTATGAAGTAGTAGATGTTTTTCTCTTTACCAACGTTTTTATTATTTAGTATACTTATGTTTCCATACTTTAAATTCTACATTCGTGATTTGTTATTTAGTTGGCAACTGATTTATTTGTACTTTGTTAGTGAAGGAGATCGTATAGATTTTGTACAGAAACTGCAGCATGCAATATACTGGGTGGCTGACAAAAAACGCCCCACGTTGTAGCTCTGTTATTTACTATCTAATTTAAAAAAACGAAATTTCAAATAAAATGGTTAAGTAAATACTATCAATTGGCGTAATGAAAATATTATTAGGAACAAAAAGTTTGAACATGCGATAGTCAATTTTTTTTTTAAATGGCAACGAATATGTTTAATTAATGATTCGGATAAAGAATGTTTTCCTGATTTTGATGATGTATAACAACTTTTCAAGTGTGGCGTGGTTAATAACATTTTATTGGAATGGAAATTTAAAAAAAATATAAATAAATACAAACTTATCTACAAATATTGTTCAAATTATCTGCCGCCTTGTTGAAGACATAGTTGACACCTTCTAATTACTCCATTAGTGGCGTTGAGTATGAAATTAGTAGGTATTTCGCCGCAAGAAATCAGAATTCTTTGCCGTAAAATGTCTTTATTTTCCGGACTTGTAAAATAAACCCGTTCTTGAAGATAGCCCCATAACCAAAAATCCAGCGGCATAAGGTCGGGTGAACAAGCGGGCCATTGAATTGTTCCATTGGTCCCTATCCACCTCTCAGCAAATGTCGCATTTAACCATTCAACATTTATTAAGGCATTATGAGGAGGGGCGCCATCTTGCCGAAAGTTATATATCTGTTTAGCTCGGTAATTGGCAAATCATCTAAAAGGTTTGTAATGTTTTCACGCAATAGTTGATGGTATCTTGCTTGATTTAAGATGCCATCTATGAAAAATGGGCTAATTAATCGATCACCCCAAAGACCGCACCATACATTTGAACTGAATTTTTGCTGAAAATTATTCTCAATTATAATTCTTGGGTTTTCTTGGATCCAAAATCGATTGTTCTTTCTGATAAAACTGGCATTATTACTAAAACTGCATTCGTCCGACCAAATAATTTTGCGATAAAAATTACGATCTCGTTGTCTAACATTCAAGAAAAAATTGCAAAATTGCATTCTTTGACCATGATCATTTTTTTGTACTTTTTGAGAGATGTATGGTATGAACTTGTGCTTTTTGAGTATCGCTTGTGTTGTTTGGTGCGATACGCCGACTTCATTTGCAATTCTCCAAGTAGAAGTCCATGGACTTTCTTCCACAAGTAAAAGAACATCCAATTCTGTATTTTCTTTAAATTGTCGACTCTTACTTTTTGGCATTTTGAAGGCTCCATATTTTCTTAAATTTTGTTCGATTCTTTTCGAATTTACGACGGTCTGGAACCTCTCTTGTCGGATAACGATAACTGTAGAGTCTCACAGCTTCAGCACTATTTCGATTACATTCAAAATATACTTGCAACATGTCGGTCAGTTGATTGCTATCCATGACAATGATGAATTAAAATCACAGAAAGAATCAGAACGTTGAACTAATGTCACACCGATACACAAATGTCACAATGACAGTATTTATTAACATTTACATACTAATTGACAGTACTTATTACTTGATGCATTTGATTGCTATCCACGGCACACTTGAAACTTATGTTGAAAATTTGACGTGTTATACATCATCAAAATCAGGAAAACATTCTTTATCCGAAACATTAATTAAAAATATTCGTTGCCATTTAAAAAAAAATTGACTATCGCATGTTCAAACTTTTTGTTCCTAATAATATTCCGATAACGCCAATTGATAGTATTTACTTAACCATTTTATTTGATATTTCGGTTTTTAAAATCGGATCGTAAATTACGGAGCTACGGCTTGGGGCGTTTTTTGTCAGTCACCCTGTATATGCAAAGTATATTTCTCTCTCATGTGGTTGCTTTCACACCTATGTGTGAGTAGAATTCATTTTTTTTGCACCTGACCATTAAGTATATTTCTAATTGCAATTGGTTACCGCTTTAATTGAAATTATTACATACTAGCTGGCCCTGCAGACGTTGTTCTGCTCTTTTCGGTAGATGGCGCGATGAGTTTGATTTGATTAAATTTATAAATAATTTGACCACCGCGCCACCTATCGGATCCAGACTTTGTGATTTTCTTTTTTATCACAAAACCAACGTATATTGTGAATACGAGTCATTTTAGTCCATAAATATAGAATTTGTTAATAACTTGACTACAGAGCCACCTGTCGGATCGTAGCAGAGCTGCTAACCATCGTCTCGACAAATCAAATACATCGTGTGAATATGGGTTTTTTTTTGGTCCATAAATATAGAATTTGTTAATAACTTGACTACAGTGCCACCTATTGGTTCCAGATTTTGTGATCTTCTTTTCTGACACTAATCCAATATATGTATATATATTGTGAATATGAGTCATTTTGGTTCATAAATATAGAATTTATTAATAACTTGACAACAGCGTCATCTATCGGATCTTATGTTAGTATGATCTCAATCGGCCAAGTCTTTCAGAGGTTACACAATCACAAATATCATCAACAATATTATATTATATTATTTCGCTATGTGTGCAATATAATTTGACAGCTGATTGTCAAATTGTTACATAGTGACGACAAATTGATAGATAAATAAAAAATAAAGTAACTACAATTGTTGGTCAGATCGCGAAACAACACCAAAGTAAAAACAAATGTAATTTTATTTTAATTTAGGCTGGAATGCAGATTTTTCTCCAGATATTCCAATAGAAAAAAGCACTTTCAGTTTTCCCCAATTTTCCAATTTCCCAGGAAACTTTTCCAATTTTTCTTTTTCTAGAATTTATTTAAAAAAATTACAGCATTTCATTTTTATTTATATAGATTATTCTATAATGCCTTTCATATTGATTGTTGTAGTGTAGTTTGTCTTTTAAAAATACTTTTCTGTGCATATCACTTCATGAACAAAATTGAATTACAAAAAATATTGCCGCCCCCAAAATAAAAAACAATAGCTAGAGATTAAAAAGCCTAAATATCCCATTCTGAGTAGAATCCATTGATCATATTTTCTTAAAATATAATCTCCCAAAGAATATAGTCATAAATCCATGGGTTATTCATAAATTTCTTTACAGCAGCAACAAAGTAAATAAAATACTATCTTTGACAAAGTGTTTTTTCAAATAAATTTTGAATACTGTACACGGAGAACTGCGAATGGCCATTAGTAATCTTTAGAAATATGATGTCAGGGGCACACTTAGTTCCAAACAAAAGTTTCCAATAAAACTTCGAATACCAGTGTGGTTAGTTGATTTTTCTGCAACTAAGTGTACATCTAATTGACAGTCAAGGATATATTAACGTCCCATGTTGCTTCTGCAGATGTATTTACTCTTATTTGGTAAGTACTTGTATCTTTATATTTACCAAGTAATAGGAAACATCTTTTTGACAAGCAATATTGCAGGTCAATGTACTGGTCATTGACAATCAAATGTACCCTTGACTGCCGATACCTGCTCAATATATTGATAGGCAAAGGAGTATATCGACTATAATATATTGTAAATATCCCGATCCAGGCTATAACATTGCAAAACTTATATAATGTTTACTAATTATGTTTAAAAATATTCACAATTTTCACTTTAACCGGACATTGTTGAAATTATTACTGTTTTCACGTATCGAATCCTACAAAAAAGATAAGTAATTAACTAGTTGCTTCCTACTTAGAAAATAACATAAAAATAAAACTGCCATGACGACGGATTTATTATATTTGTTTTTGAACAAAATATATTTTTAGAACTACCATTTTTCTTCAATACCGCTTTTTTGTAAGACTAAGTATTTTTTACGTGATTTATTAAAACTTTCTATCTACCTCCGTAAATAGTTCTGTACTCAATTATACGAAAACTCTTTTGGAATAGAAACGCTTTTCGTGTTTCTGTTGGTATCGTCAATTGCTCGCGTGTTGATGTAAGGAATATAGAGTTCGTATAATGAAACTATACTTTCATTGTGTTCTTCTTCTAGAGCTACTTCAATTAATTTTTCGATGAAATTTATATGATGTTAGTGTTGTGCTATACAATTCATTATTCCATTTTATCACCTTAAAAATACTGTTTACATTTTTAATTATTTTATGAAATATGATTATCTCTTTCATGTGCATCTCGCTTATTATAAAACTTTCAGCTTTGGCTAAATAAAATGTTAAATACAATGAAATATATGAAATATTTTTCAAATTTCCAACTATTTCAGGAGTTATTATAGTAAGAATGTTAATATATAATAACAAATTTCTTTTCCTTCTTCTTGATCATAGAGAGTATAGTACTTTGGACTCTATCCTGAAAGCAGACTCCATTGGCTCGTATAGAGAAATTGAGAAATTAATTTAATTAGTATGGATTGTTTCCAAACCTACTTGAAAGCCGAACGCAGATGTAGAAACAAATCACAATGTATTAATGAAAATCCTTCAACAACTGTGTTACACCATTCTACAAGAATTTAGAAATGGGGATCGGGAGAGAGATTACAATTTTACCAGTGGTATGTTAACCAAAGGGCAAAGATTTTATGATCTGGCGAAAGGAAACTTACAAATAATGGCCTCTTCCGTAGACATAATATTCACGTTTGGAAAACTAAATATCCTATATATATATATTAACTTCGGGTGCTGCATTTTGGGCGCTAAACTTATTGAGCAGATATCTGTTTAACCTAAAGGTAAATAGTGAAAATTATTTAAATTACTAGAAACTGATTTAGAAGATAGATTTGATCATTGACCATTGATTGATGCTGCGCCCCCTCCTTCTTATAATTCAAATATAATCAGCAAATATCTTCATAATCGGTTTTCAAATTCGTAGATCGTTATTACTACCTAAATTTTGTGATTTAACACCCTTAGATTTTTTCGTTTGCGGCTGCCCCAAAAAATACACGCAAACATTTAATAATTCTGAAAATCTTCATGAATCGGTTCTTGTAGCATTGGTATCATTTTACGTTACAAACTATTTAGTGCGAATTTGTCAATACTACGCAAGAGACAATTATGTTCAGAATGGAATGCTCACCTTTTGAACATCTTTTATAATTGGGCAATTATCTATGTAAATATAATCTCTTGTTTTTGTTGTGTTTTCATATTTCACTGCTTACTTATTTTTGGTGTTTTATAAGATATATTTTTGTAATTTTCTTTATTGTTTTTAAAAATAGATAGTAAAACATGTGCTATATCTTCCTAAAGACTACAAATTATTTCAAAGCCAACTCGATGTTTCATAACAAAACTTTAGGACTTGATGTTTAAATTGAAAATAATTCTAAAAGTTATTTAAATTCAATATAGCCAATACATAAAGACAGTGCAAATACAAGTCATTATTCTACTTCCACAAAAAAATTATTACGATATAAAGAGAATAAATTTTTTTACTGTAATTGGAAAGCTAAAACTTTTTTTAAATACGAAAAACGCACCACGTTATAACTCTGTTATTAATAATCCTATTTCAGTAATTCAAAAATCACGTAAGACATGTGTATAAATACTACAAAAGAGTATAATTTTTATTTTTTTAATATGTAATTTTTGACAAGGGATAGTAATTTTTTTTTAAATAACAACACTTCCATTTTTTAAACATTTTGGTAGAGATATTTTTTCTGAATACAAAGGTGTGATTCAATTAAATTTTGTAAAAAATTCTTGGGAAATAATTTTATTTTTTAAATACCGTGGAATACAAAACAATGAAAAATTTTCTGTCAAAAATAAAACATCGTAACAAATCATAATTATTATAAATATTGCTGGAAATACCTCCCACCTTGCTGAATACAAAGTTGACACCTTCTAATTACCCCATAAGTAGCATTCAATATTAAAAAAGGAGGTATTTCTCGATAGCCAAAAACCGAGTGGCGTTAGATCAGGTGAACGTGCATGACACCGAACTGGCCCGTATGTCCCTATCTATTTTTGGCCAAATTTAGCTTTCAACCAGTTAACATATATCCTGGCATTATGAGGTGTAGCGCGATCTTGCTGGAAAAACACTCTATTTAACTCTGCAAGAAATAATTCATCCAAGAAATTATCTAAATTTTCAATTAGTTGTTGGTGATATTTATCCCGATTTAGGGTGCCATCAATGAGAAGGGGACAATCAATCTGTCATCCAAAATACCACACCACACATTTACGGTGAATCTGTGTCGTCGATTGGTTTGAGTAATAATTTTTGGATTTTGTTGACTCCAATAACGGTGAATATTTCTGTTGAAAACGCCATTATTGCTAAAAGTGCATCCATCGGACCAAAACACATTTCTGTAGATCAGCCAGCCCATTTTGACATGTTTAAATAGAAAACACAAAATTGGTATCGTCGATTTTGATCGTTTTAATACAAGGCTTGTACTTTTTGTGGGATGTATGGTTTAAATGTGTGCTTTTTAAAGATTTTATGAACAGTGTTCTTTGACATGCTAACGCACATACGGGTATTTTGCCAATATAGGCGGCCAAAAGTCATTTTCAAAATACCCAAAACATGTGGAAAACACCGTTTATTTGGGAAGTTAAATAATCAGAGAGCAGTAGGCAATCTTTTTTGGACTCTTATCGGCTATGAACGCGCTATAGATTTATGTCACGGCTTGTCAAGTGTAGGCACTTCAGTTAAAATGTATTTTTTATGTTCAGTGATATTCTTCATAAATAGAGTTATGGATCTGGTAACAGCAGGTAAGAACCACACTGTTGATGTAATTATTGTTTTATTAGTTAATGTATTAATAATATTATGGCTGTTTCAAAAAGGATCTAAATTTTTTGAGTTTACATCCACATTTCAGTATATTAAGTAAGTTTTGTTGTACTTCAGGATGCGTCCCGGCGATTATTCTTAATGTTAATGAAATATAGGAGTTCGTACAATATAACAATGATCAAACAGACCGCGTCCTGTCGCATTTTCTCGATTTATCGGTCATCAAACATAATAACTAAAAAATTACAAATATTCATTCCAACGTTTAAATTATTTTTACCGAGTATTCATATTACTTCAGAGTCATCCAGAGGATCAGGCAGAGGAGCTAGTAACCCGTAAATCCCTGTACGACAAAATGCACAGGAAAACTTACCCTATTTTCAAGAAAAATTAAAATATTTGGTGACTTATCTTTTGTCATGCGAAGACTACCCTAACGACGAGATAAAGAATTCTGAGGCATAAAATTTCCTATATAAAATCTGAATTCAAGCAAAGGTGGAAGCAAGCTAATAAAATAGAAAAAGATTCCTTCGAAACAATGACGAATGGTTGCAGAAAACATTTGTAATACCGACAGTGCAGCAGCGAAGATCAGGTCGACCATCAAAACCGTTCACACAATTGAGTGAGAGAAGTAGAAGAAGAAAAACAGAACTTCATAGTACGACAGATGATGACGTGTTAATGCATGCTGCGTATTTTAAATTACAAACTTCTGGAAAAAGAGATGCTTCGAATATAATGAAACAAGTTATATGTTCTCAAAAGCGAGCTACGAAGTTAAAGAAAGCGTACAAAATAAAGTCAAGAGGACAATGAAAAACAAGTAACGCCTTTGTTAACTCTTTCAATGTTCGTGGATGCTGACTTGTCTCCAAGACAATACGAGATAATTAGAAGCACAAATAAAAACAGTTATCCCAGTTATGGCCTGCTACTTTACAGAAACTGATTGCTATCCGCGAATGTTTCGAGGTAACTGAAACGTGCGCTGAAGCAAATTTACAAACCCTACTAGACCACACTGTTGCAAGATCATTAACATATTTGAAGGACGTTATTTATAACTTAAGTCCAGAAGAACGTAACACATTACAGCTGATTTGTAAGTGGGGTTGTGATGGGTCCTAACAGGCGCAATTTAAACAGAAGATCCAAGATAATGCCATTGATGCCAATATTTTTCAAAGTAGTTTTGTACCCCTTTGTGATAAACAAACAGTAATATGGTAGAACCCAACCCCATATTCACCGCAATACTGTCGTCCAATAAGAATAAATTTTGTAGAAGAAACTGTGGATATACTACAAGAGGAAATACAACACTTAAAAAGAGCTATCAGTTTATTGCAAAACACTTGATTCATACTGGAAGACAAATGTAATACTGTGAGACATATCATGGCTCTTACAATGGTAGATGCGAAAGTGTGTAATTCTAGTACACAAACAACATCAACCATGAGATGCTACATTTGCGGGAGGAACCTCGAAGGGATTCAACGATTTAACCATCAAAAACTATGTTCATGTCAATGCCCTTTCGTTTGGTTTATCAATATTGCACGCAAGGATTCGTCTGTTCGAAAGCATATTACACCGCTCATATAAACTCGCTATAAAAAAGTGGCAACTAAGAACAGATCCTGACAAAGCTATTGTTATGAAGAGAAGAGAAGAAATTCAAGAAAAATTAAGGCAGAAAACGGGTTTGCTTATTGATGTACCGAAAGCTGGATTTTGTAACATTAATGATAGTAATACCAGCAGAAGATTTTTCAGTAATCTAGAATTACCTGCGGAAATCACTGGCGTTGATTTTAATTTGACCAAATTAAAGTAATCCTTGAAATAATACCAAGTGGTCATAGGGTCCATTTACAGAAGTTTACAGATTATTGCATTGAAACTGCAAAATTGTATATCACTATTTATCCATGGCATCTTATGACTCACACGATGCACAAAATGCTTGTTCACGGGGCAACTATGATAGAAAAAGCATTGATGCCAATAGGGTTGTTTTCAGAAGAAGCTGCCGAGGCACGGAATAAACATTTCATTTTGCAAGAAAATTTTCTAGGGAGACATGTAACTTAGATGTAATAAACAGATTATTATTAAGCTCATACCCCTTATTACCAGCTTGAGACCAACCCCCAAAAAGAGGACGATTCCTTTTACAAAAAGTGCAATTGAATTACTAATTCCAGCTGAGTCTCGCTCTGACCACGACCACCCCGATTCAAAAAACTAGAGTAATGATTTTATTACGCTATGTTTCGAAAATACATTTTTTGGGTTTACATTACTAGTTTTTTTTTTAAATTAAAAGGTCGCAAAACACTTCTTATATAGCTTAAGCTGATTGTTACATATATTTATAATATTGAAATGGAAAAAGATATATTGTCCACCTAGATTGGCAAAATACCCCTATGTGCAACGTCATGAGCGATTTCCCGAGTTGAAGTTCTTGGATTTTCTTGAACAGTGAGAATGGCGTCTAATTCAACATTTTCACAAAATTTGCATCCATCTTGCTTTGGTTTCTTAAAAGCTCCGTATTTTCTAAAATTTCGTTCAATTATTCTAAATTTCTGACGGTCAGGAACTTCTCTATCTGGAAAGCAAGCTGCGTAAATACGTACTGCTTTACCAGTATTTTTATGACACTCGAAAAACACTTGCACCATAGTAGTTAATTGATTGTTATCCACACTAAAATAACAATATGATTACAAAATAATAATAAAAATGCAGGAAATAATACAACCAACAATAAATGGAAACAAGCTGAGAATTCATAAAAGACAGTTGAAAATTTTTGAAATAACAAAATTTCTTAACAGAAACATTTTACAAAATGAAGATGAATCACACCGTCGTATTCAGAAAAAAAAATATCTCTATCAAAGTCTATTTATACACCTGTCTTATGTGGTTTTTCAATTACTAAAATCGGATTATTAATAACATAGAGTTATGACGTGGTGCATTTTTCGTAAGACAGACTGTATCTCTAAGTCTATAGTAACAATGAATCCAATTTAACGATTGCAGCATATTTTATAATATGTGCGATTTTCATACTGGAAATGTTATCTGCGAGACGTTCTATATTTAACTTGTATAACGAACCATACAATAGCAATAGCTGTTTAAATCCATCTGTAAAACAGGATGGATAATCGTGCTTAGTTGTTTCCTTTTATGTGATTTGATTTAAAAGGGAAATTAAAGTTATGGAATATTCCCAAAACGATATAATCGGCCTAATTTGCCGGATACTGAATACGTTACGTCGACTGCTAATGACACATTAAAAACACTTTATTCCCTTGAGCGAGCTGTACATGACATTAGCTATACATGTTGCTCCATTACCTTTTATGTAACACAAAAACGTTTGCGCGGGTTTCTTTTAGTATTCACCTAAATTTAAACATTTGATGAAATAAAAATATTCTCTTTGATTTTTTAGTCATAACAAAATTTGTAAATTGATGTTTGTAGTACCTACATAGCCTAATAAAAATATCGAGGGAGAACTTTGATGTGCACTCAGTGAATCGACAAAAATACCAATTCACAACGATTAAACAAGAATGTAAATGTGATAAGTATCATTCACGAACTATTACCAACAGCGAACGCACAGACGCGTGTTTCGGCCTTTAAGGCCTCTTCAGTGTACGTGGTGCTGTTGGCAATGATCCACAACTAAAATCGTATCTCATGTCGGTTGGACCGTAAAACAGCACGGCGTACACTGAAGAGGCTTTAATGGCCGAAACACGTGTCTGTGCGTTCGCTGTTGGTAATGACACCTAAGTGTATGCTGTGTATTCCAACTCGTACATATGTGCATATACTTCGCAATGAATTGAAGTCAATATGGCCGTCTGTAGACATATTTCAAACGTTCTTATATGCAAGTATATCTAGTATAACATAACAGTTATTTACGAACCATGTGCGGGAAAGCATGTTTTGCGAATGAGTGGCCAGCACACGAATGTGGAAGCAATTCAAACAAGTTAAAATCTAAATTTGATAAGTTTAAAATTTATTGTTTTCTTAGTAAATACGAAGTAATTTTGAAATATTTTGTTATTATTTGAATAAAAGAATGTCAAGTGCTATAAGTTTTCTGGCTCCTGAAATACGGAATGTTGCAAACAGAGTAATAAGTAATTTTTTACCAGCTAAATCGAAAGGAAGGTACAAAGCTACATATATAAAATTTATGAAATGGTGCAAAATTAAAAAGAATAAATTATATACAGAAAACTATTTCTGAGAACATTTTCAAGAAATACCGAGTAGAAAGTCGCTTTGGTAAATTTATTCAGTGTTATTTATTAATTTATAATTAATTATTATAAATTATCAAAACACAATTAAAATACAACAACAAAAATGAAAGGTTTTCTCCGATGAGGAAGTTAATAAATTTATCGACGACGCTCCTGATTCACTATTTTTCTTAATGAAGGTATATTCACTGATTTATTATTAATTTAATTGTCGGGAATAACGCACTTGGATATATTTCACAAGGTTTTATTAGAATTTTCTAACATTGTTTCGGCTGTTATGCCATTATTAAAAAGTTACTTATCTAAACTAACCTAAAGTAATTAAGGGTACAACTTATATACCTAGGCTCTTAATGATATCGGGTGGTGGATAATGGATATTTATAATTGTGTCTATGAAGGGAGTATTTAAGAAATCTAAGTGCGTGTTATAGTAATTTCAATACTTCAATTAACGATATTGACTTTAGTAAAAAACTTCGTATTTGCAACTATACCTGCAACTAAGACATATTTTACAAGAAAATTTGTGATAATTAAAAATTATTGGATTTCGTTACTTCTTAAATACAAAGAATTCTGTTGGAGGATGAAGCGAAATTCCCAATACTGGAATTACGCAGTGCACATTGTTCAATTGTTTGCTGCAATGTAAGCCCTAAAACTGATTAAGATAAATATCAATTAATAAATTTGATATTGCCTTTCTTATCATCCTTATATAGTTACTTCATTTATTAATTTGCCTTGATTATCAATTATTACATTATACTGTAAGGTAGAAATTGACACGATAGTAACGATAGCGTAATATTTATTTTGCTATATACACTGACGATTATAGGCACGTACAGAACATACATTATCTTTTTGTTAAGAATATTGAGAAACAGCAATTAATAATATAGGTATGTAATAGATGGTGCCATTGACTCTCTTATAGTTTTGAATTAATTTTACGAAAATTACAAATTTTAATACACCAAAATTTGGTTGAAATGGACAGTTTCACAATTATACTTTATTACTCTAATAATGATTTATTTCTATAATGCAATTTTTATTTGCCGCATTTGTGTGCGAAAGTCAATTTCCCATATATGCAAATACAACCGCGAAATGACGTGTTTTGATAAGCGAGTACAAAACTATCTTTTATTGATTGTGGACGTCATAAATAAACCTGTTTCAACCTATTTTGTTGTGTTTCTTAAAAAAAAAACTTGTAGTTAACTACTTAAGTAAATTTAAAAGGACCTTTAAAACCAAAATGGTCAGAAATGGGTATAAGCAATAATTCAAACCATTTACCTTCTCATAGATATAATTATAAAAATGCAAGTGAAGGCACCACAGCACTTCTAATAAATCTTTATGAAACGCATAATTTGCAAGATATTTCCAGAAAAAGACTGTTACTAGATAAAAAAAAAAGTATTACTTCCGGTCGGAATTATAAAACTTTTTATACACATAAATTATTCAAAAGCGAGCTCTAAATACTTTTATACTCAGAATATATCTGTCCAAAAAATATTACTTCACGAGATATTCGCAAAAAACTGTGTTTCGACAAGAGCAAAAGGCTACTTCCGGAAGGAATTTCGACAAAACAAATATTTCTAATTCACTTTTTTTTTGTATTCTTTTGATTCTTCGCCTAAACTTAGTAGTTGGGGAAATATTGGTAAAATTTTATTTCACTGAAGTAAAATACTATTTCCAGTTTACCGATTTCACTGAAAATCCAATCAGATCTTAGGAGCAAGATTATACTAATAAGTATAAAGTTATGTATTAATACCTTTAGCCGTTTGGCCGCTATCGTGGTACAGAAGGGGAGAGAGAGAGAGAGAGGGAGAGAGAGAGAGATTTATCAGAAACCATGTTTTACACCAAAATAGTTTTCAATCCAGTTTCACATACTTTTGCACTTGTAATAAATTTGAATAGAATGTATAATTTACGAATTATTTGCAAAAAACTGCAATTGGATAAGTGTAAAAGTGCTGCTTCCGATCCGAATCTTAAATGTTTTTACACAAAAACTATCAAATTCAAGCTTTTAGTACTTTCTTATTGTTACTATATCTGTCTACAAACCACGACTTGCGAGATATTCGCAAAAGACTGTTTTTCGATAAGATTCGAGGATCTACTTCCAGTAGGATTTCGAACGACATTTTATAAAATTGTTCTACACCAATTTACTTTTGAGCACTTTTGTATTCTCTTACACACAAAGACAGAGAGAGAGAGAGGCAGAGAGAGAGATAGAGAGGGAGAGAGAGAGGGGGGAGTGAGAGAGAGAGGGATGAAGAGAGAAACAGAGAAAGAGGCGATTTCAAAAGGTATACATCTGTCAGAATCTGTAAACATTTTGAGGTCAAAATTTTTATCATTACAGCACTTTCTCATGTATAAGAAAGTAAAAGGAAATAAAAATGCAAAAAGTAAATTCAAGAGTTTGAGATAAATTAAAGAAGTCTAATATAATAGGCTATTGAAATGTTAGAATCCTTTATTTACTTTTCCGTCGACCATGTATTTACATCCGTTATTAACGTTCTCAAAATCATACATTAATGACCCTTATTAATGCACGATTTTCTGTTAATGAACGATTTTGATGGTTTCCATGTTAACCAAGGAAATCAACAAAATCAAACAACGTCAAACTAAAACGCTATTCACTGTCATTATTAAGCGTGAAACAGAATCGATCATTAATCGCCTTCATTAATGTACTTGTTGGTTAAATAACTATAAACAAACAAGGATTTATCCGAAGACATGTTGTCTAGATCCTGAAATATTGCTCGTGATTTTAAAGATTAACTTTAAACGAAATATTCCATAAATTTACCTTCTTGGTTTCTGGGTTGAAACCTCATCGTCTTCTCTGCTTCTACCTCGACGTTTCGTCCACTATCCTAAGAGACACCTTCAGAACTTCTACTGCTGCGACAACTTTAAACAGACTCCACCCAGAAACCAAAAATGTATCAACGACAGCCGTGGAGACCTACGACTTAGATTTATTCTATAAAGTATTAAGTATTAAAATATATTTACAGTCACATTTATTATTAATAATTACCGTATTGTCTTCATTTCGCGCTCTAATATATGTGAATATCTATGTTCATAAATTTCATACTTTTGCAATACCGTATTATTATTATTATTATTATTATTATTATGTTTAAGCAAAGAAAAAAATGTTATAAATCATATTGTAAATGGGATGAAATTAGTTTTTTCGAATTGTATCCGCATCGCATTGCGTTTTTTTTAACATTACAAATTTAAAACAGGAAGCTTGTAAATTTCCATGCAAATTATTCATTTCTCCATATAAGTCCGCCGAAATTCCCCTCTTTTCTACAGCTATCTGTTTCACTCAAACAGGCATACATTTTTAATTTGTTATTTTTCCGAGATGAGATATCCTTTTTTGTTCGGGGAAATATTGAACGAAGCTCTTGTTTTTCAATCTTGCTTTTTTATTTTTTAAATGAGCTTGCACCTACACTTATCGTGCGCTAGAGGGTTTATGAAAGCAAAAGCACTATTTTAAAGCACGCACCTTTTTGAGCAGGATTAAACAAAGGCAGAATTAGCTTTAGTAATAGAATAATAAACGGGCGTCCATAAAATAACATGAATCAAAGTACGTGGAAGTATTTTGTACTTCAGCTTTAGCTTTCCTATAAACCGAGTTTCTTTTGTTTTCATTGAAATTGAACCTTTTGTTTTTTAAATTTCATTATTCGCTAAAATCTAGAATACATACCCTGTAGAAAATTATCATTTAGACGAGTACAATAAAAATCGCTTAGAAAAAGCTGAATCTATTTACAATAATAATAAGGAAAAAAAACATGAACACTCTTAAATGTAAATGCACAATATGACTTATAAAATCGACAGGTTTTTGTAATTTTGATTAATTATTATATGGTAAATAAATTATTGTTCTTCTTTTTTTGTCTATGACCAGTTTCTTCGTCTTGGTTGTGTTGTGCCACATGTCTGAAGACATTTATCCACGTTCTTACCTCATGCCTTGGGCTGGTTAACTGGTAACTTTACAAATATATTTTATAAACGATTAACGATGAAGTGTGATGCTGGTATCGCGTTTTACTTGAGTTAGAAAAGATAATAAGAATAAGAATAAGAATATTTTATTCCACCAAGTTGCATATACAAATATGGTATACATATATGATGAGTGTTGTGATAATTCGAATTAGTAATTCTGATTTTTTGAATATTTCCAAACAAATCAAAAAGACACAAGTAATTGAAAACCAGAATCAGATATAGTGTTTTCTGCCCCGAACGTTAAAGCGTTTTCTTAAATTTAAAAAATTCTTCTAAGCTGTTCATACAATACCACAAACATAAAATATGAAATATCACCGCCTATTCAAGTTGAAAAAGAAACTCATGTGTTATATACAATGCCCAACCAATTTTCATATAAAATGTCAAACGAAGTACAGCTCACCACTATAAAAACAATTATCCAAGAAATCTTTAATTTTTCTCTTAAATATTAGAAATTGAACCAAATGTTTCAAATCACTTGCAATTTGTTATAGACTTCAATGCACATATAACACGGACTCCTCGTATAGAACGAAAGCCTGTGCATCGGACCACTCATCACACCACCAGGTCTAGTTGTGTACATATTGATATCACTGTTCAGAACAAAATCAGTCTTATGTAGTCTTGCGTATACTGCTACCCCTTGTATATAAAATTTAACGATTTGATGCTTTAAATGGCCATAGCCATCTCCAAACCCGTATACACAAGTAGGCAAAAGATATGGCACCACCACGATAACTAACCTTCTTCCTATAAGTCAATTAAACAGTCCACTTAAATTTCTGAGAGACGCTTGTTCAATAAATGTATACCAACTTATAACCCAATTATGGTCTTACCTTCACACTTCCCAGGGGTTGTTGTAAAATCTGATGTGTAGCACCGCCTCTAGCTAGTCGAGAAAATGGGCATGGTTCGAATTCAAGTAAATCGAAGGTATTATAATAAGGGCACCAGTTCCGATATTGTAACTATGCCATACACCAAGCTGACTACCATAAATCCGGAACTAATTTATTCTTGAACCCCAGGTAGAATGATAAGTAAAACCAACACACTCATTCAAAATTCAACAACAGGTTTATTAAAATTTAAATATTGTCCCAATAGTTCATGTTCAAATATTTAGAACAAAACAGGCTATTGCTAACTAATCTCTCAGTTAACGCTTAATCGTGGCTCATTACAACTCGAGTCCAATTACATTAAAAAAAAACACACACAAGAAATACATTAAATTATGAATTACATCAACGCAACCCAGTTGCCAGTATTTAAAGATTTCTGAAGGAATGAATAAATGACTAAAAATGGCCACCAAGGTGATCCACAACTTCAAATTACAAATGACAAATAATTACAAAATAAAAGAAATCCAAAATGGAAATCAAATGAGACAACCCTAAGGTTAATTTAATTACCTAACAATATTCTTACAACAAGCACATAATTATTAAGCAACTTGCCGAAAAGTCTTTCCAGTCGAACAGTTTGATCGTAAATTGCAACACGACAACACTCCAAAATGAAACACTCTGTATACCAGAGGCAACCGACAATCTGTTCGACAGAAGAGTGCAGACTTTAAGTTATATGGTATCTAATACTATAAATATTAGCGCTAGTTAACTATGCTTTACATAAGAAAACGTGATTAAAATTAAATTCAATAATTTCTTACAGGATCCGACATTAATAAATTTAAATGGTTGACTAATTACACTAAATAACAAGCCATAAATTTACACAATACAGATGCGAGGCTGCAATGCCAATACACATCCGAAATCTGCTCAAAATTCTAAATCCAAAAAAAAAGGCTACGTAACGTCTTCAAAATTGACAAAGTAACCCCCAACTGGAGTCACTGTTACTTATAAAACTACGTTAATTGAATAAATTCAAATAATAAAGGCTCACATGCCACAAAGAAGTTAATTTAAGAAATTACGATGACTTAAATGATTAGTTAGGCCGAGTAAATTGAAATTTACTGTACGAAAGTACTCGTAATTGACATAAATTTACCAAAACTGATTGGCAAATAAACCCCACGTTATGGGTATTATCAGATAAATTACACAGTCACAGTACCTTAAAAAAAATCCACATCCACAGCTACGATACACGATACCTTCTACAAAGCACACTACGTTATAAGGGAAAACTGCTCCACATAACCTCGGTTAACGACAACATCGGAAAATCACGTAGGAAGGCTACAGCAAAACCTCGGGCTGCACCTTAAATTACGTCCTCACCGTAGGATACAGCAACTTATTCCCTTGGAATCGTAAAATACATCAGGCACGTGGTTCCTCCAAAATTTACCCAACGAAAAGTGCTCTAATGAGTTTCTGCCATGCACTAGCAGCAAACTACAATTGGATTTGAGAAACAGGCACAATTAAGAACGATCAGACACGTGAAAATTATACTTACAGCAGTTAAACAATTCTTAAGCCAGTGAAAAAAAATATCCTCGCAAGATTTCAACCAAAACGCCAAATCCAACAGTAACACTTGAGAAATACCATAACATCCGCTTTTGTAAGCGATTACATACGATAAAACTTAAACATTCCAATAATTCCTCAAGCACTGACTAAAAAAAAATGCATCTGCTCTTGCGATGTATAAGTGTTTCTTCTAAGACAGTCGAAGAACAAAAGAGAAGAAATTGACTTGTCATTTAGCGATCTCAAAGCGTTATCAACAAACGTTAGAACTAATGACCGAAAGACCTAAACTGATATTTTACACACGCGACATAAATATAGATTCAAATGACAATACCAAATTGGAAAATAATTATAATTAATTTGTCTCATAACTCCAAGCCCCAAAAGAACTTCCAAAACTAAATTAGAAAATAATTAAAAATACCCAAACTATTAAATAAAACATCGTGCGCCATCTACCCGCCAGCAAATGTATACCTTACACACCTGAGATAATGCAGATCGCACGGCAATAGGAATCTTATGAAATTCTCTCCTATCTCCTAGATGGCAGAAGGAATCGATAACATTAATTTAAGAGAAGGATGATCTATTTAATCCGAAATAGACAAGATAATTTAGGTATTCAACCAGTAAAACTAAAATTCTCAACTAAGAGATAAAATACAGCAAAATAATTGTAACAATACTGCGCATTCATATAAAAATAATGAAGGTAATGTTATTTATTTGTTATTCAAGAAAACTGACAGCACACGATGATTAAAAATCCGGCCCAAAATTTTTTCCTCAATATTTTTTTTTGCAAACCGAATGGTCGTGAATGAAGAATGTACCAAAACATTATACCGTAGCGGATAATCGATACAATCGACGCATGATAAAATGTGAGTATAATGTCCAGCGAAACAGACATTCTCTGCTTCCGCATTACATACAACAAACTACTGAGCTTCGAACACAATCGAAAAACATGCGTTTCCCACGATAATCGACCATCCATAGTACAGACCAAGAACCCACTGTCACTGGAGACCAACATCGACGCTTTCTCCAGCCAAACCATTGTCAGAGTAGAGGTGCTCAAAATACGTACAATAAAGTAGTCGTTTTACAATACAATTTTAATCCATTCCGTCTACACGATGCATTCATAATATAGGGACGCTGACTACACCTATGCGATAGATTGTTTGCCGATACCATAATCGATTCATCATCAGCATACTGCACTCTGTAAAAACAATAGTGGTCCCAACACGGAACCCTGTGGGATAAAGACAAGAAGTCTTTTCATGTGTCATCTGTCATCGCAGTTGACTTCTGTCGTGTAAATATGACTTAATCCATGGCTGCGCAGGGCCCCGAATTCCTTACAAGAAAAAAATATCCAGCAAGGTCCCACGATGCACCCTATCAAATGCCTGGGATAGGTCTAAATAGATCGCTGCAACTATATATTCATTAATGATATTTAAAGCTGAATAAATAACATCATTTGTCGATTTACCCTTCGAGTAACCCAATTGATTCGGGCTAAGTATCAATGATAATTGCAGATATGTATATATGTAATTTACCACACATTACTCTTTTGAATATCTCACAAAAACCCGAAAGCAAGGATACCTGTATATAGTTGTTAATGTCATGCCAGGCTCCCTTATGTAGACAGGAAGATTTTGATGTTACAGAATCAATATTATTTTCAAAGATAAGAGTACACAAGGGTGGCACGTCTACATTCACCCCTATCTGATGTCTACATTTACTCATTTATACCATATGAGACGCTCTCGAGACAATCATTTTAAAGCAAATCTATTTTTTTCACAGCACTCTAAACAAATTTGAGTCGATATTTTATAATAGAAATAAATTATAGCACTTTCAACATCGGACTATGAAACTCATTCACATAATAAAATAGTAAATTAAGTTTAATTTGCTGTAATTTACAGTTTACAATTCTCTAGCTAGTACTGGTTGTAGATTACTAATGACTTTATAATATAGGAAATAATAGATAGAAGTTTATAATAGAGTTTTAAAATAATGAATTATTGTTAGTGTCACTAATTTCGTCAGTTCCAAACTGCCACCAGTAACCTTATTTTTTGCATTCGTTAAGTGTGTATATATTATTCTATATTTATGTAGTTATTATTTGTTATTTTAGTAAGTATACAATTTGTATTTTATTGTTTTTTACTTTCTTATACGTAGTATAAGGAAGTATTGTGATGATGAAAATTTTCGACCTCGAGATTTTTGCAGATGTCCACGTTTTGACGTTCCCTGATACCAAAAAAGTGGTTTTTAAAAAATGTCTGTGTGTCTGTCTGTCTGTCTGTCTGTGACCACGATAGCGATCAAACCGCTATAGCTATTAATTCCAAATTTTGTATTTAGGTGTATAATCTGCCTCTTGAGATTGATTAGTTTTTCAGTAAAACCGGTAGACCGGAAGTAGCAGTTTACTTCAGTGAAAAAATCGAATTTGGCAATATTTCTACTACTAAGTTTAAACAAACTTATAAAGAATTCATATGCACTCAAAACGGGATTTGAGAAGAATTTTATTAAAAAAGTTTTTCGAAAGTCAGTTTTTTGCGATTCTTTCGCAAGTTATGCTTTTTAGGCAGGTACGTGACGATTATAAAAGTATTTAGAACTTAATTTTGAATACCTTTTGTGTAAAAAAAATTTCAAAATTCGGACCGGAAGTAACACTTTTACTCTTATCGAATAGCGATTTTTTGCAAATATGCATTTTATATATATTTGTCAAGAGTACAAAAGTGTTTAGAGCTAGATTTTCAATGTTTTTTGTATATATAAAATTTCAAAATTCGGGCCGGAGTTATAACTTTTACTCTTAGCGAGTAGCACTTTTTTTCGAATATCTTGCAAAGTATGCATTCTATAGAAATTTATTAAGAGAATAGAAGAGCTTAGAATAGGATTTTGAATAATTTTTGTATGAGAAAATTCTTAAAATTCTATAATTTGAAACGCTGATACGTATAAGAAATTAGTGTGGTGGCCACACCTCATTTTTAGATAATTATTTAGTATTATGACATATTTGATTCCACATATTTAATGTGGAATCAAATGTGCAATATGTAAATTAATTTTCACCCAAGCTTCTTCCCATCTATTCTCGATATTCAATGATAGGTATCCAGTTTTTTTCTTTAAATTTAAATTTGAATTTATGTTTTTTTAAATATTATACGAATATATATCAGGAAGGAATAGAAAGCAGGTGACACAGCGTTTGTATGTCTGTACATATAGTATGTATGCTAAACCTGAATATCTAAATACTATATCTATAAAACTACACTGAAAAAACTACACGTGAATGCATCAAATATCGTAAAAATAAACTTTCGTTTTATTACTGTTACTTCTGCCAAAACATCTGCGAAAATTTCGCTCACAAATTAGGATCTATAGGAACAAACGTAATTAGACGATAATATATATATTATTTATTTGGTGATTTCATCGTTTGTGTTTCAATGTTTGTCAATTGTTGTTAATAATGTAATTTTTGCTACTTTTAAGTAACACAAATATTAAACAAATTATTTCTAAGTACTGGTAATAATAATAATAGCCATAAGTTTGTCATCATACGTTACAATAGCTTACATATTGTAAAAAAAACTGTACTTTAGTATCCGCAATATACTTGTTTTATTCTTCTTAGATTCGGTAAGGGACGCGAGATGACAATGTCTTCCTCGCGGCGATGTTGCTTGTTGTCCTCAAATCTGTGCAGTGACGGCTGGTACTAAAGGGCATAAGGGCACGTGCCCACCCAACCACCAAGATAAACACAGAAAGAAATTCGCATATAATTCAGTGCATTATTTTACTTTATTATTTTTACGTATTTTTATAACGATGGTATCAAAGTTTCGTTCCGCACCACACACACTAGCGTATGCCAACGCTCAAAGCTATGTTCCGGGGCACGATTTCAGATGTACCTCTTTCGAGTATGAATCAGCTCGCTCCGCTTATCTTCGCCATATGCGCTTATAACTTCGGTTTGGCGCACAAATTTGACAGACTTCAGTTAACGTCATGCATTCATTGCGAGTGCATGTTTTCGTTGCGTTATTTTGCTTCTGTGATTTAAAAGCCTTGAAGTGACGTTTATTATTAATGATGGAAGTTAATTGTGTGCAAGATCTTTTAAAAAACCCGCTATCATTTGAGGAAACACTTTTAATTAAGAAGAAAGGAAGGCCTATTCCAGAACTTCAAATAAACTTCTACAAGTAAAACTCGAACGTAAAATAGAGTATTCAATAAAAATATATATGAAAAATATGAGTGGATGTGCGGATGTTCACTAACAAATAAACTACTTTGTTTTATCTGCTTAATTTTTAAGAAAGAGGTTAGTGCGTGGAATAAACAAGTATTGAATTATTTAAAGCATATCGCAGAGAAGGCAAAAAAACACGAAAATTCCGCTTCTCACATGAATGCATGCTTGGATTTTAGTGTTCTAGGCAAAGTGGACGTACGTGAACAGTTAGTCAGTGCTTATTTGCAACATAAAATTAAGTACAACGACCATGTGGAGAAAAATCGTCATATTTTGCGTCGGTTAATTATGTGTATAAAATTTTGCGGAACTTTTGAATCGGCGTTAAGAGGCCATGTTGAGACATTGACATCGGAAAATCTAGGCATGTATGTAGGCTTAATCAACTTTGCAGCTGAATTAGACGATGTGTTTGCAATACATATGAAAGGCTCACAAGTGTTTAGAGGCGCCTCAAAAACTATTCAGAATGAATTGCTAGATGCAATGTTGCAAATTTACAAGCAGGAAATATTAAAAGAAATTAAATCTGCAAATTTCATTGCTTTGGAGGCCGATGAAACTACAGACCACCTCTAATAATCAGCAAAAGGTTGTTATTATTCGATACGTGTTTAATGGACAACTTTTTGAACACTTTTGGTGTTTTTTAAACCGAGTGGACATAATGCTGAAGTATTAACAAAAACATTGCTGAATGTATTGCAACTAATTTTAAATTCTCCATCTGGGTCTGAAAACAATAAACTAATCGCTCAAAGTTACGATGGGGCGTCCGTGATGAGTGGTAAGACAAATGGTGTCCAAACTATTATCAAAAGAACATTCCACATGCACATTATATTCACTGTTACGCACATCAATTTAATTTAATTATTGAACGAGCAACAAAGTGCAATAAAAATGTAAACATTTTCTTTGCAAATTTGCAGTCATTTGTTTCTCAATCGCGAAAACGAACGGTAATTCTTAATGAAATAGTCAAACGTAGATTATCTCGCGCTGCTCCCATACGCTGGATTTTCAAAAGTCGAACTGTGAACACATTATTTGAACACCAGGATTCTTTCAAAGAATGTTTAGACAAAATTGTTGACGAAGTTGGGATGGATTCAGTTACTATTAGTGAAGCAAGTGGTTTATTGAAACATTTTAATTGCCCGGAATGTCTCTACCTGTTGAAAATATTTTATTTCATCATGCCACATGTTGGAATATTAATTAATCAGACTCAAATGCGCGGGATTGACAGTGCTCAACTGCAAAGGGCAATTGAACAATTCCAACAGCACATTAGAAATTTAAGAATTTCTTCTGACAATGACAATCAAGAACGCAATAATGAAGAACCTGCAAGGAAAAGACAAAAAACGACAACTGGAGATAACAGAGCTGTTATTGCAAAGGAAGTTTGTGACACTATTTAAGCCAAATTTGCGACCGATTTGATTTTCACTTAAGTGCAGCAAAATTATTTGATTCTCAAAATTTTAAAACTTATAGTTATTCATTTCCACAAAAACATTTTGATGAAACTGTGAAATCTCCTATGTTGGACAGTGTAATATTGAAAAGTGAACTTTCAGCAATTTACGGGTACGATGACATGTGTAACGTACGTGGTGTTTTGCCACTTTTAGTGGTCATAACAAACAACAACCTAAAAAGGGTTTTGACGGAAACATACAAACAGTTTGACATTATTTGTACAACGCCCATGTCAACAGGAGCATGTGAGCGATGTTTTTCCACCCTCAAACGCATTTAAACTTTTCTGAGAAGCACAATGTCAGAAGATCGACTGAACGCATTGGCGGTCCTATCAATAGAAAAGAAGTTCATCAAATCTATCCCGGATTTTGACAACAACGACCTAGACGTCTTTTCCTGCATCATAAATAGGAGAATGGATTTTGGTATAGGTATAGGAATGTTTTTTTTTGTGCACACCCTCTTTCATAACTCACGAGCCGATACTGAATCTGAGGACCTTCTGACAGAAGCTGCAAATGGCAAACACAAAGTTCTTGAAGTATATTACCATGTTTGTTATTTCCAAAATACAAAAACATAAGAAATATTAAACTAAACATTTTAATTTGTCTGCGATCAAATTTTAATTCGCTTCTGTGGTTCTATTGTTTAGAAAAAGCATCAATCACAATTCAATCGTTAACTGCGTTATCGTGTCGTATTATTTGTATCACTTCATGAATGCTCAGTTAAAATTTGAATATTGGTGAAGTCGAAAGTATGGTTTAATTTGGTCTGATTTACAGCTGTGGTATCTTTTGCATATTTATGACCCTGCAGTGCTTCCTCCAATAATTGTTTCACTTTTTGTAGGAATGCTATAAACTATATATGATTGTCTAAGGGTTGAAACTGGAGCTTTAGGTTTGGTATATTAATATTTCAAATTATTATTATTTTGATAACCTATTTTAGAATTACATTTTAAAATATAATTAATATTTGATTATTTTTTTCGGATAAATCTTTTATGTAGGGTATAGGAATGTAAGTGGGTTCACTGTCTGGTTTTTAGCCTTCTTGTGAAATTCCTTCTCTTTATTGTAAAATTTATATAAACTCTGTTTCATGATTTTTTGTGTGAAATTCATTGCGTATCCATTTTTTTACATTTTTAAATGTTATCTATTATCATTGAACGATATTCTGGACTAATTACCATTATCTCATTAGTCCAGAATAGCATCCAATGATAATATATAAAATTAAATAGAAAATCCAAAAAATGGGTACGCTATGAATTTCACATAACAATATAAAAAAATAAAGTAATAATAAACAATATTGATAGAAAAAAAGTTTATGTCTGTTTTCTACTGTTATTTTGTACATTTTTGGTCACTTTAATTAATAAAAAGATTTATGTGAACATGCTAAATAATAAAGGCGTACATATTGTGTATATATGTTTACGTTATCGTTACGTTTATTGTTAAACTGAAATTCCATGACTAACAAACTGGCATAAATAAAATAAAAAGTTCAAAAAGAGTTTATAAATACTATACGTTTGTAAAAATATAATAAACCTACATATTTTATCTAAGCCGTAAAAGAATTGAATCAACAAAAATAGTATTTAACAATCTTTACGGTACACATTTCAAATTTAATTTCTTTAGATATTCTGAGGTTATAATTCCGCTTAATTGCTGGTTTAAGAAAAAAAAAATAAGGATTCAATGAATATGCTATAAAGTCTATAGTTAGATATACTTCCTTAATCTCATATTTCACAGAATCTTTTTATGTGATTCGTATTTCTTCCTGTCTTCAGATATCTGGTTCACAACGTTTTAGTACACCGTTTTTTAATGTAAAAAAAATTCATATTTTATTCTAATAATTATATTGCCTTCTTAAACGTAAAAAAAGTAATGAAAGCTATAAAGTATATATGTTGCACATAAAAAGTAATTTATGAATGTTTTGATATTTCATTTGATAATTTTAAAGCTGTTATGTATAACCGTTCCTTGAGGAATACATAAAGATGCGCAACTACATAGCACTGAGCGTAGCCAAAACTGGGTCCGAGATCTATAGCGATGCAGAGTCGTTTGGGTCGGAGATTCGAAACTGCCCGAGACAGCGATGATGTTTCTCGGCAAGGGGTTTGCGGGACGACTTAACGGAAAGACACGCAATTTCACTATAGCGTTGCGCATCTTTATATATTCCTTCAATCAACGGTGTAACTGTTATGTGAAGGAATCAATCTACCGGGAAAAAAGGGCAGATTGATTGATGATTTAGGGTGGAATTAACAAGTTAATTTCTTAATCCTGCAAGGCTATTTAAATACTCGATTATATATTTACAACTTTCTGGAACCATTAATTTCACCATACATCCAAGGTTTAAACACCGCCCCATTCCAGTACGTCAATGCCTTCCTCATGTGCAGCTATTATTTTATGCTTTCTGCAAGAGGCAGACCGTTTGTAGCACATAGCACAATTCTTGCCCACGATAGCCCAGGCGAATGATACGATGTATTTGATTGAATTGGTGTTTAGGCTATTTCTACAGTTTATTGGATTTTGAATTTCCGACGATTGGGCAGATATTCTTTTGAAGTCTTCAGGGCAACCCAAGAAGATATATTTCTTGCCAAACTCAAATATCCGAATTTTCAAAAAACCCGTCGTATCTGAAATAGATTTTCACTGTTCAAACGTAATAACCACTAAGGCACTAGAGGTTCAGATTATATTTCTTTAAAACTTGTGTGGTGAAGTGTTATTTGTTGTGTTTTCTGTTGTCATGACGAATTGGTGTCCAGGCCTCATTAATCAGCTGATGGTACGTTTGTTGCCTATGCTTTAGATTTTCTCCGGTAGGTCTTTTATGTACAGAGTGACCATAGTACATATGGTCTCCAGTTGGTGTAGATTAGGAGGTGCGGCCCTGCTCGTTTTTGCCATGTCTAACATACGTTCTTTGCATTTTTTTCTTCTTCTTCCTATCCTCTTCTTACAAGCATATCATCCTGGCTCTCTCATATAGGCAATTGACCACTTCAACTTTGACATTATGTGTGTAACTGGAGTTACCTATACTTCAAGTCCATTTAACATTTGAGCAAAGTTTGCTTAAAAGATAGTTTTATTAAGTGATTTGATTCTTTTTTAACATAGTATTTAATGACATTTGACAGAAATTTATTTCATTGTCTGGAATTAGTGGTACTTCCCTCTGTTTGTTTATCTCAATTTGATAAACGCTTCAACATATAATACACTTCTTTAGTTTTATATACGTAGTATGAGAAGTAATTGTAATGATAAACATTTTCGACCTCGAGAGTTTTGCAGATGGCCTCGTTTTGAAGTCCACTGATACCGAAAAAGTGGTTTTTAAGAAATCGTTTTCTTCTCTTTTTGTGACCACAATAGCGGTCAAAGAGCTAAAGCTATCAATTCCTAATTTACTTTTTGCATGGAAAAAAATTTCGAAATTTGGAAGCAAGACTTTTATCGAATAGCGATTTTTTGCATATATCTCGTAAATTGTGCGTATTATATATTTTAAATTTATCAAGAATACAAAACTATTTAGAGCTGGAATTCGAATATTTGTATAAAAGAAATTTCAAAATTCAGTAGATCGGAAGTAAAACTGTTACTCCTATCGAGTAGCATTTTTTGCAAATACCTCACAAAGTATGCCTACTATACAGATTTACTAAGAGAAAAGAAGTACTTAGAATAGATGTTTGAATAACTTTTTTTATAAAAAAATTCTCAACATTCGGACATGAAGTAATACATTTACAGGTTTATTTTTTTAAGACGATAAACTTAATTTAGAACAACTTTTGTATATTTTGAAACGCACACACTTTAAAGGAAGTCGTGTGGCGGCCACATCTAATTATTTTATTATATTACATATTCATATTCTATGTCTTACTGGAGAGATGTTTTCTTCTCAAAAGATTGTGTTTTCTTTTCCATTATTTTGTACGTATTATGTTTTACATATGTATATGATGCTCTGAATTCTAAAACCATTTTTTTTTCTTGAAAGTAAAAACCTGCATATTTACAATATAAGAAAAATTCTCTTACGTTTGCCTGAGAGACGTCAATAGCATTATACTCTTTTGAAATATAATCCAACTTTCTATAAGTACACACATACATACATACATACAAAGGTGGAACTCATAGAAAAGTTTTGTCGTATGCTGAAAGTTTTTATAATTTTTCAAAATACTATCTGTCATTTTCGATGTATTTACTGTTACGACAAAACCAATAAGTATAAAAACTATTTCCACTTTTCCCAGGGGATATACTTACAAGATATATACCAGGCAACTATTTCCACAACACCGTGAATAAAAGGTCTATACAAAGGAAGATCTAATAATTTTATAGCCGATGAAATTATCATTGACATATTGCAGTGATCTTGAATAAATAATAATATGTAAATAAATGAATTTTAGATCACTTGCAATTTTATGTTTAGTTAAGTAAGGATTTCTTATTGTGTGCGTTCATATTATATACATAAGTGCTTAATAAAGGTAAGAATTTTTCTTGATTTATATTTATTTATATTTATATCTATATGTACATTGGTATTTATTTATTTAAGTTTACAAATTCCTCATGAACAATAATAAATTAGGTAATGTAAACGTGATCTGTATAAATTAAGTAACTGAATAAATAAATTTTACACAAGTAAGCAATCAATAGGGATAACTTGGAGTACATGTAATTGGTAACCAGGTTATGTAGAGAATGGAATCTGTTATAGGCCGAAGAGGGTAGCAGTATACAATAACTTTGAGTTCAAGTAATGCTTCACTTAATTTCACTTTGTACTCTTGGATATCTATGTCTGTACTCGTCTATATGTGAATTTCTTGATTGTCCTCGTATAATCTGTATGATGATCAAATAACTGATACAACATTTATACTTCAATTTAAGATGTCAATCACCAGGAACGATAAGCTGGGTGAACGCGTATGATAATCCACCTGTCAACAATACATCATCGTTAGAAATTGGAAAGGTAAAAGGGGTTCATGATAAATTTAACCAACGCATACCGACGATCATGAATGTTTTCCCTTTATTTCCGAATGTAAGCAAGACAAAGAAAATACGAATAAAACTTCCCAATAATACAAAGAGATGGTTCAAGAATGAAGTAAACAACAATCAAGAAATTTATAACATAATAAGGATGTGGCAATGAACTTTAAGTTATATTTAAAAGTTGTAAATAATGTTATTTACTTACCAGGCCAATGTTTGATAGATAGCATCCTGTGTATTATATCTGTATTTCACTATTGCTCACATCAATATCAATTTTAACTTTATACAAATAACAAATGCAGACGTATCATTCCAAGTTTTATTTAAATTAATTTTCACTTTATTCATTTTCACCATGATGTGTATAAATATTTACTGTATTAATAATTTATGAAAACTTTATTTTTATTTAAGTAAAACATAAAAGAATCTTAATAAAATTTTTATAAGGTTATAATTTTAAGACGTATTAAATGCTACGTAAAAAGGATCGAGCAGGGGTTCCTCGCACAAATACGTCTGGCATTGGCAAGGACTGACCGGTACAAAAAGTATTGTTTATCAGGTGCTCGGCTGAGTCATAATGTATAGACGGATTTATGGTCACATATTTGTTTACCTCTCGCAAGGATTATTAATACGCTGTTTCCTCATGCAACCGATAAGAGCAGCACCGTCGACATACAATTTTGGGAGATGGATTCGTGCTTAACGAAAGTTGCCGTACGTTTTTGTAAGGAAATTTACGAATAAAAGCGCGGACAGATAAAAATTTCGGCAATTGCTGGTGAAAACCGCAATATTAGCAAGTCTAAAAGTAGGTGAAAACCACTTCCTCCCTCTTCTTTAATAGGATTATTTTAAAATCCGGACTTAGAATAATTTCTGAGATTTTCAATACTTATAAAATTTTTACAAGATTCTACACTTATAATAATTTTATTTTTAACATGCTGCGCGCATTACATTAAAATGTTTAGATGTATTTGAATAACTACCTATGTATGAAATACTTTTATTTTTATGAACTCGGTGTTTGAATTTATTTAATTTCATTTTTATTTTCTTCTTTCTAGAGGGTTTTGTTTTTGCATGTAGGGTACTATGCCGTACGTTATGACAAAACTTTCTAGCATTTGTAATGATAACTTTGAATAGCATAATCATTTTTCTTTTCCGTATAAATTATTTTTCTTTTAAATTTATTCATCCTACAAAGGATATTTGAAACTAATAATTTTGTTTATGTGTATATAGGTTATATATATATATTAAGTCAACAAAATCTTTTATTGAAAATTATGGAAGAGTTTAATACGATGTATGAAGAATTAAGGTGATTAACAATATTTGTTATAAATGTGTGTATAGTGGCGTCTCCAAATTCTTTATTTGTAGTGGTGTTTTTTGTATTGGAATTTCGTGAAAAAGGTAAAGTTTATTTTCTTTTAATGTATATATATATATTATTTCTTTTTGATATGAGAATTAAGTATATTTTGTTGTATTTGGGTGTTCAATATTAACGTGTTGAATAATACATCAGGGATGTGTGAAATGAATTATGTCATTATTTAATTCATAGCATGGAGTCCTGGTGAATTTGATATACACGAATTGGTCTTGGTGGTACTGCGTTTGGGAGCGAGAAAAGGCACCAGGCAGAACTAATCAGGGCTGAGTTAATTTATTGAATACGCAGAGACATTGTTTTATTTCACTTTATTTATTTAATTAAAAATATATATATTCCTTAAGGGGTGTGCACATGATGATGTATGTTCGGGTTGCGTCCGACGAGCTGAAGATGACATGCTCGTAGGGTGGAACTTTGGGATACTCTTCTGTGTGAATTTGTTACTGATGGTACTGTGTTGGGAGCGAGAAAAGGCGCCGGACAGGACTAATTAGGGCAAAGCCACTTCCTTAATGTCTATATTTTGTTATCAAATAGTAGACCGCACAATTTTATTTTTTTTAATTTACATTCCAGTACAATTCATCACGGTTAATTTATTTTTAATTTTTGATTGTTTACATGTATCTATGACAAATATTAATAATAATAATCACGTTCACATTTTAGATATAAGCTTGCACGACATGGTGATTTCATTTACTCTTTATTTCTTGTAATATTTTATTGTTTATGATGTATAAATCTGAATTATGACCGAATATTGATTTTGGATGTGTAAATATTTGTAGATTAAAACTTTTGAATTTATTTAGAATTATTTTATTTTAATAAATTAGATATTAAGATTTATTTTGTATTTTATTTCTTTACCTGACCTGGAGATGATTAAAGAGAAGGAGAATCAAGTCATATTTTCTGCCCCTGAGAGAACTATTTATTTTCGAACTGAGCTAGTTACATGTAGAATGTTTTGCTTAACCTACCTTTCAGCAGAAAGTTCACCGTATCATAGTCTAGCATAAGGCCTAGCACTAGGATGCGTGCTTGACTCCCAGTTACGACTTAATTAAGTAAACTAAATTTATTTTATTTATATGTAAGTTTGAAAGAGTCACAGCATATATATGGCGCACAACGTCGTGGGGCAAAACATTTGCATTTACATTTCAAATATATTTACAATTTATTAGCAATTTCACATTTCCATATTATTGATATGATGCCCAATGTTCATGGTGTAAAAGTTTTGCCGTTCCATATCATATATATGGCGACCAACGTAGTGGGGCAAAACTTCTACATTTTTAAACTGTTTAGATAAAAATTAATTGATTATTTAATATTCAAATAGCTGTATAATTAAAGGGAGGTACTTTCACCTTTAGGTGCATTTGAATAATTAATAAATATAATTCACAAATAAAATTTTGTCAAGTTTTGATTTATTTTTCTCCACAAATAAGTCTCTTTAAGTGCCAGGACAGATAAAGTAAATATGTCTGAGTATAAAGGCGAGGGTGAAAATCCTGAAAGTAGTATGGACACCAAATATTTATTTGAAACGTACAGGGAACCACAAGGCATTTCCTCTGTGACAGATTCAGAAAAGACGCTACCTCTTGATGAGGATGAAAATGTAACTGAAGATGTAAAAATTGAAACGAAAGAAATGCCAGGTGGAGACAGATTTGATATTTTATTTGAAAAACTTTTCTGTAAGTTGGAATGTGACAAGATAGAGATGAATAAAAAGTTTGATGAGAATAAAACTGAGATGAATAAAAAGTTTGATGAGAATAAAACTGAAATGAATGAGAAGTTTAAAGAAAATAAAGAAGAGATGTATAGAAATAAAATGGAGATACAAGCCGTAGTAAAGTCGATGAATGAGAAAATTGATGAAAGAATTAAAGCTTGTAGAATAGAAATGTCTGCAATGAATAATAAAATAAAAGAAGATGTGAAACAAAGCACGGCACAGATCAATGAAAAAATTGAAGCAAATGAAAAGAAGTGCAAGGATAGCAGTAATTTTTTAATAGATGAAATGAATCAGAGGGCCGGTGTAGCGAGAGAAAATTTTAGACAGATAGAAGAAAGGATTGGAGGACAAGATGAGAAGATACAATTCTTGGAACTGAAGGTGGACAGTAGTGCCATGTCAGTTCAGAAAGATGTTCAAAATCTAACAAATAAATTCGAGGACTGTAGAGTCAAATATGGAGCATGCACAGATTCACTTTTAAAGCTACAGGATATGACATTAAATTGTCAAGACACGATTAAGAATTTGAAAACAAGAGTTGAACAGGGTACAATTACACCTTGTGTGGTGTCGCAACAGGTATCACTTGGCACAGAAAATATACCAAAATTTTCTGGGTATAATAAAGACAACCCTATGGCATTTCTTAAAACCATTAAGACATATATTCGTGGTATTCATGATGATATGTCGAAATTACATTTCATGAGAGGGTGTCTTAGAGATTATGCGTTATTATGGTACGATATGGTAATTGATGAGGTACAGTCGTACGAAGAATTAGAAAACATGTTTATTAGGCAGTACTGGGGACAAACTCAGCAAAGACGCATTAGACATGACCTTACTTTTGGAAAATATCGTTCCATTACATCTAGAGAGAATTATGTTATTCGGAAATATTCTTTCTTGAAACATATACAACCTGTGATCCAGGAGTGTGACATTGTTACCCAGTTAGCTAATCATTTCGAGCATGAGGTAGTACAAGCAGTTGCTTTACAGGGTATAGACACCGTTGAGCAACTCTTGGAATTGGTAAAGCGTCTGGACGACGTGGAAGATAGGAGTGTGCCTCAGAATAAAAATGGGTACAAAGCAGGTAACAATGGTAACTATTATAATGCTCAGCAAAGATATAATGGTAATAACCAACAAAGAAACAATGGTAATCGGTATCAGAATAATAATTACCAGGGAGGAAGGGTGGAGAATGGTAACAACAAGAACATGGGTAATAATAGTAGTAGTAATAATAATAATAGTTGGAGACAGGAGGGTCATGTAACAAGAAAATATGGAAAAAATGAAACAGAAGATACCCGAGGATTTAATAACATAATTATAGAAAATAAAGAAAATAAAACAGAAGCTGTAACGAAAGATGTATCAAAAGGAGCGATAAAGAAGGAGATAAGAAGTGCAACTCCGGTAGAAAACGGATGGTTACACAACTCAGTAGGAGGTGCTACATCTCTGGATTTTTAGTAGAACCAATCAGAAAGGAAGAGGATTCTCAAAGGGTGACCGACTTTGAGAATATTAAAAAAATAACCACAGAGCTACCAGTAGTAAAAATAAACATAGGCCAAATAGAGGTAGATGCATTAATTGATACAGGTGCGCAATTGTCTCTTTTAGATAGTAGTTTAGTAGATAGGCAACTAGAAAATTCAGGTCATTATAGGTCCATTAAAAAAATAAATTTATTTACTGCCACAAAAAAATTAGTAATAGCTATAGATAAGATATTTTACGTAAATGTAAGAATAGGTAATTTAGAATTTTTAACTGAATTTGTTATTGTACCTATTTTAAATTATAATTGTATACTTGGAATGGATTTTTTGACTCAGTATAGTACAAAATTAAACATGGAAGATAAAACTTTTCACATAAAAAGGGCAATTATATCATGGAATAAAGATCTGCAGGAAGATGAAATTGTAGTTAATAATTTAAGTAGTAAAATGTATGATGAGGATTTCGATTTACATCCTGAAAATATTAGTTTAAAAAACGAGGAAAGGAATGCACGCCAGGTGGATACTCTTCAAAAAGGAGAGGCCACATTTGCCACGGGTGACATAAATAATAAATGTACACACCATGTGGAGGGTCTTCAAAAGAAAGACGCCACGAAATATATGGGTGACATAATAAATAAATGTTCACACCGGGAAATAAATATGGGTGACATTAACCTGAATTGTAATGAGCTATATGTAAGTGAGGTAAAAAATCTTCTTGCAGTACACACAAAATTATTTGATAATAGCCCAGGTCTAGCGAAAGGTTATGAACATAAATTAGAAGTTGATGAGAGTCAGCCGTTTAAAGTAAGAAATTATCCAATTCCATATAAGTATCAACAACAGGTAAAAATAGAAATTAAGAACATGTTAAGGGATGGTGTAATAGAACGATCAGAGTCTAGTTTCATTAATCCCATTGTGGTAGTAGTTAAAAAAAGTGAAGATGACCGAAAAGAGATGAAACTACGTTTATGCCTCGACGCTAGAATGCTCAATAGTCGCACCAAAGCACAGTTTGAAGCCCCACAGAGCATAGAAACTTTATTGGCAAAATGTACGAATGCTAAGTGGTTTACAAAATTGGATTTAAAGAGCTCTTTCTGGTTGGTACCTTTACACAAGGATTCTAGAAAATATTGCTCGTTTTTAATGAATTCTCTAGTATATTCCTTTAAGGTTGTACCTTTCGGTTTATCAACGGCCACAGCTGCATTAGTAAGGGCCATGCAACAAATACTGGATCCATATGAGGAATATGTATCGCATTATGTAGATGATATTTTAATATTTAATGTAGATTTAGAGAGTCATTTAAAAGCTGTTAAAATTATTTTAAGTACATTAGAAAAAAATGGTCTAAAAATTAATTTAGAGAAATGTGAATTTGTTAAGAATAGGGTTAGTTACTTAGGGTATATGATAGATGGTAAGACTGTATCAATAGAGGAAAAGAAGTTGGAAGCAGTAAGAAATTACCCAAGACCCAAAAATATAAAGATGTTAAGGGGATTTTTAGGTATAGTGAATTATTATAAGCACTTTATTCCTAAGATATCAGATAAGACTGTAACTCTTTTTAAAATGATAAAGAAGGGTGTAAAATTTAAATGGACTCCTGAAAGAATAGAAGCTTTTGAAGGAATCAAGCAAGAATTTTATAAGGCGTTAGTTTTAAATCTGCCTCGATTTGAGGAAGAATTTATTTTACGGTGTGATGCTTCAGATCATGCCATTGCTGCTGAACTTTTCCAAGTCAGAGATGGTAAAGAGATACCAATCTGCTTTATTTCAAGGATATTAAAGGGGTACGAGAGTCATTATAGGGTTTCAGAGAAAGAACTATTGTCAGTGGTGCATGGGGTCTCTAAGCTCAAGTACTATTTGATGGGAAATTTCTTTACAATAGAAACTGATCATTTATCTTTGATTTTCTTAATGAAAACTAGGTTTTCTAATGCACGACTATATAGATGGTCTTTATTTTTAAGTGAATATAATTTCAAAATTAGGCATAGAAAAGGAAAAGATAATATTGTTGCAGATGCATTTAGTCGAGCCTTTGGTCATAGTAAGCAATCAGGATCATATCAGATCAATGCTTATAATTTTGAAGTAGCTCCTGAGTTATATAGTAGAGAAAATGTAGAACGTAGTCAAAGAGAAGATGATGTGCAAGATATAAAAAGAAAGGCACTTCAAGAACCCAATTACAGAGGATTTAGAGTAGTAAATAATATTTTATATAAAAGAATAGGGGACAATGATTTGTTAGTATTGGGAAGTGAATTGGCAAAGAATGTTATGTTAGATATTCATAGGAGGTTGGGACACCCTGGAAATAGGAAGACATTCTTAGTTTTTAGGGAGCAATTTTATGCTAAACAAGACAAACGTCTCGTTGAAAGATGGAATAAACAATGTGAACTATGTTTATTAGGTAAATATAAAAATCGTGTAAATAAAAATGTTGTACATAGTATTAGGGTAGAAAATAAGTTAGATTTAGTTGCGGCAGATTTCCTAGGTAATTTAATACCTGGACATTTAGGATATAGGAATGTATTTGTGATGGTAGATATTTTTACGAAATATGTGAAACTTTATCCTACCAGAAAATATAATACCAACATAGCGGTAATTTGCATTAATCAATTTATAGAAGAAATAGGTCAATTTCAAAGACTTTTAGTAGATAATGCTAGTTATTTCAATAATGATCGCTTCATTCAAGAATTAAATTATATGAATGTGCAAGTAAATTTTTCTTCAGTGAGACATCCTGAAGGGAACCCTTGTGAGAGATACATACAAGAAGTTATAAAACACTTGAGAATGCGAACTCATGAGAATCATGTGGGCTGGGTGAGGCATTTGACGGAAGTTGAAAATACAATAAACTTTTTACCCAGTGTGACCACTAATCTTAGCCCATATCTACTGATGTTCGGTAGATATCCACCACGTCCATGGAGACAAGAAACTCCTCCTGTGGAAAATTTAGAAGAGGTAATAGACCGTGGACGAGAGCGACAACGTGCTAGAGCTCGAAAATATACCGAGGAAGAGAATGCGAAGATTAAAAATCGTAAAGTCTTTAATAGGGAGGATATGATAGTAATAAGAAATTATCGATTAGGTCGGAGAGACCATAATAAATGTGCTAAATTAGACCTTCCTTTTTATGGACCTTATCGTGTAGGTAGAGCGATAAATGACACGACCTATGAGGTAACAGAAGTGGATAATGAGCGTGTCAAAGGCAGACTTCATGTCTCAAAATTATATGATTACGATCTCGAAGATAATGCAGGAATAAATTAAATTTATTCACAGATATTTATGTTTAATATAAAATATATGATAAGCTATCTATAAGTATATTAATTGGTATTTATGGGAAATCTTGAATTTATACCATTGACATTAGCGATTCTCGCTTATAAATTACAGATATTCCCATAGGGATATTTATGCAGTGATCTTGAATAAATAATAATATGTAAATAAATGAATTTTAGATCACTTGCAATTTTATGTTTAGTTAAGTAAGGATTTCTTATTGTGTGCGTTCATATTATATACATAAGTGCTTAATAAAGGTAAGAATTTTTCTTGATTTATATTTATTTATATTTATATCTATATGTACATTGGTATTTATTTATTTAAGTTTACAAATTCCTCATGAACAATAATAAATTAGGTAATGTAAACGTGATCTGTATAAATTAAGTAACTGAATAAATAAATTTTACACAAGTAAGCAATCAATAGGGATAACTTGGAGTACATGTAATTGGTAACCAGGTTATGTAGAGAATGGAATCTGTTATAGGCCGAAGAGGGTAGCAATATACAATAACTTTGAGTTCAAGTAATGCTTCACTTAATTTCACTTTGTACTCTTGGATATCTATGTCTGTACTCGTCTATATGTGAATTTCTTGATTGTCCTCGTATAATCTGTATGATGATCAAATAACTGATACAACATTTATACTTCAATTTAAGATGTCAATCACCAGGAACGATAAGCTGGGTGAACGCGTATGATAATCCACCTGTCAACAATACATCATCGTTAGAAATTGGAAAGGTAAAAGGGGTTCATGATAAATTTAACCAACGCATACCGACGATCATGAATGTTTTCCCTTTATTTCCGAATGTAAGCAAGACAAAGAAAATACGAATAAAACTTCCCAATAATACAAAGAGATGGTTCAAGAATGAAGTAAACAACAATCAAGAAATTTATAACATAATAAGGATGTGGCAATGAACTTTAAGTTATATTTAAAAGTTGTAAATAATGTTATTTACTTACCAGGCCAATGTTTGATAGATAGCATCCTGTGTATTATATCTGTATTTCACTATTGCTCACATCAATATCAATTTTAACTTTATACAAATAACAAATGCAGACGTATCATTCCAAGTTTTATTTAAATTAATTTTCACTTTATTCATTTTCACCATGATGTGTATAAATATTTACTGTATTAATAATTTATGAAAACTTTATTTTTATTTAAGTAAAACATAAAAGAATCTTAATAAAATTTTTATAAGGTTATAATTTTAAGACGTATTAAATGCTACGTAAAAAGGATCGAGCAGGGGTTCCTCGCACAAATACGTCTGGCATTGGCAAGGACTGACCGGTACAAAAAGTATTGTTTATCAGGTGCTCGGCTGAGTCATAATGTATAGACGGATTTATGGTCACATATTTGTTTACCTCTCGCAAGGATTATTAATACGCTGTTTCCTCATGCAACCGATAAGAGCAGCACCGTCGACATACAATTTTGGGAGATGGATTCGTGCTTAACGAAAGTTGCCGTACGTTTTTGTAAGGAAATTTACGAATAAAAGCGCGGACAGATAAAAATTTCGGCAATTGCTGGTGAAAACCGCAATATTAGCAAGTCTAAAAGTAGGTGAAAACCACTTCCTCCCTCTTCTTTAATAGGATTATTTTAAAATCCGGACTTAGAATAATTTCTGAGATTTTCAATACTTATAAAATTTTTACAAGATTCTACACTTATAATAATTTTATTTTTAACATGCTGCGCGCATTACATTAAAATGTTTAGATGTATTTGAATAACTACCTATGTATGAAATACTTTTATTTTTATGAACTCGGTGTTTGAATTTATTTAATTTCATTTTTATTTTCTTCTTTCTAGAGGGTTTTGTTTTTGCATGTAGGGTACTATGCCGTACGTTATGACAAAACTTTCTAGCATTTGTAATGATAACTTTGAATAGCATAATCATTTTTCTTTTCCGTATAAATTATTTTTCTTTTAAATTTATTCATCCTACAAAGGATATTTGAAACTAATAATTTTGTTTATGTGTATATAGGTTATATATATATATTAAGTCAACAAAATCTTTTATTGAAAATTATGGAAGAGTTTAATACGATGTATGAAGAATTAAGGTGATTAACAATATTTGTTATAAATGTGTGTATAGTGGCGTCTCCAAATTCTTTATTTGTAGTGGTGTTTTTTGTATTGGAATTTCGTGAAAAAGGTAAAGTTTATTTTCTTTTAATGTATATATATATATTATTTCTTTTTGATATGAGAATTAAGTATATTTTGTTGTATTTGGGTGTTCAATATTAACGTGTTGAATAATACATCAGGGATGTGTGAAATGAATTATGTCATTATTTAATTCATAGCATGGAGTCCTGGTGAATTTGATATACACGAATTGGTCTTGGTGGTACTGCGTTTGGGAGCGAGAAAAGGCACCAGGCAGAACTAATCAGGGCTGAGTTAATTTATTGAATACGCAGAGACATTGTTTTATTTCACTTTATTTATTTAATTAAAAATATATATATTCCTTAAGGGGTGTGCACATGATGATGTATGTTCGGGTTGCGTCCGACGAGCTGAAGATGACATGCTCGTAGGGTGGAACTTTGGGATACTCTTCTGTGTGAATTTGTTACTGATGGTACTGTGTTGGGAGCTAGAAAAGGCGCCGGACAGGACTAATTAGGGCAAAGCCACTTCCTTAATGTCTATATTTTGTTATCAAATAGTAGACCGCACAATTTTATTTTTTTTAATTTACATTCCAGTAGAATTCATCACGGTTAATTTATTTTTAATTTTTGATTGTTTACATGTATCTATGACAAATATTAATAATAATAATCACGTTCACATTTTAGATATAAGCTTGCACGACATGGTGATTTCATTTACTCTTTATTTCTTGTAATATTTTATTGTTTATGATGTATAAATCTGAATTATGACCGAATATTGATTTTGGATGTGTAAATATTTGTAGATTAAAACTTTTGAATTTATTTAGAATTATTTTATTTTAATAAATTAGATATTAAGATTTATTTTGTATTTTATTTCTTTACCTGACCTGGAGATGATTAAAGAGAAGGAGAATCAAGTCATATTTTCTGCCCCTGAGAGAACTATTTATTTTCGAACTGAGCTAGTTACATGTAGAATGTTTTGCTTAACCTACCTTTCAGCAGAAAGTTCACCGTATCATAGTCTAGCATAAGGCCTAGCACTAGGATGCGTGCTTGACTCCCAGTTACGACTTAATTAAGTAAACTAAATTTATTTTATTTATATGTAAGTTTGAAAGAGTCACAGCAATATGTATTCTATATGTGTATCAGAGTTGTGCTATATGGAGTCATTTGACATATATGTTTATATTAAATACATCGACTAAACAATTTCAATTTTTGGTTTTGGCATGAAATGACGTATATTAATTTTTATAGAAAATATAAAATCATTTATTTTAATAAATGGTGAAATTTGCTTTCATTTCGATATATTGTCTGTGTGAGATATTCTATAATTCGAAAAATCTTATATACCTACCTACACACACACACAAGTCTTGATCTTGTTTCACTTTTTTTCTGCAGACATGTACAAATCACAAAGTACTATTTATCTGCAGGTAAAGTGATTTTTTTCGATTCGCGACTAATGCCGTGAAATTATTTTGAAAATATATTACCATTATTTTAGCGAGACGTGGACGCGTTTCGACTTATTTGAGTCTCGTCAGCAGTGTGTATACCTAATTAAAGATTTTTCGAATTACAAGATATCTCACGCAAGTGTACCAGCCCTGCGTATACTGGCTGTTTGAAAAAAAGAACACGGCATTCCCTAACTTCTTATTATCCGATTTTAATAAAAAAAAAAAAGTTATAAAAATGGTTTGACAAACTCTATAAACTGGCCGTAATCCTAATTTTTTCATTGCTGTCTTGAATACGTAACGATAGCCAACTTTTCTTTTTTAAATGGACACCTGTAGTTTTTTTTTTTTACTTTAGTCTGGTAGATAATTTTTTTCTGAATCTGGTAATGTTCACTTAATTATCATTTGGTTGATATTTAATTTAAAAAATGCATACTTATATACCTATGTTGTCAAAAATAAAAAGGAAAAAGATCGGCAAATGTCAAAGAAACGTCTGCTGGGAAGTCTGCATTTGTTATTTAAAATGTTTTTTATTTGTTAGACAATACCACCACAGCAGTCATTCGATAATTCATTCGAATGCATTAAAAATCGAAATCACGAGTCATAAACAAAAATAAGTGAGATTTAATGGCAAAAATAAAATAAAACTAAAAATAATAATCAAAATAAAAACAAATTGGAAACAAATAACAAACTACAAATCTACTACTGAAGATAACTGAAACAAGCATTTACATTTATTTACATGTACTGTTTAAATTGACCGCCACCGTTTTTCACACACAACTGACACCTCCTAGTCACTCCAAAGGCCGCATTCTACACTGTGTGTCAGTGTTGCCAACCTATGAAATTTTATATCACCAGATTCTTGATTAAAAATCACCAGAATTTAAATTTATAGTCAAGTTAAAAGAAAAAAATTAAACATTTACCATATATCATAAATATATTTATTATGTAAAAAAATATAAAATATATAACAATAAAAACAAAGTATATTCTATACATTAATAACTTCTTACATACTAATTATCATTATCGGTAAAATTTATGGTATCTACATTGTATATGTCTAAATTATGAGAACGTATCATTTCATCATCCATTTTGTAATTGTAACACTTTTTATTTTTATCACATAATACAATACGTTTGGAATGTAAAATACCTGTTAGAGTATCTGTATTCAGTTTATTTCTAGTTTTTGTTTTATTTGCATTTATCTGGCTAAATAATCTTTACACTGCAGCACTATTGTGCTTTCTTCCTGTTTCTTGGCGAAGTTTTGTCTTCTTCAGTAGACGAACTCATTTTAAATCTATAATATAATAATAATTTAAATACATGTATAATTTAACTTACAGATATAAATTACATACCTCTCTGCTGTTTGTAAACAACGACTGCACTGCATGCGCACGTCTCAACTGTGGACGCAACGGTAACTAATTATCTCCGACTTACGTTTTTAGGTGATTAATGTTTTATATTCTTGGTAACCAAGAAAAAAATTAATAGTATCTAAAATCACCAGATACTATAGGTAATAATTTAGAAAATAATCAACAGGTAATTTAAAAATAAGAAAAATAACCAGAACTGGTGATAAATCACCAACATTGGCAACACTACTTCGTGTACTGTATGATTTAAAATGCGAATGTTACTGGTAGTCTCTTGAGTTAAAATACGCGGATTCTCCTGCACACTGAAAAGAAGATTCATTTGAATATTGTCACCAAATCTTTGCTGTTCTCGCTTCGGTTCCTTAAAAGCACCATAACGCTTAAAATTTTTTTCGAACTGTCTGAATTGACGGGGGTTTGGAACACACCTGTCCGGAAAACGCTCATCATAAAGTCCCTTGATTTCGATTTTTATTAGATTAGACGTAAAATGTCAACCAAATGATAACTAAATGAGCATTACTAGATTCAGAAAACATTTATCTACCAGACTAAAGGAAAAAACTACAGGTGCCCATTTAAAAAAAAGTTGACTATCGTTACGTATACAAGACAGTTATTGAAACAAATTGAGATCAGGGGCAGTTTATAGACATTGTCTAACCATTTTTATACTTTTTCTATTTATTGAAATCGGACAATAAATAAAGAAGTTACGGGATGGGGCGTTTTTTTATCAAACAGCCTGTATATACGATACCTAAGTTATGAAATTGCCATTGCCAAAAGCGTACGACATGCAAGGAGACTCAAATAAGTCTCTAAAACAATGGTAAAATATTTTGCCTTGATTAAGTTTCGATCTTAATCAAAAGATTTTTTTTAATTTATAAAATGCTTTAATCAATATTTAAATATGTTACGATTAGAAATGTGACGAAATATTGAATTGCCTCTTATGAACAACATCCACGGCCTCACTGCTTAACGTCCAACAATAATATGCTAGTATTCCCTAAAATGTCTTGGAGAAAGCATTCGCTGTGCTCTTCGCTAACGTCGTCCATATTTTCTGGAAAAAGTCTACTTAGAATGTGCGTTTTCAGTGATATATTGTATCCAACACCGCGAAATGTTTGTATTATGTCCATTAATAAATCTTAAATTGACTTGTTCTTTACTTGATGTAAATCCATTTTCGACTTGAAATAAAAACAAACAAATGTTTTAGACTTAGACAATATTTGATTACACAACGACAGCTGTTTCACAACAATGTAGCTTCTTCAGATTGACATATTACAATGAATATCTACATATAATTAAGAGCTCTTGTATATAGTGTGTGGTTATTAAGAATTCCTAGAATATATGAAGTACCATTTTTAGTCTAAATGTATGGGACCTATACAAATATTGACGATAAATAATTGTACTACTAACAGAGATGTTACTAGTGACATTAGGGAAAACCTGTGTTAATGACTAAAATAGATTTAACAATGGTGATGAGTTAAGGTTCACTTTATCGTTTAATAATTTCTCTGAGTGTTTATATTTATTAATTTCTAATGACTCTAGTAAATCTAGTTTAATAGTTTTGTTTTCAACATGAAGAATTTCAAAATGTTTATTAGAAATATGATTATTATCTATCAAATGATTCGCGTAACTCGAATCATTTTTCGGTTGATCTAGGCGGAGTTATATATTAATGTTTGGCTTATACAGGGTGGGAAAAAAGTATGGGTTCAGCTAAATAATTGGGAAAGGTTTATTGGAACTCGCTGAAATTTGGCACACTGTTAGAAGGAATTAGACATCATCATTTGAGATTTTTGAGAATTTTATTCCATAATTTGTTTTTGAGAAACTTTACATTTATCCGAAAAACGTATATGCATATATGCATATGTTGGGATACACACATACATCTAGTGTCATTACCGACAATCAATGCTTTTGGCGTCTCTTACTTTACTATTTTTTTCTGAAACTATTCTTTTTCTCTTAATTTTTTCACTTCAACGTACAAAAAACTTTCGCATCGGATTTTAAAACATTCTATATTGGATCTTACATATATTATTCATAAATTAAATTAGCTTTTCTCTTGAAATGAAATAAATTTTTCATTGCCAAAGAAATATTCGAAAATTATAATATTTCCGTTTGACAGAGGAATATTAAATCATATTTTTTTTCACCGGTGTGATTCCAGTATGTCTTCCGCTTGCCGGATAATACTTTCCTTTCATTGGGGAAAATTGCAATTTTCAAATTAGATATTTTCTTTTTAAATCTACATCCTTTTCAAGTAGTTCTAAAACATACAATATTTCTTTTTCCAACTGGCACCAATATAACGTTAAGTTCGACAGATGAATGAATACATGGATAAACTTGAGAGGAAGAGGGATCGCTGTCGCAATCGCTTCGATGATCCACATCACGTCTGTCTGAATGGGTGAAATGTTATCGTAAGGCGTAAAGAAAATTCCATGTTCAATTTTGACAAATAGGCGGTAAGCGAAACGGGCCTATATGAAATTAATGCGGCGGAAGATCAATTCTTCTCAACGACAATCATAATAAATAAAGACATATATTCTGCATGGCCATTTTCTTCACTTACGGATAAAGTAACTGATAGCTATCTTGAAGATAAATATATCTGACAGATAAAGTGCATTTTAATTTCTTCACTACAACCTTTGGTTACTTATCCGTTAGATCGAAATCCCGTAGATAACAGAATCGTGAGAAACGGCAACCTAGCAAATAGCCGGTGTTCGGTAACTTCAAGTGCATATGAAGGAAGAGCATCATTCGCTCTGATTCGTTTGACGTGTGCGGTTATGTTTCATATTGTGTTTATAAACATAAACATACTGCGTTTGCATTATTTAATATTAACAATATTATTTGGGTCTGTGAAATATATACTGTAACATAATATCTGTGAAGTATACTCATTGCATTTATGGAGATTTATCCAGTAATCCTTTACTTAAACCTTACGTAAACCTCATACATATACTTTATAATTTTATATTCGCAAGAACTATCCCGATATCTCACTATATTCTAAGTTTGTGATAAAAACGTGCTCATTCTTTAGATTTCCAAGACGTTATTTACTTACAAACATGTACGTAAAAATTTATATAAAATAAAATAATGACACTGTTCAATATGTACCTCATTTTGTTATTTGACACTGTACCCGACAAATCACTGTACTATTTCGTCTTCCTCTTCATCAGAAAAAAACATCTACGTCTATCATTAACAAATCCATAGCACAATATTTTTCTTTCTATACCGCGTCAACAAAATGCGCGCGCAACCAACTATCTGTAAGATAATTTTTATCGAGTACTTCAACTGCTTGACAAATTTATCTTCAAGATACTGTCTATCTAGAAGTGAAGAAATCTATTTTTGTCAGTTTCTAAGGGATATCTTTCAGATAACTTTATCTAGAACTTATCTAGGAAGTGAAGAAAATGGGCATTACTCGGCAAAAGTATCTTGTAAAAATGCAATTTTTTTTACTCGCCATCTAACAATTTAATTTATAACTATGATATTCCTTCAATATAACTGTCACTTTTGTTATGATATTTTATTTATTGAACTTTGAAGATATTATTTGTGGCAATAAGAATGATATTTGCACTGCAGTTTTAATTTTTTAGAAATGTACTAAATTTATATTAAAACACTTTGAAAATCACCTAATTCTCGAATAGACCTTTTATACAATGTACAGTCGAAAGCAAAAAAAGTAGACAAAAATACAGGTTTCTGTCATAAACTTTCTCAAAATGATTAGTGTAATAGCGGCTTCACAGTTACTTGTCAATGTTTGGTTATCTATCAAAATTGACAACCTTACACTTGATATTAAACTATTATAAAGATGCCTTCCATAAATGAAGATATTAAAGTCAATGTTATTGCAGATTTGAGTAACGGTTTTAAAATACGTGAAATTACAGAAAGAAATAATATAAACAAAAGCACAGCTTTTAAAATTATTAAAAAAACATAGAGATCACCACAGAATTTGAAGAATTTTTGGTTCTGGCCGCAAAAGACTATCAACAGCTAAGCAAGACCGCCACCTCACAAATGTGCGGATTGAAATTAATTTTCTTCGGTAGTGAATGCAGAAATTAGTATTTTGATTCATATTAATCAGATGAGAAGATGTTTTGATAATTATTTGATATTTCAAAGGATAATGACTTGACACTAATGATAAGTAAATAAAGCCAAATTTACAAAGTCGAAGTTTTCTTGTCTACTTTTTTTTTGCTTTCGACTGTATATCATACAAACAATTATTGCATCTCAGATGTGGATATGAAAAGTGCAATTAGTTATACCCAGAAGTGCGTAACTTAAATTAGAGCATGTGTGCTTCTTTTTCAACTTAAATGGGCACCTCCCATTTAAGTTGAAAAAGAAGCACACATGCTCTAATTTAAGTTACGCACTTCTGGGTATAACTAATTGCACTTTCCATACTTTATGTACTTGTGGTACTGTATGCTGTTGTATGAAGGTTGCAGTGGCGGCTCGGGGTGGTTCACGTAGGGAGTGCATAATTTCAAAATGAAAAAATATAATACAAGAACGCTTACCCAATCTTTATAAGTTTCACCGACATACTGTTCCAGACAGGTACTGTTCATTGTACAGTTTGTTTTGAGGGAATAGTAAATATAACACTACAGTTTGATTAGGTACATCTGACGATAAACGAAGTCCATTTTGCGTGTCTTTGACTTGCAGAACAGTTATATCACTTTTTCATTAATATTTGGGAAATCATTTATAAATTCTTTCTCACAAGATAACATAGTAAGGACATTTAATCTGTCTTCTATCATTGTATTTCTCAGGAAAGTTTCTATTCTCTTCAGCCATGAAAACTGGCTTACCGCTTCAGACGTTGTCATTGGGATTGTAATGTCAATTTTTAAAAGCTTAACAACTTCATTAAAGGTGTCGCTTAATCCATCCAGCAGAAGGCCTAGCAGACCTACAGCACTGACTTCTATATTTTGCCTAAATTCTTCTCTAGAATATAGAACACATAATTCAGTTCGTAGTCTGCTTTCATTGAGGCATGGATAAAATTTTACTGCTTCTTTAAGGCAATCTTCCGGAATTTTTTTTTGAAAAGAGGAGAACTGTTTAAAAGAAATTAAGTTTGCTAATATTAAGTGCCCTGTATACCGAAATCTAGTTTTTATTTCAAGCAAAATAATATCGCACACTTCAATAGTTTCCCTCCGTCTTTGGCTACCACCAGTTACTCTTCGCCGCGTTGATGGTCGAGGAGTCAGTTCTGAGTCATTTTGTTTAACCAACTGATTATCTGTGTTAGCAATTTCGGTTCGAATTTTTCCAATAGCGCGTTCAAAATTATCTAAATTATTCTTGATTTTTAATGCATCTGTATTGACATTTTGTAATTGATTAAACAATATGTCCACATCTGGCATAATTTTATGAAAGAAAGTTAACCAATAGATAAAATTTTCCTCCTCTAAAATTCGCAAGTTGGCACCAGCTTGATAAATGGTAGTTTGTAAACTAGCTTCTCCCTCGATTTGTTCTAGAGCTTCAATTATTTCTTCTCGGTGCTCATATATTGTATTCACTGTCCTAGAATTGAAGTTCCATCTTATTTTTTAAGAACGAGGTAAGCTTTTTCTCTGAAGGAATTCTTCCTATCTTGCAGCTCGTTGTGGTGAAGTGGAGAAAAAAGTACATAATCCCGTCAGATTGGCAAAAAAAATCTGCAATTACTACTGCTCGATGTAGCATGTGACATAATAAGATTTGTCTGATGTGCGTAACAATGTACAAAATTGGCCATTGGACATGTCTTTGCACGCCGTTAATAGCACCACTCATGACTGCTGCCCCATAATAGCTCTGTGCAATCAGTTTTTCTGGGTCATCAACAAGCAAACTAATTTCGTTAAGGATGGAGGCAGATAAAGAATTAGCATCATGGCCACTAGGCAGAAGAAATTTCCAAAATCTTTCGACCGGTCTCGCGTTTACAATATATCTTAAAACAACCACCAACTGAAACTGATTGGACACATCTGTGGTTTCATCAGCTATCACAGATATGAAGTCGGTTGCTTTAATTTCATGATACACGTTCAACATTGCATCAAGCAGCTCATTCTGTATCGTTTTTGATAATCCCTTAAAAACCGGTGCTGTTTCGATGTGATCTCTGAGCGATTTATCCAATTCCGCCGTAAAATTTATCAATTCCCGAAAAATGCCCTTGGTATTCGACGTTTGCCGTTCATCATGACCCCGAAGTGCCAGTTCAAACGCGCCACAAAATCTAATGCAATTTATTATTAAATTTAACACATGCCTATTTTTTGTTACCTGTTCATTGTGTTGTTGAACTGCTTTTCTATATGATGAATCTAAAACATTCTGAATGTTATTTTTTCCTAACATTCTTAGACTAAATATATTTTTTAAATGCCCTTCGGAATTTTCATGTTTCGTAATTTTAGCACTAAGATGAATTAAGTCTTTTATTCCGCTCTTTGACCAAGACGGTTCACCACCAAATAAAAGACACGGAAAACAAAACAAAGTATTTTTAATTTCACACCCACAAATCCAGTCATTTTTCTGATAAATATTCATTTTCAATTTTCTTATAACGTCTTTACCTTTAACAGATTGTTTATTTTCTAAACATAATTGAGGCATCGGGCGTTTAAAATTTTTTATTGCGATTTTTTCATCATACGTTAACCGCGAAAACGTGCTATTCTGTAACGCAGAGACGAAATTCATCTTACAACAGCGGTGAGCAGACTGGGGATCTTTCTCACAAGCTATGTATTATACGATATGGAAGTAGAACAAAATACAGTTCTGCCCACCTTCAATGTAATGTTAATTGCTTAACGGAGCAACGGTTGGGCTTTGCTCATGGGTATGTTTCTCTCGGTGGAAGGGGTAAACATTCGAATAGTTTCTCGTCTTTACATTCGTGCGCTGTTAGTCGTCATTATATACGATCGGTGCATGTAGGTTATTACGCGCGCCGCACACTCCACGTTACTGTTCAATAACTATGAATACGTAATAAATAAATACTTTCACAGTTAGTCGCCGCTTGGTTTGTTTTGTTTCAAAATTCCAGGGGGTGCAATTGCTCACTTGCTCTCATTAAAGAGCCGCCACTGGAAGGTTTTAATCCGTGACCAATAAAGATATTATGTATTATTATTATAGAAGAAATGAAGAAGACGTTTCTAAGTTGGCGATTTATTAAAAAGAAAATTTCTAAATTACAATGCGTAAGTCAGTTGCAGGCACTCATTATTATTATACATAAAAAGATCAAGAAAGGTTGACCGTTACGCTTCATAGTCATCTTGTAATTGCCGCATATATCATATCTTTATTAGAAATAATTTAATACAATATCGTTCTGTATTTATTGTCTATTCTTCTTCTTCATGATATTGCACACAAACACCATTTTAATAGAATGCATGTCAGTTGCAATAAAAACATGTGGGTTTACGAACGACCAGTGTCGATAATTTTGGGAATTGACATATCCACTTAGATGGAACCAAGCCTCGTCTGAGAAAAATGTGAAGTACAACAAATTATCATCCGCAAAATTATTATTAAACCACATACAAAATTGTATGCGTTTCTCAAGGTCTGCTGGAAACAATTTCTGTACAACTTATGGACTAAGGGTAGTTTTATGGTAACTTTTTGGCATGTTCCATAAGATAGTCCTATATGAACATAAAAAAATAATAAATCTTCTGTACATTAAACATAGTTATACTTTACCTCTCTTTGCTGATCGTTGTCTTAAAGATTTCTTCTAGCATGTCTTCTGTTACTAAAGTAGGTCCACCAAAAGGTTGTTTTTTAGATACACTGGCAGTTTCTCGAAAACGACTAATAAGACGGTTGACATATCATGCGAAAACATAATATTGAAATTCCATTTCTGGGAATCGAGTGTGATAGTGATGCCTACACGAATCAGTAGAACATCTCCACTCTGCGTTTGGTAATAGTTCTCCGCTACGAAAATAAGCCCCCACAATAAACTTATCTTGTTCTTGGGTAAATGGCATTGTTGTTTTCAACGCCACTTTAAAATTAAGCAAAATGATAAGGATACTCGTATAATCACAAAAAAAAAAAATAACTTACAGTAACAACGAAATGTACTTTTTATTGCCTTGACAAAGACAGTTTCTAATATTCAATTAAAATCTGTAAACCAAGGGAAAATAAATGACAAAGAGCTTATATGACTGACAAATACGTATAAACAATACCAATGACAGAATATTCGATTGACAGCCTATTTGGCGAAGTTATGTACAAGGAGATCAACCTCAAGTGAAGTGTGATGGTCTCTTAAAAATCCCTAGATTAGAGTATTTTCTTGTTAGACAGATACGTACAGATGAAATGCTTGATCTGTCAAAACCATATGTGCACATTGTACGCCTATACACATAACCTACACACAAGTCTTTTTCAATATTACCAACTAATCATCGTTGCCAACTTAAAAATGTAGGCCACGTTACCTTCACTTGAGATTGATCCCATTATACAAACTAAATATTCATACTACAACAATGAACGCGTGGCAAACTCGTGCTAAAGTTGACATATCGGTGAAGCGGCAGGGTCAACCTTTTTGATATCTCTGTATATGCCACATTCGATGAATTACGAAAGAGATGAATCATATAAACAAAAATCTAAATGTGTATGCACAATTATTTTGAGGTTGTCCTACTTCATATATGACTCATTTCTATAGACGTTGTAATAAGTTTGAGAAATCTCTCAAACTCACTTCTGACTATTATGCTTATAAATATACTCATAACAATCACCACTAATGCATTTGTAATGCATATAGTTTCGCTATTGCTTTTTTTTATAAATTTAATAACACAAGTTCATAATAATAGTGAATGGTAGTGAGTAATTTCTTAGCCAGGGCATTAACCGACTTACTTTTTACTGCAATTGACATGTTTGTTTTGCGCATATTGATGGATAGACGGTATAAATTGTTACAGTCAATTAATTTGCTATCGATGTTGCGTCACCTTGATCCTCTTAATAGATATCGAGTTATAAATAATATTTTAATATCATTAGATGTGGAAACAAGCTCTGTTAAAAATTATAATATAAATTTTATTACTACAGAGGAAGATCAAAGAACGCAAAATATAGTAAAATTCTAAAAATTTACTCACGAAATAATGCCCATTTAATATATTCTTAAGTTATTTACATATTATGAGATTTATATTTCTTGTTTTTTTTACTTTGGTACTCAAATTTAATGCCGAGAATTAAATATTATTTTTAAAAATCCCTTATGAAGATAATGCTTGCATCAAGAAATACTATATAAATATACAAGCCACGTAAGACATGATTTTTGCGCACGAGGTTTCTAAGAGTGTGCAAAAGTCATGAAATATGTATTTTAAACTATTTCTTTTTATATTTTGGGTATTGAAAGTTTAAAACAACGTAAAATAAAATGTTCGAAATTTATTTTTAAGTTAAACTCACTTTTAAAAAGTACATTTTAAATCTTTGAATGTGGGCTGTCTCATTTTAAGGTAAAATTTTAGACTGATTTATGAAATATAATAATCTCTAAAATAGAGAAATCAAATAATTGCACGCATCCAAAGTATCGGAAAATAGTTGAAAACATTATATTAGATTACATTTTTATTTGTTGGCAACTTCAACAAAATAAAATTAGAATGATAAAAAGTAAGGTTTTACACAACCTAAACAGGCTTCGTAAAGTAAACTTTATAGAACCAAAATGGAAATGGTTATATATGTAGCAAGTTAGTAAAGTGATTCTTTATCGAACGAGTCTGAGATTATGACCCAAGCTAGAGAAGCGAGCGAGGCGAGTAACAGGCGAGTTCGATAAAGGCACCTTTATTTTTAAAAAAAAGATATAATGACTTACCACATTTTATGACAGCGACAAATAATTTATGTTTAAAGTCATCAGTCATCAGGTAGAGTATTTTATTTTACAGTACGATAAAGTGTTTGTTTAGCTCCGTAAAACGCTTTATTGACGGTTGGCCATAAAAGAATTTTACGCATCATATTTTTTCTAAAGATGACCTTATTTGCTGAAGACTCAGCATATCATGTGATCTGATGGGCAAAATAAAATACGTAGGTACATTGGCGTGCAAAATGATTGGACTAATAAATGTTCAAAAAACTTGCAAGCTTTGGACTGAATCTTTTAGAGTTTTATTGTGAATTTTTTGTTACGCCAAATATACCACAGGGTCTTGAATTAATAATGGCTCTCTACCAAAATATTTGCAACACCTGTCGGGTAGGATCAGCCATTATAATAATTTTAAACTGAATTTGATCAATAGTCTGTTTTTGCTTAACATTTTCGGTTTTCGTTTACTTCATTACCGCCATTCTTACAGCAGATACACAGTCTTCATTTATTTTTACATACATATTAAAAATTAAGCATTTGTTGATTAATATCGAGTATTCCATCATTTACTTGTTATGGCGCCTTTCCACATCGTCAACCTAAACCTAACACTAAACGTCTAATTGAATTGATGTCTAAAAACACTTCTACTGATTTTACTTCCTTTCATTATATAGCAACATTATTTACTTAACAAACATAGAACTTATCTAAAGGAAAAGGATAATATTTAACTTAAACAATGAGATTAAAAACACAGTAATATATTTAATTATTGACTTGTTATTGTTGTTGGAGTTAAAGTTTCCTTACTACGGAGGGTAATCCAAGTACTTACATCCATGCTGCTATCTTTCGTCTCTCTCCAAAGTAAGTCGGGAGGCCATATTTAGTCTACAACAATAAAAAATTAAAAATTATGTGATACCATACACGTGATAAATGGTGGAATTTAGTCTAATATAAAAATGTGCCTGGTGCACTGGGTGGGTGGATTGAGTAGCTCAACCAGTGTCAAGGCCGGTCCCAAGCCCGGATAAAAGAGGAGGGTTCGTGGGGTAAGGTTAGCAACCTGCCTGCGATAAAAAATTGGATTTGCTCACAGAAACCATAAGAAGCCTCGGAACAGGACGGACACAATAATGATGAACACGGCGAGGAAAAGGACAAAGAGAAGAACCATATTAAGAATAGGCGCAATGTTCCATGTGCTTCGTGGCACAGAAAAGATCAAGAAATAGTAGAAGAATTAGAAACCCACAAGATTGAGATATGTGCCCTTAGCGAAACGAAAAAGAAAGGGAAAGGAAGCATTAACGCAGATAAATTTATATTATTTTACAGCGGAGTGGATAAGGACAAAAGGGCTCAAGGAGGTGTAGGGCTGCTAATACACATAAAATATGAAAATAATATCTCAAACGTAAAATATATGGATGAACATATGATGCTGGTCACTATGAAATTGGAAAATACTACATTGAATGTCATCTCTGTATATGCACCGGACATCACAAAAAGTAAGGAACAAAAAGTCACTTTCTACGAGAATCTGCAGGACCTTTTAGATACCACAAGAAGCAGTGAGAAAACAATCATCATTGGCGACCTCAACGCACGAGTAGGTAATGTACCAATAGATGGAGTGAAACACAGGTTTAATGAGGAGGCCATTAATGAAAATGGCCTCCTACAGAAATTTGCCTACTAAACAGTCTCCGAATCAATAATACATACTTCGAACACCCCAAACAGCACAAAATCACGTGCTCAGATACTAGAGGCCGTAGCTCCGTGATCGACTACATTATAACGAATAGAGAAATACATCCCAGAAATATATTAGACGTGCGTACTATGTCCACGACTAATGTAGGATCGGATCATGGACTCGTTCTAGGGAAAATAAACTTAACAATTAACCCTATTAAAATAAAAAACGTAATAACTGAGGAAAGATTGAATATAGAAAGCCTTGAGAACGAAGGGACGAAACTTCTCTATCATAACAGACAAAAAGAGAAACTAAACATGCGTAAGTAAGAAACAATAACAGATATAGAAAAATGCTGGAAAATCATTAAAGAAAGTATCAAAAAGGCAGCAGAAGAAGCCTTGGGCAAAAGAAAGCTAACAGAAAAAAACGAGAATACCATGGTACGACGAAAGGGTTAAAATACTAGCTCAAGAAAAGAAAAAAGCCTTTTTAACATATAAAGGAAACAAAACAGGAGAAAATAAGGAAGAATACTTACGAACAAGACCTATATGGATCACAAAGAAAAGTGTAGAAAATGATAAGAAGACAACGAAATGATATGAATGAATTCATAAGAATAAACGATATCACAGAAGAACAGTGGACCGAATACTTCACAAAATTATATGGAGAAACAGAAGAAGAGGATGATGAAAACAACAAGGCGAACAATGATAGAGTACAGATATCAGAGGAACAAATAAACATGCGAATAAAACGATTAAAGAACAGAAAGGCACCGGGTCCAGATGAAATATGCATGAACTCATAAAATATGGAGGGAAAACGCTATGCACTTGGATTCAGAAACTATTCAAAGACATTATTAACAGTGGAAAAGTACCAGTGGAATGGAAAGAAAGTATTAGTATTGGTATCAGAATACTAAAAAAAGGAGACAGGAGGAAACCAGAAAACTATCGAGGAATCAACTTATTGAATAACATGCTGAAGCTGTTGACTGCAAAAATGAAAGACAAGATAGAAGAAAGATTAGATATAGCCGAGGAACAACAAGGCTTCAGAAAAAACCGCACTATAGACGCGACTTTCATCATCCGACAAATAATTGAAAAGTCAATTGAATATAACAAGCCCGCATATATGTGTTTCGTAGACCTAAAAAGTGCCTTCGATAAGGTAAGACGGAAGGACATCACAAAACTATTACAACCAAAAAAAAAAAATAGAGGGTAAGATAATAAAATTAATTAAAGAAATAAACATAGATAACAAAACCCAGGTCTGAATGTCAAGAGGCGAAACGAGATATATTAACATAAAAGGAGGAATACGACAAGGGGACTCGCTTAGCCCGACATTGTTCAATATGATAAAGGACCAAATAATCAACGAAGTGAAAAAGAGAGAGGGGTACAGAATGGGACCTCATAAAATTAATATAGTATGCTACGCAGATGACGCAGTATTGGTAGCTAGTAACGAAGATGACCTGCAAAGACAACACCACTCATTTAATATTAGGGCACAAGAATACAACATGCAGATTTCAGCGGAAAAAACCAAGTGCATGGTAATTAGCAGACAACCACGCAGATGTAAACTAGAATTGGAGAGCAAAAGCATAGAACACGTGATGACAAACTACCTAGGAGTTGAAATCACCAGTGAGAGAAACTTGAAGACAGAAGCAACAAGCGACTAAAGCGATGAAAGTGAGTAGGTGTTTGAGACAAACCATATGGAGAAACGAATTTATGACTACAGAAGGCAAACTGAAAGTATACAAAACAACAGTGAGACCAATTTTAACATACGCAGTAGAGACAAGGGCAGACACAAAGGGAACAAAACAGAAAATAAACAACGTGGAAATGAAAGTATTAAGTTCGATAAGGAGTGACACTAAGAGATAGACAAACAAACAGTAGCATACGAGAGCAATGTAACATACAAGACGTCAACAAATGGGTGAAAACGAGAAAGAAAAAGTGGAACGAACACGTAGATAGGATGCGACCAGACCAACTAGCAAACATCTCTAAAAACAATAAGCCATACAGCAGAAGACCAATAGGAAGACCAAAAAAGGGTAGGCAAGACAATATACAATCAACAACAACCGAAACCGAATAAGAGGTAGACAAACAGGAGAAATCCTAGTCGTACGAAGAAGATAAAAATGATATTGTTCTAAATGTTACAGTGCGTACTAACGAATATAAATCTACAGCTTAACAAATGTGTACAAACACCCAGTGTTTTTTTTGCCGGAAGAATAATTTTATCGAATCTTTTACATAAAAAGTGCTCTTTTAATGGTGTTTCTATAGCGCGTTTAGTTTTTCTTCTGTGTCTACTTGCTTTTTACATATTATGTAATTGGTCCACATGCTAGCTGAAAAACATGTTTGCCTTCTTGGCTGGTGTATAACCTTTTCTTATCCATTGTATGGATTCTTCCTTGGTTTCCGGAGTGTAATTGTGGATCCAGGTTTTATTGACCGTAATGAAACGGCGTACCAAGTCCTTCTGATTGCGGCGAAAACGTTCAAAAACATGCCAAAAGTTCGTGAGAAATAATCAAGCGATTCAGTTTTTGCTCCGATTTCAGCAACTGCGGCACCCAATAGTTTTCATAAACAATTCTTCACTTAAAATTCTGTGCACACTGTCTTTTGAGATACCTAAAATGTCTGCTATCTCGCGCACTTTTATTCGACGCTCATCCAAGAGGATACGGTGGACTTTCCAATCATTTCCGGAACAATAACAGTTTTTGAACGACCACTACGGGATTCATTATTTGTCCTCATACGACCACGCTTAAATTCGCAATCCAGTTTTTAACCATTGAATACGAAGGAGCGGATTCTAATAGAGTTGAAATCAGCTCTGCTTTGATTTCGGTTGGTGCTAAACCTTTTAAATAAAATGACTTTATTACTGCTCTCAGCTGAGTTTTTTCATTATTACAAAATCACGTAATACTTTGGCGTACTGTCAAAAACAGACTAATTGACAGATCGCTCTGTACTGTACTACATGCGAATTTGCGCCATCTTTGTGCCAAGCCACGTAGTTTCCGAACCACCCTCATAGATACTTCACGATTTGCAACTACGTTGATGTGAAACAAGATAATCCGTAATCCAAATAGTCCAATCATTTTAATAAGGCAAACGTAAGACAGTAAAATAATATAAATATAAATTCGGATGAAGTATTTTTGCTTTATTATTCCTGCCGTCATATTAGCTAATTCTATACAAAAAATGAGGTGTGGTCACCACACGACTTTCTTATACGTATGAGCGTTTCAAATTATAGAATTTTAAGAATTTCTTTTACAAAAATTATTCAAAATCCTATTCTAAGTACTCTATTCTCTTAATAAATCTCTTCTGTAGAATGCATACTTTGCAAGATATTATCAAAAAAGTGCTACTCGCTAAGAGTAAAAGTGCTACTTCCGGTCCGAATTTTGAAATTTCATATATACAAAAAAAATTGCAAATCCAGTTTTAAATACTTTTATATTCTTGATAAATATATATAGAATGCAAACTTACGACATATTTGCAAAAAATCGCTATTCGATAAGAGTAAAAGTGGCACTTCCGGTCAGAATTTTGAAATTTTTTTTACACAAAAGATATTGAAAATTATGTTTTAAATACTTTTATACCCGTAACGTATTTGTCTAAAAAGCATGACTTGCGAAATATTCGCAAAAACCTGATTTTCGATAAGAGTAAAAGACCTACTTTCGGTAGGAATTTCGAAAAACTTTTTAAATAAAATTATTCTCAATTTTAATTTTAAGTACATATGAATTCTTTATAAATTTGTATAAACTTAGTAGTTGACGAAATATTGGCAAAATTCGATTTTTTCGCTGAAGTAAACTGCTACTTCTGGTTTACCGATTTTACAGAAAAACTAATCAGATCTCAAGAGGGAGATTATACACTTAAATGCAACATTTGGAATTGATATCTACAGCGGTTTGACCGCTATCGTGGACACACACACACACACACACACACACACGCAGAGAGAGAGAGAGAGAGAGAGAGAGAGACATTTTTTAAAAACCACTTTTTCGGTATCAGGGGACTTCAAAACGTGGACATCTGTAAAAATCTCGAGGTCGAAAATTTTCATCATCACAATACTTCCTTATACTACGTATAAGAAAGTAAAAGAAAACTCAATACATGTTTTATTAACTACCTGAGGAAGTAAGGAAAAAAAGCTTTTCACCTTAATTTGAAATTCAGGTTTAGGAATTGAAATGAAAAATTCTATGTCATAAGAAAAGGTCTCCTTATAATAAAGAAGCTACAAAAAACAGATGTCAAAGGTCTCTGGATTTTTTCGGTGAACGATGTAGGGGTACTGTTTACCTTTTAATATTTGCCGGGGTTCGTCGGTCGTCCTTATTGATTTACTGCACACCGACACCGAATTACAATGTATATACATGCGTCTAGTATGTAAGGTATATATGCGATGAAATGCGAAAGTTTATGGCGTATAATAAAGTACCTTTGTTATAATGATTGAAGAAACTGCTGAAGATTTAATTAATATTCTTCCGTTCCTTTAAAGTACATCTACTCGATAGTAATAATACTATTTATTTGTTTGTATTATTGGCACCTATTATTAATGATCTACTTGCTATCCAACAATCTCTTCGAGCTTGAATCACCTCTTTGCATTCGCTTACATTTTGATGCCTTTTATAATGTCCGATTTTCTAAACTTTTGATGTACATACTTGTATATATACGTATACGTCTTGCTTCCAAGCGGATATTTTATTTAGAAGTTTTCTGGAACACAGTTTTACAGAGACGATAGGCATTATGACTTGTCATTTTATTCAGAACACCATTTAAGCTAAGAGCTGCTTCTGTAATTATCGTTTGCGATATTGTTGGAGATAGCTCAGTTAATGATGTTTGTAATTCTGATTGTGCTGATTGCATCCCCTGGCTAGATTTTTTTTCCATTGAGATCAGTCGCGCAGATAGTTTTGTAATTATTTGTTAATAAATAAATGATTCGAGTTCGGTGATAGCAGTGGTTTATTCACTGGAAGATACAGGTGTTCTTCAGTAATAACACTATTTCATCTTACACCTTATATTACGTTAATTCAAAAAACAATGTATGTAAGAATTATTATTTGATTTCCTGCAATCACTTTGAAGCTGTTTTGAACCAGATTTTGAATTGGGATTTCATATATTACTTTTAAAAATTAGTAAATAGAAAGAACACATAGAAGTATAATTCTTTCATTATATTGGTCAATCCCATTTTCAATATTAGAGTCTGTACGAAGATTACAACAGGAATGATTTTACAAACTAATAATTATTGTGAATACTACGTCTCGTTAGTGAATTAAACCGATTTAAATAATTACTTTATAAGCGAACATTTAAGCCTTGATCACACACACTAATTACGAAAAACAATTTTTTATCGAGCTAAATATTTGAAATGCGTAATCCATTAAATTATACGGGAGTGTTTGATGGCGATGCACGGCAATCAAACAAAACGTTTGATTTGAAAATTTTAAATATATATTTGTAAAATCCAATTGTATATTAATATCATTATATTATATTCTTACATTTCTCTTAATTGAGCAGTATGTCAATTTTAAATTTAAAATTCAATATTCTTTCCATCGCTTTGTCTACAGGGTGAGGCATTTATCTTGAGACGACTGAATATTTTGCCAGAAACACGATTTTGAAATAATGTTTCCGACAAAAGTTAGTTGATTCAGTGGGGAAAATGCAACGCCAACGCTTATTAATCATTAGTTGGATGGGTTCAAGCTTATTCCAAGGTCAACTTCGTTCTTTCAAATGGAAACCTGTATTTTTCTCATCAGTTCCGCAATCTACGTGAAAAAAAGGCAACTTAAGATATTCAACTTTGAAATTTGTTTACACTATATAGGAATTTCAAGATAAATGCCTCGCCTGTACGCAGTCGAATTCATTGGTCTCTGAGATCACCAGATCTCACTTCTGTGAACTTTTGGGTTACCAAAAAAAAAAAAGTATACGAGACGCAACCAACAACCCGAGAGGACATGAAGGTGCGCAATCGAAATACCTGTAGCAATATTAAGAGAGAGACTCTGTTGAGTGCGCATCAATCTTTTATAAAGCGAATTAATAAGTGTATCGAAGTCGAGGGTCATCATTTTGAGCATCTGTTATAAAGCCTTGCAGCCTTGTCTGAAGCTCTGAATTAGGTTTGACATTGATATTGACTTACAAATCGGACGTACTATAAATAAATTTCTAGGTTGAGTATCTCAAGAAATAAAAGTCTTAAAGAATAATTTTTCGAACAAAAGTTGTTTGTTTTCTTCCGCAGGTTGCGAAACTGATAATAAAAGTACGAGTTTTCACTTGAGAAAACGAAGTTGTCCTTAAAATAACCTTGAACCCATCCAACTAGTGAAAAATAAGCATTGCCGTTGCATTTCCTTTCTGAATCAAATAACTGTTATTTGAAACATTTTTTCGAACGCGTCTTGCTGGCGAGATATTCAGTCATCTCAAGATAAGTGCCTCACCCTATATATATGTATATATATCTCTAATATAATTTTCCAGATACTTCGAGAACTACTTTATCATAGGCTTTTCAAGCAAACTTTGGAGATAGTTTTCAAGTACATTAATTGTTTTCTCTAGCTAAGATCCTGTCATTTCATCGAATTATGAGTAATCCAAGAGATATCCAACAGATACTTGCCAGAATAGCGATCTTTGAAAAACAATTACATATGTGTTGTTTAGCATTTATTTTTTGCATTTTGAGTATCCAACGGTAAAAATTATTTCAAGACCGTGTGTTTCGTGATATTGTCTTCGATTACGTAAATACTGCTAATTAGATTACTTTCCCTTTTCTATAAGAATTAAGAGTAAAGCAACATTACTTTGCATCGACATCGTTCTGTACATTGCGACCTTAAATCTGTTGATAACGTCCATTTGATTGGTTGTATTTTCTACAAAATTAATGATTCACTATATTTTGCAGAATCAAGTTTCATAATTTTAAAAATTTAAATGTTTTTTATCCTATTTAATAATTCTACAAACTTATAAAGGAGATCAGGAATTATATGTTGTAATATTTTATAACCTCTTTTCTACTCTTTCCAAAGTTTAAAACTTCAAAATCCTGGAAAGGAAAATTAATTTGTTAAAATATGACTCCATTGAAATTATTACCATTTAGATATTTGTTTCATAAGTCTCCCAGAAATTGTACTTTCTCTTGTTTGATATCTTAAATAAATCGAAACACAGATTCATAAAACAATGACCTGATTAATTAAGTTTTCTTATAGTGAGATACGAAGTATTTTCTCTTGAACAATATTTTGTTTAAACCATACTAATATCACCGCGTGTTTAATTTTGATAGGTTCGTAGATCGGAAGTATTTAGATCAATATGAGATTATAACGGGTTATCGAAATTGGTTGTCGTGGCCGCTTCCGTGATTTTGCGATAAGTTTAACGCTGTGCCACACAATAAGAATAGAAGTTTAATCAACGAATATTTCTTTGCTTACTCTTTGAATATATTTTTTAATTTACCATACTTATTAAATAGTTATTGCTTACATATGCGCATTCTATCAAATGTACTACCTGCTAACCACTGATGTGACTTATTAATTAATAATTAATGCTAAAGCTAATCACTCTTGTTTAAAATGTTTGAAAATTATTATTACATTTATTTTTATAATTCAATTAGTTATCACTCTTCCTAGGAATTATAAGCGTCGCCTTTTTGTAAAATATCTGAAGTAGGACTACATTCTACAATGTTTGAAATTTCTAAAAATTATCTTGTTTTTGCTATTGATTAAAAGCGTTTGAAAAGTTTAGTGAAATATAGCCTAACCACAAAATACCTACTGATTTTTGTGCGCCCAGTATATCGTGTTTTGCCGGTTAAGTAATCCAAGATTTGCAAATCTTGATCCATCGGAAAAAATAATGTTACACTGTAAAAAATTTGTGTAAAAATTACACATACTATAATAGGAAACTATTTCACATGGATTATCACGTAAAATTACATCACTATGTAAAATTGCAAACGAGTGTGTAGTAGTATTTTATGAAAAAATACAACAACAAAAAATTAAAAAAATACATGGTCCGGCCCGAATGTGAACCCGGGGGCAATCCGAGTATGTTTTTAAAAATTTTTGTATGTATTTTTTCATAAAATACTACTACACACTCGTGTGCAATTTTACATAGTGATGTAATTTTACGTGATAATTCATGTGAAATAGTTTCCTATTATAGTATGTGTAATATTACACAATTTTTTTTTACAGTGTACCAGCAAAATTACAAGTACACAATACGACACGAGATAGGAAATAAATGAAAATGAAATTGGCCATTATGTGGGTACCCTGTGGTTATCTATCAAATGCTAAAATAACAAATAATTCAGTATTATTAAATATGGATTGATATAGTTCACCCGTAATGTGAGTATTAATAGGATATGTATTTCAAAAAGCGTGATAAATAAAGATAATAAAATACATTTTTGCACCAGACGCCATTATGTGGGTATAAATTGCGTTAGCCTAGCAGTGCGAATCACATCCGTGTCGCCACTCTGATGATATAAGCTTTTTAACAATAATAATTAATTTAAGAATACACAAAAATCACGTAAATTGTCAAAACTAGAAGTAGCCCGTTAATTGTTTACATGTGACGTTTATTTCCAATGATAACTGCTGTTTCCATTTAAAGTGTTGTAGTTCTATTGGTTTGGATTTAGACTACTTTTAGAAAATTTCAAATTGTCTACTACCTATCTGCCACTAAACCACAGCTTCTTTTATATGACTTGAAAGCTAAAAATTATACCAATACGGCAGTGCAATAAAAACAGGTGTTACAATTTAAAAAAAATTAGGTGTGGCCACCACACGACTTTCTTATACGTATGAGCGTTTCAAACTATTTAAAATCTTTTTATATAAAAATTATTTAAAATCGTATTATAAGTACTTCTATTCTCTTAATAAATCTCTATAGAATGCATACTTTGCGAGATATTCGAAAGAAAGTGCTACTGGCTAAGAGTAAAAGTATTACTTCTGGTCCGAATTTTGAAATTTCATTTATACAAAAAATATTTCAAAAGCAACTCTAAATACTTTTGTACTTTTGACAAATATTTATAGAATGCATAATTTACGACATATTGGCAAAAAATCGTTATTCGATAAGAGTAAAAGTGATACTTCCGGTTCGAATTTTCGAATTTTTTTATACAAAAGATATTGAAAATTAAGTTGTAAATACTTTTATATTCGTAGCGTACCTGTCTAAAGAGCATGACTTCCGAAATATTTGCAAAATACTGATTTTTGATAAGAGTAAAAGACCTACTTCCGGTATCAATTTCGAAAAACTTTCATAATAAAATTCTTCTCAAATTCAATTTTGAGTAGATATGAATTCTTTATAAATTTGTTTAAACTTAGTAGTTGACAAAATATTGGCAAAACTCAATTTTTTCACTGAAGTAAACTACTACTTCCGGTGTGCCGATTTTACTGAAAATCTAATCAGATCTCAAGAGGGAGATTATACTTGTAAATATAAAATTTGGTATTGATATCTATAGCGGTTTGACCGCTATCGTGGTCACACACACACACACACACACACACACACTGACACGCAGACATTTTTTAAAAACCACTTTTTTGATATCAGGAGACTTCAAAACGTGAACATCTGCAAAAATCTCGAGGTCGAAAATTTTCATCATCACAATACTTCCTTATACTACGTATAAGAAAGTAAAAAAATGAGGTGTGGCCACCACACGACTTTCTTATACGTATGAGCGTTTGAAACTATACAATTTTAAGATTTTTTGTATACAAAACTTATTCAAAATCCTATTCTAAGTACTTTCATTCTCTTAATAAATCGCTATAGAATGCATACTTTGCAAGATATTATCAAAAAAGTGCTACTCGCTAAGAGTAAAAGTGCTACTTCCGGTCCGAATTTTGAAATTTCATATATACAAAAAATATTGAAAATCCAGTTCTAAATACTTTTGTACTCTTGATAAATATATATAGAATGCATAATTTACGACATATTTGCAAAAAATCGATATTCGATAAGAGTAAAAGTGGTACTTCCGGTAAATTTTTTTTATACAAAAGATATTGAAAATTATGTTCTAAATACTTTTATACTCGGAACATACTTCTCTAAAAAGCATGACTTGCGAGATATTCGCAAAAAACTGATTTTCGATAAGAGTAAAAGACCTACTTCCGGTTGGAATTTCGAAAAACTTTTTTAAGATAATTGGTCTCAAACTTAATTTTAAGTACATATGAATTCTTTATAAATTTGTTTAAACTTAGTAGTTAACGAATAATTGGCGAAATTCGATTTTTTCACTGAAGTAAACTACTACTTCCGGTCTGCCGATTTTACTGAAAATCTAATCAGATCTCAAGAGGGAGATTATATTTGTAAATATAAAATTTTGAATTGATACCTATAGCGATTTGACCGCTATCGTGGTCACACACACACACACACACACACACACACACACAGAGAGAGAGAGAGACATACACACACACAGACACACAGACATTTATTAAAAACCACTTTTTCGGTATCAGGGGACATCAAAACGTGGACATCTGCAAAAAGCTCGAGGTCGAAAATTTTCATCATCACAATACTTCCTTATACTACGTATAAGAAAGTAAAATGAAGTGTGGCCACCACACGACTTTCTTATACGTATGAGCGTTTCAAATTATAGAATTTTAAGAATTTTTTATACAAAAATTATTCAAAATCCTATTCTAAGTACTTCTATTCTCTTAATAAATCTGTATAGAATGCATACTTTGCAAGATATTATCAAAAAATGAGGTGTGGCCACCACACGACTTTCTTATAAGTATAAGCGTTTCAAACTATACAATTTTAAGAATTTTTTATACAAAACTTATTCAAAATCCTATTCTAAGTACTTTTATTATCTTAATAAATCGCCATAGAATGCATACTTTGCAAGATATTCGAAGAAAAGTGCACCTCGCTAAGAGTAAAAGTGCCACTTCCGGTCCGAATTTTGAAATTTCATGTATACAAAAAATATTGCAAATTCAACTCTAAATACTTTTGTACTCTTAATAAATATATATAGAATGCATAATTTACGACATATCTGCAAAAAATCGCTAATCGGTAAGAGTAAAAGTGGTACTTCCGGTCCGAATTTTGAAATTTCATTTATACAAGAGATATTTAGAATTATAATTTAAATACTTTTATACTCGTAATATATCTGCCTAGAAAGCATGACTTGCGAGATATTCGCAAAAAACTCATTTTCGATAAGAGTAAAAGACCTACTTCCGGTTGGAATTTCGAAAAACCTTTTTAAGATAATTTGTCTCAAATTTAATTTTGAGTACATTTTAATTCTTTATAAATTTATTTAAACTTAGTAATTGACGAAATGTTGGCAAAATTCGAATTTTTCACTGAAGTAAACTGCTACTTCCGGTCTACCGATTTTACTGAAAAACTAATCAGATCTCAAGAGGGAGATTATACACGTAAATACAAAATTTGGAATTGATATCTACAGCGGTTTGACCGCTATCGTGGTGACACACAGACACACAGACACACAGACACACAGACAGACAGACAGACAGACAGACAGACAGACAGACAGACAGACAGACAGACAGACAGACAGACATACAGACATTTTTTAAAAACCACTTTTTTGGTATCAGGGGACTTCAACACGTGGACATCTGCAAAAATCTCGAGGTCGAAAATTTTCATCATCACAATACTTCCTTATACTACGTATAAGAAAGTAAAAAGTGCTCCTCGCTAAGAGTAAAGGTGCTACTTCCGGTCCGAATTTTGATATTTCATATATACAAAAAATATTGCAAATCCAGTTCTAAATACTTTTGTACTCTTGATAAATATATATAGAATTCATAACTTACGACATATTTGCAAAAAATCGCTATTCGATAAGAGTAAAAGTGGTACTTCCGGTCTGAAGTTTGAAATTTTTTTTATACAAAAGGTATTGAAAATTATGTTCTAAATACTGTTATACCCGTAACGTACTTGTCTAAAAAGCATGACTTGCGAAATATTCGCAAAAAACTGATTTTCGATAAAAGTAAAAGACTTACTTCCGGTAGGACTTTCGAAAAACTTTTTAAATAAAATTGTTCTCAATTTTAATTTTAAGTATATATGAATTCTTTACAAATTTGTTTAAACTTAGTAGTTGACGAAATATTTGCAAAATTCGATTTTTTCGCTGAAGTAAACTGCTACTTCCGGTCTACCGATTTTACTGAAAAACTAATCAGATCTTAGGAGGGAGATTGTACACGTAAATGCAAAATTTGGAATTGATAAATTTAATAGATACCGCCATATTTGACAAATATGTCAAAAGTTAACCTATACTGGGTTGGCAAATTTTCAAATACAAAATGTTGTATTTAAAAGTCAAAATTATTGTCATTACCGATTAGACGGGAAGTGCTATATAAACTAAAAACAAATTGTGCCCATCAATCACTCATACATATGGTTAAAATTTCAAAGTTATATTTTAGGTATTAAATAAATAGGGGGCTGATACATATATAATCTCGTTGACACCCTGTATAAATAAAATTAACACAAATAAGCTGATTATCTAACCACCGGTTTTCAAAATTTTAAGAAAGTGTAACATCCATTTCCGTGTATTAGGTATGTGCACTATTATTATTACGTAAGTCGTTATCTATTATAGACAGTTAGAATTAAATTTCGCTTCTGTCATTACAATTACTGCTCTAATAACTCGCCAAGTTCGCAATACGTGTTTTTATACACACATATATATACATAATAGTGCTAATATATGCTTGTATATATGGAAGTGTGAGATATGTAACAAGAAAAGGTATCTGAATATATTTCTTTGTGGAATATTTGCTGACAAGACATATATTCCGCGATTTTCCGCTTCTTATCTCGACACTCCGCAAGAAGAACGTGTGTCATCGTTTGTGATGATGGATGACGTTGTTTTTCATGAAAACTAATGCAATTTGCGCCAAGCATGTTGAGAAAAACAAAATATTTATTGTTTTCACAAAAATAACAAATGGATTGCAATTTGGTGTTGCCTAAACTTCATTGAAACATTTTATTTATTGATCCAATTTTTGGAAATAAATGATAAATAAAAACCAGATTTTCAATGGGATGAATGAAATAAGTTCTGTCACATGTAAAATTTCATCGGAACACAGAAAATTATCTTAGATTTCCTTTATTCAAACCTTTATTTGCATGAAATATTGTTGCTTTGTATCGATGAGTATATTAGACGGTGCTTTAGATTAAGTAATAGCCACTCATTTGATTGAGTCCAGTTGACCAGTTTAGAGTGGGTGGTCACTTCAGTCTTGTCTCTAAACCCCACGTTTTCCTATCTTGCAGTTTTCCTCTCTATGTCTCAACTTTAGTGTTCTAATATCCTCTATCACTTGGTCCTCCAATTTTATCTTCGATCTACCTCATAATCTTCCTCCATGTAGTTTTCACTTCATAAATATTTTCACGAAGGCTTTATTCTCTAACGTGTCATTATCTCATTCTTTAGTAAATTTTTGTGTTTTTGTCCTAACTTTTTCGGTTCTTTGATAATTTCTTTCATTCATGCTCTTACTCTAAATAAATTCGCTTATTCTTTCGTCGTTGGTCCAGTTTCTTTGCTTGTTTTGTTACCAATTGATCATTTTGTGTTTTGTATTTTGTTAGTTTTTTGAAACCTCATGTATATTTACTTCTTCATAGGTGTACTTCTTATGCTTTAACAACATTTTTTGATAACCTACTTTCGCCTTATTACCTTTTTCCTTTTCCTCTTTAGCCATTTGTCTTTATTGCTTTTGAATGTGTTTCACCTGCACTGTCAGGTTGTCATCTATGTATATTCTTGTACCCATTAGTTGTCTTCTATTTTCCAAAATATCTTTCTTTCCTTCCAAGTCTGTATCATTGCGAGAATAATTCCGTCCTTTTTTTCATAAGCCTCTTTAAGCTTGTACTTTGAGTCTTTCTTTAAGGAAACCTTGAATTTTCTTTGCTCAATCGTTTCCTTTTGTTATATCGTTTTTTACAACAATATTATTCCTTCACTTTTTCTATTTTCTTAAAATTCTCTTTTGTTCTCTGTGATCTCATGATTAACTGTTGTTTCTCCATTTTTCTCACATCATGCTTATTCCTCACATGTTCTTTAATTCTTTAAGTTCGTTTATATTTTTTCCTTTTTATATTACACCTTTCAAATTCGTCCATCGTCGTCTGTCTCATATTTATTATCGCTTTGAAAATTTCATCCATTTTGTTGCATTTACTTTCCTCGTACGGTGGCGATCTAGCTATCAATTTACTCTGTTTGAAAATAATTCTCTCTTGCTGTTCTTGACTGTCGTTTAGCTTCTTTTGTATTCATGAGTCTATTATTATTATTTTTATTATTATTATCGTACCGATATACTGGAATAGTAAAAATCAGAACGATTTTTGTAGATGGAGCTAACAGTGCGCCCCCATAAGTTGTCTTATTCGTTGCTTGGTTTTATATTTTGTCGTCCAAAAATAATACTGCTTCTCAAGAATCGTCATCGTGAATGGTTTAATGTAAAAACAAATTGTGATTGTAAGTTTATATACAATGTATAGATATCGCGGGATCAGTTAGAGCAGAGAAAAATTTCTGGAACTCGCCCTGAGGTTGAAGGTTGTGTTTGTAAATGCTATTCTATTCTTTGGGTTTATTTCTTTGGTTTTCATTATATTAATTATATTCTGTTATACTGTGGTATCATTACCACAATTGGAATAAAAGGCATTATTATTATTAGTAATTGTAGAACAATATTGTTTTTTCAAGAGCATCTTGTTTTTGAAAGGGTGTTTATATTTTTCCGTAGATCATCACACTGCCCTTATTAGTATATAGTGGAATTAGCATAGTAAGTAGGTTTCTCTTAGTATTTCAATTTTCAAAGATAAATTCACTTTACCATAATCTATGGAATAAATATGCCACATTCTAGAAAAACAATGTCTGCCCGCATGTAGTAGCAGTTTTATTACAATTCCTCTAAGAAGCCAGCATCAATATTCTCAATTGATCTCCGCGGTCGCTAAACCATTCCATAAAGCACCTCTGGTATATGATAAGTCGTATGTCTGGTATGCTTGCTAACTCTCCAAGAAACTAGAAGTTGTTTAGAATGTGCTTCCAAAGAAGTTTATAAATCATTTTACTGGAAGCATGCCCAGGTGAATAGTGATGCAAGATAGAGAAATACGAGTACATACTTTTCAATGCGACTATACAGATTCTACGTAAGTCTAGTCTCGTAAGAAAGTACTTATATGCCCCTACTGTGTTGCGCATCGCTACATGTGAATAGCAGAATATATTTGTTTACGTGATGGGGCAACACATTATTAAATATTCTTCATAGAGGTAGAAAAGGATTTTTCTACAAATACTATTAAAAACTCGGTTTTTAACACGGCATACTTCAATAAAAATGAAATATCAAAATATCGTTATTAAACAGCATACGTATCAAAACTTTTGGAAGTATTATTTGGAAGAATTTGACAAGCAATCCATTCTTTTTTTTTTGTTTTATTTGGTCATGTGTTTTGATTGTATTTAAAGAACTACCTACGTACACCGCTTATGTTTCCAAAGGCCACTCAAACGTGGATATTTTGATATCAATGGACGCGTCTTAAATTGAGGAATATATGATATCATTGCGCCAAACCGCAAACTTAACAAATAAAGATGTAACTTGTAATTGAAAATTAAAATGTTCTATTTACTTTATGTTAGTGAGAAAGAGCGCGCTAGCTGCCATTTGTTGAGCAAGTCTGTCATCTACCGCGCTCTCTCTCGCCATTGATATTAAAATATCCACATTTGAATGGTCTTTGGAAACGCATAAGTGGTGTACGTAGTCTATTGCTCCAGAGTCTGCCAATAAGCTAGCGGACGTCTAGCGATCACTGCGCTGTATAAAAAGACGAAGGTAATTAACAATATAACATAAGGTAAGCTTCAGTAATAATAGTAAATGTTCTTGGGAGTCTATTTTTACTACCTGGAATGTTCACCACATGTGTATTTCGTAAATCCTCTATATTGTTTAATGTCATTTGACAGATTTCTTCGTGACGACATCACCTAATATACCAATTAGAGTTGCTATTTCAACATCTAATACTTTTCATCTGGTGATTCTGTGACGAACTTGTCAATTCTTGCCTTGTGAAAATTTTTGATTTTTTAGGATGGTGTCCTTTTCCTTTACGCTCCAGAATACAATGGGCTTATAAAAGTTGCTAATGTCTTGATTGGTATTAACATTTATCACTGCCTTAATCATCGAATAGTGGGCCCAAAACTTAGAAAACTTCCATATTTTCAAATGTTCTTCGAAGTATTCTAACATTACATTGTCGTTACATTTACCTGCAACATTTTTATAGCCGCACCAGTCCTCAAATTGCTTAAATGTCAATTCACATTGCTTCTTCGATTTAGTGGGCAACAAATATAATGTTGCCGTACTAGTGGCTTCACCTGTTTCGATAGGAAATTCATCACATTGATTGAAACTCGCCTATTTTACTTTTGCATAATGTCACATTTTAAATGGTTCCGTAGATATCAGAGTAATTATTAGATTTTTAAATAAATTTTGGAATCACGAGTAAGAAACTTTAAAATTCTTTCAATTGTGTTCATAAAAAAGTAGTGTATGATATTCGTGTTAAAAGTGATTTTATGTTGTTTGTGGGGTTGCTCAATTCGCTACGCTGATTTCGCAATGTTCTCTACTCTCTCTTTAAACACTTGTATCATAAATAGCTATTTTCAAATTATTCCATTATTGTTCTCAAAATTGTAAACATCTCTACACACTTGTTTAAAAAATATACTATTAGTAGGTACTTTCTTTTGTGTCGCATTGTATACATATTTTGAATCAGCCTCACAATATTGAATTCTATGCATAAATCGTGTATATCCAATGCGAAATATATTAGGAAATATAATTGGCTATTTATCTATTTATTAATCCAAACATAAAAAGAAGTTATTTTTGGAATCACTATGAAAGCACTAAATAGAAGCAATTCAAACTTCCACTGAATAGATAAAATAATTAAAAAAATGAGCTGTCATTAATAAAGCTCAAATATGATGTATGTTCATGTTTATTGTAAATTTATCTTTAGTGCCAATATTTACAAATAAATTAATAATAAAAACGTGTCAGCAAATTATATAGAAGTTGTAGTCAACTTGTCCAATTCTGAAGATTTGCATAACAATACAATGTTTATTTTATTAGAAAATTGATTGCTAATTTTAATTCGTTGGAAATTCGCGGCCCGTCAGCTATTCGTGTGTGGCTTTATCACCCCTACTCTTGTAACATGCAGACAATGAATACAAAATAATAATCAGTACGTGTTTTGTTTGTAAACCGCAAGGACTGCTAGTATTGTTAATATATCACTTAATTTCTGTAACGTGTAGTGACGCTAAAATACTGAACTTATTTTTCGTTTGGAAAAAGATGTAGTATCACTGGATATATTGGATTTTAACTGAGAGAACTTAATTTTGAAAAATGGAAATAAATAGTGGTAAATATTAGTACATTTTAATAATTAATTATTTATCTAAATTTGGAAAATATCATTTCCATTCGAACGGATAAAGTTTCTAGTCTATTGTACAATATATTGTGTAGCGTTAGTATTCTTTAAGTAAGTTATTTAATACGAATTCAAAAAGCAAATGTTCAAATGTTCGGAGCGGGAAACTCATAAACTACTACACAAGCGATAACGAAAATTAGGGGGTACCTTATGTTATATGTTCAAAGGTGTATTTCCTTAAAATATTTTCGACTAATTCAGTTTTATTTGTTTTTAATGGAGTATCATATGTTCTTTCGACTGTCCATAAAATTGTCTTTACAATGTTTTAAAAATATTTTTGTCTTTATTACCGATTCTCGAAATATTTTAAGTTTGGTATTATTTGTGATCACTAGAAATCTAAGAAAGAAGAGTTTTAAGAGACAGCTAATGGCCCATTCTATCGGCGAATTTAATTTGGCAAACGAAGCACCCTGTATAACAAATAATGTAACTTCTTGATAATTTTTTCCTGTTGAATGTCTCGATTATAAACATTGCTATTATTAGTTAGGTAAGTTAACAATAGATACCGAAAACAATTTGGTAAAATGTTTTTTTAACGAAGCACTTCTTTTAAATCTAGCACATGAGTATGTAGTTATGTGCCGTTTGTTAGAAAATATTGTCGGTGCACAAATCATGTTGTATCTTCGTATATTGTCTTATATTTGTGTTACCATTGACTAAACTTTACACAATTATTACATTCAAAACATAATATTTATGTATATAGCGAAGATGATGCGGTTATAACTCAAGCGGCATGAATAATGTCTTGCAAAGGTTTCGGGGTGCTTGTTTACGCAAAATTTGATCACAAAACGGCTTTTGTATATTGTGTAAACGCATTGAATGAAAACCGGTACGGCCACAACATGTGATACCCCATTTTCAGATAGCTTGCAGAAACATTCACAGCAGAGGACGTCGTGTAAATGTTATGTTAGTAACATTATACGTGATATATTACCCTTCTCCCTACACGTTAAACATTCATATAATATTAAATCTAACGTACGTTACTGATACACATTCGAAATGAAAAGCGGTATTTAATTACCTCGTATAAATATTAATATACAGTGAAATTTCCATTAATGAAGATCCACCGAAAAAGACCGTCTCTATTAAGAGAACACTCAATATCAATGTGAGATATTTGCTTATAAGTCCACAAATATGAATATATTAATTCCTAACTAAATTAGATATAGCAAAAAAATGACAGCTATATTTATTAGGATGCGGATAAAAATAATAGTTATTTATTATACAAGGGAAAAAATATTAGATTTTAGCTCGAGGTAAGGTTTATAAATTACCCAGAGCTAAAATCTAATTTTTTTCCCATGTATAATACACAATTTTTTTCTGTGATGGGAAAAACGCCGATTTAATATTGAAAAAAATACGTAAATACTATACAGGGTTATGATAAAGTAACGCACAAAATTCATAAAACGTACAATGTTCATTTTTGAAAAAAATGCAAAAACACGTCAAACAGTTTATTTTATTCCGCGTCTTTTAACATAAGTCAAAAAAATAAAACGTCAAATTTGTCAAAGTTATGACGTTATCAATATTTTTTTTTAAATATGAAGCTTGGTTTTTTTTTACTTTATTTGATAAAGCTTGTTTTTCTGCATTATAAAGAAATAATTGAAGTAGGGGTCACATAAGAAAAAACTGAGAGAATTAATAAAAACAAAATAAACTTTATTATAGTAATAACATTTAAATTAACTAAACAGTCCATTAAACCAAAACGATTTCTTACAGGAATTGTTCAAACTGTGTCCCGTTCACTATCTGACATAGGCCAAGACGATGCTAGACCTAATTTACAGAGTCTTCGATCATCTGCGGAATTATACGAGTCATTTCATGTCTAATTCGTTCCATTAAGTCTTCTAAATTGTCTGGTCGGTTAACGTAGACCCGACTTTTTAAATGTCCCCACAGAAAGAAATCAGGGGGGGGGGTGAGATCAGGTGACCTAGGTGGCCACTCCATTGGTCCACGTCTTCCAATCCACCTTCCTTCAAACTGGTTATCCAGAAACCTTCGAACATTAAGACCATAATGTGGTGGTGCACCATCTTATTGGAACCAAATACTGGGATCCAAGTTTTCCCTATTATTTGGATCCGGAAATGACGCAATTAGATCCGGAAGCACTGCCATACGAAGATGTTCCAAATATCGCTCAGCTGTTAAATTCCCGCGAAAGAAATAAGGACCAATAAATTTTCCCCTGACGATTCCTATCCATACATTAATTTTTTGGGGGCGCTGGGTGTGTTTTGTCTGAATCCAGTTGGGATTTTCCCGAGCCCAGTAGCGACAATTGTGTCGATTTACTCCACTTAAATGAAACGTTGCCTCGTCGGAAAATACTACACTATTAAGCAAATTTGGATTTTCGTCACAATGCCTCATGAAGATTTCACAAAATTCCAAACGTCTGTCCGGATCATCTTCTGAGAGTTCGTGAACAAGTTGAACTTTGTATGGGTGCAGTTTTTCTTTTTTTAAAAACTTTACTACAAACGACTGACTAACATCTTGTTGTAAGGCAATTTCTGCTGTAGTTGCGTGAGGGTTGTCTTCTAATGACAGCAAAATATCTAACTTTGCATCGTCGCTTATTCCCGGTCTTCCAGATTTTGGAGCATCACTTACGCTTCCTGTTTCAATAAATTTTGCAACAATTCTGCTTACTGTGCTTCGAGCAATTGGAGGTCTTTCAAAATGTGTTTCGTTAAATAAAACACATGCTTCTTCATGACTTCGAAGTCTATCGCCGTAACCTACCATCATTTGAATTTCTATCCTTTCTCTTTCCGTTAAAGGAGCCATCATAATAAAATTGGTATGACACTAATTGTAAGACTGACACTGACAAACAGTTGTTTTATTACTAGGTAACTTTAAGTTCTAATTCTTTTAATATTTAGTTTCTTTTCATAAATTCAAAAACTAGTTTATTTTGTTTTTTATTAATTCTCTCAGTTTTTTCTTATGTGACCCCTACTTCAATTATTTCTTTATAATGCAGAAAAACAAGCTTTATCAAATAAAGTAAAAAAAAAACAAGATTCATATTTAAAAAAAATATTGATGACGTCATAACTTTGACAAATTTGACGTTTTATTTTTTTGACTTATGTTAAAAGACGCGGAATAAAATAAACTGTTTGACGTGTTTTTGCATTTTTTTCAAAAATGAACATTGTACGTTTTATGAATTTTGTGCGTTACTTTATCATAACCCTGTATATTAAAGTCAGAAAATCAATCGATGTGACATTTCAAGTGACGTTACACCTGCGTTGCTATGGAAACATGGAAAATAATCAAATATCTGTCAATTTAAGCGGGCAAAAGGTGAGCACTTTTTTCCCCGGGAAAAAAGTACTCACTTTTTTTCTGGGTTGAAAAAGTGACATTTTATTACCTGTCAAGAAGGATAAAATGTCAACTTTTTTCCCGTCACAGAAAAAATGTATTTTATTAAGTATAAAAGATAGTCAGTTTTTAGCAATAGGAAAGTATGTTTTTTCATTTGACGTTCTCCAGATAAAAGAGATAAAAATTGGTTTAATTGACATTTGAGATTAGGTATTATACAAATAGTCAACTCTAGTTGAAAAAATGAGGTATGGCCACCAAAAGACTTTCTTATATGTATCTGCTTTCCGAAATGTGTGTATAAAAGTTGATACAAAAGTAAGTTATAAATGCTGTATCTTCCTAACAAATAACACTTTGGGTAAAAGCGTCATTTCCAGTCCGAATTTTAAAATTCTTTTATACAGTAATTATTTCAAATCAAGTTCAAAGGATTTTTATTTTCTAAAAAAATTTGCATAGAATATTTAATTTACAGAAATACAAGAAATATTTGCGAAACCCTACTTTTTGATAAGAGTAAAAAGTTACTTGCGTCCCAATTTAAAATCCTTTTTACCAAAAAATTGTTTCAAATTCAGCTCTAAATAAATTTTCAATAAATCTACACGTACCAGCAAAAAGAACCGGCCATCCTGCAATATTTATTGAAGCTCTATAAATTTCGGTTTTTAACTTCTCTTTATGGATGAGTCGCGCTTCTATCTATGATCACCTGATGGTTTGACGAAGAGTGTGGAGAAGAAGAAATGAGTGACATGCCGAGAGCACCATCTCTGAACGGGTGTCTTTTCATTATGATTCTGTTATGGTGTATGCAGGTATTTCTACAAAAGCACGTACGGAGTTCATATTTGTAGAAAATGGTGCTTTAAACGCTTACAGGTACGTGGAGAATATTCTACGAGAAGCTGTTATTCCATTTACACATTTTATTGGAGATAGATTTGTATTGATGCATGACAATGCCAGACCACACATAGAAAGAGTCGCTACTGAATACCTTAATGAAGTTGGAATTCATAGACTTCCTTGCCCAACATGCAGTCCGAATCTTAACCCAATAGAACACTTATTGGATAATCTCCAAAAGCGTATTCGTCGCCATCCAGCAATGCCTGCAACTTTGTAAGAGCTACGATTAACCCTTTTAGAAGAATTCAAAGCGATTCCACAAATTTCCATAACATATTTATAAATTTAAAAATGGCTACCCCTACAAGTAACTAATAAAAATTAATTTGGGACAAACAAAAACACTTCACTGGATTTCGAAGATCTATAATCAACTTACTGAGATTATTCTATATAGATCCATAAAATAACTCTATTGGTAAGAACTGGTTCACAAAAAGAATTAAAGGAGATCAGAGAACAGCTACTTGGTGGGATATAAGTAATACCGGCTATCTTATGCATATTTATTTACATTTTCTCTTATACATGTTTCATTTTACTTCTTGTATTTGTCATTGTATAGTTTAAATATGAAATAATTTAGGGATATCCTAATTAAAAAGTTAGGTTATATGAAAGATACCATATTGAAAGAAAATATTGAATATATCATCCATTAAAGTTATCGTGGTGAACTGAATATTTATATAAATATTGGAAAGCACACTATTTATTGATTATTATTAAATAAATTGTCAGGACATAAATATACTCACCGTATAATATCATTTTTAGGTTAAAACTCATTTCTTCATAAACAGGATTATTATCGTAGTTAAACAATTTTTATTAAGCATATGCTTCTATTGTGTTATTAAATCAATTAATTGTACACATGGTATTTCTAACCAAATCAATATACACTTACTAAGAGATTGTTTTTCCTTCATTGATAGTGCTATGCATTTATATACATAGATAGAATAGGAATATTTAGAGGTTAAATATTCATACTGGGGAAAAAAATGCCATTATTTTCATTCTGATAGATATAAGTTACAAGAGAATAGAAATACTTACCTATTTAAGTGAGGCAATAATATATTCTACAAAACCCAGATACATCGGACTTTTTACACATCCTGAGAAATAAAGAAGCCATACATAATAGATTTTACAAATTAGGTTAAAAATCATTGACATTGATTTTTAATAACCCCGCCTCTACAATAAACTAGTATAGTTAAATATAGTACTACCAGTTTAATAAACTATAAGAAAATAATGAAATTATTAATATTTCATATATTTTATATTGAGGTTTTAAGAAAGAAAATAAAGCTTTACATTTGTTATAGGGTTACATATACTAATTCAGTTGGCACCCAAACATGGGATTTTATTAATACTAGTGGATATAATAATTATTCGCAAACAAATACAGTTTCATTTGGCTGGTCCAACGTGGTTCATTTATTATCATCCTTATAACATTTTAGTACTCGTACAAGGGGCTAAATACTTATATTTAGTGCCCAAATATGGGACATTATTATTTAAAGAAGTTATACTACTGTTAGTAGAGCTAATACAAGTTCATTTGGCGCCCGAACGTGGTGCATTTGATATCATTAGTTATAACATTTATAGACACCAGAATAAGGTGTACAGAGATTAAATATGGTTTCATTTAGCACCTGAACGTGGGACTTTGGTGATATTATATGTATGTATATATATCCCAGCCAATTACTAGTTCAATATATATATAATATATATATATATATATATATATATATATATATATATATATATATACGTTTTGTTTATGAATTCACATGATATTACATTTGCAAAGACGTCGGTGTCGTATCACGTTAAATTATTATTACTATTATTACATATCCCTTGGGATTATCTAGGGTATATAAAGTTGGAGAATTATCCCCCACAAACATTACAAAAGACTTGTTTGTAAATATATTTTTCTTTTCTAATACAAATCCATCACTTTGTACGTAAATCAAATCCACGTTCGTCCAATTGTAATTGTAATTTAATACCAGGGATTTTGTACATTTCCAAGATTAGATTGTGTTTTATTTGCAACTGTATAACTACATACTAAAGTCTGGGTAGACAAAATTAGAATCAATAGAATGGAGGAAATACAAATAGTAATTTAACTAATTTAAAAATGTATAATCTCAAGGACAGATCATCTATTATTAATTATGATAACAACAAACTTTTAATGAATGTATGTATTTATATTCCTAAAATATTTAAAATATCCATTGAAAATTTATATTTGTATAAAACTAAAGGTTATGTTATTTGATTGACTGTTCAAAGAGTTTAAAGGGAGTTTTATAATTTATTATAATGACTAGTTAATTATACTATTATTTCCCAATATTAGAGTATTTTATTGTAATTAAATCTACACACTATACGCAACTACATTCATTATATAAATTAAAAACATTATTAGAATGGAAGAACAATTTAAATAAGAAAGAAGCTACAATACGAAACCCTGCAAATTCTCAAATACATTAAAAAATTACCATAACCATAAGTAAATTAATAAATTATATCATTACATTTCAAAACAAACATTGGGGAATTTTAATATAGTTATTAATTGTATTCCACAAAAGAAATCATATTTTGGCACCTACGTAAGAAGGATCAAGGCAACTCTAGTCTCTCAGAACTAAAATGCAGTCTTTACTGTAGAAGAAATTTCAGGAATCTAGGTTAAATTTCTTTAAAATTAAAGTGAAATAACCCAATCGTAACTTAATTATCGTATACGATATAGACACTAAAGTATATAAAACTTCACTTTAAAAAAATGAGGTTACTATTACCATTGTTAAATATTCCTTTTCTTTTCACACGAATTCATATAAAATTTTGCGTAATTATCATCCTTGTAATATTTAGTTGTCCATGGGAGACGCAGTAGTAAATATGTTTACATTAGTGACTAACCAATATTTGTTCCAAGTAGGTAATTTTCGACACTGTAAATATAGAAAACAATTTTTTTAATGCCAATGTGGTAATCGGACTGTTTTTAATGCTTGTATTTCTCATTAAATGCGTAATATTTTAAAATGTGCCTGTGTTTTATGTTTACATCGCAAGAGGAATGTAAAAAAAAGCGTAGCATTTTGTATTTACGTACGTGCAAAAAAAGATTAAGGTAAGCTTGATTGTATAATTAAACTGGCTTTAGTTTACGAAAACAGGAAAATAAATATAAGTATTTGAGGTCAGGATTTAACTGCTACTAATATTGTTTATATGAAATTAGGTCAGATAAGATTATTTTCAATATACCATATAACGGGGCTATATCGGACAATTTTTAAGCATTTTCTGGTGAAAAGTGGCTAGGGAAGCACAATTAAAAAAGGGGAAAAGTAAGACAAGGCAACCATTTATTCAATATATCTAATAGGAGTATAATAATAATGAAAACAATAAGGTGTGGCCACCACACAACTTTCTTATACGTACAGTGTTTGAAATTATACAGTTTTAAGACTTTTATATACAAAAACCATTCAAAATCCTATTCTAAGTACTTCTATTCTCTTAACAAATCTCTACAAGATACTCGGAAAAAAAATGCTACTCGTTAAGAGGAAAAGTGTTACTTTCGGTCCGAATTTTGAAATTTTCTTTTTCTGCAAATGGTATTGAAAATTATGTTTTAAATACTTTTATACTCCTAAGCTACCTGTAGAGAAAGCATGACTTGCGAGATATTTGCAAAGAACTTATTTTTGATAAGAGTAAAAGGCTTACTTACGGTAGGAATTTCGAAAAACTTTTTTTATACAATTATTCTCAAATTTAATTTTGTGTACATTTGAATTGTTTATAAATTTGTTTAAACTTAGTAGTTGACGAAATATTGGTAAAATTATATTTTTTTTACTGAAGTAAACTACTTATTCCGGTCTACCGATGATAGTGAAAATCTAATCACATACCAAGAGGGAGATTATACTCGTAAATACAAAATTGGGAATCGATATATATATATATATTTGAATAAAATATATTACAATTCTTTGCCAAATATACAAATGTATTGAAAAAATGAATGAAAATCTTCTTGGTAGTAGTGGCTGATTTTACATTCTATATTGTTATAATTCAACAGTTCTACTCTTAATTTTTCATTACATAGTTGCGTCGTTGTTATTATTTTTTATAATTGCATTGACTGAACAGCTTGTGGTAAACCCAGGCCCTTTGATGTGACTATATAAGTAATACCGATAGTCCTATGCTTATTTGAATACATTTTCATTTATACATTTTGATTTACATTTTATATTTGTCATTGTTTTCTAATTGACAACCAGTTGTCATATTGTTATTATTTTAATTTCATTGTATGCCACTACTACCAAGAAGATTTTCATTCATTTTTTCAAAATATATATTTGTATATATATAGCCGTTTGACCGCTATCGTGGTCACACACACACACACACACGCGCGCGCGCGCGCACACACACACACACAGAGAGAGAGACATTCTTTAAAAACCACTTTTTTGTTATCAGGGTACTTCTCAACGTGGACATTTGCAAAACTCTCGAGATTGAACATTTTTGTCATCACGATACTTGGTTATACTACGTATAAGAAAGTAAAAGGACCCCCCATCATCTCATTTTTTGAAAGTTTGGTGTCCGATATAGGAAGACGTGGGGTTGTTTTGAATGACGTGATCTTTCAAGAGAAAATGGTACCTGCTCAATATAGGAATACAAAAAAAAAAAGTGGTTTCACTGAGAAGAACATGAAATACATGAGAGAGATTACAGAAAGTAATATAAAAACGTGTTTTATTCATCTGTAAACCAAAAATAAACTTCTAAGTTCTGGGTTCTATTTTATCCATGACAACTTGTAGGTTAAATGGGGAAATGCCTGTGGTCCTAAATCCTGAGAGAATATTTTCACTCAAACTTTCTTGGCAGCTATCAAGCAATTTTTTAAGCATCTTGGGGAATTCATTTTTTGGCAGAATCCCACGGTTTTTTTTTTGCATTCCGTTAAACATTTGCGCTATTGAACTTTTACTGGATGGAAGATAGCAACATCCAGCGGCTGACAGAAACGCGTACTATTTTTTGACAAAAACACAAACCTTATTCTATTTTCTTCACACGTTGTTATTACACTGTAAGATAAGTGGCTACTCAGATTATCTCCAATTAAGCCTTTAATTCCGTCTTTCACCCATTCAGGATATACATATTTTGATTTGTAAGCCATATATGTTGGGAGTAAAATTTTGAACCCAAACCCTACCGGGTCTGTTATTCTTAAATTCCTGTACTCTCGTACCTTTTCTATTAATGCATTGCTCCACAAAAACCATTAGATCTTTTTCTGTAAAAGGCACTCTGAATTCAGCAGCTTTCAGCAATGCAGTAACAACACACCTTTCTTCTGCTATCGATATGGCAAACCTCCGCCCCAAGAGGTCCCCATGCATCCCACGATATTTGTCGTATAGTGTCCCTTTGGGAACAGGAAACTGTTGCGCCATCAGTCTAAATGCCATGTACTCTTCTATAACAGCCCTCAGAGCGTTTTTTAATCGCTCAGAAACATAATCCCTTCCATGAGCCGTGCCTAATTTGTGAACAAAACGTCGAGGCATGATGTTCGGTATTACCCTACAAAAGGAGTTTTTTTAGTAATTCAGGTTTTTAAGAAAACCTCGATGAGAAATGGAAACAATTTATGCTTATATAGGTTTAGAAATATAACCTCTAATGTTTATTTCATTGTCGAAAACTTATATTCTCAATAGTTTTGTTTTCACACTGTGGCTTTTCCGGGCTTTAGAAAAATTTTAAAATAAATTAACTCACATTTGGTCAAACACATGTTTAACACTGATCAGCTGATCTATTAGGTTGACTGCACTGTTAGACAAGCAAATTTACAAAAGCAGTCATTACGTCTGACATTACCCTACGCGTCCGATATAGCCCCATTATACGGTATCGTACCTACTTGCGTCATAAATAAGAAAGATCTAATAGGAGTGATATATTTTGTCAAAAAGTATAAACACTAAAAATATATATAAATAAAAATGCATATTATAACTATAAACATAAACATAACAGTACATACGGCTGTAGCTGCTACTTTCAAATTCAATTCAATAAATCTCATCATAACAACAATGGTTTATTTCTCCTTTGTTTTTCTAACCTTTGTATAAAATCTTATTGCTTCTTGCAGTTTTTGATGGAGTCTTGTGAATGATTAGAGTATATTGTAAACTTTGTTAAGATGGATGGTAAGAATAAAGTAGGCAAAAAAAAGAAATATCGGCTTAACGCTGAAGATAAGGGAAATACTTCAGAGTCTGGTGGGGTAAGTCCACAGAAGTCAGAAGAATTTGGTTTTGAAGAACAACCTGTAAGAGTTACTCAAGCGGTTAATTTAGAATACAAATTTGATGCACCTTACAGGTTGTTCTTCAAAACCAAATTCTTTCGACTTCTGTGGACTTACGTCCCACCAGACTCTGAAGTATTTCCCTAAGTATCTATACTAATTTGCCCCGTTGTACTTATCTGAGTATTGAGTCCTTCGTGCTAAAAAATAAAATGCGAGCTGCGGTCTTTTCGTCACTGTCCAGATCAACACAGATGAAACAACGTCTTTAAGAGGGGCGATTACCTATAGAAAACTAAGGCATCGTCGTTTCGCGTTTCTTTAATTTATTTTGTAATTTTAGAATCTCAAATTTGAGTTAGTGGTGCAAAAGGCATCAATTTATAATGTCAAGGTCAGTTTTTGTACTAATTTATTTTCTTAAGAAAGTTTTGTGTATTAGAAATAACTACAAAAATGCATGAATTTGATTAATGTCTACTAACTAAGGCTGGTACACAAAAGAAAAAAACGACCTCTACGCGCCAGCTGCACATGTGATGTACGATATAAAGAAAAAATCAAATTTATGTAATTATTTTTAAAGATAAAAAGCATTAAACAGTAAACATTGTCACACACATTTTACACGAGGTTTTTCCAAGCTAATCGCGTCGTCTATCCCCACTTTACGGTATCTCTACCGGTCCTAGCGAAGACGAAAATCTATCGGAATCGGTCGGCTATTGCAGACTTAAATGCGAGTGACAGTTTAATTACAAACTGTCACTCGCATTTAAATGTCATATATACCTATAATATTCGAGTGTATAATAATATAATAGTTATTGGCAAGCGAAAATTGGCTTATTATAAAACATCAGGAACATCAACAGTTCCGTAAGTGCTCATTCTTTATACATTATGTTTCCCATCTGTAGTATTCCTTTATCTATAACAGAATCTGTGAATAAAACCAAAGCGCTGTGACAGAACCGAATATCGTCTACTTCCACCTACTCACACCCCCTTGCGTCTACCCGTCCCGCGAGTAATATAAGTTGCATAAGGTTCTATTTGTTAGTAAACGCCCCTCTTAATGAAAGATTACGATGTTTTCTTTAGCACTGTACTTAGAAATTCTATCAGAGAAAATAAAATGATCTAATATACGAAAAATGCCTACAGCACATGAAAAAACCATTTTAAAAATTCGAAAAACGTATTTCTGCATGGCGCCCGTCATTACTTTTATGTATGTATTTTTTGTTTGCCGTTTTACTTAATTGATGTCCGCGGCACATAAAAACGCGTAGATGCTAGTAATATCATTAAAATTTTATGTGTGGGGAAATCTGTTTGATAAAAAATCTGTTATTAATCCACACACATAAATTATTTTTCATAGTAAACAGATACGTACAATTGTTTTAAAAATAAAATTCATGGGATATTTTTGTTTGTTTTAAATGTTTCGAACATAAAGAAAAATCGAAAATAGATTGTTGCGTAAGTATATACGATTATACTTATACAATATGTAAATGAAACCATTCTTTAAGCTTATAAATTATAATCATACGGCAGTTAGAACTGAATAAAAGGTCAGTTTTGATTATAGACTAAGTTATTTCAACTATCAAAATACTTATGAAAAGCAATATTATAAATGTAACCCAAATATTTTTAATGACGTTGTCAAGCATGGAGCTAATCAAGATATACAGGATGAGTCATAAGTATCCTCTTCTTCGACTGCTCTTTTTTGTTTTAAATAAGAGAAAAAAAATCTGTGGAAGATTCATGATTTCTTGCGGGGCATATTCTAAACATACCTTAAGCTCTGACGCACTTCCGGTTTCACCGGAACTGCATGGAACTTAATTTTTTTAAATGACACCCTATATATTTTTAGATTTTTAATATTGTTTTAAATTGCTTATTCAACTATTTTTTCTTTTTCAAAATTGAGCCAATAGTTTTTGAATCATTAATTTTTTTTGGAAATGTTTGACCAAAGCACATGTTCAGAAAAAAAATCATAGTCATATTATTTTTAAAGGTAAAAACATTAATTTTGGGGATGTGTGTACCCAAGAAAATTCGGCATCATTTGGTATAAGTTGCATTCGACAATACATACCTCAAAAATTTTTGGCCGACTTCCCGAAATTTTCACACACTAAAAACTTATTTTTTCTAAATGGAACACCCCTGTATTTTATTGTGATATTTTGGTCCTTTTTTTAGTCTCCTTGATTTTTGTTAACAACGTCCTATTCCTTTCTTTTGTAATATCAGAGGTAATAACTATGGGAGCAATCAGTGGTCAAATGAAGGATTACGAGCGCTGTTCTATGAATCCAAATATTCGTTCAACCAATGGAAGGCTGGAATGAGGCTCGACTGCCTTAGCCAACTGTCAAATAAAGTAAAGATAAAATCCAACATTCCCAAAAGTAATAATTTTATAGAATGTAGCTCATCGCATTTATTTTTTTTTATTTCCAGCAATGTCCAGTTGCAGTATTTCATTTTTTACACAGCTGATTAACAACGAAATGAAAGGTTATGTTTACTGACATATTTGGAGATTCCATCCCACTAAAGGGTGCATGAAACAATGCTGCTATCTTCAATTTAATTTGGCTAATTGCTCGTATTCTTTCATTGTTGATGCTCTTCATAAAAGATGGCTGTAGCTTTTCAAGATTATAAACTGATGCCGTAAAACTTTGATAGAAAAAAAATTGGTAACAAAGAAAATATAAAAACGCAATTTAAATAACCTGAAACTATTAAGCCACCCAACAACAATCGAAAGTAAGAAAACCAAATTTCATCAAATAATATGTTCAAGAGAATCACAACTTTGTGCAATGCACATGCGTATTCTGTTTTCCAAAAAATACTAACTTTACGTAAAACGTTTCGACATATTCTTGTAAACGATTTTCTGATTCTGATTTACAAAAAACATTAATATTGAATAGCTCTTTCAAACACCTTTCAAATGAGGGGTCACTCGACCTCTTTTGCCATTTAAAATTTTGAAGTTCATATAGCCTACAGCGCCATCTATCAAAATTTTAAAATGAGACATGGTCACAAAGTTAGTATTTTTATAGCAACTTCGTTTAAAAGATAACCGACTTTAGACATGCACTGTTTAAATTTAATAATAAATTCAAAAATGAAATAATATACAGGCTGTTCCATTTGAAAAAATTGGCTTTTTTGCAAAAACTAACAAAATTATATCAAAAAGAGACAGTAGCTCAGTAATAGTCACATTTAAAGTATTAACGTCTTACAAGTTTCTGACATGAAATTTAATAAACAATTCAAAAATGAACTGATATACAGGATGTTCCATTTAAAAAAATTGGTATTTGGTTAACATCCAAATCAATTTTTAATTTTATTACCATCCTCATACAATTTACGGACTTCTCGTCCTCACCAACACCATTAACACAATCAATTGTGCAGTGTTCACTTGCACACCTGTCTAGTATTTCCAGTATTGATGTGATGGTGTGAAGTTCAGAGAACATTTCTAAAATTTATGGTCTTTGTGGACGATGGTTAATATCCTAGGAGAGGTTTCGATTATCAAGATATGCTTATTCGTTTCAAGTTTACTTCGGTAAATTATAGATGAACAAGTCTTAATCATGGTTACTGAATAAAGTTAACTTCCAAGAAGTGCAAATCCTCGTCAACAGTGAATGTTTTATTGTCAGGCTAATAAGATTAGCGTACTATATAAATCTCCTATCTTTGCGTGTTGTGCCAATTATAATAGTATATGTAATGATTATGAGTTATATTACCAGTCAGGTGTCTGACCATACTTATGGTCTTTTTAAATGGAACACAGCATTTATTATAACATTTTTATATTCCTCGTATAATTCTTAGTCAAAAAGTTGTAAGATGGTATAGGCCTAAAATATTGTGTTTTTGACGTATCACCATTTTTCTGAAAAATTCATTGTTTTTAAAAATTATATTTCTCGAAAACCACATATTAGATGGACACAATTTTTGGTAGCGTTATTTACAATAAATAAATAAATATTATCTAATCAACACACACTTTCGTAGCCATACCGTACTGAAGAAAGCTAACAAGTTGGACACAGATGTTGCGGCTGCTTTATATCTAATTTTACTTTTAATTTTTAAATTACTATGTTTTGTAAGCCATGTGGTAAAGTTGGACCGTCATCAAAGCTCTTCTTATGGATGCAACACAAACGGCAGATGGTAGCTTCCTTTCTTAATTGTCATTATTGTTATTAGTGCAGTATATTTTATTAATGATGCCTCTACGTCATAATGTCAGAGTTTAATTTCTCCACTTTCTGAATATATAGGCTGCCCATAGTTTAATATTATGTTATTATATAAGTATTTTTATTCTATTTGATGTAATTATCTGATAGTTCATTTCATTTCCTTGACGTTGATTTCACTATACGCAATTATCTAAACTGTTGCAAATACTATAATAATTGCATGACATAGTGCATTCTTTACGGAATTTTCTAATATTTAAGAAATAGAACTTCCTTTTTTACGATACAACACACAAATCGTACTTATAACATTCTAAATAAAGCTTCCAGTAGTTATAGAAAAATTAAATATTGTACTAAACATTAAAAACTTGATTACAATCATGCCGTAAATGAAATTCATCATAAATTCAACGTGTACGTTTTTTTTAAAGCGGCTCGCGAAGCATATCAAACGCAATTTCTTTGTTCAATTGGTCGTCTCCAATGTTGGAATGAATTATATTTGAAACGGGAACACTACGTGAATTTTAATCGTATAAATTTCGCTCTCGTTAGACCACAGGCGTGCAGCATATTTAAATAGCCGAAACCGAAGCATTTGAAAAAATGATTCTTTACATAATTACGTATCTTTTCATCAACATTTCTCTTTTTTCCCAATAAAAGTAAGCGAAATTACCTGAAATTTCTTATCAGGTTCGCTTATCCCATAAATCGAAAAATAAATGTTATGAAAATAAATGGGAATAATATATATCGGGCATGGCACATATGAATGTGACAGAGCTACGTAACAAAATCAGAGATCTCTGTAAAAGAACTTATTTTTCATCAAGTTTTGTAGAAGCGTTTATTTTGCCGAGTATAATAAGATTGAAAGTCATTGAAAAATTCGTACACTACAGTAAGAAAAATTAAGAATAATTTTCCCCTCGAATATCATAATGTATTAGTTACATTGTGCTACTCGATTGAGAATGTTTTTAATAAGATGATCTATGGATGCCTATGGAAGTTCATTTCAAGCAACTTGTAGGGCATAATGTAGCTGTTGTAAGTTCCTTGAAGGGTTGCGGAGAATACTAAACATTGGGTCTATAATATACCAAACATATTTGACGGTGAATAGTTCTGACACCAGTGCAGGTTAAGTGAGAATATTGATACTGGTCTCTTATAGGAAGTATATGTAAGAAATTCAACATGAAAACGGGATTTTCTTGCAGGAATCGTGTAGCAAGTGTAGTGTCACTCAAAACTCAAAAACCGCCATTCTTGTCTTCGACGTCGGACAAATCTGCAACCACCATGTAGGTTCAAAAACAAAACAAAATTCGTCGGCAAAAATGATATTTTATCCACCCTTAATCTCAATCGCGTATATTACAGTATATGGGTACCCTGTCAATTAGTGAGATGTATCAATTTTGAACGAAAGGAAATCAACGGACAAAAGATAAAAAATCAACAAACGACAAATGCGTTGATATATGAAACGCCGATCACAAACGGCAAGTAATCTTTTTCTTCCATCTTCTCGTTCGGTGGTTCGTCTAAGTCATTCAGGGACATCTTCCTACCTGCCTACCTTCTCGAGACGAGTCTCTTCAATAAGAAATAACTCTAGCCGTCAAGCAATTTCACAAGTACAATCTATGACAATTTCTATGGGCAAATAATGGTTTATAATTTTTCGATTTTTCTACTAGGTCGTCAACAGTTTCTTCTACGATCTTACCTACTTTCGTCTAGGTATAAGTCTGTTTACTGACTGCAATAGCCCTCACCATATCATATTCATACTTCGCGGTATGTTAACTTGTTCTATTTTTAAAGAAGAATATTTATAATTCATAAATACATATAGTATAATGATTAAAGGAATACATTATTATAATCTCAATCCTAATGAAGGATTTTTAAAAAGTAACAGTATTAGTAATAACTACAAGTCGTAAGATAGGCAACTTAAATTACTACACAAACTGTGATTATCAAGAAAAATCAACTATGTATAGACGAAAACTAAGGGGAAAATATATTGGATACAAAACAATAAGAGGGTTGTTTTGTGAATTTTGAGATGAAAGGTAATGAATTATGGAATAAAACGAGATTTTTGGAGTAAAGAAGAATTTATATAGAAAATTTGGTATAAAAGTAATAAATACCTGACTTTTCTAAGTTAATTATTATCATCTACATGTTTGATAAGTCGTAAATTTGTGGAACTCATATCTTAGACCAAAGTGATCGTATTACTGAACCGGAATTACCTTGATGTTGCGTGTAAAAATAATGGAATTGGATTTATAAACTGACAAATACATATAAGAAACGTTTTACCGAAATAGAAGAAGCCCGCCCATATCGTGTATACAAATACGAAAAAAACCCTGGTGGATGAATTTAACTTGGACCTTATATGCCGTATTATCCGGACCTTAAGAAAATGTACCTGTAATCCAGGATATATGTATTTTATGGAGAGGACCAGTCTAGACAGAAACATAAAATCGTTAAGTAAAATTATAGACATTCAAAAGACAATTCTTCGATAATCTTTTATATCAAACGTTGACTTAATATCTTTATAAGATAAAGAGAATAATAGAATTGATATTTAATCATTGTAAAAAAATTATTCTATTTTATATAAACATCATTTGAGTTAATCGTAAAGTAAATGTGTAATCACATGATTTAAGATAATTAATTTTGACATACAATTAAAATAACATTGTGAATATATTATCTGAATAGTCATATTTAGATTATTGGTTTAATAATTTTCATTAAGAATGAGAGTTTTAATTTCAAATTGAATTTATTGTTTATGTGATAAAAAAAGAGATTTTAATCATTACTTACGTTATTTAGTTCAAGATACATTATATTGTGTATTTTAAACAGTTCACTAATTATTTAAATTAATAACTGACAGAGTTTGAATGTATCTTAACGTCGTTAACGTAATATAACCTCTTTCATGATTCAGTATATTTTCTGTGTATTGTTATTTACATTAGACACACTAGAGTTAAAGAATATTATTTTGAAATAAATATTAAAGTAACTTTCACAAAAGAATTCAATCCTGAGATTATTAGTTATTTTTCATGCTTGATGGTAATTTTAGAACCGACTGAAAATATTTTAAATTTGATTATCTAGTTATATGCCGGAGTACTAAAGAACGTGGTTGTGAGTGCGTTCAGTATTTATAAGAATGACATTTATATTTTGATATATTACAGTAATGAAAGAAAATATTTATACAAGAATTTAAATTAATATGCAATATAGTACAGTGAGAAAAAAAATATTTATACAAGAATTTAAATTCATATTTAGTATAGTACAGTGAGAAGAGAAAATAGTTATAGACAGACAATAGTATAATATATCGTAAAAACTGTTAAAAGTTGTTTCTTTAACCCTTAGCTACTACCCCCGGGTCAAAATGACCCAACGATATGTCCATGTGTGTAAGATCTCGTGAACCGCGAGGATGGGGACGCTCGCCGCTTCAGTATTCTCGGGTTATTACCGGCTTGTGCCAGTAGTAAAGCGCGAGCCAGCGAAAGTAGCTGTTTGGTAGTGTTATAAGGGCTAGTGGGTCAAATTGACCCATGGGTAGTAATAACGTAAGTATTTTATCGTGTAACTGATATTGTCTTTTATTATTTATATGCAATTTATAGCTCTAAATATCACATGTAATTTTTGTTTCTTATACTGTCTTTGTGTATTTATAGATTATGGAAAATAAACCACTTACTGACGCTGAATTGCTGGAAATAGTAGATAATGATGAATTTTGGAAAGATGTCGAGCCAGAAGAGGATACGGCGAGCGACAACATTTCGATTCCGACAACAAGCACCAGCACAAATGACACTGAAAATAGAAATCCTGCATGTGGTCAATTATTTAACAAAGGAGATGAAAGTGATTTTGAAGAGACTGATGCTGAAGAAATGAGTGAGCACGGTACCGATAGTGAAATCGAATGGGGGCCAAATGATGAAGAAATTCTTTCTTCGGAACGCTCTAGTACTGAGAGCGAAGATGAAAACATAACACAAACGGTACAGAAAAGGCCATCGTGGTATGGTAAAGATAGAAGTAAATGGTCAAAAATACCACCAACAAGAGCAAAAGCAAATTCGAAAAATATAATAAAGGTACTTCCCGGCTTGAAAGGCGAAGCCCGACAAAATCCCCCTTCTTCTGCTATAGAAGCCTGGAGGCTGCTAATATCAACTCCTATCATTGAACAAATTGTTACGCACACAAACTCAAAAATAAGGAAGATGCAAGTTCAGTATAAAAGTTTTAAAAAACGAAAAAATAGTAAGTTGCTATTTTCGCCTGTTTTTGTTGAGGAAACCGATAGAAATGAAACAGAAGCATTACTGGGACTTTTGTATTTGCTAGGCAGTTTCAAATCGGGCCACGAAGACCTGCATTCCCTTTGGGTCACTGATGGGACTGGTAGAGACATTTGTCGCTGCACAATGTCTCTAGCGCGTTTTTCTTTTCTCCTGTGTTGTCTGAGATTTGACGATGAAGGTACAAGGCGAGATAGAATTAAAGAAGACAAATTGGCAGCAATTTCAGACATCTATAATGAATTCGTCGAGAACTCAAAAACTTGTTATTCGCCTTCAGAATTTGTGACGATAGACGAAATGTTAGTGCCTTTTAGAGGACGTTGCGGATTCAGAATGTATATACCGAGTAAACCGGCGAAATACGGATTAAAAGTGCAGATTTTAGCGGACTCAAAGACACATTACATGGTTAATTCAGAAATATACAGTGGAAAACGCAATGAACGTTCTAAGTTTTCAATACCAACAGAAACTGTACTTCGCCTTGTTGAACCTATAACTGGTACGAGCAGAAACGTAACCGGTGATAACTGGTATTCCTCTATGGAATTAACTAATGAAGTTTTAAAACGGAAACTAACCTATGTCGGTACGTTGAAAAAAAATAAAAGATTTATCCCACCGGAGTGTTTACCTTCCAAACAGCGTCAACTTGGTTCATCCATTTTTGGGTTTACTTCCAACCACACTATTGTGTCCCATGTACCCAAGCCCAACAAGGCTGTACTTCTAATCTCAACTATGCATAACGACGATCGTGTGGACGTTACGTCAAAAAAACCGGATATCATTTTATTTTACAATAATACAAAAGCTGGAGTTGACGCACTGGACCAAAAATGTTCCAACTACTCAACATCTCGTAGGTCCCGCCGATGGACAATGGCGATCTTTCATATGATTTTAAACGTATCTGCAATTAATGCCAGAGTATTGTATCAATTTTCTATGAACGGGAACGAAGTTTCACGACTTAAATTCCTCAGGGATCTTGGACGTAGCTTATGTGAGCCACACATGAGATCGCGAATATACAATAATAAAATACCACGCAAATTAAGAGATTTGACAGCCGATTTACTTTGGGTTATTATAGAAGTTCAAGAAGTCCCTCAACAACACCAACCAGCATCAAAAAGGAAGAGATGTGCTTTCTGTCCGTCAAAAAAGGATCGAAAATGCAGCACCTTTTGTGATTCTTGCAAAATACCGATCTGCCAAAAGTGCTTCAAAAAAATCTGTCCAAATTGCGTTTAAGGTGTTTTATGTTTTTTACTTTCTTATTTAGTATATTTTCGTTTAATAACAATAAATAAATATGTATATTTTCTTCAAATAATTTTTATTAATGCCTTTTAAAAATTGGGTCATTGTGACCCGTGGATAGTTTGAATGTATCCATTTCTGGTGGGTAGTAGCTAAGGGTTAAAGTAGCTTTTGCGTGACTGATTGAACGTAAGTTTTATTAGTGCGTATGATTCAACGCCAGCACATCAGACTACAACGCCAAATCTAACATAAGACAGATAACCGCTGTAGTAGGGAGCGCGAAGTACATGTTTACTGGCAAGTTATGTCATTAGACGGACACTATAGCATAAACTGCATAGCTTTGTGCCTAGCGAATCTACGTGTTGATTTAACTTACAAATATATCGACTAAAAGCCCGCGCGAGCAAGTGCTGACCTACCTAGGCTGGATAAGAAAGCTGTACAGATTTGAAAAGTAATACATTTGTTTATCGTGGTTTATGTATTAAGTTGTTTTTAATAAACCACTTCTTGATTTCCGTCATGGAAGAACTACTCGTATCTATGGATTCCATGTAATTAAAAGAATCAGCTTTTACCAAAATCATTATATAGTCTGAATAATTCATTATAAAATAAGTTGGCAGATGTCACTTTAATAAATTAAGAATAACAAGGGCCCTAGAATACTCCTTTGTTGTACTCCTTGGTTTATAGATTGCGTTTTATAATGCACTATTGCATAATAGTTAGTTAATAAATAACTACTGAACTAAGCGAGTGTTTTACCTCTAATTTTGTAGAGTTCCATTTCTTTGACCTGTCGAAAAGTACACCACATAGTTTTTTCTTTTAGAGTTCCAGAGCAGTCATCTATACTTTTATTCTTGGAAAAACAATATTGAGCTTTACTTAATAAGTTATGCTTCACACAGAAATTAAATAAGCCCTTGCCTTTTCAAATAACTTAGAGAAGCCCATTAGTAAGCTTATCGGTCTATAGTTATTCATATCATCATGACAGCTTTTTTTTTTAATATGCGCAATATTGGAAGGTTTTAAAGAATCTGGAAAACCACCAGTCCTGAAAGAATAATGAGTATATGAAGAAGATATACAACAAAAATCTCTGTGTAGTTTTTTAGAGACTTTATTAGAGTACAATCTATTTCCGACGAGTTAGAATTACTTAATTACTTAAAAACGAGATCTTCACTAGACGTGTGAAACAGATAAAATGAATATGTGTTCGCATCGCAAGAATCTACCGGTTTTTTTTGCATCATCAGAGAAAATCGAAAAAATAATGAGCTAGATATTCTAAATCTTCTATTGAGGATAGCCTCCTCTCTACATACCTACCAGAATAAACTCCAATAATATGCCACATATCCCTATTATGTTAGTAGGGTTCAACAGCTCATGTTTAAAATATGGACGTTTAGATGAATTTACAACGGTATTATATAATTTGCTATAATTGTTCTGCCTTGTTTTATACTCAGTGTTGTACTCACCAGTAGTTTCATAACCTCATACCTACAGTACAAGCAACACGACCTACTTTAAAATCGCTTAGCTAGCGATGATGTTGTTTACAAATCTTGGCATTCAATACACTAATACACTACAGACTATTACAATGGAAAAGTAAAACTAAATTAATCTACAATAAAGTAAAGAGAAAAGAACTTTCTCGTTTGAGCGGTCTCAACATAACGATTTATTGTTTCCTTGTTAGTTTTCACCATTTATTCTATTTTCAACACAATGAATCTTTATATAATCGTTGGTAAGTTTGGTAGAGATGGTGTAACTTCTGAACGGCTTGACCGATTGAGGTCATATTCACACAATATATTTGCTTTGTCGAGACGATGGTTAATAGCTATGCTAGGATCCGATAGGTGACGCTGTAGTTAAGTTATTAACAAATTGTATATTTATGAACTAAAATGACTCATATTCACAATATATGTTGGTTTAGTGTTAAAAAAGAAACTCACAAAATCTGGACTCGATAAGCAGCGCTGTGGTCAAATTATTCATAAATTTTATATTTACAATCTTTCTTATGCAGGCTTTCTTATAAGGGATCAAATCAAACTCATCGCGCCACCTACTGGAAAGGGCAGAACAACATGTTGCGGGCTAGCTAGTATTTCTATAAAATATAGTCACTTTTACTGAGTGATTCGTATTATTTGTCATATGGCATATGTGAAAGAGACAAAAATGAAACTTCGAGTCTATAAGAGGCCTCTGTACGGTTCAACATATGCATTTACATATAACTGAGTGCCAGAATATATTATTATCCAACCTGTATATAACAAAGAGATTTATATACATGACCAGAAAATAATATGCATGCACTATTATTTTGTCCATTGCAAAATGTGCATTTTTCAACTGTACGGTGGCGCTTTCTACCGGACATTTGAAGAATATGTAAAGAAATGAGATATAGATAAATGGCAAGTACTTTCCTTCTTCAGAAACATCATCAGAGCCTGTACGAATCTGTTACACGCAATTCCGAAAAATGCATTTTATAATCAACGAAGCCCTCTTAAATAGCCCAAACTGACGGTAAAATTCACAACCCTTAAATTGATTCATAATTTAGACACTACAGCACGACAATGGACAATTATGACATTTTTATGTTTCATTCAACATCGTAAAACTTCAGTAGAAGTAAGTTTATAAACATGTATTAACAAATTATTGACGGTTTTTATTTGTTATATTACCGAGGTAAACTGTTTATAGGGCTATAGTTAAAAAAGGGTCGGATAGACGATGTTTTCGTGGTATACTGTCGTTAATTAAACTAGGAACTGACGCCTCTTAAATAACATCAATAATTTATGAGAGAGGAGGTAAATAAGAGAATATACGTTTCATCTATTTTTTCTTTGCGATACTGACATCAAATTGTCATGTTTTATTAACACCAACGTTAAAAAAATTATATTTAAACAGATTAATTTATTAGTAATAGTGGAAGTTGTTTTGTGGTAATTTCTTGTGATATCAGAAAACACAATAGAGGTTGTACTTTATTTTTATCACTTTATTGACTCATATAATGTGATCGCGGTTTCAACAGCTAATGACATTATCAAAAACCAACAATTAGCTTTTCGGATGACACGGTTTGTATAAAAACAACTACATATACGAGGCACTAGAGGAGCTGAATAATATGATTTAGTTCGTGAGTGAATACAAACTTTATTTTTATTTATAAATTTCCAATCAATTATCTATTAACATGATATAACTTTCTACAAATATTTAATTGTGTTGCACTACATACGAAAACGTTCGACTACACTATAATGTTCGGAAAGTGCAAGTCATTCCGCCCATTGCAAAACCGTTTTTCCGTATTATTCGGTCAGTTTTATTATTATTTTCACACTGAGATTAAGAGATTAAGGGGTCTATGTAAATTGTTGATTGCGGACTCTTACAAATCATGCATGGATGGGGTGGAATTGTCAATCTTAAAAAATCCTAAGGGAGTATTTAAGTATATACATAGTAGGTGTGGCACTTCACGTATACCGAACATACTATATCATAACAACCAACAAATTGACTTGCCACAAGATATAGTTAACGCCTTTGCTAATATGTTTTCATCCGTATATCAGCTTAGCTCTCAACGAGCTAATACGAATAATGTCGTCTTTCAATCAAGATTGTACATCTGGCGATGACCAAATCCCAAGTATATTTGTTCACAATGCCAGACTTGCTTTAGCTAAGCCTCTGGCTATAATAATGAATACTTTAATAAGAACAGCTACTTTTCCTTGGCGCTGGCAAAGAGCAAGAATAAGCCCAATCTTTAAAAAAGATGACAGAACTAGAGTTGAGAACTACAGACCAATATCTATTCTACCCAACCTTGCAAAGGTTTTTGAAAACGTAATTTATTCCTGCATAGCTTTCAATACAAAATATTTGATTTCTGAATGTCAACATGGTTTCATTCGTGGACGGTCTACAGTTACGAACCTACTCACTATAACTCAGGCTGTCTCTCATGAATTGGATGCTAATGGCCAATTAGACGTGATCTACACTGACTTTAGTCGCGCGTTTGACACGATAGATCATGGTATCCTTCTGAAAAAGCTCGCAGCAATTGAATTCAGCCCGTCCCTGCTCAAACTTCTGCATTCATATTTGACAAATAGGCGCAATTATGTCTTTTACAATGGATTTGGGTCATTTGAGTTTACTCCCTCATCCGGTGTGCCACAGGGCTCTAACTTGGGGCATCTGTTATTTACTCTATATACAAACGATTTGCTTAAATCAATAACATGCAATGTACTCCCATATGCGGATGATATAAAGATCTACTGCTCTATACGAACTTGGAACGATGTACTTCGTCTTCAAGAAAACTTGAATCGTATATCGATTTGGTGTTTCAACTTCAATTTGAAACTAAATGTAAGTAAATGTTGTTATATGTCTTACTCTCGCAAAAATAATAATATACCATCTACCTATTCTATTGAGGACAACCGGTTTAGGCGGGTGGACAGCATAAAGGACCTTGGCGTGTTCTTTGACACACATTTGAACTTTTCCTGTCATAAATATTTCATTTGCAATTCGGCTTCAAAGGCTTTGGGATTTGTTTTGCGCAGTTGTAAGTTTTTTAAAAATCCACTGCTTCTAAAGGCTTTGTATTTCAGTTTTTTCGTCAGTAAGCTGGAATATGCATTACAAGTATGGTCACCTCAATACATATATCTACAACTAGCCATTGAGAGAGTCCAGCGGCGATTCCTGAAATACTTATCTTTCAGGGATATGGGAATTTAACCGGAACGTGGCATCGATTACAATCTCTTGCTGCAAGCACATGACCTCCAATCACTGCGGGATCGCCGAGAGTTTCATGGTGCTCGCTTCATATGGAAGCTATTTAATGGAACAATTGATTGCCCACATCTCCTATCGTGCTTGAATTTTTACACTCCTAGGATTTCCTCTCGCTCCACCTCCACGTTTTGGTTGCCCTTTTCGAGGACTAATCTTCTTCGGGGATCGCCACTGGCCATATGTGTCGTGCTGCAAACTTACATTATGATGATATATTTTTTGGTTCCAATTCAGCAAGTAATACATAATTCTGCAACTCTATAGTTAAATATATGTATATAGTTGTAAATTATTTATATTACAAATAAGAATATGATTGATTTGTATTTTATTAATGTACGTTTACTTTGTCCTGTAATTGGTTTGTTACTGTTGGACTGAATAAATTATTATTATTATTATTATTTTGATTTTTTTCTTTGAAATAGTTTGGAACAATTTAGAACGAACCTACAACAATCTTCAAAATTTCGATTTTCAAAAAAAAGGGGGCTTTCCGATTATCTTGGTCAATTTTGAATTTCTTTCGAGGTTCTTTGGAGCAATATTTAGAGCATGGATCAAACGTCAGATTTTCGAAAAAAGTTGCCAACTTATTATTAAAATGTTTCTATAACGGTTGCGAATTCTTTAATGAGAATTTAATGAATTATTACTTCCAACACAGAAAAAATATATATAAAAATTGATTAAAAGATGCAGTTTGGCCTATCCAACAACAAATGTGGACGACAATATTTACGTCAAATTAATATAAAAACTAAATTACAAAATTTTAGTTTCAAGTAAACATCATACAAAGATTGGGACTCTAACTTAATTGAATTCAAGAATTAAAATATACATATTTTAGAAATTTGGCTATTGTATTCTAGAGAGTTTTTACACTGCTCTTCTAGTAGTCGACACTCTCACGTTTCCTTGTATTGAGGACGTATTCTTCCAATTTTTTCTCACTGCTAAAGGAGAAGCTGCCTGATTTAAATTAAAACTTCCCGAATTCTGTTTAAATCCATTTTACGAAAACGAAATATTTATAAAATTAAGTATAAATAATAATAATAAACAATGTGTTGATGTGATTGTTCCAGCAAATAGTTCAAACCCACCAATTAGAAAATAAAATTCGAAATTGACATTACTTCAAAATGAGTATTATAGTTTCATTGAATTGTCCGCTGAATACAATTCTTGATCTGAAGGTTGCTAAATATTTGTCATACATTCATCATCGAGGCAGCCGTATTGAAAACTAATTACTTGAGCTTTACGCTCGTAGTTATTTTCATCATAGCAACAACTCCCATTTAGAAAGACATACCGGTGTCCCAGCAGAGAGGTAAAGTCTTTTATTGGTATCTAATAATGTACATAGCAAATAATATATAAATATAAAAATTTTAGATTATCATAAGCTCTACAATTTAAAAATATTTTTATTTATACAGAGTGTTCGACAACGACGAACCAACACAAACTTATGTTTTTACTTTCTTATACGTAGTATAAGGAACTATTGTGATGACGAAAATTTTCGACTTCGATATTTTTGCAGATGTCCACGTTTTGAAGTCCCCTGATACCGAAAAAGTAGTTTTTAAAAAATGTGTGTGTGTGTGTGTGTGTGTGTGTGTGTGTGTGTGTGTGTGTGTGTGTGTGTGTGTGTGTGTGTGTGTGTGTGTGTGTGTGTGTGTGTGTGTGTGTGTGTGTGTGTGTGTGTGTGTGTGTGTGTGTGTGTGTGTGTGTGTGTCTCTGTGTGTGTGACCACTATAGCGGTCAAACCGATGTAGATATCAATTCCAAATTTTGTATTTACTTGTATAATCTCCCTCTTGAGATCTGATTAGTTTTTCAGTAAAATCGGTTGACCGGAAGTAGCAGTTTACTTCAGTGAAAAAATCGAATTTTGCCAATATTTCGTCAAATACTAAGTTTAAACAAATTTATAAAGAATTCATATGTATTTAAAATTAAAATTGAGAACAATTTTATTTAAAACGTTTTTCGAAATTCCTACCGGAAGTAGGTCTTTTACTCTTATCGAAAATCGGTTTTTTGCGAACATTTCGCAAGTCAAGCTTTTTAGACAGGTACGTTACGGATATAAAAGTATTTAAAATATAGTTTTCAATATCTTTTGTATAAAAAAAATTTCAAAATTCGGACCGGAAGTAACACTTTTACTCTTACCGAATAGCGATTTTTTGCAAATATGTCGTAAATTATGCATTCTATATATATTTATTAAGAGTACAAAAGTATTTAGAGTTGGATTTGCAATATTTTTTGTATACATGAAATTTCAAAATTCGGACCGGAAGTAGCACTTTTACTTTAGCGAATAGCACTTTTTTTCGAATATCTTGCAAAGTATGCATTCTATAGCGATTTCTTAAGAGAATGAAAGTACTTAGAATAGGATTTTGAATAAGTTTTGTATAAAAAAATTCTTAAAATTGTATAGTTTGAAACGCTCATACGTATAAGAAAGTCGTGTGGTGGCCACACCTCATTTTTTTAAATGGAATGCAATACATATTTTTTCATTTTATGATAGCCCTTGAAGGGCTGATTAAACTGACATAACTTGTATTTGCCGATTTTCAACTATTTCTGAGATATGGCGATTTTTCGTCAAAAATTGTACAACATTTGAAAAGTTGCTATGAAATAACGATTAATGATGAAATACCTATTATGGGCTCAATTAGTAGAAATATCTTTTCAGTACGTGAAATTGATGTTTATATCGGCATAACTACGCATGTTCTTTAAAATTACATACTATTCGCTATAGTTGAAAAGTACTTGAAAGTTACTAATTAAAAATATGTCCTTTCTTCCACCTGTGGGCGATATTGCGAAAATAGTTACTTATATTTTCCTTTTACAAATAAGTATTTTTTATTAAAATTTTAAAACTCATGAATTAGCAATAATATAAAAAATATCGCAGACGCTGCGTGTCAAAAATTGTTCAAACGTTAAACTTAGATTTATAGCTCCAGTTTAAGGGAAAGTATAGTAAGTACACGAATTTAGGTTGAGTGCGAAATGAAATATTTAAAACTGGAATTAATAGATACGGTCTATGTTTTGGGGGAAAGTGATTGTTTGCTGGCACAAAGATATACAATTAAAAATATCCAAATATGAGACTGCCATCGATGAGTGCTTTTTAAAAATTATTAACGATTTGAAAAAACTGGCAGTATTCCGTATGAAAAAAATGAGGTGTGGCCACCACACGACTTTCTTATACGTATGAGCGTTTCAAATTATAGAATTTTAAGAATTTTTTTATACAAAAATTATTCAAAATCCTATTCTAAGTACTTCTATTCTCTTAATAAATCTCTATAGAATGCATACTTTGCAAGATATTATCAAAAAAGTGCTATTCGCTAAGAGTAAAAGTGCTACTTCCGGTCCGAATTTTGAAATGTCTTTTATACAAAAGATATTGAAAATTATGTTTTAAATACTTTTATACCCGTAACGTACTTGTCTAAAAAGCATGACTTGCGAAATATTCGCAAAAAACTGATTTTCGATAAGAGTAAAAGACCTACTTCCGGTAGGAATTTCGAAAAACTTTTTAAATAAAATTATTTGCAATTTCAATTTTAAGTATATATGAATTCTTTATAAATTTGTTTAAACTTAGTAGTTGACGAAATATTGTCAAAATTCGATTTTTTCGCTGAAGTAAACTGCTACTTCCGGTCTACCGATTTTACTGAAAAACTAATCACATCTCAAGAGGGAGATTATACACGTAAATACAAAATTTGGAATTGATATCTACAGCAGTTTGGCCGCTATCGTGGTCACACACACACACACACACACAGAGAGAGAGAGAGAGAGAGAGAGAGAGAGAGAGAGAGAGAGAGAGAGAGAGAGACATTTTTTAAAAACCACTTTTTTGGTATCAGGGGACTTCAAAACGTGGACATCTGTAAAAATCTCGAGGTCGAAAATTGTCATCATCACAATACTTCCTTATACTACGTATAAAAAAGTAAAATTGATAATACGTAATTTTTGTACATAAACTTGTGATCGGCCCCCAATATCATGAATACTTCAGAAACCTGCCTCTTACAAAAAAAATGAGGTGTGGCCACCACACGACTTTCTTATACGTATGAAAGTGTTATTTCCGGTCCGAATTTTGAAATTTCATTTATACAAAAAATATTCCATATCCAACTCTAAATACTTTTGTACTCTTGATAAATATATATAGAATGCATAACTTACGACATATTTGCAAAAAATCGCTATTCGATAGGAGTAAAAGTGCTACTTCCGGTCCGAATTTTGAAATTTCTTTTATACAAAAGATATTGAAAATTATGTTTTAAATACTTTTATACCCGTAACGTACTTGTCTAAAAAGCATGACTTGCGAAATATTCGCAAAAAACTGATTTTCGATAAGAGTAAAAGACCTACTTCCGGTAGGAATTTCGAAAAACTTTTTAAATAAAATCATTTGCAATTTCAATTTTAAGTATATATGAATTCTTTATAAATTTGTTTAAACTTAGTAATTGACGAAATATTTGCAAATTTCGATTTTTTCACTGAAGTAAACTACTACTTCCGGTCGGCCGATTCTACTCAAAATCTAATCAGTTCTCAAGAGGCAGATTACACACGTAAATACAAAATTTGGAATTGATATCTACAGTGGTTTGACCGCTATCGTGGTCACACACAGACAGATAGACACACACACACAGACACAGACACACAGACATTTTTTAAAAACCACTTTTTTGGTATCAGGGGACCTCAAAACGTGGACATCTGCAAAAATCTCGAGGTCGAAAATTTTCATCATCACGATACTTCCTTATACTACGTATAAGAAAGTAAAAGCAGGTGTGGCCACCACACGACTTTCTTAAACGTGTGTGCGTTTCAAATTATACAAAAGTTGTTCTAAATCAAGATTTAAATACTTTTACCTTCTGAAAAAAAATAACATAGACCTACTGTACTACTTCTATTCTCTTAATAAATCTTTATAGAATATTCGAAAGAAAGTGCTACTCGCTAAGAGTAAAAGTGTTACTTCCGGCCAGAATTTTGAAATTTCTTTTATACAAAAAATATTTCAAATGTAGCTCTAAATATATTTGTGCTCTTGATAAATATATATAGAATGCACAATTTACGGGATATTTGCAAAAATCGCTATTCGATAAGAGTAAAAGACCTACTTCCGGTAGGAATTTCAAAAAACTTTCATAATAAATTTTGTCTCAAATTTAATTCTGAGTACATATGAATTCTTTATAAATTTGTATAAAATTAGTAGATGACGAAATATTGACGAAATTCGATTTTTTCACTGAAGTAAACTCCTACTTCCGGTCTGCCGAATTTACTAGACATCTAAATTAAACACGTAAATACAAAATTTGGAATTGATATCTACAGCGGTTTGACCGCTGTAGATATCACACACACATACATGGACAGACAGACAGAAAGTTTTTAAAAACCACTTTTTTGGTATTAGGGGACTTCAAAACGTGGACATCTGCAAAAATTTCGAGGTCGAAAATTTTCGTCATCACAATACTTCCTTATACTACGTATATGAAAGTAAAAAGAGCCGTGTTACTGCTGCCGTAGAAAATGCAGATGTACAAAAGGTTCTTTTATTATGAGTTCAAGAAAATCTTCATACAAGCGTGGATATACTTTCTAAAGTCCTTGATGTTAGCAAAAACTTTATTAAGAGAACCTTAAAGATCATTTTTAATTTGTTATATGATAACTTATAATTACTGTGATGCTTGAAAATACTAACTTATGTGTTCTTCAAGATATTGCGAAAGTTACTGAAGTTTTCAATAACGTACATTTAAATACTTGTATTGACGGTTTGTTTTTCAAATGAAGTTATAAATCTAAGTATGACTTCTTTAATTTTAAAGTAATTTAAAGTTTAGTCTACGTAAGTATGACGATAAACAATTTTATGACACAGAGCGACGGCGATATTTTAACTATCGTTAATTCATGAACTTCCAAACCTTTCATTTTATGAGTTTTAAAATTTTAATAAAAATTACTTATTTGTAAAATGAAAATATTAGAAGTAACTCTTCTCGATTAATTTTAATTACGCTATGTGTAATTAAGTCAAGGCAACTCATATTTTTTAATCGTAATCGGGTTTATTCAGATATAATATCCTATAACTTTTGCAATATCGCCCACAGGCACTAGAAAGTATTTTTAATTAGTAAATTTTATGTACTTTTCAATGACATTTTTAATTATTATTATATGTATATTTTTTTAGAATTTTCAACTTTAGCGAATGGTATGTAATACTAAAGAACATACGTAGATATGTCGAAATAGGCATTAATTTCACGTACTGAAAAGATATCTCTACTAATTGAGCCCATAATAGGTATTTCACCTTCAATCGTTATTTCATACCAACTTTTCAAATGTTCTATAATTTTTAACGAAAAATAGCCCTATCACAGAAAAAGTTGAAAATCGACCAATAAGTTGATGTCAGTTTAATCAAGCCTTCAAGTGCTATCATAAAATGTAAAAAAATGCATAGAATTCCATTTAAAAAAACATAAGTTTCTGTTCGTTCGTCGTTGTCGAACATTCTGAATTAATAAAAATGTTTTTAAGTTGTAGATTTTATGATTATCTACAATTTTTGTATTAAAAATTATTCGCTATCTACATTATTCGATACCAATAATAGACTTTACTGCTCCGCTGGGATACCCTGTATATTAAAATTTAGAGCACTTGTATTATATATGGTAATATAACATATATAAGATTAAAAAACGTATTTATAAAATTGTAAATTTTAGGATTATAACTCTAATAATTCTGAAGTGTGTCATTTTATAGTATACATTTTAGTGATGGAATATGAAGCACCGTGTATAAATACATATCATATTGCTGTGACTCTTTCAAATTTACATATAAATAAAATAAATTTAGTTTACTTAATTAAGTCGTAACTGGGAGTCAAGCACGCATCCTAGTGCTAGGCCTTATGCTAGACTATGATACGGTGAACTTTCTGCTGAAAGGTAGGTTAAGCAAAACATTCTACATGTAACTAGCTCAGTTTGAAAATAAATAGTTCTCTCAGGGGCAGAAAATATGACTTGATTCTCCTTCTCTTTAATCATCTCCAGGTCAGGTAAAGAAATAAAATACAAAATAAATCTTAATATCTAATTTATTAAAATAAAATAATTCTAAATAAATTCAAAAGTTTTAATCTACAAATATTTGCACATCCAAAATCAATATTCGGTCATAATTCAGATTTATACATCATAAACAATAAAATATTACAAGAAATAAAGAATAAATGAAATCACCATGTCGTGCAAGCTTATATCTAAAATGTGAACGTGATTATTATTATTAATATTTGTCATAGATACATGTAAACAATCAAAAATTAAAAATAAATTAACCGTGATGAATTGTACTGGAATGTAAATTAAAAAAAAAATAAAATTGTGCGGTCTACTATTTGATAACAAAATATAGACATTAAGGAAGTGGCTTTGCACTAATTAGTCCTGTCCGGCGCCTTTTCTCGCTCCCAACACAGTACCATCAGTAACAAATTCACACAGAAGAGTATCCCAAAGTTCCACCCTACGAGCATGTCATTTTCAGCTCGTCGGACGCAACCCGAACATACATCATCATGTGCACACCCCTTAAGGAATATATATATTTTTAATTAAATAAATAAAGTGAAATAAAACAATGTCTCTGCGTATTCAATAAATTAACTCAGCCCTGATTAGTTCTGCCTGGTGCCTTTTCTCGCTCCCAAACGCAGTACCACCAAGACCAATTCGTGTATATCAAATTCACCAGGACTCCATGCTATGAATTAAATAATGACATAATTCATTTCACACATCCCTGATGTATTATTCAACACGTTAATATTGAACACCCAAATACAACAAAATATACTTAATTCTCATATCAAAAAGAAATAATATATATATATACATTAAAAGAAAATAAACTTTACCTTTTCACGAAATTCCAATACAAAAACACCACTACAAATAAAGAATTTGGAGACGCCACTATACACACATTTATAACAAATATTGTTAATCACCTTAATTCTTCATACATCGTATTAAACTCTTCCATAATTTTCAATAAAAGATTTTGTTCACTTAATATATATATAACCTATATACACATAAACAAAATTATTAGTTTCAAATATCCTTTGTAGGATGAATAAATTTAAAAGAAAAATAAATTATACGGAAAAGAAAATGATTATGTTATTCAAAGTTATCATTACAAATGCTAGAAAGTTTTGTCATAACGTACGGCATAGTACCCTACATGCAAAACAAAACCCTCTAGAAAGAAGAAAATAAAATGAAATTAAATAAATTCAAACACCGAGTTCATAAAAATAAAAGTATTTCATACATAGGTAGTTATTCGAATACATCTAAACATTTTAATGTAATGCGCGCAGCATGTTAAAAATAAAATTATTATAAGTGTAGAATCTTGTAAAAATTTTATAAGTATTGAAAATCTCAGAAATTATTCTAAGTCCGGATTTTAAAATAATCCTATTAAAGAAGAGGGAGGAAGTGGTTTTCACCTACTTTTAGACTTGCTAATATTGCGGTTTTCACCAGCAATTTCCGAAATTTTTATCTGTCCGCGCTTTTATTCGTAAATTTCCTTACAAAAACGTACGGCAACTTTCGTTAAGCACGAATCCATCTCCCAAAATTGTATGTCGACGGTGCTGCTCTTATCGGTTGCATGAGGAAACAGCGTATTAATAATCCTTGCGAGAGGTAAACAAACATGTGACCATAAATCCGTCTATACATTATGACTCAGCCGAGCACCTGATAAACAATACTTTTTGTACCGGTCAGTCCTTGCCAATGCCAGACGTATTTGTGCGAGGAACACCTGCTCGATCCTTTTTACGTAGCATTTAATACGTCTTAAAATTATAACCTTATAAAAATTTTATTAAGATTCTTTTATGTTTTACTTAAATAAAAATAAAGTTTTCATAAATTATTAATACAGTAAATATTTATACACATCATGGTGAAAATGAATAAAGTGAAAATTAATTTAAATAAAACTTGGAGTGATCTTGATTCTACTTATTTATTTACATATTATTATTTATTCAAGATCACTGCATAAATATCCCTATGGGAATATCTGTAATTTATAAGCGAGAATCGCTAATGTCAATGGTATAAATTCAAGATTTCCCATAAATACCAGTTAATATACTTATACATTATTTACAATATTATTGATATAAAACATAGAGACATGAAATTTCCCTATAATATGCTTATTCTATCTATATACAAATCAGAAGTGAATATGCAAAACTCTTGGAGTTTATTTTAAACTTTACTCCTTTCATGACGAGAAAGTTTAAACAAATGACATTTAAAACACCTAAATTAATTAAACTACTTATAACTATATATACAAAAGTGTATTTAAATTCTTTAAATTTTACACCTTTCATAGGTATTACAAATATTGTAATTGCATCATCGAGTTCCCTTAAAATGAAGTGGCAATTGTAGTCCACTATTTTGGGAAAACTTCTTAACATTTTTAAGTATCTGGGCTGTGGGTACTTTTCAACTGCATCCAAAACCTCTATTCTCGCATGGGTCCATATAAATTTCACACCCTCTTGTAAAATCATTTTATCATTCACATGATGTGACACATTTTCATCATGTGGGTTTAATATATGCTGTACGGGCTTTACATACCCATAATGTAAAATATTTTGTTCCTTATGAACAATTTTATTTAAATTCACTAATAAATTTACCACTATTGGATATAATTCCACGAAACATTTATATAGCTGTACCAACCAAAGAGAATTAACGTTTACAAACCACTTTGCATTAGTACTTATTAACAATAATGTTTCTATTAATTTTGGGAGTTGTAGCTGATGTTTTATTGATTGAAATAAACATAAACTTAATTTATTATTCTCAATGTTTTCTAAATAATCTAAATATTCCTTAATTACTACTGTGATGGGGTTCATTAAATTATATACTAAATTTTCAATAATTTCATCTTTTAACAAACTTTTAATTTTAAATTGAACACTTAATTTCTGCTTATGGGAAGATGGATGAGTCGTTTCTGTTTTAAAACAATTATCATAGTCTACTGCTAAATCTACATTACCATTAAATAATTTAACATCTTTTGTCAAAGGATCACTCACATTATCATTATTAATCTGTTTGTTGCAAATCAAATTTTTGTCACCCATATTTATTTCCCGGTGTGAACATTTATTTATTATGTCACCCATATATTTCGTGGCGTCTTTCTTTTGAAGACCCTCCACATGGTGTGTACATTTATTATTTATGTCACCCGTGGCAAACATGGACTCTTCCCTTTGAAGATCATCCACATGGTGTGAACCTTTATCCTTGTCAATCAAACTATCATTATTTATTTTTAAAGTGAGGTCCCTGTCAAAATTATTAATCATTGAATTATTAACTAAAATTTTATCATCTTGGGCACCTTTGTCCCAAGACATGTTTACTTTACTATTGTGAAGGGTTCTATTTTCCCTTTCCAATTTCGATGTATATAGACTCAAAAAATCCATCCCAAGTACGCAGCAATATTTTAATCTTGGTGTAACAATAAATTGTGTTACAAGTTCTACATCACCCATCTCTATATTTATACAAAATACATTATCTTGCTTATAAAAACCTAATTTTTCAAACCTTTTATCAAATAATCCCCCATCTAAAAGTGACAATTCTAATTCACTATCTATTATAGCTACACCATATACATCCCCTACTTTAACATCTACCAGTGGAAATTTAGTGGTTATATTACTTAAATCTACGAAGTTTCTCTTGCCTCGTTGTTTCTTCTTTCTCCCTTTGGTTGGACCTACCAAAAATCCAGGTCCTTCTTTATTGCTCCTCTTGACGCATCTTTCATCACAGCTTCTGTTTTATTTTCTTTATTTTCAATAATTATGTTATTAAATCCTCGGGTATCTTCTGTTTCATTTCTTCCATATTTTCTTGTTACATGACCCTCCTGTCTCCAATTATTATTATTATTATTACTACTACTACTATTATTACCCATGTTCTTGTTGTTACCATTCTCCACCCTTCCTCCCTGGTAATTATTATTCTGATACCGATTACCATTGTTTCTTTGTTGGTTATTACCATTATATCTTTGCTGAGCATTATAATAGTTACCATTGTTACCTGCTTTGTACCCATTTTTATTCTGAAATACACTCCTATCTTCCACGTCGTCCAGACGCTTTACCAATTCCAAGAGTTGCTCAACGGTGTCTATACCCTGTAAAGCAACTGCTTGTACTACCTCATGCTCGAAATGATTAGCTAACTGGGTAACAATGTCACACTCCTGGATCACAGGTTGTATATGTTTCAAGAAAGAATATTTCCGAATAACATAATTCTCTCTAGATGTAATGGAACGATATTTTCCAAAAGTAAGGTCATGTCTAATGCGTCTTTGCTGAGTTTGTCCCCAGTACTGCCTAATAAACATGTTTTCTAATTCTTCGTACGACTGTACCTCATCAATTACCATATCGTACCATAATAACGCATAATCTCTAAGACACCCTCTCATGAAATGTAATTTCGACATATCATCATGAATACCACGAATATATGTCTTAATGGTTTTAAGAAATGCCATAGGGTTGTCTTTATTATACCCAGAAAATTTTGGTATATTTTCTGTGCCAAGTGATACCTGTTGCGACACCACACAAGGTGTAATTGTACCTTGTTCAACTCTTGTTTTCAAATTCTTAATCGTGTCTTGACAATTTAATGTCATATCCTGTAGCTTTAAAAGTGAATCTGTGCATGCTCCATATTTGACTCTACAGTCCTCGAATTTATTTGTTAGATTTTGAACATCTTTCTGAACTGACATGGCACTACTGTCCACCTTCAGTTCCAAGAATTGTATCTTCTCATCTTGTCCTCCAATCCTTTCTTCTATCTGTCTAAAATTTTCTCTCGCTACACCGGCCCTCTGATTCATTTCATCTATTAAAAAATTACTGCTATCCTTGCACTTTTTTTCATTTGCTTCAATTTTTTCATTGATCTGTGCCGTGCTTTGTTTCACATCTTCTTTTATTTTATTATTCATTGCAGACATTTCTATTCTACAAGCTTTAATTCTTTCATCAATCTTCTCATTCATCGACTTTACTACAGCTTGTATCTCTAATTTATTCTCATCCAGTTTCTTGTTTATATCTTCTTTATTTTCTTGAAACTTCTTGTTCATTTCAGTTTTATTTTCATCTAACTTTCTATTTATATCTTCTTTCATTTCTATCTTGTCACTTTCCAATTTACAGAAAAGTTTTTCAAATAGAAAATCAAATCTATCTCCGCCTGGCACTTCTTTTGTTTCAATTTTTACATTTTCAGTCACATTTTCATCCTCATCAAGAGGTATCGTCTTTTCTGAATCTGTCACAGAGGAAATGCCTTGTGGTTCCCTGTACGTTTCAAATAAATATTTGGTGTCCATACTACTTTCAGGATTTTCACCCTCGCCTTTATACTCAGACATATTTACTTTATCTGTCCTGGCACTTAAAGAGACTTATTTGTGGAGAAAAATAAATCAAAACTTGACAAAATTTTATTTGTGAATTATATTTATTAATTATTCAAATGCACCTAAAGGTGAAAGTACCTCCCTTTAATTATACAGCTATTTGAATATTAAATAATCAATTAATTTTTATCTTAACAGTTTAAAAATGTAGAAGTTTTGCCCCACTACGTTGGTCGCCATATATATGCTATGGAACGGCAAAACTTTTACACCATGAACATTGGGCATCATATCAATAATATGGAAATGTGAAATTGCTAATAAATTGTAAATATATTTGAAATGTAAATGCAAATGTTTTGCCCCACTACGTTGGGTGCCATATATACATTATAGAAAGTGTTAATAAATGATATATATATAAATGTAAATGTATCATGGCCCCACGTTGGGCGCCATATATATGCTGTGACTCTTTCAAATTTACATATAAATAAAATAAATTTAGTTTACTTAATTAAGTCGTAACTGGGAGTCAAGCACGCATCCTAGTGCTAGGCCTTATGCTAGACTATGATACGGTGAACTTTCTGCTGAAAGGTAGGTTAAGCAAAACATTCTACATGTAACTAGCTCAGTTTGAAAATAAATAGTTCTCTCAGGGGCAGAAAATATGACTTGATTCTCCTTCTCTTTAATCATCTCCAGGTCAGGTAAAGAAATAAAATACAAAATAAATCTTAATATCTAATTTATTAAAATAAAATAATTCTAAATAAATTCAAAAGTTTTAATCTACAAATATTTGCACATCCAAAATCAATATTCGGTCATAATTCAGATTTATACATCATAAACAATAAAATATTACAAGAAATAAAGAATAAATGAAATCACCATGTCGTGCAAGCTTATATCTAAAATGTGAACGTGATTATTATTATTAATATTTGTCATAGATACATGTAAACAATCAAAAATTAAAAATAAATTAACCGTGATGAATTGTACTGGAATGTAAATTAAAAAAAAAATAAAATTGTGCGGTCTACTATTTGATAACAAAATATAGACATTAAGGAAGTGGCTTTGCACTAATTAGTCCTGTCCGGCGCCTTTTCTCGCTCCCAACACAGTACCATCAGTAACAAATTCACACAGAAGAGTATCCCAAAGTTCCACCCTACGAGCATGTCATTTTCAGCTCGTCGGACGCAACCCGAACATACATCATCATGTGCACACCCCTTAAGGAATATATATATTTTTAATTAAATAAATAAAGTGAAATAAAACAATGTCTCTGCGTATTCAATAAATTAACTCAGCCCTGATTAGTTCTGCCTGGTGCCTTTTCTCGCTCCCAAACGCAGTACCACCAAGACCAATTCGTGTATATCAAATTCACCAGGACTCCATGCTATGAATTAAATAATGACATAATTCATTTCACACATCCCTGATGTATTATTCAACACGTTAATATTGAACACCCAAATACAACAAAATATACTTAATTCTCATATCAAAAAGAAATAATATATATATATACATTAAAAGAAAATAAACTTTACCTTTTCACGAAATTCCAATACAAAAACACCACTACAAATAAAGAATTTGGAGACGCCACTATACACACATTTATAACAAATATTGTTAATCACCTTAATTCTTCATACATCGTATTAAACTCTTCCATAATTTTCAATAAAAGATTTTGTTCACTTAATATATATATAACCTATATACACATAAACAAAATTATTAGTTTCAAATATCCTTTGTAGGATGAATAAATTTAAAAGAAAAATAAATTATACGGAAAAGAAAATGATTATGTTATTCAAAGTTATCATTACAAATGCTAGAAAGTTTTGTCATAACGTACGGCATAGTACCCTACATGCAAAACAAAACCCTCTAGAAAGAAGAAAATAAAATGAAATTAAATAAATTCAAACACCGAGTTCATAAAAATAAAAGTATTTCATACATAGGTAGTTATTCGAATACATCTAAACATTTTAATGTAATGCGCGCAGCATGTTAAAAATAAAATTATTATAAGTGTAGAATCTTGTAAAAATTTTATAAGTATTGAAAATCTCAGAAATTATTCTAAGTCCGGATTTTAAAATAATCCTATTAAAGAAGAGGGAGGAAGTGGTTTTCACCTACTTTTAGACTTGCTAATATTGCGGTTTTCACCAGCAATTTCCGAAATTTTTATCTGTCCGCGCTTTTATTCGTAAATTTCCTTACAAAAACGTACGGCAACTTTCGTTAAGCACGAATCCATCTCCCAAAATTGTATGTCGACGGTGCTGCTCTTATCGGTTGCATGAGGAAACAGCGTATTAATAATCCTTGCGAGAGGTAAACAAACATGTGACCATAAATCCGTCTATACATTATGACTCAGCCGAGCACCTGATAAACAATACTTTTTGTACCGGTCAGTCCTTGCCAATGCCAGACGTATTTGTGCGAGGAACACCTGCTCGATCCTTTTTACGTAGCATTTAATACGTCTTAAAATTATAACCTTATAAAAATTTTATTAAGATTCTTTTATGTTTTACTTAAATAAAAATAAAGTTTTCATAAATTATTAATACAGTAAATATTTATACACATCATGGTGAAAATGAATAAAGTGAAAATTAATTTAAATAAAACTTGGAGTGATCTTGATTCTACTTATTTATTTACATATTATTATTTATTCAAGATCACTGCATAAATATCCCTATAATATATATATGCTGTGACTCTTTCAAATTTACATATAAATAAAATAAATTTAGTTTACTTAATTAAGTCGTAACTGGGAGTCAAGCACGCATCCTAGTGCTAGGCCTTATGCTAGACTATGATACGGTGAACTTTCTGCTGAAAGGTAGGTTAAGCAAAACATTCTACATGTAACTAGCTCAGTTTGAAAATAAATAGTTCTCTCAGGGGCAGAAAATATGACTTGATTCTCCTTCTCTTTAATCATCTCCAGGTCAGGTAAAGAAATAAAATACAAAATAAATCTTAATATCTAATTTATTAAAATAAAATAATTCTAAATAAATTCAAAAGTTTTAATCTACAAATATTTGCACATCCAAAATCAATATTCGGTCATAATTCAGATTTATACATCATAAACAATAAAATATTACAAGAAATAAAGAATAAATGAAATCACCATGTCGTGCAAGCTTATATCTAAAATGTGAACGTGATTATTATTATTAATATTTGTCATAGATACATGTAAACAATCAAAAATTAAAAATAAATTAACCGTGATGAATTGTACTGGAATGTAAATTAAAAAAAAAATAAAATTGTGCGGTCTACTATTTGATAACAAAATATAGACATTAAGGAAGTGGCTTTGCACTAATTAGTCCTGTCCGGCGCCTTTTCTCGCTCCCAACACAGTACCATCAGTAACAAATTCACACAGAAGAGTATCCCAAAGTTCCACCCTACGAGCATGTCATTTTCAGCTCGTCGGACGCAACCCGAACATACATCATCATGTGCACACCCCTTAAGGAATATATATATTTTTAATTAAATAAATAAAGTGAAATAAAACAATGTCTCTGCGTATTCAATAAATTAACTCAGCCCTGATTAGTTCTGCCTGGTGCCTTTTCTCGCTCCCAAACGCAGTACCACCAAGACCAATTCGTGTATATCAAATTCACCAGGACTCCATGCTATGAATTAAATAATGACATAATTCATTTCACACATCCCTGATGTATTATTCAACACGTTAATATTGAACACCCAAATACAACAAAATATACTTAATTCTCATATCAAAAAGAAATAATATATATATATACATTAAAAGAAAATAAACTTTACCTTTTCACGAAATTCCAATACAAAAACACCACTACAAATAAAGAATTTGGAGACGCCACTATACACACATTTATAACAAATATTGTTAATCACCTTAATTCTTCATACATCGTATTAAACTCTTCCATAATTTTCAATAAAAGATTTTGTTCACTTAATATATATATAACCTATATACACATAAACAAAATTATTAGTTTCAAATATCCTTTGTAGGATGAATAAATTTAAAAGAAAAATAAATTATACGGAAAAGAAAATGATTATGTTATTCAAAGTTATCATTACAAATGCTAGAAAGTTTTGTCATAACGTACGGCATAGTACCCTACATGCAAAACAAAACCCTCTAGAAAGAAGAAAATAAAATGAAATTAAATAAATTCAAACACCGAGTTCATAAAAATAAAAGTATTTCATACATAGGTAGTTATTCGAATACATCTAAACATTTTAATGTAATGCGCGCAGCATGTTAAAAATAAAATTATTATAAGTGTAGAATCTTGTAAAAATTTTATAAGTATTGAAAATCTCAGAAATTATTCTAAGTCCGGATTTTAAAATAATCCTATTAAAGAAGAGGGAGGAAGTGGTTTTCACCTACTTTTAGACTTGCTAATATTGCGGTTTTCACCAGCAATTTCCGAAATTTTTATCTGTCCGCGCTTTTATTCGTAAATTTCCTTACAAAAACGTACGGCAACTTTCGTTAAGCACGAATCCATCTCCCAAAATTGTATGTCGACGGTGCTGCTCTTATCGGTTGCATGAGGAAACAGCGTATTAATAATCCTTGCGAGAGGTAAACAAACATGTGACCATAAATCCGTCTATACATTATGACTCAGCCGAGCACCTGATAAACAATACTTTTTGTACCGGTCAGTCCTTGCCAATGCCAGACGTATTTGTGCGAGGAACACCTGCTCGATCCTTTTTACGTAGCATTTAATACGTCTTAAAATTATAACCTTATAAAAATTTTATTAAGATTCTTTTATGTTTTACTTAAATAAAAATAAAGTTTTCATAAATTATTAATACAGTAAATATTTATACACATCATGGTGAAAATGAATAAAGTGAAAATTAATTTAAATAAAACTTGGAGTGATCTTGATTCTACTTATTTATTTACATATTATTATTTATTCAAGATCACTGCAATATGTCAGTAGACAATTCGTTGAATACAGTGGAAATTTCATGAAGAAATATTAATAGAAAATTGCTTAAATTATTATTTATAAATATGATGTGAATATAAACCTTGATCCTTTTCCACGTGATTTAACGCATTTTTTATTTGAGAATTTAAATTTCGACATTGGTTAATTAATCATCAATTTAGACGAAAAATGTTTTAAAAATTGTTTCCTCCTATTTAACAGCGAACGCTATTATGTAAACCACAATGTTAGAATGATTGCTTTAACCAAAATATATGCATATGTGTGAATATATTAGATCATAAACTAGTTGAACGATTATATCTCTTATTTCCTAATTTTTTTTTTCGCTTCGAAAATACACTCATTAATTTTAGTATTTCTATTTAATATGCTTGTTAAATTTTCTTCATGTTAAACTAAAATTATTAAATATAATAATTGAAATATGTATATTGTAAAATGTTTCCAAAATTGTGCATGTTAAAAATGTGCTTACTACTTTTCCAAAGAAGACAGGAAGTTCATAGGTGTCATATTTTCTAACCAGGAAAAATATTTAAAGCTGTTGACCTTTTCATTTTCTTTAATTTACCAAAGTGCTTCTGTCGATGTCATTAAACGGGAAAATACATTTATTTCCCAGTAAATCTCAAGAGATTATTTACTCTCGCGTATTATTCCAGGCTCAAAATATCTCGTTAAATCAGAGAAAATGTCAAGAAGCTTACTATCGCACTTCTTTGTCAGCAAAAGAATTTTCTATGAATTTGAAAGCTCCTGAAACTGCAAATGGCAATTTGTTGTTTATGTTCGGCGTCATTCACATAACGCCAGTGACATTCAATTCAAGGAAGTACTTACTCTCTAATTACTGTATATACTAGCTCTAACTGATATTCTTAGAAAGAGTTGACAAACATCAAACGCCAACGTATAATTTTAATGTATCTGATTTATTTACAAAGGCAAGTGCATTTTCAATAGAAAATGTTTATGAATACTTTTGCTTTGTGCAGTGTAAGTCGTAAGTCCATATCATTTAGAATAAAAATCAAATAATTTAATTACACATACAATTATTACACAATTTTCGTAATTTAAAATTATTAAATATATTTATGTTTATAAAGTAAAATGATTTCTTGCAATTGAAAATTGTGTGGCCCAGAATAGTCGAATATTATTCAGGAATATATCAGTGTTCTCGTTTATTTAATATTTTTATTCAGCACATAATATTTACAATTTTTATTTTATTTTATGTTACTAGCTGTGCCTGGCATGCGTTGCAATATCACTCAAAGAACGCGTACGGTTTCCAGTCTTGCTTCCTGTTGCTCGATTGTTTCAGAAGAACAGGCTTTAGCATCGAGCGGTTTCTAGTCTTGCTTCCCGTTGCTCTTCTGTTTCAGACGTACGGGATTAAGCAGTGCGTACTCGAACTGTTTCCAGTCTTGCTTCCTGTTGCTCATCTGTTTGTGAACCTCGTGACGACGCGACGTTTACTTTCGTGCTTGGGGTGTAGATCGAACAATTGCGCGTGGTTTGGGTTGCATAAATGATTTGCCAGCGTGCGTTGGGTCAGGGGGCTCATGTGATGTATTGCTATCAGATGGCCTCACACACAAGTGAATAGCACTTTTATGAGGTCAAGTGTGTAAGGAATTATTATAATGACAGCCATGGGGGAAAAAATAATAAAATAGTATTAGTATTAAAAATTAAGAAAATGGAATTAATTTATGTTATAAATTGTATTATAAGGAATGTTGTTATTATAAATTGTATTTTGTGTTTGTAGGAGTGTGTAAATAAATTATTATTATTATTATAGAAAGTAATGCTTTGTGACGACTATTACAAATTCACTTGGAGAAAGCAAAAAAAAATACGTTTGACATTTATTATATAATATCTATCAGCAAATGGAATTTCACAATCAATATCACTTGTTATGTCACACATGAACATCTATATCACTGCTTGTGTTCGATTCAATTCAATTCCACATTCCATACAATAATAAAAACACGAGAAAAAAATGTACCCTGACAGACTGTCAGGGTACTTAACCAAGTTTTTGTTATAATTGTCATCATGAAAGCATTTCGCCGACATTTATTCTTTCTGATAAACTTTAAATTTATTGCGAGGAATGTTTTATTCTTTTGGTTGTATACAAATTGCGACTCACGAAAGTTTAGTCGCAATCGGATGAATGGTATAGAAACGCATACGGGACAGACAAAGATACATTCATGTATACATATATATTTAGATGTTCGTAATATATATATATTGACTCTACAGATAATATAGTATTTCTTACATATAACAATTAATGAGTTGACAGTAACTCGGTGATGTATTTATTTCACTATAATTTCAAAACCTTAAGACTAACCACCATGATTCTGCATGCTAAAAATTGTTTATAAATAAATTTCTATCGGTAGGTACTGGTTTCAAGGGTAAGTCAACAGGTTACTATACAGCTTGAGCGCGCGGGGTATGATCACCCGATGCCAGTCGATATTCTTCGGACGTATATTCGGAAAATTGATCTCCGCCAGCTGTGTTCGCCAGATATAGATATTTACATCAGTTGCGTACTGGCTGCAAAGAGGAATGCACGTAGGTTTTTGTGTTATTTTATGGTATTTCTGTTATACTTATTTATAGTTTTTTTTTACCATGAAATTTCTATTTATTTATTTTTCTCTAGACATCTTAGTTTATTCTGCAGATGTTTCAGGCGGGTTGTTTTTATTTCATTCTAAAACCCAGTTGTACTGCTATAACTTTTTACACAACTACATTATTATTTAAATTCATAAGGATAATCATAATTACGTTATAAGTATTACAATCTTCGCGTTATTATCGACTTAGTTATCTAAGCAATCGTCATCACTTAAAGAGAAAATTTAATTTGTTCTTTTTGCCAATCTGCGAAAAAATAATCAGATCACTATGAGTTCGAATATGAGCAGGCAATGCTAGTATGTTGTGCCGTAAATCTAATATGTATTATCGGACCACGTTTAGATGCGAGTTTACGTATACCATCGGGTGATCATACCTCGCGCGCTCTTGCTGTATAATTGACTTTACGTACATAATTTTTATAATATCACATATATTTTAAGAAAATTTTATAATTGCTACTAAATACACACAAACATTTGGTATTACAAAATGAATAAAAAGTATATTACCTGAAATAAAACGCGTGTTTGTAAACTCTGGTGTATAAATATTACCTGATTTGGGACGTGATTAGCATCTAGCTACCGTATATGTGAATATTTATAGACTTGTCTGCATGTTAATAAACTCTAGCTAACACAATTAACAGGTATTTTATAAAAATAACAATCATTTTTAAAATGTTGTTCTAACACGTTTTTTGTTTGTCAGTATATATAAACAAGTATGCAAACACATTATTGTATTTTAACTTGTTCCGGCATATTTTAATGTGATCTCGTTGGAGAATAAAAACTTTTAATGAATGATCAATACAAAAATATTCAATATTACTGAAGCTTAATTTTTAGAAATAAATAGAGATTATTAATGTGTATGAACCCCACCGATCATTTCTTTGGAAGTGATATTCCATTTCTCCCTGGCAGAAATTCGTTACTGCTCGAACGTTTTCTTGATGACACAACATTCAAATCGCTTTCTATTAGACTTCCATCTAGGGAATTTATCGGTCACTCCATCTGCTTATAGCAATTTCATCATACCAGTTCTTTACAATGCATGATCGATGAAAACAGCAATATCATCCATGAAAGAATGAGTTCTTCTACCATTTTTGTTTTACATGGGGAAGAATAATGGGCCACACAAGGTAATACAGATATATTTGGATAGTGAAAGCTCGACATTCTACGAAATAAAGTTTGTTTTGTCCTCTATTACTGATCTTACGATATCACTCTTATATTTAGAGATTAACCTAAAAGAAATTGGTTTATAACAATATTTGCCGCTCATCTGCTTATATTCTAAAAGCTATTTTATGCCTTGCAATAAGAAGAATAGAAACAAACGGTCTAGATATATATTATATCTCCATAGGTGTTATTGTCGGAAAAGATCAACACTATCAACGTAATAATAATTATGGTCCAGATATAACAAACATATTTAGGAAGTCTTATAAAATATTGAAGTATTTTAGTTGTCTACTGAATTATAAGACATGACTAATGATAAAAGTGAGATTTTTATATTTTTTTTATTTATCATTTCTGATCTAATACACCTAACTCAAAATTCGCAAGTACACCATCTTCATACCTTAATTAGTTTAAGCGCTGGACTGGAAATCTCAGGATGTACTTACGTTAATTTGAAAGAGTGTAATTTTTAAATAAAACCATAAATTATAAATTATTACAATGCATTTTTTGACTGTATCTCTATACTAGAATCGCGAGAATCGAGATTCGGTAATAAAAGTGCGTGATCACAACGTGATCAAGGAATCCTATGCATAAAAACGGTCGGCGACAATGATCGTTTACATACATATTGCTGTGGTATTTTTCTGTATATTAAAAATATAAAAAAATAATTTGAAAACTGGATATAACCAGATTTAAATATTAAAAATTTTATATATGTAAAAACATTAATAAAACCAGATATAAGTGGTTATTACTAAATAAATGTGAATATAACCAGATATCAGTGAATCTGGTTAACACACTTTTATATATAGAAATAAAAAAATTAAACAAATAAAATGCCAACAAAAATAAATTCCAGCACAATTTATTTTAAATAAACATAGGTTCACATATTTGATATATTAGTTATAATTTAACATTTCATCAGATATAAATATATAGAATAATCCATTAACTGATATATATATTTTTGTTTAAACTATTGGATAACACAACAAATATTTGAACTGATGAACATACAATACAATACACATCAATGCAATGTGGGTTGCATACCCGTAAAAATGAAAGCATTAGCAATCCAAATAAAAATTGTATTGAACATTGTATAAAACAACGTTAAATAAATAAAAACTAACCTTAATAAGAAAACATAAAAGGATACAACTTGAATAACAATTCAATTTCCATTACAGGCAAGAAAATCCTGACATAGTTTTTAAATATAAAAAGGAAGAGCCTGACTACAAAGCCGCAGTGCACATAGCACTGCAAATACTCACAAGAAGGCAACAAATCCAGGTGAAGAAAAAGATGAATGCTAAAAACAGAGAAAGGATTATGTTAAGGGATGGCTCCGTCACAAGAGTAAATCACTTACAAGCAATAAGATTGCACGAAGAGGGAAACACTAGGTTCCATAGGGGTGAAACGCAATGAACAGAGGCCTGCATTTCAGTATATTGCAATAATAATAATAAACACTATTGTAAAAAGCAAAGGTCTTTACACGTAAATAAGTGTATTCCACTAAAATGTTCTAATCACTATATAGAGATTCAATTGTAATTTTCTTTGCATAAGACATCAATAGATACACATTTAAATATGCGATTGGCATAATTTCCTTCATATAAAAATGCTACAAGAGATTCCAAGCTAAAAACAAATAAAACATTAGTCAGAATATAATATATAGTACAGCTTAAAATACCTACCAGTCGATAAAAATCTATCGATATTAATTAGATATGCAAAAGCTTAATATGTAAACAACAACAATAACATGGCGGACGCAAAATCATGTGATCACATGACATCGATAATTACCAAAACAAACACGGAGGGCGCAGTAGAAGAAAATTCAAATAGAATCCAAACGTTTTAAAACAAAATAAGGCGTTTGTCAATTGTTAAGGGGTATATAAACACGTGCATTTGAAATTATAAGGAGTTCATCTGAAGATCTTGAATACCTAAGAACAAAAAGTTAATCAGTAGTCCCTTAAATTTTTGATCAGTGCTCCAAGCGTCGTTCAGTTAAATAAAATCTAAAAAGGCATAAACGCTTTTAAGATTGAAACACGTAGTGAAACAAAATGTGTAATTCGTTTCTCAAACAATAAGTGCGCGCTAAATACAGTAAAGCGCGGGATATTATTATTCGATTTTATAAAACCCGCCATAATAAATTTCAAAGGAATGGAAGAAAGGAATTATAAAGAAGAATTTGAAATGATATACAGTCAAGAAAAGTAAGTACAAGCACTACTTAATAAAGCTTCATCTTGCAATCTTGTAGTCAATAAATAAAAGAATCTTCATGTGTGTTATATAAAATTACTGGATAATAATAGTTTTAAAACATTATTCGAACATTTAATAAATCCTTCTTTGGATAAGTCTTGGCTTGACGTGAAAATCTCAAGTTAAGGCGATTCAACGGAGTTTTAACAATTTTACCTGGATAACAACAATTTAGAAATATTATTTAAACATTCAATAAATTCTTCTTTGGATAAATCTTGGGTTGACGTGAAAATCTCAAGTTAAGGCGATTCAACGGAGTGTTAACAAATTTATCTGGATAACAACAATTTAGAAATATTATTTAAACATTTAATAAATTCTTCTTTGGATAAGTCTTGGCTTGACGTGAAAATCTCAAGTTAGGGCGATTCAACGAAGTATTAACGTTTTTACTTGAATAACAATGGTTTCAAAATATTGTTAGAAATATCTAACAGGTTCTTCATTGTTTAAATCTCGATTTTGACGTGAAAATCTCAGGTCGAGATGATCCAATGGGGATACGTAGGTAAAGGATAGGGAAAATAAATTTAGTAATTTCTTTTGAATAGTAAGCATACATGAAGAGGTAATTTAGTAGACTTCTACAATTTTTAAAAAAAAAAAAAACAATAAAAGATTTGCAAGGTGCTTGTACCATAACTGAGAAGATAATATACCTAAATGAAATAAACTATTGTATTGTATAATAATCAATATATTTTTATGTTTTTGTAAATCTTCATACTGTAAATAAATATAAGTTGTGCTGACATTCATTATTTACTTATTTATACCCATCCCAAAGGAGAACATCAGGAAAGTAAACATCACAATCACAGCTAGAACTCACAATAAGGAAAAGCTGTGACATATTTCTTTTTTATAAAAATAAAGAAATTTACCTTTAAGACCCTGATATTATTAAAGAATATTAATTTATTAAATTGACTATTGGTTATCAACCATAGTACAGCATATCACAGCAATATGTGTGCATACGACTTTAGTGTGACCACATAAACCCAACGTGATCACTGAATCTGTTCAGCGATTTGAGTATAGCTTACTTGTTGTAGAACGCAAGTGTAAACAGAAACATTTTTTATGACGTAATTGGTAGTATTGTATTGAAGAAAATAAAGTAAAAATGGCGACTTGAAAACGATTTTATCATTTTATTAATAATATAACAGTAATTATATTAATAAGCCAGCGGGGCTTGCAGTTCAGGTGTGGGGTCATGCCACGTTATAGCTTAGGGTTAGGTTGGATATGACAAGGCGGATTTTGTTATACTACCGGAGATAGTGTTCCGGTTATGAATAGCTAAAGTCGTAGAAGCAACCAAGACGAAAGCAACGGGCGATACAAATTCAGAGTTGGCAGAAAAGAGATCAACAGCAAGTACAGGGAGTAGTGAGATAACTGCCTAGGAAGTAGTGATCCAATTTGGAAGTAACTGCAATGATACAAGAATTTGGAGGTGACGTCGATGAAGATGCGTTAACCCGGATCCTTAGGATAGAGATGATTAAGCAATCGCATAGTGTGGGTGATAAAGTAATAATGCCAATCCTTATCAGCAAGTTTAATGGTGTTGCATTGTCATGGTTTTATTCCAACCCAGAATTTTTTACATATGCTGATCTTAAAGAAAAGTTACTATAGTATCTTTGGTTATAGAGAAAATCGCATAGTATTAATGAGTAAATTTGATAATAGAAAATAGAACAGGAATAAATTTCAATTACTACCAAGACAAAGTACTGTTGGGAAATAAACTAGATATCTGTGAAAGTGATCTAATTCTCTATATAATCAATGGTTTTGACAATGGGATTTTGCAAGCACAGGCATGGATGGCACGGTTTACATCTCTGTCGAATCTACTGGCTGTGACGACAAACGTGACAAGCAATGAACGACATTGAATTTGGTCGAGCACAGTTTTTTATTCAAATATCCTTGAACTCAATGCTTCAAAGTTGATTGTATAGTGTTTTAATTCTAGGGAGGAAGGATATTCTATATCTCCATGCAAGGAAGCTAATAAGAAATTATGTTCTGGGTGCAATCAGGAAGGACATAGCCCGAAGAAGACAAACCATGGTGGGGCAAGAACCGAAAATTCCGCCTGCTTACCAGGCGGAATTTATTTGTTTTAATTCTTGTAATGGAGAATTTAAATTGCTTACTTTTCTCAATAGTGGTAGCAGGATATCGTTTATAAAAAAAAGAAATATGTTCCTAGCAGTCATATGAGTCAATATTAGTTTTCAATTGATTTTATGACACATTACCATGATGTTAAAATTAATTATGTTTTTGTACCTATTACTTTTCATGCTGTTAGTAATAATTCACTGAGTTATGACTCAGATAATGACGTTTAAGATTCAAAACTAAATATTTGTAATATTAAAACTAATATTACAAATATTTAGTTTTAAACAGAGATTGGAATTTAATTTCATTTAAATGAAGCAAAACACAAAAATAATAATGATGATCCTCTTTATTCTTTACAAAATTTTTTTTTTTTTTTTTTTTTTTTAATTTACTCTAAGGGACTAGTTTCGACATTATGTCATCATCAACCTAGAATCTAAACAAAAATTAACCGTTACAAAATTTACCACGAATAAGTATGTATAAAAATATCAAATGCAAAATTACACGTGTATGATACTCACAGTCAATTGTTTTTCAAAGTATCTCTTATCATAAGTTAATGTATGCAGATACAACTATGGGTTTAATAGGATCTTTCGAAAATATTTGATAGGTGGTTTTCATATTAAATTAAGATGATGATAGATAAAAATTTTTAGATAAAATTACACGTAAAAATATTAAAAACACAAGTCACGTGACATGGTGGACAAATACAGTGCACAATATAACATGAAGCAAATAAAATACCATACAAGGTCATGCAAGTTATTGATAAAACATAATAATTAATAAGTCACTATCAAATAACAACAAACTAGAAATCGTATAAGTCAGCTTAAAAATGTAAAAGACGGCAATCCAGGCAACCAAAGATGCAGGACAAATATTGGTGTTATTATATAGTTTCTAAAAATGAAAAGAGTGGTTTGTCATGTGTATATACTTGATCATTTAATAAATTGTAACGCTGTTTGTGTCTTTCAATCTCTAAAGTTTCTAACAAGTTAAGTTTTAAGCCTTTAGATTGTCTATGTAAAATTGAAATATTTTGAAAGTCAATATTATGTCCAGTTTCAAGTCGATGCTTGAAAACATTTGAAGTTAATTGATTTTTGTGTTCATACAATCTGTTACATAATTGTCGTCCAGTTTGACCTATATAAATAGAGTTACACTGAATACATTTCAAAGAATAAACACCACTTTCTTCTAGGATGTTTTGTTTGGGTTTTATATTATTTAAAATGTTATATAGTTGAGTATCTGTTTTGAATGAAAGTTTTATGTCAAATTTGTTAAATATTGGTTTTAATCCAATAGTGATAAAGTTATATGGTAGAGATTTATATTGTATATTATGTGAAATATTGTTATTTTTATTATAAAGAGGGTCTTGTTTAAGAATGATATGTTTTATCAGTTTATTAATTGTGTGAATAGGGAATTTAAAATTTGTAGCTAATTCATAAATATAATTAATTTCTTTAATTTTTGAGGTATGGTCTAATGAATATGTTATCGCTCTGTGTATATAATATTGAAAAGCAGACATTTTTTGTGATATACAATGATATGAGTTGTATGGGATTACAGTTGTAATAGATGATGGTTTCCTATAAATGTCTATGGTAATGTTATTATTACACTTCGTAAGGGTGATATCAAGAAAATTTAATTTTTCTTCTTTTTCTATTTCAAGTGTAAATTTCAAGTTATTATGTAAATTGTTTATGTAACTGTGAAAAATGTGGAGTTCATCCATAGTACCTGACCACATGCAAAAAACATCATCCACATACCTTACCCATTTTATTATCTTATTGTGAAAAGGGTTATTAGAGTTAATTATATTAGTAGTTTCTATATCGTTCAAATACAAATCCGCAAGTAGTCCTGAAAGTGGCATGCCCATTGGTAATCCGTCATTGACTTTATAAAATTGATCATTAAATTTGCAATAGTTTTGATTTACTATAAGTTCTAAGATTGAAGTTAAATTATTTATTTTAGATATATCTGTGTATTTCTGGGTAAAGATATTTTTAACTATTTCTAATGTATGATTTATAGGGACATTGGAATATAAATTTACTATATCAAAAGAAACCATTATAAAATCTGTATCTAAAGGTATATTTGTAATGTTATTTATGAATTGTTGAGTATTGTTAACAGAGCAGGTTGATGTAAAGTTTATTTCTTTAAAGACTTCTAACATAATTTTTGATAAATGGATAGCAGGTGACGAATAATATGCAGTGATTGGTCTAATCGGTATATCTATTTTGTGTAATTTAGGTAGGGCATATAAAGTTGGAATTTTTGGGTTCATTGGTATAAATGTATTGGAGTGTGGTGAATACTCTAGGAGTGTACCTTTACACTGGTTAATAATTGACTTCGTATTGCTAATTACAATTTTTAAAGGATTCTTTTGTAAAAGAGTGTAATTATTATTGGAAATGAATTCTAAAGTTTTATCTATATATGACTTACGATTCATGACAACCGTGCCAGCGCCTTTGTCTGCCTTTACATAAATTGCGTCATGCACCTCCAGCTTAGATTTGATCTTTTTAATAATTCTCCATTCCTCCCTGGATTTAAGTGATATGCTGTGATTTCGCTTTTCTTTATTTCTTAAAATCCCATACAACTCATATCATTGTATATCACAAAAAATGTCTGCTTTTCAATATTATATACACAGAGCGATAACATATTCATTAGACCATACCTCAAAAATTAAAGAAATTAATTATATTTATGAATTAGCTACAAATTTTAAATTCCCTATTCACACAATTAATAAACTGATAAAACATATCATTCTTAAACAAGACCCTCTTTATAATAAAAATAACAACATTTCACATAATATACAATATAAATCTCTACCATATAACTTTATCACTATTGGATTAAAACCAATATTTAACAAATTTGACATAAAACTTTCATTCAAAACAGATACTCAACTATATAACATTTTAAATAATATAAAACCCAAACAAAACATCCTAGAAGAAAGTGGTGTTTATTCTTTGAAATGTATTCAGTGTAACTCTATTTATATAGGTCAAACTGGACGACAATTGTGTAACAGATTGTATGAACACAAAAATCAATTAACTTCAAATGTTTTCAAGCATCGACTTGAAACTGGACATAATATTGACTTTCAAAATATTTCAATTTTACATAGACAATCTAAAGGCTTAAAACTTAACTTGTTAGAAACTTTAGAGATTGAAAGACACAAACAGCGTTACAATTTATTAAATGATCAAGTATATACACATGACAAACCACTCTTTTCATTTTTAGAAACTATATAATAACACCAATATTTGTCCTGCATCTTTGGTTGCCTGGATTGCCGTCTTTTACATTTTTAAGCTGACTTATACGATTTCTAGTTTGTTGTTATTTGATAGTGACTTATTTATTATTATGTTTTATCAATAACTTGCATGACCTTGTATGGTATTTTATTTGCTTCATGTTATATTGTGCACTGTATTTGTCCACCATGTCACGTGACTTGTGTTTTTTATATTTTTACGTGTAATTTTATCTAAAAATTTTTATCTATCATCATCTTAATTTAATATGAAAACCACCTATCAAATATTTTCGAAAGATCCTATTAAACCCATAGTTGTAGACGTTAGTCTAACTATCCAGACGTATATACTACTTGAAAGGTAATTTTCTCTATTGGATCTCTAATTTTCATAATTAGAATTATCGTATTCTTATTTATTATTTCAGATAGATTTATTTCCATACGGAAAAAAAGTTAATACCTTTAAGAGTATCAACATCAATTGAATGATTCCAACTTATACCTCTTGCAGAGCACATATATTCTGAATTACCTATACTAACTAACTTCTAATATTGCAGAATAGTGCAATGGATTTATAATCAATCCACGTACACTAGCGATTGACATTTTGATGTTAGACCTGATCGAAGAATAATCAGTGTTGCCAGTATAGGCTCAGTTGTAAAACCAGGAACATTTTGTGTGATATAGTTGGAGTATTGTATTAAAGAGAATAAAATAAAGATGGCGATTTGATAACTATTTTATCGTTTTATTACAAATATAACAGTGATTATATCAATAATCCAGTAAGGTTTACACAAGATACTAAAAATAATATTAACTTCCTCTCTTAGGAGCCTTCGGTACATAAAATTCAGTTAAGTATAAGCCTAATGCAATTATCTTTTTCTATTATTACAAAAAAACCGTGTTAAAAATAAAATTCTTTCTTTCAAGGATTATGAAAGAAAATTTTATCAAGTTGATATAACTTCACGCTGTTAATTCACTACAGTTTTATTATATGTATTTGCTTCCGGAACATTCACATGATTGGGAAAAATACGGTATGTATCAGGAAAAAATTGACATTGAGATTAAGCTTAAATTGAACAAACGTTTTCTTGGCGTCTTCAAATTAACGTCTCATTGTATTTTTCTATGGAAAGGAGAGACTAAACATTTCGCAGCTGTCGTGAACTCAATTAAATGTAAGCCTGAAGAGAATACGTTTCCAAGTATACATATTTACTTTTTATTTTATGAAAATACAAACGAAAATACAAGATTTTTCTGTTTATCATGTTCTAGATGAACTGGGAAAATTCACTTTATTTTTCTTGGTATTAAAAAATAATTATATATTTACAAGCAAAAAGATGTTTGTCTTTCATAGATACAAATAAATATATGCATGAATGTCATCAACATTTAGTAATTAGACTAAAGTAGTTCCTAATTTTTTTAAATTGTACTATTTTTTATCGAGTCTGAGAACTTTCTACACATATAGAGTAAAAGAGGTGTTGATTTAAGAAGAAAATGAGGTGTGCCACCACACGACTTTCTCATACGTATGGGCATTTTAAACTATACAATTTTAAGATTTTTTTACACATAAATTATTCAAAATACTATTCTAAGTACTTCTATTCTCTTAATAAATCGCTATAGAATACATACTTTGCAAGATATTCGAAAAAAAGTGCTACTCCCTAAGAGTAAAAGTGTTACTTCCGGCCCGAATTTTAAAATTTCATATATACAAAAAATATTTCAAATCTAGAATTAAATACTTTTGTACTCTTGATAAATATATATAGAATGCATAACTTACGACATATTTGCAAAAAATCGCTATTCGATAAGAGTAAAAGTGGTACTTCCTAGTTTATACAAAAGGTATTGAAAATTATACGTTAAATACTTTTATACTCGTAACGTACCTGTCTAAAAAGCATGATTTGCGAAAAATTCGCAAAAAACTGATTTTCGATAGGAGTAAAAAACCTACTTCCGGTAGGAATTTCGAAAAACTTTTTAAATAAAATTGTTCTCAATTTTAATTTTAAGTACATATGAATTCTTTATAAATTTGTTTAAACTTAGTAGTTGACGAAATATTGGCAAAATTCTATTTTTTCGCTGAAGTAAACTGCTACTTCCGGTATACCGATTTTACTAAAAGACTAATCAGATCTCAAGAGGGAGATTATACACGTAAATACAAAATTTGAAATTGATATCTACAGCGGTTTGACCGCTATCGTGGTCACACACACACAGACACACACAGAGACGCACACAGACACAGACACAGAAATTTTTTAAAAGCCACTTTTTCGGTATCAGGGGACTTCAAAACATGGACATCTGCAAAAATCTCGAGGTCGAAAATTTTCATCATCACAATACTTCCTTATACTACGTATAAGAAAGTAAAAGCAGCTATTTTTTAATTTTAGTTGATTTTGTTATTTTAATTTTTATTATTTGTGTGTAAACTGATGTGGTATCCTATATTGAAATAGTTATTTACGAACCAAGTGCGGGAAGACTATTTTCCCGCATGAGCGCACTTTGTAATTGAGCGAATGCGTGGAAGATATCTTCACGCAAGTGATTTGTACAATATTTTTTGTACAAACATTAAATTAAAAAAATATTATTGATTAATGTCATTAGTGTCATACCTAACCTAAGATAGATTACCTAATTAATTTAAGCATTTCATGTACGTAACTATTACTCACCTTTCCTTAAAATTAAGTTATTATATTCTTACACATGGCAAACATGAGGTATTTATTCTTATATTTATAAATTTATAGTAAATTTATTGCGTTTTTTTGGTTTAAAAAATAAAGCAATTTATTTCTTTAAAATATGGAGAAAATTCTATCCTAAGTAAAAAAATCTGTTCTTTCACAATTACCCAGTGTCAATACTATATGTTTGACATATGCAAGCGTAGAGACTATTATTACATTTCCCCATAGTACGGGGCAAGTATAGCGACATGTTTTTAAAAAATATGGCCGAAAAACAAAAAATACATCCGATTTGGGAAAACATTTATATGCGCTAAGAATATAGCAAGCAGTATGCCAACATTTTTTTGGAATTTTTTAGGCATCTGATTTTGAAATATCGATTTAAGTGCCACTATTAAAAAACTATAACGCACTTACCCCAACTGACCTTAATCATTTAATATAAGATAAAAATTAATTCGAGTTGTTGATCTTAAATATGACCGAATGTTATATTACATTATTAATGTTAGACAAAAGCCAAACGTCATTTCGATAAAGCTTTTATTGTTTTTGTGTTTGCAAGAAAAGAATGACCACTAAACTCTAACAATATTCCACATAATCTCCTCCACATCCAGCACAATCTTCAACTGTTTCTCTATATTTTTTATAAACTTTGTTCAACATTTCAACATTTCAGCCTCCGTAATCCGCATTTTCGTAGGCACTTATATTATTATATGCCTGAATTCTTTCTGTATGATATCAAACTTGTATTATATTTGTTTTCAAAATACAATATTTGTTGTGTGTAAATTGCGCTCAGATTGTAGCGCCATCTACTCCATTCTTCAACTGGCTGAAGTATAAGTTTCTTTGTTTATGACTCACTATTTTTTAAAATTTAGAATATTTAGAATGAAACAAAGACTAAACAAATTCGAAAACACAATAAATAATGTATGAAGTAAATACTAATTCATGAAAGTATAGAGAAAACAAGAGCAACATTAAGTTGAGGGTCACGTGGAGGTTCAACTTTCTGCACTTCATGTTTCTATCTAAAGCCTTTCAACTGCGTTTATATGTACGTATATAGGATCAGGTATAAAGAAATATACATAGAGGTTGGTGTAATAATTCGTGGGATGCGAAGAATAAGTCATGTCCACGCTTCTATTTTACGATGAAAAATGAAAAAAAAAACACGAATGAAAATACTTAATAATAACATACAGAACGAACTAATAATATAATTTACACACCATTAAAAAACTATTTTTGGAAGCATTTCGCTTTACAGGCAGTAATTTTAGAGGCGTTGATTAAATTTTGAAGCACGTTTATCTAGGCGAGATATTTTCCGAGAGAATTTTAATTGAAAAAGAAGTAGTGAAATTTTTCATAGACTAAACTGTCAGATGAATTAATTTGTTGAAGTGTATTTTTAAACTTTCTCCGCGTTAATATACACTTAATTGTATGCTAATATATGTACTGTATACAAACAATACTTATTAAATAATGTGTGTAACGTCTTCGTTTATACAAATTTACATTATTCATTAACGTAGATCAATATTTAAATTTTTTCTATGTCGACGAACGAATGCTAATACGTAGGAGTTATTCAAGTAATTAATAATTTTGTTAAAAGGTATTGGTAACAGTCACGGATTATATACACTGAACGGGCGCTAGTTTATGGTTAAAACTATTAAAGCAAGCCACGAAGCGTGTAGGGATCAAAAGCACGAATATCACATAAAAAATTATTGAAATATCAACGTACAATCAGTTATCAATAGAGCAATTAAGCACGAGCACGTAATATTTAATTAATTTCTTGATCTTAGTACGGCCTTTGACTTGGTGGAGCATTCAATCTTGCTGGAAAAATTGAATTGTTAATACGGTATTAGAGGTTTGGCATTACGGTGGTTTGAGAGTTATGTAGAGTTGGAGGGAAACAAATCTAGCTGTCTTACTCTTAAACGGGGTGTGCCACAGGGAAGTATCCTTGGACCGCTTCTTTACATTATATATGTAAACGATTTAAGAATGGAGGGATCCGTTATGTATGCTGATGACACGACGCTATTGATAAATTCAATTTCTAGACAGATGATCAACTGTAAGATTAGTGGTGCAGTAAGCGAATTAAATAATTATTATGTGAGCAACAGACTCTTTCTGAATTGTCAGAAATCAAAGTTTATAGAGTCCAAAAGATCAAAGACGGAAAGAGACACCTCCCGTTATGTCGCTATAAAAGGGAAAAGTATCCCTCAGTTGGATACCACGACTTTTTTTGGGGGTAAGGGCTGACTGCAACTGCAGTTGGACTCAACATATAGGAGAATTATGCAAAAGATTAGCTTCATTGTGCTACCTGTTTAATAGCTTGGTGGGAGAGCTAAATCCCTCTTTGATTAAAATGTTTTACTTCTCAAATTTCCACTTACTCATTTCTTATTGTACGATTGTTTGTGGAGTTCCGGGTGATATGATAAGAGCTTTTAGAATACAAAAACGAGTTATCAGAATTATGAGTGGTGTCAATCGACGAACAAGCTGTAGGGATATATTCATAAGGATGCACATAATGACGCTGCCCTGCATTTACATATTTCAGCTATTGTTATATGCAAAGGAAAATGAAAACAAATATACTATATTGAGCAGCTTTCGTGCATATAGTACACGTAATAATCTATTATTAGAGATACCAAGGCACAAATGCGCGTTCAGTGAGAAAAGTCCGATGTACGTGTCTATAAAAGTCTACAATAAATTACCACATAAATATAAAGTAATGCCATACAGAAGGTTTAGAAGAGATATTAAAAAACTTCTGCTTTTAAAAGGTTACTACTCTTTGGATGAGTACCTCAAGGACTCCTCCATATAATCAAACTTGTAATTCTAGTATAATACTGTATAATTGATATACTGACGTATCCCATACCGAAAGGTTACCGGGACAAAATGTTTGTATCATTTAATATGTATATTTATATTTATTGTATAAATTATATGCTGTTTTGATGTATATATGTAACAATGGCTTATCTCATAAAGAAGGTCATCGGTACAAAGAAAGTATTATTGCTGTCGTTGTTATCATTATTATTTATGCCTTTATGCTGTTAGTTGCTTATGTTTTAATTTGTGTTTGTATTATTTAATTTTTATCAAGGATGTATGTGTTATAAAGCAGGTAAACCCAGACAGTATCTTTTCGTGACAGACAAAATGGGTCTCGAGTGTGGTCAGTGTGCGAGAGAGAAGTAGCGACACAATAATAAATAAATACTAGATATAATTAGAATATCTTTTGCTTCAAATCTTTAGTAATTCTGTTGCTTATGGTCTGATCCTCTATCAAAAATGTTGCGATAGACTAAAAGAGGCCGATTGTACAATTGCGTTTACTAAAAAAATAAATAATTTATTTGATGTTCTGAGCCGACGACGTAGTTGTGAAGGTATTGTAAAAGATGGAAACGACTAAGTAAGTTCTAAATTCAAAATAGCGATGCTGTCTTTTCTCTCAATTTTCTCTTGTCGATACTTCGAGATAATCTACAATTTATTAATGAATTGGAAACCATGGTAGTAGCTGGTAAAATCACAGAAGACCATTTTTTTACAAGTTTAACTGCTGAAGGTTTCCGGGTAACCATTACGTCTACATTGGAATTGTGCGAATATCTTCTGAAAAGTCGTAAATTTAATTATGTCCTTACTAACAAAATGAATCAAGATCCTTTGGAGGTATCTATATAATATTCTGGTTGGTCATTGAGTAACTAACAATCATTTTTCAAAATTATGGAGATTTTTTGCACAGTTAGACAAACTGGGTGTGATAATGATCACCCCACATTTGGAACGTTCTTGCAAATACATCGTCTATTATCTGTGTATAAGTTGCTCAAACCTTCACAATTTGGCAATTGCACCAATCAGACGAAAGATTTACAATCTCGGTACTCAATTACGATATTCACTATTTTATTTAATTTCTTCCTCTCTATGTACTCCTTCACATCCTTGTCTTTCTTAAGCCAATTTGCCTTAAATTTCGTCCATACATCCCATGCGCAGCCTTTCCATACCATTTCGTACATTTACTTCCACATCCTCACTCTATCTCTTTTATGGCCCATCTCTCTTCCTTTTACCTTATGGCAATAGTCTCTATTTAAATACTCATTTTATGTACTTGTTTACCTCACTATTACTTGCTATTATGCTTCATTGATATTGTAACGAAATGTGTTTACATTAAATAAAAGAATCAGATCTCTCGGCGCGATAAAAACGAAATTGTCACACGACAAAAAGCAGAACCCGTAAATCATCTTGGCGCGGCATATAAAAACGATCTGTAAACAAGTCGATGACTCATCTCCACGCCGTATGGCTTGCATAGCGAAAGGTACGAGAACGTTTCTCGTACATGTGGAGAAAAAGCGGGACTGTGCTGGAATGCTCTAGTAATCTTCATGCAGGTGTATAAGGCGACTGCGTCACCGATGGATTCAATTCAGTACGGAATTCATTACGGGATTCATTCATTGCGGGCGGAGTAGTTCGGGATAGAGAAAGTCCTTACGTAGTGGTAGCGTAGAAATAAATATAGTAGTGCCGTTTTATATAAATAGTGTGATATAAATAAATACCGACAGAGATATAAATAATAGTAGTAGTAAATAAATACCTGTGATAATTAAATTGTAGTAGTTTAAGTGTGTTACGTTAGTTTTTATATTTTTATATTGTTAAATAATTTTGAGTATATAAATATACAGACTGTTTTAAATAAATAATTGCACGAGTTGTTTATTGGAACCCGAAAACGTTACAATATTTAAACTTTTGCATGTCCTTACTTACCATTTTTCTCATGTTGTTCCTATCTCTAGTAATTAGCGTATATTCAGCATCATTTTCATGTATTTCCAATACGGCCTCTTTCCCCTTCATGTAATTGGAACCAATTTGCTCTGCTTTACGTTTAATATATTCCTGCCTGTCGTCGGAATGTTTCAAAATACCGATAATTAAATTTAGGAGAAAGGAAAATTCTTCTTTTGAGATTTATTCCCTGCTTGATTACGTTCTTAATAAAACAGGGTCATGTTTTCCTTAATTGCTTCCACTCAACCTATATTTCACAATAAACAATTAAATAACATAATAATTTATCACCTCTCAGTTGATTTAGGCCCCGACATTTCAAGGATCCTTTTCAGTAGAAAGTTTTTTTTTTAATAGTGTTGAAAATTTAATTGTACATCCCTTTGTACAATGCAATAAGAGTAATTTCCATGTGGAACAAGGATAACATGACAGAAACTCACGCGAAACTTGTGACTGTGACATGACGCCGTTCGTTCCACTTGTCGAGGTGACCCAATTTATTTTGACACAATGAAATTCATTTCGTGAATTTGTACTTTTGTAGTGGAAGTTTTGTAAACATATATACACATGCCTCTGTTTATTAAGTTTGTTTGTTGCGAACAAAGTTTCTACTGCAAAAAAATATAAATAGTAAACACTGATAAAACTATAATCTTGATGTGTAGGAATGATACAGTGCTATCGAGAAAGATTGTAGACCACGTGATCAGTAGTTTTCTAAAATCTGGTGATTATCGTGTTCATACGTTTATGAGATTCGCGTATCGCTAGTATTTGACAGTATCGTACATTTTATTCACAAATACTGCTGTCATTGTTGACGCTTTTAACCATATTTTACATAAAACATTCAATACTACCAACTGCTGTTAATTGGGTTGCCTAATTTGGTAGTCACGTGGTCTACAGGAATTGTTGATATCTCTGTATAATGATTTGGCGATTGCTATTCCGAAATTTTCAGTGTAGTATATTGGCAGTATGTTTTATCTCATTAGCTTACAACTAAAAATTAATTCGCCCAGGTACAAGCACAGACAAGAAGTGTCACCTGACACCGAATTAATATTCAAATATTGAAAAATAAGTATTTTTACTGAACTATACAAAAAACACAAGTGCCTATTTTATCTTTTAGTTGTTCTTGTTTTACATATGTTTATAATGTTGGTTATTTACATATAGGTTATTTTTTGCCTGGTCATTATTCATTATTAAAGTTTGCAAGCAATATTAACCAACTGTTTAATAAATTCTTTATATACAGGGTGTTTTTTTAATCATGCCGCAAAAATTCATGACTTATTCCCTGGAGTATTCTAAGAATATTATGTCATTCGATGATTTTTGAAAAGTCACTTTGTTTCGATGACATCAAAAGGAAAATCAGATTAAACGTGGATTTCATTTGAATATGCCTTGTGATTGACTTCCAGTCTATATATGTCAGACAAACTTGGAATTCCTTGATATACTCGATTTGGGTACCAAATGCCTATGAGAGAGACTCCCAGCGGCATCTGTGATCCAAGATCAAGAACGCAAGGAAATGTTAACCCTCAGTAGAACATCTACTATATCGGGCAACTGTAGATATGCATTCAATAGGTGACTTTACCTACTTAATAAACTACCTCCCCAGAAAGGTTATGCATTTACATTTCATATCACTTATGCACATACGAATTATTTCGTATATGTACACTTGATTTGAATTAACTCGGTAAATAACCCAAAATATCAATTTGTCATCACATAACCGCGAAAACGTCATTTTTGACATAACCTTTCTGGGGAGGTAGTTTATTAAGTAGGTAAAGTTACCTATTGAATGCATATCTACAGTTGCCCGATATAGTAGATATTCTACTGAGGGTTAACATTTCCTTGCGTTCTTGATCTTGGATCACAGATGCCGCTGGGAGTCTCTCTCATAGGCATTTGGTACCCAAATCGAGTATACCAAGGAATTCCAAGTTTGTCTGACATTGCAAATATCACCTTCGTGTACTGATGAGATCGAGGTTAGATCGAAACAGCTGTCTACACGTTGATATTTGCAATGCCAGCAATTAGTGGTGTAGATATGCATTTCATATCACTTATGCATATACGAATTATTTCGTATATGTACACTTGATTTGAATTAACGCGGTAAATAACCCAAAATATCAATTTGTCATCACATAACCGCGAAAACGTCATTTTTGATATATATATATATATATATATATATATATATATATATATATATATATATCAATATATATATATGTATATGTTAACGTATAAAAAATAGCATAATGTTTACAGGCGTAAAAATAGCTAGCCCGGCTTCAATTTTAATATATACTCCATTCAGTCTAAGAATGGAGTAGATGGCGCTACAATATGAGCACAGTTTACACACGATGAATTTTGTATTTTGAAAACAAATAAATGATATGTTTACTGTCAGATGGATAGCAGGGACATACATTGTATATGATATTATATTTTGACTTTTACGTGTTTATTGACATTTATTTAAGTAAGGCTTATATTGCTTTTAAAATGATAACCATACTAACAAACATGAAAAGGCAAACAGCTAATCAGTATTTGATAAGTTTTCCAAAACAGAATATCGCTCACACATAAAATATTAAAATATAAGGAAAATATTGAATAACACGTTGTGTCTACATGTAAATAGAACACTTACATTCGACAACATTCAAGAATGTAGGTATCATTATCAATATGTGAGTAAAAGGTGTAAAAGGCAATATTTCATGTTAAAATCCAATAAATTTTAGATACTATTTCCATTAGCAGATATTTCAATTATCTTATTTACAATATCTAATTTTATTGTTGTAGATTGCCGCAGCTATAATGAAATTGTATACAAACACAGCAAATAATGAACTGCAATGTGAAGATCATGTATTAAAAATACCGCAGAAGAAGTATTTATATTAAAATGAATGGAAATTCATTAAATCCACAAAAGTAAATGTATCTGATAAAATTGTATTTTTAATATGACAGATCATAAAGCAATAAGGAGGGTATTATTTCATATCTTTTTTAAAAAAATCTCTTATAAACATGAACAAGTACTTTTATTTCACAAAACATGAAACACTGAATACGTAAACAAAAATCTTGAATAGAATAAAAAATATATTTCTAATTATTATTAACAAGTATTTACTACGGTATGCGGCAAAATAAACAGTACTGAAATTATGAAACGTTTATTATTTATGTATTTACTTTTCATTATATAGCGTTGCAAACATTATTCACGACGACGTTCCCGATAAAACTGATGTCCAAGATGCCCTCCGTTCAGAGTCAAACAGTATTCGTAGCGTTCGCGAAGGTTCACAATCATGTCAAATAACTATGTAAAATACGGAAATCGACAAGCTCTTTGAACAAAACTGTCAGTACGAAAAGAAAGTTAACGAAGGTGATAAAATACCTTAACAAATGAATATGTCACTTGCGAGTTCTAAGAAGAATTATTTTTTAAGAATATTAACAACAAATAAGTATGTAAAATACGGAAATCGACAAACTCTTTGAACGAAACTGTCAGTAAACAAATTTTTGACAGAACGAGCTAAATGCGATTATTTTGCCGGTGTAAATGCACACTCGATTTCAACCAATCACAAACGTTTATTTTAAGCCCTATCTTTCCCAATACTCCATTCTTAGACTGAATGGAGTATAGGCAAAAATCACGATGCGTCCTTTATTTACAAACCCGAACATTGTTTACTGTATGAATTTTAAAAATGAAAAAAGCGCGCCTGAAATGTATTTAAAGTGTTTACCATAGACATTATAAACATACGTACAGCACACAACAATGTCTAGGAAAGGAGAATTTATTTAAAGAGAGAAATCTGACTGCGTTCGACTTCTCCAAAATGAATGATGAAGTTTCACAAAAGGAAATCGATGAAAGGAAAACTACATTGAATATCAATGACGCCGAAAAAAAATTTAAATTTATATATTTAGAGAATTTTTAGCTACAATGCAGGTTCATATCTAAAATGTATCAAGTGAGGTGAATAAATTGAACATTCATGGTATATGTAATTATATTGGTTAACAGTATATATGAGAACTAGAAATATATGAGAATTAGTTATTACTCATATATACAAAGAAGGGTTTTAAAGTTTGCGGAATGGAGGGGTTGTATGGCAGTGGGAGAGCTTTATTGCATAGTAACGTGTTTAGTGACTCATTGTTAGTATAAATACAAAGTTTTAAGACAATCTTCGATCAAGCCACTTAATCGTGAAGAAAATGTGAAATATGAAAATAATCGAGTATCGCGCTGTTATCAAGTTTCTAACAAAAGAAGGAAAGTCTGTTTATACCATACTGGAAGAGATATCATTGGTTTACGGGAATTCTTGCCCAGGAAAAACTAAACCATTATTTTTCCTGGGCAAGAATTGCCGTAAAGTAATGAATGCGCCGCTTTAAGCAAAGTAGGGAATCACTTGAGACGACCCACGGTCGGACGGCCTATATTGAACTGACCATTCCTAATAACGGAAGATGTTCGGCTAAAGAATGCAGGACTGGTAGGAATTACTGGAGTATCTGATACAACCAATTCTAAAATTCTTCGTGATCATCTTGACAGGACTAAGGTCGACAGCAATGGAATATCCCCGTCCGTTTTTGGACTTCTGTAGTGAAGGCAGGGATTGTGTATTGAGTCGAATTTTTACTGGGGATGAAATTTAGGTTCATCATTATGAACCTCAGTAAAAGCAAGAGTCCATGTAGTGGTAAAAAAGAGCACACCGCCACCCAAGATGTTTAAGGTATTACAGTCGGCTCGAAAACTGACGATTACTGTTTTTTTGGACTCAAAAGGAATCCTGTTAATCGGTTACAAAGATAAAGGCGTTTTCATATGTAGAGAATACTACGTCCTAGTCCAGGAGTGGTTAAAAGAAGTCATTAAAGAAAAAGGAAATGAAATATTGACGAAAGGTGTCTTACCCCTGCACGACAATGCTCCCATCCTCAAGAGTCGGTTGCGCTGGCTTCTCTGCATAAAGTAGGCTTCAATATTTTGAATCAACAACTCTATATTCCAGACTGACTACTAGCAATTTTTTCCTGTTCGCTAAAATGAAAAGGAGATGCGTGGCAAGAAAGTTACGAGAGCTGAAGAAATAAAAAATACGCAGTTTTGGCGTATTTTTCAGATAAAGATAAAACATTTTTTGTAAAAGCGTATAAGTAGAAGTTAATTGAAAGATCTGAAAAATGTAGTAGAATTGCAGGTGCTGTATCATGATAATTTGTATTTATTGTCTCAGATGAGACAATAAACCTCTAATTTAAATTGAAAACTATAACCATGATACTACCGTAAGCATACCCAAAGCTATTTTATATTGAATTCAGGATTTGTGCAAATTTAGATATAACGCGTTCATAGATAGATTTGTACATTACATAAAAAGTACGATGTTGAAAAAAGAAAGCTCAAGACCTAAACAAAGAATATGAAATCTGACTCAAGCGGATTATAACTACTGCATTAATTTTCACTTGTTTATTCATTATTATATAATGTCTTATGCATGTTTAACATATATCGAAAAGTAGAAATTTACTGATTATTTACTGAAGATGGTGAACGTAACATCACCTTATCTTATGTTTGTTATAAGAGTTGACCGGCCGCCTGCATATATGCATTTCTATCTGTTACGAATAATAATACTTTTTCTTTATTGTTATCGTGCTTTTCACTACAGGAATTTCAAATACGATATATGACATGAATTCTGCATTAGTTCTTTCGAGTCTCTTAGATGTGAGAAGATGTGTAGATATTTCCGTGTCGCTATCTATCACTCCAACCAAAACATTTGGAATATTACGTTTTTTAACATCAGTAGTTTCATCTACTGACACCCAGATATATTTATAGTTACTGTCATTGACAATTAAAATCTTAATTACATCGTACATCGAGGATAAATAATGCTTTCTCAAGATCGATTCCTCCGATACACGCAAGTCACTATATTTACCTTTAACACAATTTTGTAAAAATGAGTAAACTCAGGATGATTCACAGTATTCCATGGAATATTTAACGCTACTAGCATTTTAAGTAGATCCGAATTAAATACTTTCTGGCGTTTATAAACAGTTGCAGAGCCAGCAATACAATACGTGTAACTGACGACACATGTTTTACTACTCAAATTTTCACTTTACATCGGAATTGAATACCCTCGAACTCTAGCACCGACAAATCTCTTACCTAGAACAGTATATCGCGACGGATGTCGTAGGGGCATATTTATGCAGTATAACACATGTAACTAATAAAAATAAAGAATAGGACATCCTTCTACACACATCGCTTTCGATTTAACTAAAATACTTTTAGCACAAAAGCCCGCCCTTCCACGTCCCCTGCATTCGCCACGGTAAATGCAACTACTTTTATATATACATATCGATAGTTGTAAACATCTTTGTTGAACGCAAGGTGATCGCGCTGACAAACTCGAGTTGGAAAAATTCATATAATGTGTGCATTAGTAGATTACATGACATATGATGTACAGCTTGTTACGTATAATTGTATTACTGCTATAACTGTGTCCAATTTCAAATTACATTATTCATTTAAATCCGGTCCTGGAATCTAAACCTGACTTCTTATCCCTAATTATAACTTTTATTTCACAAAATATTTTTAGATAATTGCATTAATTATACATTCATAGAGGGCTATGTAGGACCTCTGCCTACATATATATGTTTACCGAAACGACTACATAAACAACACCCTTCAATTTTCATTTTATGCAGAAGCACGTCACCTACAAAGTGCAGAGACAAGATAATAAAAAAAAATCAATGCAGCTTTGATTTGATTTTAGAGCGCATTTCGTTTCAAAGCAACCCACTAATTTTATTTCGTCTTTAGTGTAAGAGCGTACATTATGCACAATTTGAAAGTTTGAATCACTTTCTTTTTCAAATTCTCTATTTCCTTTCCTTGACTTTTTTTTTATTCTACAAATGAATTTCTTCATACGCACGGTACGAATTAGTTTGTTCACTTTGGAAGAGTATTTGGCGCAATGTATAGTCCAGGAAGTCACCAGATTATTTCTACAATTTTGTATTGACAGTACAATTGTATTTCGATGTATTATGCTTAATGACACTTTAAAAGTGTTTTGAATTAATCGCAAAGTCCTTCTTATTGAAGGCGACTTCCGAAATTGTGTAAAATTACAAATGTTCAGATTTTGTTTATATTGTAATAACGTATGATAGTTTGCGACAAATGATTCAAGGACTTTTTAATAAGAAATATATTTTAACCTTCTGCGATATTTATTTTCCCGAGTAAATTGTGGAAACAGAAGGTACTGTAAAAATCACAGATGTTCTGGAAGAAACAACTCCTACTATTTTATATTCATCCTTACTTCATGATTTATTTATAATGTGTACTCGCCTATCTACGTCGAATAATTTACAAGTAAATTGTGAAGAAACGAACGGACATTAAATATCGCAGATGTTGAGGAACCAATAACTGGTGGAATTTGATTTATCTCTACGATGAATAAAATACTACTTAATTTTATAAATTCCTATACAAAAGCTTTTATTTTGCTTTTGACAAGTCGTTTTACTTACAATCTACATGATTTCAAAGTATTAAGAAAGTACATTAGACGTTTTGCTAGTGACAGGGAAACATCAAATCTCATTTCGCTATACAGGGTTAGATTTAAATAGCGTCATTAAAAAAGGGGGTGAAAGAAAAATATGAGTAATGCCCGCACAAAAAAAAATCGCGGTTCACTGTGCACGCAGTGACGAGAAATTAATTTTTCTTTCCTCGAGTCCGAGCCTGTCGCAGTTAATATACAAACATAATAATTTTCGTGTAGATGAATTTAAGTTTCAAAATAATCTACTTCTATTTAACAAAATAAAAACATCGTCATATGTCGACCTTTTCCACATAAAGGCGTGCTATTCATAAAAAAAACATCGCCATAGAAAATGTGTTCAATTGTCATTCATTCTCTAACAAAGGTTGTAACTATTTGCATGCATTTTATCGTGTTTTTGGAGGAACTTTAAACTGGAATAACTAGTGGTATTTACGTAAATGCGTATAGGATAAACAAAGTTATGGGCTGACTTTAACTACATTTTGACCCTAAAAATTTAGAATTTTTGATGACTTACATATAAATTTCTTTCTTGATTTCCAGTTAGACATTTATACGTATTCTTCAGATTTGTATAGCCTGGTACCTATTTAGCGGTAACCCTGTATACTACACCATTTTTGTAAAGTAATTTTGAAATCGTCGTGAAGTACTTGGTTAATTACTTGTCATGGTGCATCCTCTACCGACCTTAGAACTTTAGAAATTTTTTTAGTAACGTTGGGTTGGCACAGCTCTGGAGATGAAAGGCAAAATCTGTCTACAAATAATTATTACTTCGTAATTGGTGTTTCTCATAAGATGAACAGACTTCTTTTTCGTATCGCGGGTTAATATGAGCATTAATAGGTAAGCAATTAAAATGAAACTTTAGCAGTTTTAATGACCGTGCCTTCAAATACTTTCCGCGCTAGAGACGGCCATGTTTTTTAATGGTTTGTGACACTGCACGTAATCAAACACAAACGCATAATAATTTTGTATAGTTTGGTTATGTTATGTAAATGTTTGTAATAGTAATTCAATTTTTGATTTTTTTTTTATTGTAATAGTTAAAATTAGACGAAAATAATATATGTTGAAAATATTGACCAGTATTTTGAGGACAAAGTTAAACTCTACGCTTCATGCTTTCGAAGCCGTTTATTAGGATTGCTTGAGTTATGTCAGAACAAGAATTCACAATATCATTACGAAGCTCTTCGATTGTGTAATGTCTGGTATTGGAAATCGTATTATTTAAATACGGTGAAATAAAATAATGTAAAATTGACAGATACGAATATCTTGGAAGAAAATTAATAAATCTTGTCTCGAAAAATTGTTGCAAGAAAGCTATTGTTTCTCGAGATTTGGGCGCTGGTGCATTATCTTGCTGGAAATATCCTTCCCTAAGTTCAACATCATGGAGTTCATTAATAAAAGTCTGTAGTAATTCATTTCGATATCTTTCAGCTGTTATTGTTTCATTAAAAAGATATCGGACAAATAATTCGTCTTCTTGAAACTCTTAGCCAGACGTCTATTTTTTGTGGATGTAGCGTTGTTTCTATAAATTCATGAGAGTTTTGTGCAGATAAAAATTCTCATATTTTGCTTGTTTAAACATCCTGAAAGATGGAACCAAGCCTCATCCGAAAAAAAGCATTTGTCGAGAATGTCATTATTATTTATGTTATTAAAAAACCAATGACAATACTGTGTTCTCGTACCAAAGTCTACCTGTTTGAGTTCCGAAACTGCTTGAATTTTATATGCAAACAACTTCCTTTTTTAGAAATAGTATTACACGTTCCCAGTGACTGAACTTCTTCAGAGAGCTTTGCTATTGATTTTTTGGGTGAGTTGTCCTTTCGACGTTGAATATCCTCTATACAATCTGCTGAACGTTTTCTAGGTGTTCCACCGCCAGGTTGTGCGTAAGTAACTGACAGGTTAGATCCTGTAAGCACTGACTAATGGAATAAACCCAATTTCCATTTTCTAATTTTTGGCTAGTTCAGTAGTAACTTTCAATAATAAAAATTTCATGTTGTTACTCTAACATTATAATAAAATAATTTAAAAAATATGAACATCTATAATTTTATAATGTACACCAACATCGATTACTTAATTACTAAAAGACAACCTAATTTAATAAGGTAAGATTATGAAAGCACGGTATATTCATCTGACAAAGAGCACAATAGATAGAAAGGACAATATTACAACAGAAAGTCAAAGTTAAAGTAATGAATGCCTAGATTTATCATTGGAATATTACCTTTCCTTTTATAGTTCTTTTTTATGAAGACTTTTAAAATTGCCGAAAACTAGGATTTTTTTTAAGTCTTTAACCAATTACTTTTCATACTAATTATTACACTAAGAAAAATTCCATAAATTCTTTTAAATAGTTTTGTCACAATTTTTGTTACCAACATAATATACTATCAACATGGCATAATAGACATTTGCTTTTGTCCATATTAACAGTATGTTATTGTAATAAAATTATGAGCTAATAAACCGTCAGTATTTTTTTTTAATTATCTGGGTCAACCTCTATTCTATATAACGAAAATGTAATAAAATCTTGTTAAAAAAAGCAATCAGTCAAAATTATAACTACTAAACAATCGTTAAATAAAAAACGTCACTGCGTCGGTACTTATTCGTAAAATTTAAACTTGGCCCCCTTCAAATTGTACAGCCCACACATTTTCTGGCGTATCTGGCTTTTAAAAAATCGAAACAAATGTCGCTATTTTACAAAAACACGCGTATGTAAAAGTAAACGTGGCTAATTACTTCACACGCGTATGTAAAAACATGAAAAGATTGTGAATTCGTGTCAGATTTAATTTAAGATAATTGTAGATGGGAGAACAGAATAACAACGCTTTTGAGGCTTGAAGGCTATCATATGACTTAAACGTGTTAATCATTTTGCGGGCCTTTGAATCACCTATTTCCTGTTATATGAGTTCATTAAGGCGAATCAGGACGACCATTTAGTGTGTTTCCGATGCGGTAGATGGCGCTGAAATTATTTAGCTGTTTTAAGAAAAACCAAGCAAAATATTTTTAATTTGAAAGAATAAATGTTTTGAAAGCAATAATCAAAAATGCGCTAACGTTTTAGTTTTTCAATTTTTTTTTTTCTAATTTTTTTTTTTTGTAATAACTTAAGAAAAAAGAAGAGAATAGAAAAAGTGGCCAAGCGCGACGTTCAAGCTATATCTACTAATGTTTAATCAATTTTTATTTTATTTTTTCGCCAGAAAATAGCGTCCGAAACAGTAATATACGTTTTCCCCTTTAATCTCGCCGCACCGTAAATGCGGACGATCATTTTGCCACGCGTCTAATTGACTGCGCCATACAAATTATACCTATATTCGAGCTGAAGGATCTTTTCAAGACATTGCCAGTGTCCTGCGAAGTAGCATGCATAGTTAAAACAATTGAATTTACTGATTTAAGATAATAAATAATTATGTTAATGATACTGGAAATAAAAGGGCTAGCATGTTAAGAATGTTTACGGGCTACGGGTTCATAGTAGCTTAGGTACCTACGTATTTTCTGCAACAATTCAATAAATTATACTATTATTTACTTACTTTATGAACAAAACTATTAATATAAAATTGACAAAATATAATACTATGTTCATACTAGTTATTGATACATTTAAAAGTAGAACGGGTACCTAATTCTTTCCGAGTTTGGTTTTCCGAAAACTGACTTTTTGCACGTACGGCGATAAAAAATCAAACAAGACGCCCACAAATTTGATTCTTATATCTACTAAACACAATATTCAAAACACAGTGCCACTGTGGAACTTGCAATTCCGGGAATTCCAATGACATCATAGGTTTGTTCGTAGAGAGATTTTGTGATAGTTATTCGACAGTCTCCGACTTTTCTAATGGGCATGCGCCAGTCAAAATTTAATATAAATCAAATTTGTTTGAGATTTTGACAGTACGAACGCTTTTTAGAGAGGCAATCTGTTGAAAATGAATGTACATTATGGACCTATGATAATACAAAATTATTAATATTTATAGAAATTATGTCTGTTTTTATACACTTCATTGTAAATAATCGTTTCTGTTTTTAAAGATGATCTTTTATAGAATCTCTTTGTTTGTATATTTCCAATACCTAGTTACCTTTTATATACAAATGTGAATATACACGGAGATTATGTATTTCCATTATAATATGTACAACAATAATGGAATCGTGATCGATAACACCTCGACGAAATTGACCCTACCAACCACAACAAAATTTAAAAGAATCTACTTGAAACGTGTACACACGCATGTGCGAACTTTTGTCAGAGATAAAACACCTAACTCTTGTGATAGTTTGAAAATCGTTTACAATTGCAAATTTGTATTAGTCCGAACACTAAACTAGTAGTTGGAAACGAATCGAATTTGTGATTCTACTCTCCGAACATTGATCATAAAATACGCATGCGTCGTACAGTTTCTGATAGTTACCAATTACTCTGCAAGAAAACCTCATGTCTGTAAACAAAAATTCCACCCAAACGGAATTCGTATTATATTTCTTCCAGATTCTTCAATTGTCAGTGTCGTATTATTATGTGTCATAGTGTCTCTTAAAATTGTTCTATTTTCGTACTTTCTGATTTTGGATATTATTTTGTTTCTTTACTCAAACCTTGTACTGTTGTGTGTGTTTACCCAGTACCTACTGTACATTTGAAAATGGACTATAGACATTCTTCAAAAGGGAAAAAGCATCTTCGCCTAAACGCAAAACGAAAAAAGGCTTCTTCTAAAATCAAAGTTATATTGGAAAAAATGTATACCTTATTATTATTATTATTATTATAATTTGTATTATTTTGTCATTACGTATATTATAGTGCTACAAAACAGAATTTGGACTTAGCATCTGTTCCAGTTACTTCCCACAGTTTAAATGTACAAAATATTATATCTCCTGTAGATTTAGATTCAATCTCAGTACCGAATGCAACATTTTCCAGGTAATAACATAGATATCCATCCAGTATTCCCGATTTAACTATTGTCGACAAAATTTTATAGCTATAAGATTATAAACATTATAATTGTCTATCTGGTACAGACTATATAATATACATTGTTTTACGCACTCAAAAAACTTTAATTTTGCAGTATTTTGTAATCCCACATAGCTTAGAAAATTTTTGATACGACAATTATATACAGGGTTATTTTTTTAAATCTTGACATAGGCTAACTTTTTTATTTGAAAAGATAGACCTAGGGTCCTTGAAGCAAAGTTTTAGGAATTAGTCCAAATAAGAAAAATGCGTGGAAAAAATAAACGCGTTGTTGCCAGATTGGGCGCTATTTCAGAAAAACATATTTTCTTAAATGGCAACACCCCGTTTTTTTAACAATTTCTAATACATCTTGAGATTCTAGACAAAACAGAGAGGATGCAAGTTTTTGATTAGAGTGGCGGTTTATGAGCTAATGGTGCCTATATTTAACTTATTTTCCAGCATTAAAAAAATAGCAATAGTAACAAAAATTAATTACCTAACATTTATTTTTTAAAAAAATGTACGAACTGATTTCCTTGTTGGGTTCTGCAGTTACAAATACGTTCAACAAAATTTCTATTAACATTATGTAACATTTGAGGGGAAAATGTATTAAAGTTTAGGCACTATTAGCTCGTAAACCGCCACTCTAATCAAAAACAGTAGGACTTTTAGCGTTTGTTGAAATGTAACTTTATGCCACCAACGTTAAAAGTGAGGGACATTTGACACTGGTGTCATGGAAACGACATTTTTACTGTGAAACTAATACTTGTAATTCCGATTAGTTTAATGAAATTCAGAACAAAAGAATTGTAATTAGAATAGCCTATTGAAATTCAGATAGAGTAAACTGTATTTCAGAAATCATCAATTAATTGTTATTCAGAGAATATCATCAAATGTAATTTACAAGAGATTATGCAGCATTTTATTTCAACACACAGTACAAACGATAAAAATATACAAAAAGGTCGACCTAGGGTAGTTCTATTATTAACAAAATCAACACTTATGTTCCTACTCGCATATTATTCATTGCCAAAATTATGCGTTCCAAATTAAAACTGATGATTTCTGAATTACATTTGATACCTGAATAACGATTAATTTAAATTACAATTGACGATTTCTGAATATCAACTTACGCTTTCTGAATTGCAATGAAATGGTGTAGATAAGTACCAACTTAGAGGATGCAGATTTCAAAATTTCCACGCTCTTCCGTTGACCCCCTTACTATCAATAAAATACAGTAAATGTTACGTCCCACCTAAACTTTTTTTGTGTAAAAGGATCCAGCGGACTGTCGGTATAATGACTGTCAAAGGAAAATGCATTTTTCCGTTTCGGGCGTTATTATTTGCCGAAATTAAAAAAAAAAAAAGTTTTGTCATTAAAAAATTGGTCTTCATATGCGCCGTTGACCCGATTTTTAATTTTTTTTTTTATTACAAAAATATTTTTTTTATTTTTTTTATCAAACCAAAAATTAAAAAACTAAAACGTTGGCGCATTTTCAAACAATATTTTAAGAAGTATGCAGTTTAAAATTTGAAAATCGGTTGTACCGTTTCTTCAGAAATCGCTAATTACTTTTCCGATATCTGCATCCCTCTCGCACACTTGGCCGTCCCGATTCGCCTTAAGACAAACATATAAATTTGCAAAGTCGTACAGGGTTACGCAAATTTAGGACGATTCAATCAGAATTGCTGCTTATAATTAGTCCAACGGTAGTAATTTTATTTAGTAGATTTATGTGTTGAAATTTCGTTTCATCCAAATTAATTTTATGTTGTTATTTTGATTGATATTTGGGTAAATTGTCATTAAATTACTAAATTTCAGTTGATACAAATATAAAGCAAGATTTTCTGCTTTTGCACGGACGATCACCATATGTATATTTAAAAATATAATAAATGACGATTTCCTGTACAAACAATTTTTTTTTAGTAAATGTCATGGAAAACGAAATTCCAAAAGAACTATTACAAATAACCATAACAACTTGAAAATAATTTTGTGAGTCGGCTATTACTTTTGCGCAAAGCTGACATACGTGTGTAGTCTATAGACCGTCTCAACCTTAGTATTCAGTATATGTCTTATGGAGAGAGACAACATAGCTGTCAGTTCGACAATGACAGGTTAGGTTGGTAACTCATTATAATGACACGACATTTTAAATACTTGTTGGTTAGGATATTATTCAAAGATAATATAACGAGAGCTTGACAAATAGTCGACTATTTCATTGTGATCAATTTTTCGAGTGTGCGCTACGGTTAATTTGACGAGACCAAAATTGGCATTAATAATTTGACTAGAGCACGAGAGCTTTAGCTCGAGGGCTTTAGTCTTTAATTATTAATGCCAATTTTGGTTAAGTCAAATTAGGAGGCGCACGAGAAAAATTGAAACAATGTAATAGTCGACTACTTATCAAGCTCGAGCTATATTTGTTAAGATTATTTCCTAAACCAAGTTTCATAATAAAAAATGAGTTGTCAAATCGATGTGATTATCAATAATTTCATCCGAAACATCGCTAAATCTCTTTTTGTCGGACATTTTCATCTATTTGACACGTATGCCACTTAATGAAAAAATACATACTTGATTTGTTACCTACATTTGAATAGTCGATTTGTAATAGTCGCTGATATCAAGAACCGGTACCTTTCATTGGTTAATTTCAACTTCAGTTTTGATTGTGATTGGACAAAATTTAAATTTGACAGGTGAAGGAAATAATCACAGATAATATAACGAGATCTTGACAAATAGTCGACTATTTCATTGTGATCAATTTTTCGAGTGTGCGCTACGGCCAATTTGACGAGACCAAAATTGGCATTAATAATTTGACTAGAGCACGAGAGCTTTAGCTCGAGGGCTTTAGTCTTTAATTATTAATGCCAATTTTGGTTAAGTCAAATTAGGAGGCACACGAGAAAAATTGAAACAATGTAATAGTCGACTACTTATCAAGCTCGAGCTATATTTGTTAAGATTATTTCCTAAACCAGTTGTCAAATCGATGTGATTATCAATAATTTGATCCGAAACATCGCTAAATCTCTTTTTGTCGGACATTTTCATCTATTTGACACGTTTGCCACTTAATGAAAAAATACATACTTGATTTATTACCTACATTTGAATAGTCGATTTGTAATAGTCGCTGATATCAAGAACCGGCACCGTTCATTGGTTAATTTCAACATCAGTTTTGATTGGGATTTGACAAAATTTAAATTTGACAGGTTGTTACGTTGTAAACTCACTTTATTTATAGTTCTCGAAAGATTGTGTACCTTTTGTCTAAATACGTGGAGTTTTGTATAAAGTTCATGACTTTTTGAGCGTACCCTGTATATTGTCTATTTCACCGGTCACTAAGACTGCCTGCAGTACACTTGCGTGGGTGTTTAACCTACTATTGAGCCCTCACCGCTCTAAATCACGTACCGCGAATATGACAGATATATTTTGTGTAAGATCGGGCATTTACACCCTGTTTTTGTGAAAGCCTCTTCTTTCAATTCCTGTTGCCGAGTCTTCCCGTCAGTATACCGCCTTCACCGTGCCGAATCGAGGCTTGTTTCAATTTTGTCGTCTCCCGTATGGTCTCCACAACGCACCTGCCTCCTGGCAGCGTTTTATCGATAGAGTTTTGGGTCCTGAATTAGAACCCTACGTTTTCGTTTATCTGGACGATATCATAATTGTCACTCCTACCTTTGAAAAACATCTGTCTATCTTAGAGCAAGTTTTATCTCGCCTGCGTGACGCTGGCTTAACGCTTAATAGAGACAAATGTCAGTTTTGTCGCGACGAATTGAAGTACCTGGGTTATGTGGTTAATCGTCGTGGGTTGATGGTCGACCCCGACAAAGTTAAGGCTATCATCGGAATTGCCACTCCCAGAAATGTTTCCGAAGTCAGACGCTTAGTGGGTATGGCTTCATGGTATCGACGTTTCGTCCCTAATTTCTCTACTGTTATCTCTCCGCTTACTGATTTGTTACGGAAAAATCGTCCCTTCGTTTGGACGTTAGCTTGCGAAGAAGCCTGGACATCTTTGCGTGAACGCTTGGTTTCCTCCCCGATCTTGACATGTCCCGATTTCCAATATGAATTCATCATTCAAACTGATGCTAGCGACTATGGTCTTGGAGCCGTCTTGACTCAAGACATAGACGGACAGGAGAAAGTAATCAGTTATCTAAGCCGTTCTTTGACACCTGCCGAACGTAAATTCTCTACGGTTGAGAAAGAATGCCTTGCCGTCCTCTGGGCTATAGAAAAGCTTCGCCCGTATATCGAGTGCTCACACTTTACGGTGATAACAGATCATTACTCCCTCTGCTGGCTGAACTCTCTTAATTCTCCGTCGGGTAGATTGGCTCGATGGGCCGTACGTCTTCAGCAGTACGACTTTACTATCATTCACCGTAAAGGAAAATTCAATGTCGTTCCGGACACTCTCTCCCGTTCAGTCCCCAAATTGGATATCGTTCAAGTCAATCCTAAAAGCCAAGACAAATGTTACGTTCGTATCTTAGAACAAATTAAGAGACATCCCGAGAAGTACCCTCAATTTCAACTTATCGGTGGGATACTTCGACGTTACGTACCGCCTAATAGCGCTTTTCCCTCTGAGGATTCCGATTCATGGAAAATCTATGTTCCTAAGGAACAACGACAAGAGGTCTTGTTAGAATGTCATAACGAGCCCACAAGTGGTCATCTGGGCATTGCGAAGACTCTCGCTCGCATATTGCAACACTACTATTGGCCCAAGATGTTAGGTGATGTGATTCGTCATATCAAAGCCTGTCCTAACTGCAATAAGGCGAAACCTCTTCAAAGAGCTCCTGTTGGTCGTATGGGTGGGCATTCTAAAGTTACTAAACCATGGGAAGTACTCAGTGTCGACATTGTTGGTCCTCTTCCGAGGTCCAAGCGCGGTTTTAATTACATTTTAGTGGTCTCTGATATCTTCAGTAAGTTTGTTCTGACTTTCCCGTTACGTAAAGCTTCCTCCAAGTCTATTATCCGACATCTTGAAGAAGATGTGTTTCTGATTTTTGGCGTACCTCGTTCCGTAATTTCCGATAATGGCGTGCAGTTTCGTTCTAACGACTACCGTTCTAAGTTAAAAGAATATAAAGTACGTCCATGCTATACTGCGAATTACCATCCTCAAGCGAATCCCGTGGAACGTGTGAATAGGGTTATAAAAACCATGTTGATCTCGTATGTCTCTGACAATCATCGCGAGTGGGACGTCTATCTTCCCAAAGTCACTTGCGCCTTGCGCACTGCTAGACACGAAGTCACCGGACATACGCCCTATTTCATTAACTTCGGTCGTGAGATGAATCTCACTGGAGAAAGAATTTCCGATGCTCCTATCTCTGACGGAACTCCACTTGTCGAAGTCCGCGACCCGGAAAAACTAATAGAGCGTTCCGAAGGATTTTCTAAACTGTATCGTGACATCAAATCCCGCTTGCAGAAAGCATACGAGCGTGCTAAGGCGCGCTACGATACTCGTCATAGACGAGATGAATTCTTGGTAAACCAGTTGGTCTGGCGTAAAAATTTCGTCCTTTCAGATGCCGCCAAGTTCTATACCGCCAAATTGGCTGACAAATATGTCGGGCCCTTTCAAATTAGTAAACGTATCTCCACTGACATTTATGAACTCAAAACTTGCGAAGGTAAATTGCTGCCCGGGGCGTGGCATGCAAATTTACTGAAACCTCAACCGAGTGATGATTAAGATCTATCTTCTTACGGGTCTAACTGCCTAAAAATTATCGCTATCTCGATTTTGTCTTCTCGTTACCTGTACCTACCGTTACCTTCACGGCCTGTAGTGAGGGCGGACCACTATTGTTCCCTAACACCCCGGAACAACCGCTTTCTGTCCCCTTAGGACTCTCTCCCTCTCTCGTGTTGTCGTCATCGGGTCTTCCGTTTCGGATCTCCCGGGTTGGATCTTCTGTGTCCGCCACTGCCCGCTTCTGCTTGCGGTTGCCTCTTCGTGCGGCTGTGTGTACATCCTCTCCCGCGCGGTTACCGTTCCATTTGGGAAAATTTTTCCCATAACCCGCAATTACTAACTAAATGGCTTGATAGATCAAGAAGCTATCGCCTCAGGTCAAACATTTTTTTTTCCTTTCCTTTTAACGACCTTTCGTTAGTGTGATTACCGGCCCCATTGCACAGCTTGTATCTGTGATTCCGTCTATGCATTTATCTTCCCGTGCCTTTATCGCTGCCGTATGTTTCGGATCCCCCCGTGTCTCTGCATATATGGAATAGCAGCCTTGCTAGGGGAGTCCACACTATATTTCGTTTACCCTATCTGACATGACTACCTTTTAAGCTAACTAATGTTGCTTATCTACCGGATTTGACTTTCTCATGTGAGGAGGTATAAAGAGTGATGGTCCCTTTTGTGTGATAATCCTCAGCCTTCCCAGGTCGTGTCCTGGCGACCTTTTTGTTTTCTTACGTTCAAAATGTTACTACCAGGAATCGGAAATGACTTCAGCCTTTATGGTTTATCGTTGCCTTCAGCATTTTAGTCGGGACAACGCCGGTCCAGACTTTAAACTTTTGTTCTCTAATATCTATTTTTGTTTGGCGATCTTCTCTCGTTTTGTTGTCATCGGATGTTTGGTTGTCGTAACGGCATATCTGTGCCTCTGGGCAAATGCACCATTCTGGGCTTTACCTTACCTTTAGTTACCTCTTCCTTATTCCACTTTGTATCCCGTATCTGTAGTAATAAACCCGTTTTTAGTTGTCCTTTTATTTTGTTTGTTTTGGGATACCGAGGGCCTTACCCAAGGGTCCCTTTTACCGTCGCGTGTCTGCAGGGTGTCGTCTCGGGGGTTGCCTTGCCCGCATCTTGGCCTATTGGTAGTGCCCACTCCTCATTCCTGTGCCTTCGACCGTCGTAAGGATCACCGCCGGCCGGGCACACCGATATCTAACCCGTCTACACCCTCTTCCCCCGTGATGCTACCAATAGTGCTGGGCTGTCGGTTGGACAGGTCTCGGGGCGCGTCTGTGCAGAATCTCGACACCCTTGCTTTTTATTTTTCGTTACTTTCCCGTACCGGCTGAATGCCGAAGGGCCACGTGGTGGTTACGGCCAAGCTGTCTGGTGTTGCTGTGACTGAGTGTAGATATGTGCGTTTGTGTAGTAGACAACGTCCGTTTTAGAGCTCTCGCTTACCCTTTTCACTATCTTTATCCCGTCAGCCTAAGTTCTCGGTGCAAGAAATTGCTCTGCGATCAATTTCTTTTCGCTGGAAAGGGGGGAATTTGTTACGTTGTAAACTCACTTTATTTATAGTTCTCGAAAGATTGTGTACCTTTTGTCTAAATACGTGGAATTTTGTATAAAGTTCATGACTTTTTGAGCGTACCCTGTATATTGTCTATTTCACCGGTCACTAAGACTGCCTGCAGTACACTTGCGTGGGTGTTTAACCTACTATTGAGCCCTCACCGCTCTAAATCACGTACCGCGAATATGACAGATATATTTTGTGTAAGATCGGGCATTTACACCCTGTTTTTGTGAAAGCCTCTTTATCTGAATAACTAACTTTAATTATCTTAGCTCTAGCTTAATCTAACCTACCTGTAGTTTCGTATTTTCCGCATTTGCAATTATTTCTACACCTTGCTTAAGTATATAAAATATCTCCTTATACATATTACGTCCGATCTCTACATAAGGCATTTATTTGTGTTTTGTAAACGCTCTGAGACGATAGTCAAGTTTTTGTGTTAACTGTTTCACATGTTTTGCGTATTGCCAAACACAGTATCTCGAGCGGGCCCCGAGTTTTATTGTCTTGCCTTTTTCCTTCGCAGTCGTCTCTCTAAAAATGTAGGAAGTATTAATTGGGGAAATGCTCGGGACAATAGGTCATACTATTAATTGTTTGCCGATCATTTGTGGCCTTCCTTCGTTCTTCTAAGTATTAGGCATCTTCCGTGGCTTCATCCTGGGACTCCCATTAGGGGTTATGGACGATAATAACATTCTGAAACATATAGGTAGATCGGTCTGCTACCGTCTTTTGCAGCGTTTTGTTATTAAAGCTTTAGTATTCCGTTATTTACCTGCAGAAATTCTGTCCTTTCGCCTAATAAAAATAGAAACTATGTGTGGAAGATTGTTTGTTTATTTCTGTCAGATCTATCGGCTAAGTAGTACAAATCTATCTGCACACGCGGTATTGCCAACGTCTAGCATGAAATACCCTCTCGTGCCGTCGGCTCTATATTTTCTACTTACAATTGTTGAGTATTTCGCTTATGTTTTCCCGTCTAAGTTATGTGTAGGGTCACGTTTAATTGTGTTTAAGTCACGATGTCGTCTCCATCTATTGTCAGATTAGTTGTGGGTTTATTATGTTTATTTGAAAACTCCCGCCTTTAGTTTGAATCTTTTCCAGTGACGCATTGAGCGTGCGTGCTCTTGGGTTGTAACGTATCTACCGTAAAGGTCACGTTGGAGTCACTTTAGAAGTCGAGCTTGTTATAAGTGCATGGGCACGATCTGCTTATTTTCTTTTGGTGAATTTATCACTTTGTCTAAAGTTAGACTAACGCTTAAGCGGCTTTAATGAAATAAGTTGAAGTTATCGATACCTTAATTAGGTGTTTATCGTGAATTAATTTTTATCGCAATACCGCTATCTAATTTACGAATGCCACGAGGTGGATTTTGAATTAATTTCGTGCTATGTGTGACTTCTGAGTCCTTATCGTGGAATCTCCATTGTTCTACTTGGGGTAAGTTTCAAAGCTCTGTGTTAAATTTTCGGGATTTTATCTTTGGGTTTTTTTTAAATTTTAATAGGATTCTTTTGTCGGGCGCAAAAGCCCTCAAAAGCCGTTAGGATTCTTGACGGTCATTTGGGCCCTCCGAAGTCTTTTCTGTGGTGAAATCGCCCACAACAGTGGTTTTATCCATCATCCAGCCCACCTGTTGAGTGGAATTTTCCAACAAGGGAGTCGCCGCCATCTTGGACATCTGCAGCGTCCTTCCGACAACCATCTTGCCAGCTAAGGTTGTAATTTTACCATTTATATTTTACGTCCGAATTTCGACGACTTTTCGACTGTGAACAAGACTTCAGTCCGCCTAGTTTTGTCCAGGAATTTTTGAGAGGCTTATTAACTATCGCACTTCTCAGTAATCTGCGTGGTCACAATTTAATCCTTATTAAATTACCGTTATTATTTTATTAATTATGTAAAATCAGTTCGACCTGAATTTTGGATTTGTCACTACCGTAATATCTGTAGCCCTTTGTCGAGGCTAATATTTAACAATAATTAATTCTAGTAAATTCAATAGATGCTCCCTTTAACTTTAGGATAGTTTTATTTACTTAATAATAAACCCAGTGTTTTCTTTTTCGATACAATAGTTGTATGTTTTATGATGTGTTGCATTTGAAAATTTAAGTTTTGATAATTATTTGGCACGTTTAATTATTGCCGTAAGTTTGTAAATTTTGCCTTACGAAGATCAATTAATTTACCTGAGCCAGATAAATTCATTCTTGTAGTAGCAAACTTTGGTTCTCGAAGCTCAGGGTTTTATTGTTTTTTTATGAAATCGTTTTCCTAAATTTTACCTTTTATTTAATTTTTGATTTTGCTAATCAATAACCTTCGATTAATTTCATTCAGTTCATGTAAGCAAACCGACGTTTTTTATATTTAGCGAATCTTCCTCATTTTAGACTAAGACCTTTTACTGACTTATCAATTGTTCTTTTGCGCTTATAAATTTATATGTATACTCACACCTATGTATTGACATTGCCGTTGTGGCGTGTCTTTGAAAACTTATGTACACCTAATGTGAGGTGAAAGAAACGTTTCGGCAACCGACCAACTCCTGCTGAGGCGCAGAGTATATGTTTACTTATTAAGACTTTTTTTTTATACTTTCAAAATTTTGTAACTGTCACCTAACGCTTGGTTTTTTTATTCAGCAACAGTCTAGCTTCATTACACTTTAGTCCAATTTCACTTTTCTTTCAACGCATGTTTTTTTATCTAATCTCACAAGTTCAATTTTATTTTGATCAAATAACCGTACAACACATCAAAAATTAATTAAATATTGTTACGTTACGAATACCTTATCTTTTATTTCATTTACCTCTGCATATCTTAATTATTATTGTGACAAGCACGCACATAAGTTTGGGTGCTTCAAAATACAGGGTGTTCAATAGGTATCCTACTGGAGGGACACAGCCAGTGGTAGTTCGTAGGAGGCGCAGGTAGGTTATCTGTAGATAGCATAGTGTCCTGGTGCCCGGACAATCGTCGCTAGCGTCGTTGCCGACCGACGCTCTACTCTTAGGTGTTTTATTTTCTTGAACCGTCACGCCGTCTGCGCAGAGTTAGCTCGGCCCTGCGTTATCCTGTTTAACAACCCCTATTGCGACTCTCCGTTACATTTATGAAATCTGCCGTTATCTTAATGCGACGTAGATCCGGTAGCAAGGTGAAGGAAATAATCTATATTATTATATTAATTTGACACTTGACAGGAAGGTTATGTTGTGATACTTACACCACACCGATAATACCAACCATACACATAATAAATCGAACTGACAACATTGCCTTGAAATAAAAAAAAGACAGTTTATTACAAATTGCTTACTATAGTGAAAGAGGTATATATCCCATAAGAGACTGTATTGAATACTAAGGTTGAGACGATCTATAGTACGAGATGTTTATACAAAGGTTCCGACTTTGTGAAAACAAAAAAGAACATCCTACCAAGTGTGTGTTAACATTAACTAGCTATGTATTTGAAACAGTCTCAAGTTTTCTTTTTTTATTTCTACCTAATTTATCTTTGCACTTTCTGCAAAACTTGGGCCAAGTTGTACTTAATACGCGCGAAGCTCTTCGAAATGGTACACACCTGATTTAATAGCTAATATTAAGTTGAAATATTAATTTTTCAAAAAATCAAACGCTGCAACTGTCTCTCCTCGTCGGCCAATTTCAAAAATATCGGTGTATTGATAAAGAGACCATCACGCGACGCTTACAATGCATACTTGAGTCAGGTTCAGCGTAATGATTTTCATAACCCAAAGGAATGTTGGTCCTTCATGAACGACAAAAGGAAAAATATCCGTACACGGTCGCATGTCTTATAATGACAACTACGATACGCCGCAGACATTCTAAATGGATTGCGGCCTACCTCAGCAGTGTGTTTGGTGCCCCCTCGTCTGTAGCAGACTTCCCACTTTGCAGGATTGCAACTGCAATATTCATTTTGATGGCTACTTGCTGTTGATAGCTTGAAAAATGATTTCACTTGTGGACATGACCGCATTCCAACTTTCTTAGTTAAGGACTGCAAGTTTGTCTTGGTGAAGGCGCTTCTCAGAATATTTCAAATTTGTTTGAGGTCTTCTACTTTTCCGACGTCTGGAAAATTGCCAGAATTACACCCGTCTTTAAGACTAGTGATCAGACAGTTATCACTAACTATAGACCCATTGCAATCCTTCCAAATTTTTCAAAAATTTTTGAACTTTGTATTCATTCAGGTCTTTAATCATTAGTTAGACAAAATTTGTAACCGTATCAGCGTGGTTTTCTGGATGCGAGATCCACCGGTTCCAATCTCTGCCACGTCACGCAATTCATTTCGGATAACTTGGATAATAGAGATGTGGTGTATACTGATTTTACCAAGGCCTTAGACCGTTTGGATCACATTATGCTTGCCATGAAAATCATAGCTTTTGGCCTCAGTGATGCTCATGTTAACCTGATGCTATCCTATGCAAGTAATCGTTCTCAGTGCATTTTTTACAATTGATCCTCTTCTTTCACTTAGGTATACCGCTACGTCTGGGATCCCGCAACGTTCTGATCTAGGTCCATTAATATTCAATTTGTCTAATAATGATATCACTTCCGTGATCAGTTGTAATAAGCTGCTCTTCGCGGATGATTTACAGATTTTTTGTAGTATTTCTTCGATTTCAAATTGTATCCGCAATCAGGCTGACCTGGATGGCATCTTTCGCTGGTGTACAAAAATAACTTACCACTAAATGTATCGAAGTGTAAATCTTGTCCTTCTCGCGCTGTACGGAACCATGTACTTTTGTCTGTAGTTTAAATGGCGTTGATTTGGAGCGCGTTCGGACAACGCGGGACTTGGGCGTGATTATTGACGTGAGACTCACGTTCGTTGACAACATAAACAAGTAACTTCAGCTGCTTTGAGAATGCTGGAATTTATCATCCGCAATTGCAGATTTTTTACCAATCCTGAATCAATAAAGGCGTTATAGTTCTCGTTGGTTAGGTCACGTCTTAAGTATATATGCTTGTGTGGTATGGTATCAACTTTATCACTGTCTTATGCGGCAGATTGAATTGGTTCAGCCCAAATTTGTTAAATTCTTATGGAGTCGGGTTGACGTAGTTTATTCATGTAGGAATGCTGACCACTGTCTATTATTAACCAGTTTTGAATTAACTTCTTTCCATTCCAGGAGTGCTGCCTCGGGTATTTGTTTTTTGTTTAAATTGTTACAACACAGTTGATTCTCCTACATTACTTCAGGAAATAAGATTCGCTGTACCCCGTCTTGCGTAGTTTTCGGAAAAGGTAAATTGAGATGCAAGGGCATGGCATATCAATTTACCTTTTCCGAAAAATAATGTCGCGGTTAGATTACCTAATTATTCAATGTGCACCAATTTTAACAAAATCAGATTACATTGTGATATCAACTACTCCAGCATCGGGTTCCTAAGGGCAGTAATCGCTGAACACTTCAAATTGATATTATTGATGTTGGTTGTCATGCTCTGTTATACTGACTTCTTCCTATAACCCTATAACCTTATTGGTCATTAAACTTAGTAGTAATGTCACCTAAGTAGGTACTTGTACTTAGTAAGAAAACTCAGCAAAGCGTTTGCTTCCATAATCTTAAAACTTTGTTTGCTTAACTGTCCCAATATGAGACAGATACAAGTTGATTTAGCCGTGGTTTAAGCTTTTTAAACATATATTTACATTGCTTAGAAAATCATCATATTAGGATGTGTCTAACTCCTAGATACTAATGCGAACGTATCTATATTTTGACATCAGGAGTTTATTCTGGGGAATACTGGCTTCTCTTATATTTTATTTACTATTACTCACACGGAACTAAACATTTTATATATGTACAATAAAATTAGCAGAAAATAAACAAGAAAATCAAATACAATCCACAGTATGGTGAGTAAGTTTTCCAGTTGAAAACCTACATTAAAATCTATAATTAACACGTGCTTAACGTCAAAGTGTACTTGCAAGGCTTGCGATACAAACAACCATACAGGCACGCGCTGCAGGAACATATATCTATAAAGTAGACAACAAGTTAAGTACGTATGAAAATTTAATATTTTATGGTTACATGGAGTAAATCAAGATATAAATTATTTGCAGTCTGTATATTGTATATGTATTAAGAAAATGCGCAGTATAATTAATAAGTCCTCATTTATTTTAATTATATATTGTCTAGACCAATAAGAACAGACATTTTATCAATTAGCAAGTCATCCACTTCGATGGATTCATCCAATTTAGGGTCAGCCGTAATTTATTGGAAATACATTTCCTCGATTTAGCATGACATTCTCTCTTTTTTTTATAAATACGAGGTTCTTTTCGTAAGGTTCAATAGAAGCATTACGGAAAATTTAGCAGAATAATTAGATTTGAATCCGGGCTAAATCTAAAAATCCGCATAAGGTGTAATGAACTCCAAATTTTGTTAAATGCAAAATACAGGAAAGAATGTGTGTTTGCTTTGTTTTTATACTTCCAGTCTAGAAATTCCAATTTCTCAAATTGTGCGTATAAACTGTAATAAATCAAGCTTACCAAAATTAATGGACGTATTGAAAACAGCATTCAGAAACTTGCTTAAATGTCTAAAAACGTATACACTGCTTTAAACAATTAATATGCTTTTCATAAAAAATTTTAATAAACTCTTTTTCTTTTAATATAATGTATTGGCTTCTAAAAAAAAATGTAAAATGCTGTGCCAAAGATGTTCAATTGAAACATGTTTCTGATCCACAAAATATTAATATAAGCAGTATATTTACAAATAATTTTAACCACAAGTTAGGCGGATATATGATCGTTTTACCAGTTAATATACTGGGTGAGTCATCTACGTGGGGAAGGTCGGTTGTGAGTTTATGAGAAAAGATAATTCGAAGCGTTTTCTTCCTAAGATTAGGCACTCATTAGGAACACTTTTTATATTTATTTTGCATTATACAGAGTGTTCCGTAACTTGGTGGCTGACCACAGTTATTGTTTTTTAAATGGAACATCTTGTATATTATTACAATTTTTGTATTCGTCGTATAATTCTTAGTCAGTAAGTAGTAATATAGTATATTATAGGCCAAGAATCTAAAATTTTTGACTTATTACCATCTTTCTAAAAAATTAAAAGTTTTTATAAAATTATATTTCTTGAAAACGACATGTTAGACACTCTTAGGTAGTTTTGTTCATGATTAAAGGTCCTAAGACAAATTTAATTTTCTTTTCAATTGCTAATTGCATTTGTTGAAAATTAACGAGTTATTGTCATTTTTTGATATAAAATTGCCAATTTTATGTTTTTTATTTGAATACAGTATAGCGATATTTAATAAATTGTTTCTCGGTTGACAAGCAAGACTTTTTAATGAATGTGTGTTACGGGAATCTCAAGAAAATTTTTGACTAGCTAGAGAGTTTGAATTGCTTATAAAATTGGATTACAAAAATATATAATATATTATTACTCTTCTTCTTTTCTTTTATTTATAAAATCTTTGTGTTTCTTGTCTATACCTACCTGTACTTATACAAATATTTTTTATTTTGCACATTAATATTACTTTCTTTCACTTAATCCTGACGAAATCATAGATTTTATTTTATATATGTTACGGGGTGTTGATATAGTCTTGAAAGTTTTTAAGCTTTGCCTTACTAAAACTGAGTCATAATTGACCCAAAATTTTGTTTTTTCCTGTAACTTTTTAAATAATTTTTTTAATAGTCTTCCTTTCGAGAATTCTCCTAAAATTCTGTATTGAACCATAAGCAATAATAACCAACTCTAAAATTAACCAACTTTGAAAATAATTTGCACTTTGTTGCTCTGGGTCAGTAGAGACCCGGTTTTGAGATGTTATGTTTTAATTCGAACGAACATATTTTCATACAAGTTGAGTCGTGATCATCCCTGCTCACGGCTGGAATTTTGATGTTTTTCAATTAAGTTTACTTTTATACGTGATAGTGTACATTTGTGTCAGTGGTTCATCGTTGTGCAATGGCATTTAAAAGGGCAGAAGACGAAAATGACACGATTGAGGAAACATTTAGTAATGGGTCTCAAGAAGTAGAAGATATTATAGAGCAAAATGAAGTAAATTTTGATAACATTAATTACTCTAATGAGGAAAATGATAACAGCGATGACTTTGAGGAAGAATTGGACCGTAATATTGAAGTTGCTTGTCGCACATGGAAATATGTACCTCCTAAAAAGGTAAAACAAGGACAAAAATTTCATTCGTAAAGAAAAAGGTTTGACAGAGAAAAGTAAGGATATCGGATCAATCAAAGAGCAAAAGAAATTATAAGTAAATATAATGAGAATCATGAAGACAATTTATTCAAATCATGGAAAGAAGTATGTGTTATCGAAATACGTGCTTTCTGTGCAATACTTATTTTATCAGAAAGATTTAGCGAAGCAAAAGAAAGCCCAGTTAATTTGTGGTCATCAATAAGTAAATCTTGAAAGTAAATAAAACTGACAGTAAAAATCACTTAAATTCCCACTTTATTGATAAAATATCATGACGATCGTTTCGACACACAGTGTCTTCTTCAGATGAGGTTGTATTACAAACAGTACATCTTTGACAAGGCCAATATATCAAGCTTATATGAGCCGAAATAGATTTTGAAATTGATATTTTCACAAAGAATTGCAGAGATTCCCATTGCCCATCAGCTTATGGAACAATAGACGAACAGCTGGTAAGTTTTAGAGGCCGATGTCCATTTAAGGTTTATACCATAGTCGTCAAATTTTAATTTCGGTTTGCACTTCTATCATATGCAGAAGATGACCTTATGATATGCAGCGATGCCTGCTTGCTAACAGTGGTGGGAGAGCAACGCAGTGGCGGGGGACCCCCACGCCTTACATTTCATAGCAAACGTTTGTCGAGTGTGGCAGTCTCTCTTATGTTTATCTTTAGTTTATTTCGTCGCGCTCTTTTCCTCTTTCTACTTTCGTATCAGAAATTAAAATATGTCGACCCCGGTATACCAAGCAAGCACGGCAAATATGGGATTAAAATTTGGGCATTATGTGATGCAACAACATTTTACTGCTGTAATTTTGAAGTATACCTAGGAAAAGAAGGAGAAACAGCTGAAAAAAATCAAGGACTTCGCTTAGTTAAAACTTTATCAAACCATTGGTACGGAAGTGGTCGCAATATAACGACAGATAATTTTTTTACCGATTTAACTTTTGCGGAAGATCTTCTAAAAGAAAAACTAACATTAATTGGTACTGTGCGCAAAAATAGGAAGGACTTACCTATCTTAAAGGTACATAATCAATATAATTTATAATAATAATAATAATAATAATATATCTGTATTAGCAATACGCTATTTACATACACTTACATTATTTATATAAATTTATCTAAAATATATAATGACAGTTGTCTCTTAAATCTATTTATATTACTACAATGTTTTATTTCATACGGCAGGCTGTTAAACATTTTTAGCCCATTAACAAAAACATTATTAGCCGTTGATGACCTATTAACTTTTTCTATAAAGAAATCATTGATGATTCTTGTATTATATTTATGTGTGTCATGTATATAAATCAACTTCTGACTAATATACGATGGCGTAACACCTTTTTTAGTCTTGTAAACAACTAGCATAGTTTTGTAGTTTATTCTTTGACGCACATTCATTAATTTCAATGTACTCAGCATTAATGTAACTGGTGTATATTTGTTACACTTTAAAATTGTTCTCATAGCCCTGTTTTGTATTTTTTGCATTTGCTGAGTTTCGTAATTATTTAACTTGAAAAGGATAGTTGAGCAATATTCAATGTGTACGGAAATTAGTGATTTATATATAGACAGTTTAATATATGTAGACATATTTTGACCTATTCTACTTAAATAACCTACTTTTTTAGACATTTTATTTAGAATATGTTTTGTATTTTCTTTAAAATTTAAATGCTGATCTATAATTATCCCTAAATATTTTATACTATTTACTCTTTCTAAATAATTATTATCTATTTTTATCTTAATATTGTCATAATTAATTGTATTTAATTTATATGCACTACCAATGATTATAAATTTAGATTTACTTATATTAATACTTAAACTATTGGCACATAACCATTTATATAATAAAGTCAAGTCTTCATTTATTTTGTCCATCATGTCATTTAAATTATTTCCACTGACATATAACATTGAGTCATCAGCAAACAAATGTAATTTACTGTTTTTGGTCCTCAGCATAATATCATTAACATATAAATTAAAAAGTAACGGTCCTAATATTGTTCCTTGTGGTACACCATATTTAGTAGAGCGCACCCCTGATGTTGTCCCATTAAACTTTACACTTTGGTATCTGTCAGTCATGTATGAACGACACCATTCCAGTGCGATGCCTTTGAAGCCGATGACTTCCAATTTCTTCAATAGTAATTGTCGGTCGATGGTCTCAAAAGCTCTTCGGAAATCCAAAAACACAGCCAGCACCATTTTGTCACTGTCCATTTCCCTCGTCCAATTATCGCAAATGTTCACCAAAACTGTTTCACAAGAGTGTGATTTCTTGAAACCTGACTGGTTCAACGATATTTTATAGTTACACATAATATATCATTTTTGGTTTCCAGATTCCACCTAACGAAGAATAATGTTTTTTTTTTTAATTAAGAATATATTTGCTTGTATTTTTATATGTGTTTTTATATAAACAATAAAAAGTATTGAATTACTAAATTCAGTGTTTTATTTAAAAGTTCATAAGAAATTACAATAATACCAAAATTTGTATATTTCATGATATATTATATAAGAATAATATCAGAGGGTTAATATTGACCCAATTTTGGTAAACAAGGTTTTGTAGATATTACGGTCACGTAAAGGTTAATAGACAAAATTGATATGGTTGCTGTAGTAAAAATTGTAATGTTTTATAAATAGTATGTCAAAATTTGATATTCAATGGGAGACGGTGATCAAACTGTGAATCTTTGAACATGGCATACCCGAGAAAAAGTTAAATATTGGAAAAAACAAATTTCGGTAAGTTATTAAATATACTTTTTAAGTTGATATCGGATCAAGAAATTTTTGCTAATTAATACCTTAAATGATGTGTTCTTCATACGGCACTACTCTCTTTATAATATAATTGTATAATTGGCATATTGCTAAAGTATTGCACATTTTAGACATACGTTATCAAAACTAAAAGAACAACGAAAATCTCCTGTTGTACAAATCACTCATGTTTAGGAGTGACAAGTTGGAGATCTTTTTTTATGAACTTGAAATTAATTTATGAATACGCCAAGATTGTTTCGAATTAGCTGATATGATCTTGTCATATGTTTGTGGGTTTCTTGTATATGTTGAATATTAACTTATTATTGTCTGTTTTGATCGTTATCTCTAAAAAGTTTAAGCCTGTCTCTTTTTCTCCTTCTATAGTGAATTGAATCTTTTCGTGAATAGCATTTAGATATGTTAGGAACTCATGTACCTGTCTATCGGTACCTGATCGTATACAGAAGATGTTATCTACATACCTGACCCAATGTTTTATATGTTTGATGTATTTATTATTGTGTTTACACAGTTTTTATTCAAAATCTGCCATGAATATATTAGTCAGCTAGAAGAGGGCTTAATGGGCTCATAAGAAGCAACAGTCAAAAACCAAACCTGTCAATAATACTAAACTAACCGAACAGAGTATATGTTGATAAATTTTAATTTCTTGTCTTTTTTGATCGTTATGTCGAAAAAGTTTAATTTTGCTTCTTGTTAATAATAATAATAATAATAATAATAATAATAAATGTCTTTATTATGTATAAAGAAATATACAAGTGAAAACAACAAAATAACGATTTGGTAAATACATAATCGCAAGGCGAACCCCAGTATAAACTGTTTACTTGACCTTGATGATAAATATGAGCAATATGCAACAAAAATAAAATCCTGCTTAAAACTAACTTAGCCTAAAGTTCGATGATGAGCACATGAACTAAAATAAATAGTGTAATAATAAATAATAACACATAAAAGTCACTTGCAAGTGAAATCCATATCGATAACCAGCAAGCAGCTTGCATCAACCCATTACCGCAATAGAAGGTGTGACTTGAGTCTAGATTTAAACTTGGATGCTGTGAGGGACTTAAACTCAGTTGGTAGGGGATTGTAATTACAATATACCTGATACGTAAAAGATCGTTCATATAGGGAAGTCTTATGGGGCGTGGGAGAGATCAATCCGCGAAATCTGGTGGTCACACTGTGTACATCTGACCTAAATCTAATCCTATTATAAAGATATGGCGGAGACCTATGCAGAAGCACACCATGATAGAAACACAATGCCTGCAACCTCCTACGTCCCGCCATGCACAATCAGCCCGCATCACTCAACTTGTGAGCGATGTGATCAAATTTTCGTATATTGTAAATGTATCGTAGACAAGCATTTTGTATTTTTTGAATTCTGGAGCTGGTAAAGGAATCCAAGGACCCATGATACAGTGTTGAACAGTAAGAAAAATGCGACAAAACAAAAGCCTCACACAACATTTTCTTCACTGTTTCATTAAGAGTACGCCTGTAAGGGTATAGTCTCTTCAAATTAATATAAGCAGAGGTAATGTATTTGGATATCTGATCCTTATATCTGAATGTGTTGTCAATGTAGAGACCAAGGCTCCTCACCCTATTCACAACCGGTAAATGTATATTATCAATAACAATCTCTAAAGTTCTGCCAATGTTGAAGCACGTTTTTTTAGGACAGAAAAGGACGACCTGCGATTTCTCCGGGTTTATATGAAGGCTGTGATTGACAGAAGCATCAAATAGATTTAAAAGATCGGTGTTAATTCTGTGCATAGCAGCTTGCCATTCAGATGGGGGAAAGGAGTAATAAAGCTGAGTATCATCAGCATACATATGTGATTTACAGTGCTCTATACACAGTAATAATTTTGAGGTGTATATAGTGAATAGAATTGGCCCAAGAACCGAACCCTGGGGTACACCTTGCACTAAGGCAAGGGGAGCAGAGTAATTGCCTTTTAATCTTACCACCTGCATACGACCATATAGATAATTTGTCATTAGAGTGAGAGCGCTACCATTAAAGCCAATGGATTTCAAAATACAAAGAAGAGTGCCATGATTAACTGTATCGAATGCCTTGCTGTAATCAAGTAAGACCAGGCAGGATACAAGGTTTTTATCAGAAGCCGTAATCAGGTCATCAGTCATAGACAACAGAGCCGTTTCGCAGCTATACCCCGGCCTGAATCCCGACTGAGTAGAGGGCAAAATGTTCTCTCTTGCAACAAAAACAGCTATCTGTGCAGCGAGGACCTTCTCTACGATCTTGGACATTACAGGCAGCAGGCTAATGGGTCTAAGGGCTTTCATTTGTTTAGGTTCTGTGGACTTAGGTACTGGAGAAACCAATGCCTGCCGCCAGCAATCCGGGAACACCGAGTCAACTATACATGAATTAATTATGTGCGTGATGAAAGGCAATATATAGGGACAACATACTTTCAACATTGTGATATTGATGCCATCAGCCCCATATGACGCAGATCTCATTGATGATATGATGCTGTATATTTGGGACGCATCAACAGGCTCGAAGTGAAAGTCTAGCCCAGTGTGATGTTTTTCATAGAAATCTTTAATGTGATCCGCGTCACCGGCCGGCGCCGGCGCCGGCAACTTGTTCACAAAATAATCATTAATTTTATTTACGTCGCACAAGTAAGGAGGAATTTCAGACGAACGCTTGGGACTTAACCCAAGCTGGTTCAGATGTTTCCATAGCCGAG